>OX392529.1:6250000-7500000 GCA_947623455.1 Mimachlamys varia
TTAATACAAACACTGTGATAAAATTGTTAATAAAAACACTGATAAAATTGCTTATAAAAACACTATGATAAAATTGTAAATAAAAATACTGATAAAATTGCTATTAAAAACACTGTGATCAAATTGTAAATAAAAACACTGTGATAAAATTGCTAATAAAAACACTGTGATAAAATTGTTAATAAAAACACTATGATAAAATTGCTATTAAAACACTACATTTTTGTAAGATAAAACTGTTAATAAAATCACATAATGATACAATTAATTTGCAAGAAACATCTGATACAAAATATTCACAAAAACATCAAGATGCTACAAATTGATTGCAGATTACTTTTAAACAACAACAAAAAACATCCAGATAACGATTGTTTACGAGAAAGAAAAAAGATTCACTAAAAGTGTAGATCTATAAACAAAAACAAGGACATTGTTGACATCTATGTTATGACTGAGATTTAAATCAGCTCTATTGTTAACGTCACGTTTCACAAGTCCGGTACATACAGCACATTAAGTTAGAATATACAGTGTTACTTCGATTAATAAAGACATATCAGACAAGTTAGTGGAAGGACATTTGGAATATCACAGAAACTAATTATCATGTAAAATGTGAAGATTTATTTATAGTATAAAGGAACAAATCTAAGATATCAGAGGTCAGGTATAAGGAGGCGGAATGGAAAAAGGTTATGTCACACAGACTTGATATACAAGACCAGACTCTCGTGGTGATCTCTCGGTGTACTAACGGTGAATAAAGCAGAGCGACGGGCCGGAAAGTTTAATCATATCATTTAATGTATGCACTTTAATTAATATTTAAGCATGATTATTTCAGTACGTGAACACAGTAAAGGATATTCATTTATGTCATATCGTCATCACACACGATGCTTGTTATAACTGAATATAAACGTGAGATTTATCATAGGGGTAGCACAGGTTGACCGGGGACTAACATGTCGAAACTAGACTAGATAATTAACGCACGACGACAAACTCGTTTATAGCAAACCCGTTATGATACAATTAGATAATTTGATGTAATTAGGTAATAACACGAATGAAAACAAATCAAAGGTAAACGATACTGCGTGAAAAAAGTTTGAAGGAGCCGACGAATGCCTGTAATCAGTAAAACACTGACGTCTGACAGCGAGGGAGGTGGTGGGGACGACTCAACATCCTAGTTATATTTTTTTAAATAATTATCATGAAGGATATTATTAAAAAAAGACCAAAATAATTTGGAACAATTCAATTCAAACAGAAAAAAGATTTAATAGCTGAGATAAAGTGTTAATGAGATGTGAGCTTTCCCTTAATTTTACGAACATCACACTGTATCAAGAGAGAGGTGAGACCCTGACCTTCATTCCTTACTAAAAAGATCATAGTTATATTACGATATATCCATTTGATCCAAAGCAGATTATTAGTGGTAGTTCAGTAAAGTACTACTTTGGTCCTGTACTTTATCAGATAGACATATATATTTATAATTATTTGTATATTTCTGTATGAAAAATAACATTTAATTAACTAGATATTACAAAGTTTAAGATCAAGTGTAACATTTTTCAATATATTTTCATAAATAATGTGCCTGCATTATTCAATATAATAATATTAACCTTGGATATGATGGGATGTGCCTTCAATTAAACTGTACAAATCGATAAAGAATGTAGCGGGCCCTTAATTCGACTGTTATGATAAAGCAATCTAGATAAGCTAGTTTGAGAATTAACTATCGATTGTATCTGGAGAATTTTTTAATTTTAATTATAACATCGTCAATAACGCAGTGCGTACTTAATTAAACTTGTTACTGTTTAAACTATGGCAATGTTTAAACTATGATACTGTTTAAACTATGATACTGTTTAAACTATGGCAATGTTTAAACTATGATACTGTTTAAACTATGATACTGTTTAAACTATGATACTGTTTAAACTATGGCAATGTTAACATGTTTAACAGACCAACGTAAACTGATATTATACTTGTGTAATGGTTTTTTTGTGATGCATTTATCTTTAGTTCAAGCTGCATAACATACAAAATATTGCAAAAGATGTAGTCTGCCTTCAGTTAAACAGTAATGATCATTACAATGGCAATCAAGTAAATTTCTTTTTGTTGAAATGTAACAATGAAATGATTTAGCCCTAGTTAACTTATCGCTTTATTCCAATGTCATTTACGTCTCTAATGCAGTCGTTTTTTTAGAAAATAGCATGGTAGTAAAAATATCAAAATGTTCTAACCAAATGAATATAATGCACTGAAAAATAGTATGATGAAAAATACCTGTTGTATTTTTTTTCATTGAGAAATAGGAATGCAACAATATCCACATCCATGTAGACATGTTGTTAGACCAGATCTTAACAAAAGAGGATATTTGAGGTCCGTCTAAAGTCATCTGGTAGAACTCTTGGTTCCCCAGTGACAACTGTTGTTTATGTATTTATTTCCCTGTGACAACCTCAGTACCTGTATTTATCTATAACAACCTCAGTACTTGTATTTATCTATAACAACCTCAGTACTTGTATTTATCTATAACAACCTCAGTACTTGTATTTATCTATAACAACCTCAGTACATGTATTTATCTATAACAACCTCAGTACATGTATTTATCTATGACAACCTCAGTACATGTATTTATCTATGACAACCTCAGTACATGTATGTATCTATAACAACCTCAGTACCTGTATTTATCTATAACAACCTCAGTACCTGTATTTATCTATAACAACCTCAGTACCTGTATTTATCTATGACAACCTCAGTACCTGTATTTATCTATGACAACCTCAGTACATGTATGTATCTATGACAACCTCGGTACATGTATTTATCTATGACAACCTCAGTACATGTATTTATCTATGACAACCTCAGTACATGTATTTATCTATGACAACCTCAGTACATGCATTTATCTATGACAACCTCAGTACATGTATTTATTTCCCTGTGACGACCTCGGTAGATGTATTTATTCCTCGAAGACAACCCGGGTAGATGTATTCAATCCCTATGACAACTAAAACTGTACATTGTAGGTAGATGTATTTATTCCCTTATGACTACCTGGGTAGATGTACATATGTATTAATTCCCCAATGACAACCGCGTTAGACGTGTATGTATTTATTTCCCTGTGATATCGACACTTGGGACTTTATGTACTAGGTAGACTTCTTCAGGAACAAACTGAGTAGATATACAGTACTGTATCTTCTTCCAGGAACAAACTGGGTAGATATACAGTACTGTAACCTCTTCCATGAACAAACTGGGTAGATATACAGTACTGTATCTTCTTCCAGGAACAAACTGGGTAGATATCCAGTACTGTAACCTCTTCCATGAACAAACTGGGTAGATATACAGTACTGTATCTTCTTCCATGAACAAACTGGGTAGATATACAGTACTGTATCTTCTTCCAGGAACAAACTGGGTAGATATCCAGTACTGTATCTTCTTCCAGGAACAAACTGGGTAGATATCCAGTACTGTAACCTCTTCCAGAAACAAACTGGGTAGATATACAGTACTGTATCTTCTTCCAGAAACAAACTGGGTAGATATACAGTACTGTATCTTCTTCCAGAAACAAACTGGGTAGATATACAGTACTGTATCTTCTTCCAGGAACAAACTGAGTAGATATACAGTACTGTATCTTCTTCCAGAAACAAACTGGGTAGATATACAGTACTGTATCTTCTTCCAGGAACAAACTGGGTAGATATACAGTACTGTATCTTCTTCCAGGAACAAACTGGGTAGATATACAGTACTGTATCTTCTTCCAGAAACAAACTGGGTAGATATACAGTAATGTAACTTCTTCAAGGAACAAACTGGGTAGATATACAGTACTGTAACCTCTTCCATGAACAAACTGGGTAGATATCCAGTACTGTATCTTCTTCCAGAAACAAACTGGGTAGATATACAGTAATGTATCTTCTTCCAGGAACAAACTGGGTAGATATCTTCTTCCTTTTGGGAAATACTGATTAGGTGTACTTATATTCATAATTATTCCGTTAAAGTAGTAATGTATGTATGGAAATGTTGACATTTACAAAAATATGTTGACAGGTAAGGCCTGTTACAATACACCTTAATTAACCGGTAGTGATAGTCCGTATCAATCTATTATATACCACTTGCGTTTTTACGCGATAACCGGCCTTTTAACCAGATCCGAAATTCATATTTCATGTGTCCCTGTTGGGAACATTAAATATGTATTTATGATTTTCGTTAGGCACAGATGGTGGATAGGAACATATTTCCTCGTTACAGAAGAGTTAATGTATTACCCTAACGGTACCCACTAATACAAGATAAGCAACACAACCGGGCATCCAGCCGCAACACTAACGGCACTTTAGTTTAGTGCTAATTGCTTTTCTTGAGCTTGATTTATTTCTCGGTTACAAAGGAATTTATTCAACAGGACACGATTGGTAGGGGACACAATGTATAACAATGTTGGTACAACATTGACAGTTATATCTTTCTAATAATACGATCACATAACGACCACTACAGTACCAGTACTGGCTTTCAGTGATAACATTAATTTACTTTAACTTAAAAGTTGACGACGATTGTTATCAACAAATGTGGTGGACGTACTGTGTAATCGGGGGTTATCTTTTTAAAAGTACTGGTTTTAACATAGGACACACGTTATGACTTTCCTCGTCAAATAAAATCAGGAATGATTTAATGAGTTGGTACATGTTCACGGCAATCTAGTGTCTCTGGGAATCATCTTACTATACAATCAATAACTTACAATAAGTATTGTATTTAAAAAATATGTTTCCATGAACAAAAAATGAACTGTAGTTAGCAGAAACCGTGAGCATGCCAGAAACAAGTCGGTACTTCAGAAAAAATACTTTTACAGGAAGAACATGTTTCGTACATGTATATAAATGCAGGTTTTGTGGGGAAAGTCGTAAACAGTTGCTGATGTCGATGGAAATAATATAAATTGGATGAGTTGTAAAAACAATATGTAATGTGCATTATCAAAATAACCGTGTCGTTAAAACATCCGACTGCTACCGACAGCGATAGTTGTACATGTTTGTGGTGCTAATGTATTACCTACATATAACTCCGATCTGCTGTTCCCAGCTCGTAATGGTAACGGTGACTTTTATTGATATGTACAACACACATATAACTGTCTGTGAATGTTAACAATACATTTTCATAAATTATTCATATAAATTCATTTTAACAAAAATTCTTTATAATGTCATGCATCATAAATACTTTTCGTATTGTCTAATTCATTAACAGAATATGCGATAAAGTACCCAGAACTTATAAAAGGTTGCCTCTAGTCATTTTATAACTATCACTGAGTGTTATAGTACAACTGTAAAACACCAAATTGGATATTGGAAGTTGGTGGTAAATTTAATTAGCATTTGTACAACATAAAGGTTGAATGTGCCCCACATATCATAATTTCGTTTTCAACGATAAGAGATATATTGGCAGTTGTTTGAAACACATACCTTCCCACTCGGAGTCCTTGACGACGGCTCCGGTTGTGAACACCAACCCTCATGGAGTCCTTGACGACGGCCATGGTTGTGAACACTAACCCTCTCGGAGTACTTGACGACGGCCATGGTTGTGAACACTAACCCTCAAAGAGTCCTTGACGACGGCCATGGTTGTAAACACTTACCCTCTCGGAGTCCTTGACGACGGCCATGGTTTTGAACACTGACCCTCAAAGAGTCCTTGACGACGGCTCTGGTTGTGAACACTAACCCTCTCGGAATCCTTTAAGACGGCTCTGGTTCAGAACACTAACCCTCTCGGAGTCCTTGACGACGGCCATGGTTGTAAACACTGACCCTCAAAGAGCCCTTGAGGACGGCTCTGGTCGGGAATACTAACACTCACGAAGTCCTTGACGACTGCCATGGTTGGGAACACTAACCCTTATGGAGTCCTTGACGACGGCCATGGTTGGGAACACTAACCCTCACGGAGTCCTTGACGACGGCCATGGTTGGGAACACTAACCCTCACGGAGTCCTTGACGACGGCCACGGTTTGGAACACTAACCCTCACGGAGTCCTTGACGACGGCTCTGGTTGGGAACACTACATTTATTGTAACCCCTCACGGAGTCCTTGACGACGGCCATGGTTGGGAACACTTACCCTTCTCGGAGTTCTTGACGACGGCTCTGGTAGGGAACACTACATTTATTGTAACCCCTCACGGAGTCCTTGACGACGGCTCTGGTTGGGAACACTACATTTATTGTAACCCCTCACGGAGTCCTTTACGACGGCCATGGTTGGGAACACTAACCCTCACGGAGTCCTTGACGACGGCTCTGGTTGAGAACACTACATTTATTGTAACCCCTCACGGAGTCCTTGACGACGGCCATGGTTGGGAAAACTAACCCTCACGGAGTCCGTGACGACGGCCATGGTTGGGAACACTAACCCCTCTCGGAGTTCTTGACGACGGCTCTGGTAGGGAACACTAACCCCTCTCGGAGTCCTTGACGTCGGCCATGGTTGGGAACACTTACCCCTCTCGGAGTTCTTGACGACGGCCATGGTTTGGAACAATAACTCCTCACGGAGTTCTTGACGACTTCCATGGTTTGGAACACTAACCCCTCACGGAGTCCTTGACGACGGCTCTGGTTGGGAACACTAACCCCTCACGGAGTCCTTGGCGACGGCTCTGGTTGGGAACACTAACCCCTCACGGAGTCCTTGGCGACGGCCATGGTTTGGAACACTAACCCTCTCGGAGTCCTTGACGACGGCTCTGGTTGGGAACACTAATCCCTCTTGGAGTTCTTGACGACGGCTTTGGTTGTAAACACTAACCCACTCGGAGTTCTTGACGACGGCTTTGGTTGGGAACACTAATCCCTCTTGGAGTTCTTGACGACGGCTTTGGTTGTAAACACTAACCCACTCGGAGTCCTTGACGACGGCTCTGGTTGGGAACACTAATCCCTCTTGGAGTTCTTGACGACGGCTTTGGTTGTAAACACTAACTCACTCGGAGTCCTTGACGACGGCTCTGGTTGGGAACACTAACTCACTCGGAGTCCTTGACGACAGCTCTGGTTGGGAACACTAACCCACTCGGAGTCCTTGACGACGGCTCTGGTTGGGAACACTAACCCACTCGGAGTCCTTGACGACGGCTCTGGTTGGGAACACTAACCCACTCGGAGTCCTTGACGACAGCTCTGGTTGGGAACACTAACCCACTCGGAGTCCTTGACGACGGTCCTGTTTTGGAACAATAACCCTCATGGAGGGACATGCTATCTCTTCATTTGCTTCGTAGTTTTCTCAGTTTCTTTCACTCTACCCTTTGATATAAGATTTTTCACGCGACTTGATGCGTTATAAATCGTACTTGTTTGCTGAAAATGCAAATGAAAATGCCTTACTCTTGTTGTTGTTTTTTGTCGTCGCCTGCTGATACTATGACATATTTTGTCGTTTTGAGTTGATGCTATGTTATATTTTGTCGTTTTGAGTTGATGCTATGTTATATTTTGTCGTTTTGAGTTGATGCTATGTTATATTTTGTCGTTTTGAGTTGGTGCTATGGCATATTTTGTCGTTTTGAGTTGATGCTATGTTATATTTTGTCGTTTTGAGTTGGTGCTATGGCATATTTTGTCGTTTTGAGTTGATACTATGACATATTTTGTCGTTTTGAGTTGATGCTATGTTATATTTTGTCGTTTTGAGTTGATGGTATGGCATATTTTGTCGTTTTGGGTTGATGCTATGTTATATTTTGTCGTTTTGAGTTGATGGTATGGCATATTTTGTCGTTTTGGGTTGATGCTATGTTATATTTTGTCGTTTTGGGTTGATGGTATGGCATATTTTGTCGTTTTGGTTGATGCTATGTTATATTTTGTCGTTTTGAGTTGATGGTATGGCATATTTTGTCGTTTTGGGTTGATGCTATGTTATATTTTGTCGTTTTGAGTTGATGGTATGACATATTTTGTCGCTTTGAGTTGGTGCTATTGCATATTTTGTCGCTTTGAGTTGATGCTATGTTATATTTTGTCGTTTTGGGTTGATGGTATGGCATATTTTGTCGCTTTGAGTTGGTGCTATGTTATATTTTGTCGTTTTGAGTTGGTGCTATTGCATATTTTGTCGTTTTGAGTTGATGCTATGTTATATTTTGTCGTTTTGGGTTGATGCTATGGCATATTTTGTCGTTTTGAGTTGATACTATGGCATATTTTGTCGTTTTGAGTTGATGCTATGTTATATTTTGTCGTTTTGAGTTGATGCTATGGCATATTTTGTCGTTTTGAGTTGATACTATGGCATATTTTGTCGTTTTCAGTTAACGCTGTGGTATATTTTGCCTAGTTTGTTTCGAATGGTAAGTGATTTACCCTTTCTAGATGACATAATAACTTGTCATTTTGTATAAAAATGTTGCATTTCTTTGCCACATCCATTGACAGACAATACATTCAGGTCCATACATTAATTTACAAAGTGGTGTGTCTAAAATCTCATTTCTGAAGTTAAATCTTCCAATGAAAAATTCTGACTTCGTTAAGAAACCGTTAATACAATTATTATATTTCAATGATCTGTGCTACACTAAAAACCATATTTTTTTCGTCACGATTTGAAACTAAACAGTACTACTTTAATTCTTTTCTGAATTCATAAATCAAAGGGGTTTTACGAACCCGAATTTCTGCTTATACATTATATTAGTTACGAAAATTTTAATTCCCACCTTGTTGACCCACGCATCACTGACGAATCCTAAAAGGACGAAACAGCTGTACGATGCAGTTTGATTCATGTTTTTGGCATACTGTATCTATTACTGAACTTTTAAAAATGCAGCATATGTGTTTTACGTCATGTTTAATAATTGTTAGTATCAATTAAGTAAGGCCTAAAGGTTCATAATAGGAAGGTGTACATTGTGTAGTATTTAACCTGGGTACATATCTAAACAGGATACCAATTTACCCATCGGTACACATTGCAGTGAGAATGCTTACATTGACGGATTGTCGACTATAATAAGGATAGTTTAACGCTTATTAATTTTCTATTTTGAAATTCTTTACAAATGCTTAACTTCTTATATCATTCATCATCGATATTGTGAACGTTTTTATAAAACATGATTCATAACTCGCCGACTTTTGTGAGAATGTTACAGAAATATCGACCTTGTAAGACATTTCTACAAATCGTTGATGAGAATGTTTGCAAACGATGCATATTGTATCAATTACACGTGATAGTTGATAATTATCGTGGGGACGTTCATCAAGCATTACCTACCGAGTTTATTCATCATCACTCTGTTGAATTCTAAGTTATCTACTTCTGAAAGGAAAACATAAACTCATTTTAAGCAGTCATATTGTTGTACAGGCGTACATTGTTCTTTTGCTTGTATGTAATATGTATTATATAAAAGACCCAACAATTGAAAATGCATCGATTAAATAACCTAAATTTTGTTCATTGCAATTCGCATCTAAAGCGTTTACAGGAAAATCTCTGTGAAATCGTACATTATTTGAGACTTTAACAAATCAAATCCGCTGGTATCTTAATAAACTGTGTGGGGTGGGGAAGTTTGCCCAGCCCCGTACCCCAGGGATCTCATTTGGCACTCGTTTCTGTCGACCTTGCCAACTTAGATCTCTTCAAACTCGACACGCGAGCTTTCTACCCCTGGATTTGATTCCGGTCCAGATTCCGTCCGTTAGATGTCACATCAATATCCCGGATTGCATGCGGGTACTGTTTTATATGCTATTGAATTAAATATAAATGATTTGTGTACCGTGTCCCGGGCAGGACATGACACATAACTGGAGTCGTGTGCAAGAGGGAGACGTTTTATAACTTATAGAATTTCAAATGTGAATTAAATATGAATGATTTATGTCCAGAACAATTTCATTGGGAACATGTATTATACTGCTGGTACAACGGAGAGTTACACACGGTAATGTCGGTAACAATTATTATACTGACGATACAACGGAGAGTAATACACGGTAATGTCGGTAACATTTATTATACCGTTGATACAACGGAGAGTTACACACGGTAATGTCAGTAACACTTATTATACTGCCGATACAGCGAGAGTTACACACGGTAATGTCAGTAACATTTATTATACTGCTGATACAGCGGAGAGTTACACACGGTAATGTCAGTAACACTTATTATACTGCTGACAAAACAGAGAGTTACACACGGTAATGTCAGTAACATTTATTATACTGCCGATACAGCGGAGAGTTACACACGGTAATGTCGGTAACATTTATTATACTGCTGATACAACGGAGAGTTACACACGGTAATATCAGTAACATTTATTATACTGCCGATACAACGGAGAGTTACGCACGGTAATGTCGGTAACATTTATTATACTGCCGATACAATGGAGAGTTACACACGGTAATGTCGGTAACATTTATTATACTGCCGATACAACGGAGAGTTACGCACGGTAATGTCGGTAACATTTATTATACTGCTGATACAACGGAGAGTTACACACGGTAATATCAGTAACATTTATTATACTGCCGATACAACGGAGAGTTACACACGGTAATGTCAGTAACACTTATTATACTGCCGATACAACGGAGAGTTACACACGGTAATGTCGGTAACATTTATTATACTGCCGATACAGCGAGAGTTACACACGGTAATATCAGTAACATTTATTATACTGCCGATACAACGGAGAGTTACGCACGGTAATGTCGGTAACATTTATTATACTGCTGATACAACGGAGAGTTACACATGGTAATATCAGTAACATTTATTATACTGCCGATACAACGGAGAGTTACACACGGTAATGCCGGTAACACTTATTATACTGCCGATACAACGGAGAGTTACACACGGTAATGTCGGTAACATTTATTATACTGCCGATACAACGGAGAGTTACGCACGGTAATGTCGGTAACATTTATTATACTGCTGATACAACGGAGAGTTACACACGGTAATGTCGGTAACATGTATTATACTGCCGATACAACAGAGAGTTATACACGGTAATGTCAGTAACATTTATTATACTGCTGATACAACGGAGAGTTACACGGTAATATCAGTAACATTTATTATACTGATGATACAACGGAGAGTTACACACGGTAATGTCGGTAACATTTATTATACCGTTGATACAACGGAGAGTTACACACGGTAATGTCAGTAACACTTATTATACTGCCGATACAGCGAGAGTTACACACGGTAATGTCAGTAACATTTATTATACTGCTGATACAGCGGAGAGTTACACACGGTAATGTCAGTAACACTTATTATACTGCTGACAAAACAGAGAGTTACACACGGTAATGTCAGTAACATTTATTATACTGCCGATACAGCGGAGAGTTACACACGGTAATGTCGGTAACATTTATTATACTGCTGATACAACGGAGAGTTACACACGGTAATATCAGTAACATTTATTATACTGCCGATACAACGGAGAGTTACGCACGGTAATGTCGGTAACATTTATTATACTGCCGATACAATGGAGAGTTACACACGGTAATGTCGGTAACATTTATTATACTGCCGATACAACGGAGAGTTACGCACGGTAATGTCGGTAACATTTATTATACTGCTGATACAACGGAGAGTTACACACGGTAATATCAGTAACATTTATTATACTGCCGATACAACGGAGAGTTACACACGGTAATGTCAGTAACACTTATTATACTGCCGATACAACGGAGAGTTACACACGGTAATGTCGGTAACATTTATTATACTGCCGATACAGCGAGAGTTACACACGGTAATATCAGTAACATTTATTATACTGCCGATACAACGGAGAGTTACGCACGGTAATGTCGGTAACATTTATTATACTGCTGATACAACGGAGAGTTACACATGGTAATATCAGTAACATTTATTATACTGCCGATACAACGGAGAGTTACACACGGTAATGCCGGTAACACTTATTATACTGCCGATACAACGGAGAGTTACACACGGTAATGTCGGTAACATTTATTATACTGCCGATACAACGGAGAGTTACGCACGGTAATGTCGGTAACATTTATTATACTGCTGATACAACGGAGAGTTACACACGGTAATGTCGGTAACATGTATTATACTGCCGATACAACAGAGAGTTATACACGGTAATGTCAGTAACATTTATTATACTGCTGATACAACGGAGAGTTACACGGTAATATCAGTAACATTTATTATACTGATGATACAACGGAGAGTTACACACGGTAATGTCGGTAACACTTATTATACTGCCGATACAATGGAGAGTTACACACGGTAATGTCAGTAACATTTATTATACTGCCGATACAACGGAGAGTTACGCATGGTAATGTCGGTAACATTTATTATACTGCCGATACAACGGAGAGTTACACACGGTAATGTCGGTAACATTTATTATACTGCCGATACAATGGAGAGTTACACACGGTTATGTCGGTAACATTTATTATACTGCCGATACAATGGAGAGTTACACACGGTAATGTCGGTAACATTTATTATACTGCCGATACAATGGAGAGTTACACACGGTAATGTCGGTAACATTTATTATACTGCCGATACAATGGAGAGTTACGCACGGTAATGTCGGTAACACTTATTATACTGCTGATACAACGGAGAGTTACACACGGTAATGTCGGTAACATGTATTATACTGCCGATACAACGGAGAGTTACACACGGTAATGCCGGTAACACTTATTATACTGCCGATACAATGGAGAGTTACGCACGGTAATGTCGGTAACATTTATTATACTGCCGATACAACGGAGAGTTACACACGGTAATGTCGGTAACACTTATTATACTGCCGATACAATGGAGAGTTACACACGGTAATGTCGGTAACATGTATTATACTGCCGATACAATGGAGAGTTACACACGGTAATGTCGGTAACACTTATTATACTGCCGATACAATGGAGAGTTACACACGGTAATGTCAGTAACATTTATTATACTGCCGATACAACGGAGAGTTACGCACGGTAATGTCGGTAACATTTATTATACTTCCGATACAACGGAGAGTTACACACGGTAATGTCAGTAACATTTATTATACTGCCGATACAACGGAGAGTTACACACGGTAATGTCGGTAACATTTATTATACTGCCGATACAACGGAGAGTTACGCACGGTAATGTCGGTAACATTTATTATACTGCCGATACAGCGAGAGTTACACACGGTAATGTCGGTAACACTTATTATACTGCCGATACAACGGAGAGTTACACACGGTAATATCAGTAACATTTATTATACTGCCGATACAACGGAGAGTTACGCACGGTAATGTCGGTAACATTTATTATACTGCCGATACAGCGAGAGTTACACACGGTAATGTCGGTAACATTTATTATACTGCCGATACAACGGAGAGTTACACACGGTAATGTCAGTAACATTTATTATACTGCCGATACAGCGAGAGTTACACACGGTAATGTCAGTAACACTTATTATACTGCTGATAAAACAGAGAGTTACACACGGTAATGTCAGTAACACTTATTATACTGCTGATACAACGGACAGTTACACACAGTAATGTCAGTAACATTTATTATACTGCCGATACAACGGAGAGTTACACACGGTAATATCAGTAGCATTACTATACTGCTGATACAGCGAGAGTTACACACGGTAATGCCGGTAGCACTTATTATACTGCTGATACAACGGAGAGTTACACACGGTAATGCCGGTAACACTTATTATACTGCTGATAAAACAGTGAGTTACACACGGTAATGTCAGTAACATGTATTATACTGCTGATACAACGGAGAGTTACACACGGTAATGTCGGTAACATGTGTTATACTGCCGATACAACGGAGAGTTATACACGGTAATGTCAGTAACATTTATTATACTGCTGATACAGCGAGAGTTACACACGGTAATGTCGGTAACATTTATTATACTGATGATACAACGGAGAGTTACACACGGTAATGTCGGTAACATGTGTTATACTGCCGATACAACGGAGAGTTATACTCGGTAATGTCAGTAACATTTATTATACTGCTGATACAGCGAGAGTTACACACGGTAATGTCGGTAACATTTATTATACTGATGATACAACGGAGAGTTACACACGGTAATGTCAGTAACATTTATTATACTGCTGATACAACGGAGAGTTAAACACGGTAATGTCGGTAACATTTATTATACTGCTGATACAACGGAGAGTTAAACACGGTAATATCAGTAACATTTATTATACTGCTGATACAACGGAGAGTGACACACAGTAATGTCAGTAACATTTATTATACTGCCGATACAACGGAGAGTTACACACGGTAATGTCGGTAACATTTATTATACTGCTGATACAACGGAGAGTTACACACGGTAATGTCGGTAACATGTATTATACTGCCGATACAACGGAGAGTTATACACGGTAATGTCGGTAACATTTATTATACTGCCGATACAACGGAGAGTTACACACGGTTATATCAGTAACATGTATTATACTGCTGATACAGCGGAGAGTTACACACGGTAATGTCAGTAACATTTATTATACTGCTGATACAACGGAGAGTTACGCACGGTAATGTCGGTAACATTTATTATACTGCTGATACAGCGGAGAGTTACACACGGTAATGTCGGTAACATTTATTATACTGCCGATACAACGGATAGTTACACACGGTAATGTCAGTAACATTTATTATACTGCTGATACAACGGAGAGTTACACACGGTAATTTCGGTAACAATTATTATACTGCTGATATAACGGACAGTTACACACGGTAATGTCGGTAACAATTATTATACTGCTGATATAACGGACAGTTACACACGGTAATGTCGGTAACATTTATTATACTGCTGATACAACGGAGAGTTACACACGGTAATATCAGTAACATGTATTTTACTGCTGATACAACGGAGAGCTACACACGGTAATATCAGTACCTTGTCCAACAACTGGGATATTCACTTGATTAAATAATATGGCGTGTGTGACCGAGTCCCCTAGTGATGTTGACCGTACACAGGTCATGTTGGGTGATGTGACCAAATCTCCCTGCGATGATGACCGTACACAGGTGAGGTTGGGTGATGTGATCAAGCCTCTCTGTTATGTTGACCGTACACGGGTGAAGTTAGGTGATGTGATCAAGTCTCCCTATGATGTTGACCGTACACGGGTGAAGTTAGGTGATGTGATCAAGTCTCCCTGTGATGTTGACCGTACACGGGTGACGTTGGATAAGGTTGGGTGATGTGACCAAGTCTCCCTGTGATGTTGACCGTACGCTGGTGACGTTGGATAAGGTTGGGTGATGTGACCGAGTCCCCTAGTGATGTTGACCTACACAGGTCATGTTGGGTGATGTGACCAAATCTCCCTGTGATGTTGACCGTACGCTGGTGACGTTGGATAAGGTTGGGTGATGTGACCAAGTCTCCCTGTGATGTTGACCGTACGCTGGTGACGTTGGATAAGGTTGGGTGATGTGACCAAGTCTCCCTGTGATGTTGACCGTACGCTGGTGACGTTGGATAAGGTTGGGTGATGTGACCAAGTCTCCCTGTGATGTTGACCGTACGCTGGTGACGTTGGATAAGGTTGGGTGATGTGACCAAGTCTCCCTGTGATGTTGACCATACACGAGCTAAACACTTTCCATTTTTATTGATGCCCTTTAGACTGTGATCCAATGATCAAACCCGTGTACTGTACTGAACGTTGCACCATTGATGCGTGAACAATGATTTTGTCTGTACCATCGTATTGATGCTGCTGATGGTAGTAACGGTCACGCTATGTTGAACTGGTACATCGATAGGCCATTGGCCTACCTACCTGAACCTGTAGATGAAAGTCTTGTGTTTTATACGATTTATTCGTCTAATTAGTGAATTGACATTTCTAAGCATTGTTACTTTGAAGGAAATTGGGGTTAAGTATTGGAGCCAGGTTTTCCCACATAATTCAGGTTTTCTGAATAAGTTTTCATCTTAGATTTAACCACAAAGGCCTAAATGTTCATGAAAGTGACATTTGCAAGTTTTTCTGCAAAAGGTCAGTGACGTTTTATATTCAGAGAAAATATTTAGGACACCGCGACGTCGCGATATACCCCTTAAAGCCGTAGTACACGTCAGCCAACAATGATGACATCATTGATAACCCAAAAGTGACTCTTTAAGTGACAATCTTAGACTTAGAGAACGTTGTAAATATCATAATCTAGCGTGATAAATCCACCGTGACATGTAAACTTTGTAAGCGTTGAGGCGCTGACTTATCACATAATGTAAGCAAATGCTTTTGAATTCATATTGTCTTGTTTGTTCATTGTTACCCTACTGTAGGTAAACATATCAGGCTATGAAACAAAACAGGATTGCGCTTTGTATCAAAATTCAGGAAGGGTTTTGGTTCAAGTACAACATATCCCCAATCTACCAGGATGTGAAATACAGGGATGGGTCAGATCGATGTAAAACTGACCGGAAGGATAAGGACAGTCTGTTGATATACAAGCTGTTCTAATGTCTTTCCCTGTGAATTTGATTGTGATCAGTGTGTGATTTTGCCATCTGTACTGGAATCTGGCGCTTAAAACGAGAATTAATTATTGAAGTTGGTATCAGGACAGGTAGGATAGGACTAGGGAAGTCGTTTAGAGCCAAATAAAATGTACAACAGGAAATGTATTGACCCACATCGATTTTAAATCAGAAGACGCTTACTCTTTCGGAACACCTAGTCTTATTCTTTTGTACTTTGACAAGGGTCTCCATTTCTTTTTCGTAATTTTCCCCTAGTTTAATCGATTTTGAGTTCGGATTATGGTTTTGTTAACGCTTCAGTATTCTCTATATTTTTTTGTAAATCATCAGTCGCTTACCTCGACCTTTACTAAAATCATAAACATCTTGATCATTTTACTAATAAGTTGTATGAAAAACGACAGATTCCGATTTTCTACCTTGAATTTTCTCTTTCTCGTCACTTTCTTTCGGTCTGCCACTGCTGCTTTCGTGTCGCAGCTGTACTGGTTCCTATGGTCTACCAAGATCGCTATACATGTGAATGATCCACATTGCCACTACCCTTGTTCTCACTTTGAGGACGTTACTTGGATTTAACCTTGTTTAATCAGAGTAAGCATCGTTCAAGCAGAAATTATATAACTGTGTGGAACATATCAGCTTGAGTTTGTCTAGCGTTCTCTATATTATAATTGTAATCTAGTTCACCATAGTTCCGTCCAATTTGTGTTGATATTTTGGTTTTGGTCATCGCCCTTCGATACTATATAATAATGTAGTATTTACTGTAGCATACTTACATTACGTAACACCATCGAATCATATCATACATATATATATATGTTGTTGATGTAACAGGCATTCATTATGAGACACCGATATCTCCACTGATCCTACTTCTGGATTGTATTGTATAGGCTATAAATTCAATCACGTCCAAGCCGGCGACAACAGATTGTTTGTACTTGTGTTTTATCAATAATTGATAGACTTATCATTGGACTACGCTGAGCGACGTTTGTCGGCACTTTTTACACTGTTACCACACATATCAAAAAGTGTAGTAGAATTTAGTATATGAGGCGAGCTAGCTAACAGTGGTCACTGGACCGCCGGGGATACTAACATAATAACGACATCTTTCTCTCCTATGTATCCTCATCAACTTCGTGTATTTTATATATTTTAATATATTCATATTGTGATATTGGTAGATGAAGTCAGAAAAAACCCATAAAATGTTATCATGTTTGTTTATTTGATGAGTAACTACACCATATGGCCCTGGCAGTGGACACAGCAATGGCAATGTTTTACTCTTACAAAAGCATTAAAGTGTAGAAACAGTGGAGCCATGCCAAAATAGTTACATAAAAATATCAGATAATACCAAAGCGTCATCAAAACAATAACAGAACTAAAACTCGATTAAACCAGGGCCAAAAAATGAAAAGGCAAAGATTTAACACGAAGACCCTTAAAAAAGTACTAGAGAATAAGACCGGGTGTTCCGAACGAGTAAGCATCTTTGGCTTCACCGACGACACCCATACTATTCTATCAAGAAAGTGAAAGTTCACAATAGAAAATCGAAATTATCACGTTTATCGTACAGCTTATTAGTAGTAAGCTGCCCGTGTTGGTCATAGTTAAATTAGAGGTCGAGGTAACCAGCTGATGTAGAAGAGTATGCTGTGTTCTTCATTTCAAGTTCAGTAGGGTATATACGATCGACTAGGTCAGCAAACTTCTTGTTGTTTATAGACAACATATCGTCGATATCCCTGAAAGAGAAATTGAAAGATTTGGTAAGTTTTTTTACCTGTCCTGATAAGCTCCTCGACATGAAAACAAAAACAAGTCAGGTAAGAGTGGGGCACAGTTTGTTCCCATATGAATGTCAACAGTCTGTTTGAAAATCTTTCCTCCAAACTCAACAAAAACATTGTCAATATTTTATATTTACATATTAAAGTGCTTCAAAAATGAAAGAATGTCTTTGAGGTCATTAAAGATGTAGATAATACATATTCAATGTGTGAAGTCCGTCATGACCTATCCCAAAATTATTGTCGTAGCCGAAGCGATACAAAATAGGAAATGAAAAGAAATATAGCATTATGATCGTCTATTGTGTGTGGCTTAATAGGTCTGGTGTAGCTGAAGCGGTCTGAGCTCCGACTCGAGTAAATCTCGCGAGTTTCAGTATACTAAAACTTTCGGGACAAGTTAAAGAGCAATTCGCACGTCTACGTCAACGTTAAAAAGGTGGAGCTGTGACTGTCTTCACCCGGTCGGCGTCCTGGGCGATACCTCGCCGCAAATCATGGCTTTTACTTTTGGGTGTCAAAGTGTAAGCATTAACTATTCCAAGATAGTGAGCAATATTGTGTCAGAATTCCAATTTAGCAAGGACTATCCGCACCAGAATAGCCACTAAGTGACTGACGAGGACGGGAGCCCTACAGACAGGTCTGGGTACACGTGTACTGGTTAGTCTCGGACCCGTACAATACTCCACTGGGTAGCTTGTTGTTCTGTCAGCTTACTCCACCAACAGCCATTCCGTCTCTAGGAACTGAGGTCACGTGATGTAACAGGAGCGAGCTGTACACCCGGGTGGTCAGTTTGATTGTTGCGTGAATACGAACAGTGACCACAGCGGTCCGCACCCAGGGCATTGTTAGGCCGTTCGTGCCCCGCGCCCTTCCTACTGCACAGTTCGGCACTTAACACCTCCAAGTACCACAAACAATCTACATCTATTATGTATAGCCGGCCTGTCATAATTTCTAGCAATTTGCAGATTCTCTTTCCTCATAAATGACACAATCGGGAAATCAAACCTTCTGATTTTTTTCTCGAGGAAATAGTACGTTTACAACAAAGCGTAGAACAGCAGCGGAATCTGTTGTGACACAGTGGTATCACACGGTTCTGCCCTGTAGCTACTGTCTCTGATCACTTGTAAAACTGTATTACACATGTAACAGTTTTAGTGAAAGTGACGATTTAACATTGAAATATTTATATCTGTTAAAAGCTATCTTAAGTATCAATTGTTAGGAGGTACACATTAAACCACATTTTGTTTTACTTATTTTTTCTTTTATGATTAATAACTAAATAAAGAGTTCTATAAAACAAAACAGTATAATGTTAGCCACAAATAGGTTTTATTATACATACATATATGTATACTAAAATGATGAAAATTGAAAAAAATGGGAATCTGTTAGAGTTTTATAACATTTATGAATCAACTCAAGACATAGGGTAAACATGAATTTATCAATGGTGTGGTATCCTCTTTACCATGCCCTGAAAAACATGAAAGTGTGACATATGTATTAAATGGGTGTTTTGTCAAGAGAAAGTGTAATATCACGCGAGGATAAAACATAGAGCGGGTTTTGTCCATGTAATGCGAGGCTTCATAACGGAAAGTGTCGTTTGTATTAAATGTCATATGAGGCTTAATAAGAGAAAGTGTCATGTATATCAAATGTAATGCGAGGCTTAATAAGAGAATGTGTCGTGTGAATTAAATGTCATACGATGTTTAATAAGAGAAAGTGTCATGTATGTTAAATGCCTTGCGAGGCTTAATAACAGAAATTCGTGTGTGTTTAAATGCCATGCGAGGTTTAATAAGAGAAAGTGTCATGTAAATTAAATGTCATGTGAGGCTTATTAAGAGAAAATGTCATGTATGTTAAATGCCTTGTGAGGTTAATAACAGAAAGCGTCGTGTGTATTAAATGCCATGCGAGGTTTTTATAAGAAAAGTGTCGTATATATAAAATTTTATGCGATGTTTAATATGAGAAAGTGTCATGTTTATTAAATGTCATGCGATGTTTAATAAGAGAAAGTGTCGTGTATATTAAATGTCATGCGATGTTTAATAAGAGAGTTTCGTGTATTTCATTGGCATAGGAATTTTATGTGAGAGTGTTCTGTGTATTTAATTGTGATATGAGTTTTAGGTGAGAGTGTCATGTGTATTTAATTGTCATATGAGTTTTAGGCAAGAGTGCTGTGTGTATTTAATTGTAATATGAGTTTTAGGCGAGAGTGTTGTGTGTATTTGATTGTAATATGAGTTTTAGGCGAGAGTGTTGTGTGTATCTAATTGTAATATGAGTTTTAGGTGAGGATGTAATGTGTATTTAATTGTGTAATGAATTTTAGGTGAGGGTGGTATGTGTATTTAATTGTAATATGAGTTTTAGGTGAGAGTGTTGTGTGTATTTAATTGTGATATGAGATTTAGTTGAGAGTGGTATGTGTATTTAATTGTGATATGAGATTTAGTTGAGAGTGTTGTGTGTATTTAATTGTTATATGAGTTTTGGGTGAGATTGTTGTATGTATTTGATTGTAATACGATATTTAGGTGAGAGTGTTGTGTGCATTTAATTGTAATTTGAGTTTTAGTGAGAGTGTTGTATGTATTTAATTGTTATTTGAGTTTTAGGTGAAAGTGTTGTATGTATTTAATTGTAATACGATATTTAGGTGAGAGTGTTGTGTGTATTTAATTGTAATTTGAGTTTTAGGTGAAAGTGTTGTATGTATTTAATTGTTATTTGAGTTTTAGGTGAAAGTGTTGTATGTATTTAATTGTTATTTGAGTTTTAGGTGAAAGTGTTGTATGTATTTAATTGTAATACGATATTTAGGTGAGAGTGTTGTGTGTATTTAATTGTAATTTGAGTTTTAGTGAGAGTGTTGTGTGTATTTAATTGTTATTTGAGTTTTAGGTGAAAGTGTTGTATGTATTTAATTGTTATTTGAGTTTTAGGTGAAAGTGTTGTATGTATTTAATTGTAATACGATATTTAGGTGAGAGTGTTGTGTGTATTTAATTGTTATTTGAGTTTTAGGTGAAAGTGTTGTATGTATTTAATTGTTATTTGAGTTTTAGGTGAAAGTGTTATGTGTATTTAATTGTTATTTGAGTTTTAGGTGAGAGTGTTGTGTGTATTTAATTGTGATATGAGATTTAGTTGAGAGTGGTATGTGTATTTAATTGTGATATGAGATTTAGTTGAGAGTGTTGTGTGTATTTAATTGTTATATGAGTTTTGGGTGAGATTGTTGTATGTATTTGATTGTAATACGATATTTAGGTGAGAGTGTTGTGTGCATTTAATTGTAATTTGAGTTTTAGTGAGAGTGTTGTATGTATTTAATTGTTATTTGAGTTTTAGGTGAAAGTGTTGTATGTATTTAATTGTAATACGATATTTAGGTGAGAGTGTTGTGTGTATTTAATTGTAATTTGAGTTTTAGTGAGAGTGTTGTGTGTATTTAATTGTTATTTGAGTTTTAGGTGAAAGTGTTGTATGTATTTAATTGTTATTTGAGTTTTAGGTGAAAGTGTTGTATGTATTTAATTGTAATACGATATTTAGGTGAGAGTGTTGTGTGTATTTAATTGTTATTTGAGTTTTAGGTGAAAGTGTTGTATGTATTTAATTGTTATTTGAGTTTTAGGTGAAAGTGTTATGTGTATTTAATTGTTATTTGAGTTTTAGGTGAAAGTGTTGTATGTATTTAAATTTGATATGAGTTTTAGGTGAGAGTCTGTTGTTGTTTATATTTAATTGTTATATGAGTTTTATATGAGAGTGTTGTGTAT
Organism: Mimachlamys varia; assembly: GCA_947623455.1. Taxonomy (NCBI): domain Eukaryota; kingdom Metazoa; phylum Mollusca; class Bivalvia; order Pectinida; family Pectinidae; genus Mimachlamys; species Mimachlamys varia. The sequence goes on from OX392529.1 coordinate 6,272,419, forward strand.
ATTTAATTGTAATGAGTTTTAGAGCTGAGTATCATATGCAGTTTAGATGTCGACTCTTTAGAGTTTTAGAGTCGGTTTCTTCCTCCCTAACGATCTTTTGGCAAGGAGGTTTACATGAACATACCGAGGCCTCCCAAATACACACATTCTTAACGCACATACTCGCATTGCATTCTTAAATGGCCCTAGCTTTTGATAGGACGTAAAAACAACCCAACCAAACCAAACCTTTATAATAGATCTGTTCTCTCTATTGACTCTCGTTGGTCTGTCAAAACCAATTGCTCCACATCTACCTGTGCATCATCCATTTGTATAGTTGATTGTAACTGGTTTGTTAGCCGAGATAAACACATGAACTATTCATGATAGTGTTAGCGAGCTCCAAAAGGCAAGATGAGTAGCGTCATGATTGACTCGCGGTATTGATGACTTTAGCCTTTAAAAATACATAGGATCGCTGAATGCCATTGTGGAGATGTCAGCAGAGAAATTAGAAGGTGAAAAGTTACGAAAATCTACTAATGTGACAGAAGCACGGCATACGGGGCTATTGGAGTGTATCATTGGAGTTTTATAGAGATTCGTGTGTCTTTTAACGCAACTAACCTCTCAGCAAGCCCGCCACAGTCAACTCGGCGCTGGGCGGCGGCAGCGTGCTCGCTGTACGGAAGGTTAGGCGATCGTCTATACGGGTACACATATCACATGTAATATATTTATATTATTTTTCTTCATATGTCATAATAACAACCGGAGAGTAAATCACTATGAGACCACATTGAACATACATTTAGCAAGCTAACCGTTTACGACGCAGATGAGTGAGAACGCTCTGAAAACGCTCGCGCGCATAGCAACAGATACGCAGCACACTGCACGATAGAGAAATCACTAACAGCACCATCACGAACTGATTGCCTGTAATTTGTCTTATAAATATTTGATAAGAGAATTATAGCCATTCCATGGACAAATTCACTTAAGCGGAAAGATTGCTTCGTGTCACTACGGTAGAGGGCGATAAATATTCATATGACAGCAAATATACTGCATTTATAGTTCCGATCCCAAACGTATTGTTAAAATAATTATATTTCACAATGAAAAACAGGAAAATGCTTTTGTGAATAGGGAATGTTGTGGAAGCAAAGGGAGACTACTGTCTGGTAAGTCAGTCTTTATAGTGATTGAAAATAAACATATCCGACTGCCTACTGCAAATCGGAATGACAACATGGGGTGACGGGAGGGGGGGGGGGGGTGACGAGAGGGGGGTGGGGGTTGCTAAACAGTTGATCAGGGATGGAGCTCGAGTGCGATGAGGCGGGGATCCAACTAGTATAACATAAATAGCTTACCTGGCGTTGGCGTATACAACAGTGTCCTGTATATATAGCTTACCCGGGGTATAAAATTGTAACTCATATATATACCATATTCATATATTTACATTTGCTCTGTAATTTTCCATTGACACAATGCTAAGAGGCAGTTGCTGCCATACGCCTATAACAACCAGTGCCTCAGACTATAACAGAAGTTGGCATTGTGACGTCATTAATCTCTATTGTGACGTCAATAATTTCATTGCTGTCTTCACTTGATTTTCTGCTCAAAATCGGTCCGAAGAAACGAAATAAAGCACAATAATTCTATCAAAATGTAAATATAAGTAATGAACATTTTAGCAAATATTGTTACAGTCCTATAACACACATTGCTATTGCTGACAAACTTACATAAAACCCTACCGGGCTTTATTTAGTTTGTCATCAATAGCAATGTGTGCTATAGGACTGTAACAACATTTGCTAAAACATTCATTGCTTAAATATGTAAACATTTGCTCTGCAATTCCCATTGACACAATACTAAGGGGCAGTTGCTGCCATACGCCTATAACACCCAGTGCCTCAGACTATAACATCAGTTGCTATTGTGACGTCATCAAACTATATTGTGATGTCATCAATTTCGTTGTTGTCTTCACTTGGTTTGCTGCTCAAAATCGGTCCGAAGAAACAAACTAAAGCACAATTATTCTATCAAAATGAAAATATAAGTAATGAACATTTTAGCAAATATTGTTACAGTCCTATAACACACATTGGTATTGCTGACAGACTTACATAAAGCCCTACCGGTTAAATGAAAGGTCAGTGGTTACATATACTTGTATATTCAACATGAAGCCCTAGTACACGTATTCACCACTCCACGTAGGACGCCACAGGGAAACCCAACAACTTTTTTTTTCAAATCGTAATTCGTTTTTTGCTTAACTGATTTGTATAATTATAGACCAGACACTGGTTATCTAAATACGAACAAATGACACCATATGATGTCCAAATATCGTTTTCCAAGGTGGGATCCCCTCGCACCCCCTTCAACATTATACACACTCGCGCCTGAGGTACGTGCTCATGGGGCTTGTACAATGAGAAATTCCCTCTGCGTCCCTATTCATATATTTAGGATAAATGGATATAAGATACAAGATATTGTGAGAAGATGCACTGCATTTGGTCAAAACTCACAAATAACTTACACGTACTTATTATGTCGAATTAGTATCTTTGACTGATCATAGCACAAAAACGAGCGTACCTACTTAGCATTATTTTTGTATTTTCTGCCATGAACTCCCTTTTTATAAATATTTATAAGAAGAAAGTTTACAACAGGACTTTTTGTTTCTTCTCAGAGGTGTACATCCTTGAATTGATGGATTTTGTTTCAAGCTTTTCTTTTTAATGATAAATCAGTAGATGTTATATTATAAAGTGAATACAGACTCTAGTTTCGGGTAATCCATGGTTCGGCCTCGATAAATATATCGACCAGGTCAGGTCCACAAAACCATGGATTGCCCTCAAACTAAGTCTGTAAGCGGTGTCTTTTTTGTACATACAGTAGAAACTCGCTATCTCAAACTCGTATAACTCGAAGACGCCGTTTATTTCGAAGTAGTTTGTCAGTCCAAACCAATCTTTACACTAGCATTTACACTCACATAACTCGAATACTCGGATGACTCGAAGTTTCCCTATGGTTCCAACGACCTCGAGATAACGACCTTCGACTATATACAGCTTACCATTGGATCAAACGATGGGTTTTAATGATAATTGTTTGGACCTTTAGACCAATTCGGTTAACAGGTTTTTCACGACGACGCGTGAGAGAGACGAAAGGTGGCGCCTCCGTCATGATTTAAAATCCGAGCTCCGCCGAAATAGTTGTCCGCGACAGATACCGACTATCCCAGGCTCCTTTCATTTTCTTTTGACTCAATAAACGCAGCGATAGTCTTCCCTGAAAGCATCTGACTCAATAAAGCAAGCAATTATATTAAAGAAAATCTGCCTTTGATTCCCACAGTTCGTTTTTATTTAATTTTGTTTGAGTTTGATTTTAAATAAACAACAGAAAGCAAAGTGGTTAATTCAATATTCCAGTATCGTTTAGGAACGATTGAAAAACCGGAAAAAGTATCATTGAAGTGTATTTCATAAAACAAGTGATAGAAGAATATGTTATACGTGTATTAGAGGCATAGAAAAGAATGGTTTATACTAGAGGGGAAGAAAGTGTTGCTTTACTAGAGGGGTAAAAATGCTTATACTGGAGAGGTAGAACGTGTACCTTATACAGGAAGTGGTAAAATGCTTATACCGGAGGTGTAGAAAGTGTTGCTTATACCAGAGGGGTAAAAATGCTTATACTGGAGGGGTAGAAAGTGTTGCTTATACTAGCGGGTAAAAATGCTTATACTGGAGGGATAGAAAGTGTTGCTTATACTAGAGGGGTAAAAATGCTTATACTGAAGGGGTAGAAATTGTTGCTTATACTAGAGGGGTAAAAATGCTTATACTGGAGGGGTAGAAAGTGTTGCTTATACTAGAGGGTAAAAATGCTTATACTGGAGGAAGAAAATGGTTGTTTACACTTCAGGGGTAAAAATGCTTATACTGGAGGAAGAAAATGGTAGTTTGCACTTCAGGGGTAGACCGATATATGGTTTATTCTGTAACGATAAACAAACATGGTTATACTCGAGTGGTAGAAAAGTATAGTTTATAAGTCTGGTGTCGGGACCAGGGAAAACTGCGCTAACTGGAAGGGGGGAAACGTATGTCTGATACATGTGTATTACAGGGGTAAAACAGTAAAGTTAAAACAAGAGGACGAGAACATTATCCATCATAGGGGTAGAAAGTATGGTTCATAAAACGATCTGGGATTGTATAGAAAAATAGATCTGGACCGGTTCGCTCGTCGACGACCAGATATCTCAATTGGTTGGGCATCCATCTATAGAGTTCGGAGGGCCAGGGTTCGAACACCGAATTTCTCCTCCTGGTCCAATTTAAGAAACCCGAGGGTTATGATATTATGGTTTACACGATAAATTGGAGGGTAGAACTTGTGGTTTATACCAGAAAGTGAAGGGATAGAAAAGTATAGATAGTCCTGTTAAATCTTAACCAGTATAATCAGATGTCCCCGACATAGCGTACACATTACACCTGATTGATATTTCTAGTCGATGACCTCTCTGTATTCTTTTCTCACATTTAATGTGTCTCTTTTCTCACAGAACATGATGACGTCGGCCGAAGCCGTTATTCTGATTCATCCAGTCCCTCCATTGAGTCCGAAAATAGTGATGAAGTCAACATGGAAACCAGCCAATCAAAATCCAGTCCGATTGGATCCATTAGCGGTAGCAGCACAGGTACGTGTTTATCATAGTGACCACAGGTACGTGTTTATCATAGTGACATACAGTACATGCCATTTCATTCGCAAACATACGGTTGATTCTGACCGGCTAGGCACAAATAGTTTAGTCCAAATACAGTTACAGTTATATTTACGGATTTATTACAAAGATGAGAGACCGTTGACATTACAGACGTTACACACTGAACACGAAAGTACGGTCATATCACAGAAGTAATAAAAATGACGTCACAATCAACATTGAATTTTATTCTTATATGGATGTCATCGATGCTCTTTAATAGCATTATGGAAGTTAAACACTCCATATATGTCTACATTCTCCTTGTTATCAAAACTCTCACTGAGAAGTTAATGAAAGTAAACCAAATGTTACGTCTGGAGAGATTTTGCTTTCCTACTCATATATTTTTATTTCCTCTGCACACTTCCGTTGTAATGCATTGAAAAGGCAAATGTTGTTATCGGACTATGACAACATTTGCTACTCTTTCGTCATCAATCTCTGTTGTGAACGTCCTTCTTTTCGTTTTTGTCAACACTTAATTTATGGTTCAAAAACTGTAGGTAATAACTAAATAAAGCATCATTACTCTATGGAAATATAAAAATAAGTAAAGGATATTGAACCTATGTTTTTGTGGTACTACATATATAACACACATTTCTATGTGACCACAGACTTAGTAAAGCCCTATCTACCGAGCTTTATTAAGTTTGTCATCAATAGCAATGTGCGTTAATAGGACCAATACAACATTTGTTGATGCATCCATTGCTAAAATAAAAAGCGTTCCTGCTGGTAATGTTCATATGTAAATAGAAAGGTATATTAACATTTACTATGAATTCTTTCATTGAAATGCATCGCGCAGGCAAATGTTGATATGAGATGGTCTTGATTTATCGGTCATCTTGCACAGTTGGGAATCTATTGTCCGGAATTTACCACTAATTCGATCCAATTGACCATGCGGGGAGAGAGGCGCGCGACACCATGACAGCCACGTCTGTAATTGGATGAGGTAATTACAATAAGACAGGGAGCGTCTGTGGTCCAATCGGAACAGATGGCAGAAATCTCGACCGGCAGATTGGCGGAATTCACTCGCCGGATTCCACAGGGAACTGGCGAAGTAGCCCGCTAGGAACGTGGTTACAGACTGAAGTCAGTGTAGAAGGTGTTGGGTAAACGTTAGCTCTAACCCAAGGGGTATAGTCTGTCACTGTTTGTTGTAGTCTAGATCTTGATCAGTCCATTGTATCTCCACGTTGTTTCTGGTCAGGTCAAAGTGACCATCACTGGACTATTGGAGTCTGGCCATCATGTTCAGGGTTTTTTTATAAAAAATGTACCGGTGTTTTATTTTAGGCGTATGGACTTTGTTCGACAGCTTTCCAGTTTTACCAGACCCGAGACAAAATCCAAAGTCTGTTGTATAATCACGTGACACATTTATCTAAGCTTTATCAAGCATTTTTTAAAAACAATGCATAAAAATATCTGAGTTCTGACCAATTGAATCTGTGTACAGGAAAATATCACAGCAAATTTTATTTTCTAAATCACACACTTTTTTATTTCTTCAAGATACTGCCTTATCTTGTCAAGTGTAGATTCTGATCAGTTGCTATGACGCCAAAATAGTCGGTGTCACGCAGAAGTTTGGTCCGATCTGTGATACACCTGTCATATCAGGCTGATGTAGAGAGGATAAGGGTCTACAGGGCATCTTTAACGAATACAACAAGCTTCGAGCGCTCCGGTGATAGGTTGGTTCGGATGTAAATGGCCGAGCAGGGATTCGACTTGGGTCGAAGTAACCATTCTTCGTATCTATATAGAGGAATAACTGGTATCTGTCGTTCCACCGAGACCGTTAAGTTACCTCATTTCCGTAATGTCTATCTGCTTTTCGTGTGGATTCGAGACACTAACTGTGAATCAAGATCAATCAAGTCTAATATTGACCAATGAAAATCGTTGGTGTGATTTAGCGCGGTCGGCCGCACTGAGCTTTATGAGCGTATCAAGACATTTATGCAGCAGTAAAAGGTGCGTGTGTTCGGCAGACTGGCAGGGCGCGCCCCCTAGCGGCGCATGATTGGCCAGACGCGTGTACACTCCCAATCTCACCATACGATTCATTTTTAATGAAGTAACAACACACACATTCCATCCACAACAAATGCTCAACGTCTGAAATTTGATTAAATTAGGGCGCTAATGTCGATGGCATCTTGATGCCAATAGAAGCCTCTTGTGTAAGCTACAAGGATCTATAAATCTATCGATGGAAGCTAAATTTGGCGGACCGGGACCTTGGTCCTCACGCGAGATGATAGTTTACGAGAATTAAAAGATAAACATGGCCATTTAATGCCGCTTCGAAGCCTGCCAGCTGATATTGGCTGAAGTTCACAACCTCTGTCATTGCCTGGTCAAAGTCTCCTGCCGTCTGCCATGTCCAATCAGCCACCAGCACTATGTGATTTCTCCGGTACCCCGGAACCAAACACCCCAGCCCGTGTTGACCACAGAAGGCTGCCCGTTAGGCGGGTGTACAGGTAGCGGCGCGTACTTTTCACTGACAAAGTTCTTTGTTGTTAAATGACTTGCACAGATTCAATATTCGAGATGGTATTTACCAAAGTGAAGCTGCCGAATTACATTTGTATGTTTACAAACAAGCGAGAACAAATCTTCCTCATGTGAATAGCCTTCCCTTCTTTACCTTTAGCTGTGACTGAATTCTCAGAACCGAGGTTATTTTGTTGTTTTTACCCTGGGCCGAGCTTCGGGTTCAGCGACCATCCCAACAAGGGATCATTAATCTTTCCCCATCATTCTATCAGTATTTTTGAAAACAATAAGATTTGTAATATGCTTTAACAAGTGAACTGTGCGTACTTTCGTCAAAAATTGAATCATCCCTACAGAAATACAAGATTGGATAAAATTCATACAAAAACAGAAAAACTAACGTGTATGTTTTTTGAGCGGAAGGTAGATGACAGCCATTCGGTGGCGCTCAGTATCATACAAGTATGTTTTTGAGCGGAAGGTTGATGACAGCCATTCGGAGGCGCTCAGTATCATACAAGTATGTTTTTGAGCGGAAAGTTGATGACAGCCATTCGGAGCCGCTCAGTATCATACAAGTATGGTTTTGAGCGGAAAGTAGATGACAGCCATTCGGAGCCGCTCAGTATCATACAAGTATGGTTTTGAGCGGAAGGAAGATGACAGCCATTCGGAGGCGCTCAGTATCATACAAGTATGTTTTTGAGCGGAAGGTAGATGACAGCCATTCTGAGACGCTCTATACAGTAATCTATTTGATATCGTAGCCGTAAATATTTGATGAGAATGTGCTGCTCTACTCACCCCCGAGGTTTGGCAGGGTTTAAAACGACATTTATTAGTATGCATCATTGAGAGGCGTTGGTTCGCTACCCTTTACTATCTCGCTGTTCATGTGACGCTTTCAATAATGCAGAGATTTTGTCGAGGAATTCTGATATGGAAGTGATTTCGGTACCGGGAGATCTGATAACACTATACTGTAATGGCGCGTGCCATAACGACATGTTAGGTTTGTTCTCCGCCTTTTGGAAACTGGATCTATCAGAAAATAATACTCCAAGCCGTATATGAATATTTAGTTATCCTCAGCGATATCTTATCACTTACAAAAATCCGTTATTTGGTCGACGAACCTGAGAATTCACCATAATGAAGGTATATATTCGACTTACCCGAGAACACACCTGTATAATGAGGATATATGGACGACTTACCCGAGAACACACCTGTTTAATGAGAATGTATGGTCGACCTACCACATAACACACCTGTATAATGAGGATGTATGGTCGACTTACCTGAGAACACACCTGTATAATGAGGGTATATGGTCGACTTACCCGAGAACACACCTGTATAATGAGGATGTATGGTCGACTAACCTGAGAACACACCTGTATAATGAGGATATATGGACGACTTACCCGAGAACACACCTGTTTAATGAGAATGTATGGTCGACCTACCACATAACACACCTGTATAATGAGGATGTATGGTCGACTTACCTGAGAACACACCTGTATAATGAGGGTATATGGTCGACTTACCCGAGAACACACCTGTATAATGAGGATGTATGGTCGACTAACCTGAGAATACACCTGTATAATGAGGGTGTATGGTCAACTCACCTGAGAACACAGATGTATAATGAGGGTATATGGTCGACTTACCTTATAACACACATGTATACTGAGGGTATATGGTCGACTTACCCGAGAACACACATGTATAATGAGGGTATATGGACGACTTACCCGAGAACACACCTGTATAATGAAGGTATATGTTCGACTTACCTGAGAACACACCTTATATTGAGGGAATATTTTTGACTTACCCGGGAGCACACCTGAGGTATGAGGGTAAATGGTCGACTTACCCGAGAACACGCCTTATATTAAGGGTATATTTTTGACTTAACCGGAAGCACACCTGAGTTATGAGGTATATGAGTTATATGTTCGACTTACCCGAGAACTCACTTTATATTGAGGGTATATTTTTAACTTACCCGAGAGCACACCTGAGTTATGAGGGTATATGGTCGACTTACCCGAGAACACAGCTTATATTAAGGGTATATTTTTGACTTACCCGGAATCACACATGAGTTATGAGGTATATGAGTTATATGTTCGACTTACCCGAGAACGCACCTTATATTAAGGGTATATTTTTGACTTACCCGAGAGCACACCTGAGTTATGAGGGTATATGGTCGTGACGTGACGTGTTGGATTGAGCGGGTGGTATATATACCTGTCTGGGCCCGTGACGTGTCGGAGTGAGCGGGTGGTATATATACCTGTCTGGGCCCGTGACGTGTCGGAGTGAGCGGGTGGTATATATACCTGTCTAGGCCCGTGACGTGTCGGAGTGAGCGGGTGGTACATATACCTGTCTGGGCCCGTGACGTGTCGGAGTGAGCGGGTGGTATATATACCTGTCTAGGCCCGTGACGTGTCGGAGTGAGCGGGTGGTATATACCTGTCCGGGCCCGTGACGTGTCGGAGTGAGCGGGTGGTATATATACCTGTCTAGGCCCGTGACGTGTCGGAGTGAGCGGGTGGTATATATACCTGTCTGGGCCCGTGACGTGTCGGAGTGAGCGGGTGGTATATATACCTGTCTGGGCCCGTGACGTGTCGGAGTGAGCAGGTGGTATATATACCTGTCTAGGCCCGTGACGTGTCGGAGTGAGCAGGTGGTATATATACCTGTCTGGGCCCGTGACGTGTCGGAGTGAGCGGGTGGTATATACCTGTCCGGGCCCGTGACGTGTCGGAGTGAGCAGGTGGTATATATACCTGTCTAGGCCCGTGACGTGTCGGAGTGAGCAGGTGGTATATATACCTGTCTAGGCCCGTGACGTGTCGGAGTGAGCGGGTGGTATATATACCTGTCTAGGCCCGTGACGTGTCGGAGTGAGCGGGTGGTATATACCTGTCCGGGCCCGTGACGTGTCGGAGTGAGCGGGTGGTATACATTACCTGTCTGGGCCCGTGACGTGTCGGAGTGAGCGGGTGGTATATATACCTGTCTGGGCCCGTGACGTGTCGGAGTGAGCAGGTGGTATATATACCTGTCTAGGCCCGTGGCGTGTCGGAGTGAGCGGGTGGTACATATACCTGTCTGGGCCCGTGACGTGTCGGAGTGAGCGGGTGGTATATATACCTGTCTGGGCCCGTGACGTGTTGGAGTGAGCGGGTGGTATATATACCTGTCTAGGCCCGTGGCGTGTCGGAGTGAGCGGGTGGTATATATACCTGTCTGGGCCTGTGACATGTCGGAGTGAGCGGGTGGTATATATACCTGTCTGGGCCCGTGACGTGTCGGAGTGAGCGGGTGGTATATATACCTGTCTGGGCCCGTGACGTGTCGGAGTGAGCGGGTGGTATATACCTGTCCAGGCCCGTGACGTGTCGGAGTGAGCGGGTGGTATATACTTATCTGGGCCTCTGACGTGTCGGAGTGAGCGGGTGGTATATATACCTGTCTAGGCCCGTGACGTGTCGGAGTGAGCGGGTGGTATAAACCTGTCTATGCCCGTGACGTGTTGGAGTGAGCGGGTGGTATATACCTGTCTAGGCCCGTGACGTGTCGGAGTGAGCGGGTGGTGTATACCTGTCTAGGCTCGCCCGTGACGTGTCGGAGTGAGCGGGTGGTATATACCTGTCTAGGCCCGTGACGTGTCGGAGTGAGCGGGTGGTATATACCTGTCTAGGCCCGTGACGTGTCGGAGTGAGCGGGTGGTATATACCTGTCTAGGCCCGTGACGTGTCGGAGTGATTGGGTGGTATGTACCTGTCGGATTGTACGGGTGTTTTATGTGATCAGAAAGTGCTAATATGGTCGGGAGATAAAATAGACTGGCATTAATTCTTAAGCTTTTTCCACGTGAGATCAGCTTGGCGTGACGTCATTACCGTTAATATTGATTGAAGACAGTCAGGCGTGCATTGTACTTAGTTCGTTCCGGAGATCAAAGCTAATATAAAAAAAAAACTTTTACCGTAAAATTTATTTATTATGTCACTTATTAGGTTTTACAAGGAAATCAAAACAAAACAGTAAACATGTATGTTTATCCAATTAACAAGATGTGTTCACAGAAGGTTGTGATTTAGCGAGGTTTAAGCAGTTTGTTCACTATATAGACGTAAGGATTAAACAATCAGAGGCCAAAGCGAACAAAAACAACTAAAGTCGACATCTTTATGTGACTGTGGTGCAGTTGATTGTTTAACCAAAAACACCGGTAAAAGAGTCACAGATTCTGCCAAGTCACAATATGCCATGTAGATTATGTCGAGTCACAGTCTATCATGTAAATTCTCCCAGGTCACACTCTATCCATGTAGATTCTCCCAGGTCATAGTCTATCCATGTAGATTGTTCTAAGTAACGATCTACAGTATACTTATTCAAAGTCACAGTCCACCATGTGGATTATCCCACGTCACAGTCTACACTGGTCCTCCCAAGTCACAGTCTACCATGTAGATCATCCCAAGTCCCAGCATACATTCACCTATTTATAGGTCACAGCCTATATTCACCTACTTGAATGTCACAACCTACATTCACCTACTTGTAGGTCACAGACTACATTCACCTACTTCTAAGTCCCAGGCTACATTCACCTACCTGTAGGTCACCGCCTATATTCACCTACTTGTAGGTCACAGCCTATATTCACCTACTTGTAGGTCCCAGCCTACATTCACCTATTTGTAGGTCACAGCCTTCATTCACCTATTTGTAGGTCCCAGCCTACATTCACCTACTTGTAGGTCACAGCCTACATTCAACTACTTGTAGGTCACAGCCTACATTCAGCTATTTGTAGGTCACAGCCTACATTCACCTACTTGTAGGTCACAGCCTACATTCACCTACTTGTAGGTCACAGCCTACATTCACCTATTTGTAGGTCCCAGCCTACATTCACCTATTTGTAGGTCCCAGCCTACATTCACCTACTTGTAGGTCACACCCTACATTCACCTACTTGTAGGTCCCAGCCAATATTCAACTACTTGTAGGTCACAACCTACATTCACCTATTTGTAGGTCACAGCCTACATTCACCTACTTGTAGGTCCCAGCCAATATTCAACTACTTGTAGGTCCAAGCATTTATTCACCTACTTGTAGGTCACATCCTACATTCAACTACTTGTAGGTCCCAGCCTTCATTCACATTTTGTAGGTCACAGCCTACATTCAACTACTTGTAGGTCACAGCCTACATTCAACTATTTGTAGGTCACAGCCTACATTCAACTACTTGTAGGTCACAGTCTACAGTCACCTATTTGTAGGTCACAACCTACATTCACCTATTTGTACTTGTAGGTTCCAGCCTACATTCACCTACTTGTACTTGTAGGTCACAGCCTACATTCAACTATTTGTAGGTCCTCGCCTACATTCACCTACTTTTAGGTCACAGTCTACATTCACTTATTTTTAGGTCACAGCCTACATTCACCTACTTGTATGTCACAACCTACATTCACCTACTTGTAGGTCCCAGCCTACATTCACCTACATGTACTTGTAGGTCACAGCCTACCCTTTACGTTCCGTGGTTATAAGCCACCAGTGATGATACTTTATGATTTCTCATTGCAGATCTACACATCACAGTGCATCAGCAGAGAATCAAGGAGCTGTTTCAACATTACCTTCGATGGATGGACATGACATCGGATCACGTGATTAGTAGGGGAGCCAATGACGACACCCTATTTAACAGTCTATTTAAAGACTCAGAGACAAAGACATTAGGTAATCGGGAATGCACCCTTGTATCGGAGGGGAGATGTGACTGCTTGAGAACCAAGTTTTGTTGTGGTCCGTTCGGATTACCCTCCCCTACGGACTCGACAGATTCGTTTAAGGAGTTTCCGGATGATGGAGATCACGTTACACATTCCATCAACTTTCGGGACTCTCAGTTTTTCGGTAACAGCGAGGAGGAGTTTTCGTCCCACAGGACGTTCCGCTGTAAGGAGTGCGGGAAGGGATTCAAACGTTCCTCAACCCTCAACACACACATGCTCATCCACAGCGATACCCGCCCGTACCCGTGTCAGTACTGCGGCAAGCGCTTCCACCAGAAGTCTGACATGAAGAAACATACTTATATACACACAGGTAAGGTTTAATATACGTCGCTTCCGGAAAAACCCCCAAAACAAAAACATCTATATATATATAAATTCTCCTCACTTGCAGTTTTGGTATAAAATACGTCCCTCCCGTGTAAACAGTCTCCTCCTTACAGTCAAAGTATAAGATATAACACGTCCCTCCCGTATAGACAGTCTCCTCCTTACAGTCAAAGTACAAGATATAACACGTCCCTCCCGTGTAGACAGTCTCCTCCTTACAGTCAAAGTATAAGATATAACACGCCCCTCCCGTGCAGACAGTCTCCTCCTTACAGTCAAAGTATAAGATATAACACGCCCCTCCCGTGCAGACAGTCTCCTCCTTACAGTCAAAGTACAAGATATAACACGTCCCTCCCGTGTAGACAGTCTCCTCCTTACAGTCAAAGTACAAGATATAACACGCCCCTCCCGTGCAGACAGTCTCCTCCTTACAGTCAAAGTATAAGATATAACACACCCCTCCCGTGCAGACAGTCTCCTCCTTACAGTCAAAGTACAAGATATAACACGCCCCTCCCGTGCAGACAGTCTCCTCCTTACAGTCAAAGTACAAGATATAACACGTCCCTCCCGTGCAGACAGTCTCCTCCTTAGAGTCAAAGTACAAGATATAACACGTCCCTCCCGTGCAGACAGTCTCCTCCTTAGAGTCAAAGTACAAGATATAACACGTCCCTCCCGTGCAGACAGTCTCCTCCTTACAGTCAAAGTACAAGATATAACACGTCCCTCCCGTGCAGACAGTCTCCTCCTTAGAGTCAAAGTACAAGATATAACACGTCCCTCCCGTGCAGACAGTCTCCTCCTTACAGTCAAAGTACAAGATATAACACGTCCCTCCCGTGCAGACAGTCTCCTCCTTACAGTCAAAGTACAAGATATAACACGCCCCTCCCGTGCAGACAGTCTCCTCCTTACAGTCAAAGTACAAGATATAACACGCCCCTCCCGTGCAGACAGTCTCCTCCTTACAGTCAAAGTATAAGATATAACACGTCCCTCCCGTGCAGACAGTCTCCTCCTTACAGTCAAAGTATAAGATATAACACGTCCCTCCCGTGCAGACAGTCTCCTCCTTACAGTCAAAGTACAAGATATAACACGCCCCTCCCGTGTAGACAGTCTCCTCCTTACAGTCAAAGTATAAGATATAACACGCCCCTCCCGTGTAGACAGTCTCCTCCTTACAGTCAAAGTATAAGATATAAGATGACCCTCCCGTGTAGAAGAAGAGACGTGATTTGTATCTATGACTCACAAAGGCGATTTATTTGGCGCACCCTTTTTCAAATAGTTAGCACAAATTGACAGACAGACGAATTTAATGATAATATTGTGCTGTGTCAAAGGAAATGCCATAGAAATGTAAGTTTAATAAATGTAAGTATGCTTGTTTTTTTTACAGGTGAGAAGCCTCACAAATGTTCTGTGTGCGGAAAGGCCTTCAGTCAGTCCTCAAACCTCATCACACACACGCGCAAACATACGGGGTTTAAACCTTTCACGTGCGAGCGATGTGGGCGGAGCTTCCAGCGGAAGGTCGATATGAGGCGCCATCTGGAAACAAGTCATCGTCTGATTTAGACTCGTAAAAAGTAGCGGTTTTGTTAAAATGACCGCTGAAATACGATTGTGATTAATATTTCAACGCTACAGAGCATTTACGCCACAACGATTTCTGGTAAGACGGACCTTCACGTGAGAAGTGAGCTCAGATTGAAGTGAATCGCAATGAAAGTTGTATGAAGTAATGAAACGAGTCGAGAACTGCGCCATAAAGCTGGCAGGTAACGAGACTCGAGTACAGCGCCTACAAATGAGTGACCACGGAGGCCTTTCACGAGACTTTCACGAGCGCCTGTCATGCTTATTCAGTGTGGAAAGTAGACCTTAATACGGTAGCATCTGGTTTAATATATTCCTCTTTCGTTTGTGTCACGAACGAGTTAAAATGGTGACCAAAGATCCTAAGATCAACAGATTTGCTATCACAATAGCATATTTGGCACACGTTTTTCGATGTTATCTAATTTTTTGTCATTGTATACCAATGTGTAATAGTTAAACAAACAATATATGATGTCCAAAAATCAACATGTGATAGTTAGACACAATGTAGACAGTTGGTGTTGTTTGTGTGGAGATCAACAATATGTTAGGTGTCTAGTTAAACTGGACTCTACAGCCAACCTCGCTCCCAACGTGGACTGAAAATACCCGAGTTTTCGTATGCAAATTGTGTGATGTATATATTGGCCTGTTGGTTGTTATTTTGATTTCATCAATAACAAACTGACGATTACTTTTCTACTTACCGGGTGTACCAAATAACCAGTAGTCCTTAACACTGACACGATGTCATTACACACATCATAATGTAATAGACATACTGTAACTATATATAACTGTTGATTCACTATATCCATACATAAACATTGACACAATGTCATCATATATTAATATGGACACAATGTAACCATACATAAACAGTGACACATTGTAACCATACAAACATGTTGATTCACTCTATCCATACATAAACAGGGACACAATGTAACCATACATAAGCATTTACAAAATGTAACCATACATTGATATTGACACAATGTTACCAGGCATTAATATTGACACAATGTAACCATACATTAATTTTGACACACTGTAATCATATATTAATATTGATGCATTGTAGTCATACGTTAATATTGATACATTGTAGTCATACGTTAATATTGATACATTGTAGTCATACGTTAATATTGATACATTGTAGTCATACGTTAATATTGATACATTGTAGTCATACGCTAATATTGATACATGGTAGTCATATGTTAATATTGATACATTGTAGTCATACGTTAATATTGATACATTGTAGTCATACGTTAATATTGATACATTGTAGTCATACGTTAATATTGATACATTGTAATCATACGTTAATATTGATACATTGTAGTC
Organism: Mimachlamys varia; assembly: GCA_947623455.1. Classification (NCBI taxonomy): domain Eukaryota; kingdom Metazoa; phylum Mollusca; class Bivalvia; order Pectinida; family Pectinidae; genus Mimachlamys; species Mimachlamys varia. Next base: position 6,288,910 of record OX392529.1, read on the forward strand.
ATACGCTATTATTGATACATTGTAGTCATATGTTAATATTGATACATTGTAGTCATACGTTAATATTGATACATTGTAGTCATACGTTAATATTGATACATTGTAGTCATACGTTAATATTGATACATTGTAGTCATATGTTAATATTGAACATTGTAGTCATACGTTAATATTGATACATTGTAGTCATACGTTAATATTGATACATTGTAATCATACGTTAATATTGATACATTGTAGTCATATGTTAATATTGATACATTGTAGTCATACGTTAATATTGATACATTGTAGTCATACGTTACTATTGATACATTGTAGTCATACGTTACTATTGATACATTGTAGTCATATGTTAATACTGTTAGATTATAATTATACGTTACTACATGTATTGATACATTGTAGTCATACGTTAATATTGATACATTGTAGTCATATGTTAATATTGATACATTGTAGTCATATGTTAATATTGATACATTGTAGTCATAAGCTAATATTGATAAATTGTAATCATACGTTAATATTGATACATTGTAGTCATACGTTAATATTGATCAATGTAGTCATACGTTAATACTGTTAGATTATAATTATACTTTAATATTTTTATATAATGCAGCCATACGTTGATATTGACACGAGAGAACCAAACAATACATGTAACACTGATACAACGTAGCACTATCTACATTGATATATTGACTGTTACCATATATACTAACAAAAATGTAACGAAGAGATCAAAATAACATCGATACTGCATAGCAATAAAACATGGTAGATAAAGTATGGTAGATAGCTATATAGTCGTAGCTTTTTGTTGTTGTTCATTAACGCATGTGAGAGTTACTACAGCAAGTATATTCATTGTAACTAGTAGTAGACGAGTATTCTCACGTATCCATATTGTATTGTTTTAAACATATTATTATTTATTTTACACATCGTATCACCTTTACTGATAATTGATCTCAGAGATATCGGTCTGATAATCTTTAGAAAGTCTAGTCATACGGATAGTTTTATACAGTTTTATCTCTATTACGTCACTTGTGGGTAGGTGAGCTCGACTGGTGTAAATGTTACTATACTTGTTACTATGTTTTACAGTGTATGTTTACACATTCCCAGACACAATCGTTTTACATATTAAACTTGATCGTAATTTACACATGTTTTCTTGTTTTTGTTTATTAAATATCATACCTACAATATCGTAATAAATCTTGCAGACGTTTGAAATCTACAAAGCTGAGCCGACGACTTCCCAAAAGCCAACTATTTTAGCATAAGTAAGCAGATGACCATCACATACAATCAACCCTCAAAATAGGATTCAACAGGCGACCGCCACGTAACCATTTGAGACCACCACGTAACCATTTGAGACCACCACGTAACCATTGGAGACCACCACGTAACCATTGGAGACCACCATGTAACCATTGGAGACCATCATGTAATCATTTGAGACCACCACGTAACCATTTGAGACCACCATGTAACCATTTGAGACCATCACATAACCATTTGAGACCACCACGTAACCATTTGAGACCACCACGTAACCTTTGGAGACCACCATGTAACCATTGGAGACCATCATGTAATCATTTGAGACCACCACGTAACCATTAAAGACCACCTCGTAACCATTTGATACCACCACGCAACCATTTGATACCACCACGCAACCATTTGAGACCACCACGTAACCATTTGAGACCACCACGTAACCATTTGATACCACCACGCAACCATTTGAGACCACCACGTAACCATTTGAGACCACCACGTAACCATTTGAGACCACCATGTAACCATTTGATACCACCACGTAACCATTTGAGACCACCATGTAACCATTTGAGACCACCACGTAACCATTTGAGACCACCATGTAACCACTTGAGACCACCACGTAACCATTTGAGTCCACCACGTAACCATTTGAGACCACCATGTAACCATTTGAGACCACCACGTAACCATTTGAGACCACCACGTAACCATTTGAGACCACCACGTAACCATCTACCTTAAAATCAAATTCAGCACATGACTTCCATGTAACCATCGCCCCTCAAAACAGTCAGCAGACGACCATCACGTATTAAACCAGATACCATCAAAACAACAATCGGCACACGACCACACACCAATACCCTTCCTCAACACACAAAAACAACAGTCAGCACACGACCACACACTAATACCCATCCTCAACACGCAAAAATAATCATTAATGATCAAAACAACAATCGGCACACGACCACACACCAATACCCATTCTCAACACACAAAAACAACAGTCAGCACACGGCCACACACCAATACCCATCCTTAACACAGAAAACAACAGTCAGCACACGGCCAAACATCAATACCCATCCTCAACACAGAAAACAACAGTCGGCACACGGCCACACATCAATACCCATCCTCAACACACAAAAACAACAGTCGGCACACGACCACACACCAATACCCATCCTCAACACACAAAACAACAGTCGGCACACGACCACACACCAATACCCTTCCTCAACACACAAAACAACAGTCAACACACGACCACACACCAATACCCATCCTCAACACAGAAAATAACAGTCGGCATACGACCACACACCAATACCCTTTCTCAACATAGTAAACAACAGTCGGCACACGGCCACACACCAATACCCATCCTCAACACACAAAACAACAGTCAGTACACGACCACACACCAATACCCATCCTCAACACAGAAAACAACAGTCAGCACACGGCCACACACCAATACCCATCCTCAACACAGAAAAACAACAGTCAGTACACGACCACACACCAATACCCATCCTCAACACACAAAACAATAGTCGGCACACGGCCACACACCAATACCCTTCCTCAACACACAAAACAACAGTCGGCATACGGCCACACACAAATACCCATCCTCAACACAGAAAACAACAGTCAGTACACGACCACACACCAATACCCATCCTCAACACAGAAAACAACAGTCAGCACACGGCCACACACCAATACCCATCCTCAACACACAAAACAATAGTCGGCACACGGCCACACACCAATACCCTTCCTCAACACACAAAACAACAGTCGGCATACGGCCACACACCAATACCCATCCTCAACACACAAAACAACAGTCAGCACACGACCACACACCAATACCCTTCCTCAACACACAAAACAACAGTCGGCACACGGCCACACACCAATACCCTTCTTCAACACACAAAACAACAGTCGGCATACGGCCACACACCAATACCCATCCTCAACATAGAAAACAACAGTCGGCACACGACCACACACCAATACCCATCCTCAACACACAAAACAACAGTCGGCATACGGCCACACACCAATACCCATCCTCAACATAGAAAACAACAGTCGGCACACGACCACACACCAATACCCATCCTCAACACAGAAAACAACAGTCGGCACACGGCCACACACCAATACCCTTCTTCAACACACAAAACAACAGTCGGCACACGACCACACACCAATACCCATCCTCAACATAGAAAACAACAGTCGGCACACGACCACACACCAATACCCATCCTCAACATAGAAAACAACAGTCGGCACACGACCACACACCAATACCCATCCTCAACATATAAAACAACAGTCGGCACACGACCACACACCAATACCCATCCTCAACACACAAAACAACAGTCAACACACGGCCACACACCAATACCCTTCCTCAACACACAAAACAACAGTCGGCACACGGCCACACACCAATACCCATCCTCAACACACAAAACAACAGTCGGCACACGACCACACACCAATACCCATCCTCAACACAGAAAACAACAGTCGGCACATCGCCACACACCAATACCCATCCTCAACACACAAAAACAACAGTCGGCACACGACCACACACCAATACCCATCCTCAACACACAAAACAACAGTCGGCACACGACCACACACCAATACCCATCTTCAACACAGAAAACAACAGTCGGCACACGACAACACACCAATACCCATCCTCAACACACAAAAACAACAGTCGGCACACGACCACACACCAATACCCATCATCAACACACAAAAACAACAGTCGGCACACGACAACACACCAATACCCATCCTCAACACACAAAAACAACAGTCAGCACACGGCCACACACCAATACCCATCCTCAACACACAAAACAACAGTCGGCACACGACAACACACCAATACCCATCATCAACACACAAAAACAACAGTCGGCACACGACCACACACCAATACCCATCCTCAACACACAAAACAACAGTCGGCACACGGCCACACACCAATACCCTTCCTCAACACACAAAACAACAGTCGGCACACGGCCACACACCAATACCCATCCTCAACACACAAAACAACAGTCGGCACACGACAACACACCAATACCCATCATCAACACACAAAAACAACAGTCGGCACACGACCACACACCAATACCCATCCTCAACACAGAAAACAACAGTCGGCACACGGCCACACACCAATACCCTTCCTCAACACACAAAACAACAGTCGGCACACGGCCACACACCAATACCCATCCTCAACACACAAAACAATAGTCAGCACACGGCCACACACCAATACCCTTCCTCAACACACAAAACAACAGTCGGCACACGACCACACACCAATACCCATCCTCAACACACAAAACAAAAGTCAGCACACGACAACACACCAATACCCATCCTCAACACACAAAAACAACAGTCAGCACACGGCCACACACCAATACCCATCCTCAACACACAAAAACAACAGTCAGCACACGGCCACACACCAATACCCATCATCAACACACAAAAACAACAGTCAGCACACGGCCACACACCAATACCCATCATCAACACACAAAAACAACAGTCAGCACACGGTCACACACACCAATACCCATCCTCAACACACAAAACAATGGTCGGCACACGACCACACACCAATACCCTTCCTCAACACACAAAAACAACAGTCAGCACACGACCACACATCAATACCCATCCTCAACACACAAAAACAACAGTCAGCACACGACCACACACCAATACCCTTCCTCAACACACAAAACAACAGTCGGCACACGACCACACACCAATACCCATCCTCAACACACAAAACAACAGTTGGCACACGACCACACACCAATACCCATCATCAACACACAAAACAACAGTCGGCACACGACCACACACCAATACCCATCCTCAACATACAAAACAACAGTCGGCACACGACCACACACCAATACCCATCCTCAACATACAAAACAACAGTCGGCACACGACCACACACCAATACCCATCCTCAACACACAAAACAACAGTCAGCACACGACCACACACCAATACCCATCCTCAACACACAAAAACAACAGTCAGCACACGGCCACACACCAATACCCATCCTCAACATAGAAAACAACAGTCGGCACACGGCCACACACCAATACCCTTCCTCAACACACAAAACAACAGTCGGCACACGGCCACACACCAATATCCATCCTCAACACACAAAACAATAGTCGGCACACGACCACACACCAATACCCATCCTCAACACTGAAAACAACAGTCGGCACACGGCCACACACCAATACCCATCCTCAACACAGAAAACAACAGTCAGCACACGACCACACCTCAATACCCATCCTCAACACACAAAAACAACAGTCGGCACACGACCACACACCAATACCCATCCTCAACATAGAAAACAACAGTCGGCACACGACCACACACCAATACCCTTCCTCAACACACAAAAACAACAGTCGGCACACGACCACACCTCAATACCCATCCTCAACACACAAAAACAACAGTCGGCACACGACCACACACCAATACCCATCCTCAACACACAAAAACAACAGTCAGCACACGGCCACACACCAATACCCATCCTCAACACACAAAAACAACAGTCGGCACACGGCCACACACTAATACCCATCCTCAACACACAAAACAACAGTCAGCACACGGCCACACACCAATACCCTTCCTCAACACACAAAACAACAGTCAGCACACGGCCACACACCAATACCCATCCTCGACACACAAAACAACAGTCGGCACCCGACCACACACCAATACCCTTCCTCAACACACAAAAACAATAGTTGGCACACGACCACACACCAATACCCATCCTCAACACAGAAAACAACAGTCGGCACACGGCCACACACCAATACCCTTCCTCAACACACAAAAACAACAGTCGGCACACGACCACACACCAATACCCATCCTCAACACACAAAACAACAGTCGGCACACGACCACACACCAATACCCTTCCTCAACACACAAAAACAACAGTCGGCACACGACCACACACCAATACCCATCCTCAACACACAAAAACAATAGTTGGCACACGGCCACACACCAATATCCTTCCTCAACACACAAAACAATAGTCGGCACACGGCCACACACCAATACCCATCCTCAACACACAAAAACAACAGTCAGCACACGACCACACACCAATACCCATCCTCGACACACAAAAACAACAGTTGGCACACGGCCACACACCAATACCCATCCTCGACACACAAAAACAACAGTCAGTACACGACCACACACCAATACCCTTCCTCAACACACAAAAACAATAGTTGGCACACGACCACACACCAATACCCTTCCTCAACACACAAAAACAACAGTCGGCACACGGCCACACACCAATACCCTTCCTCAACACACAAAAACAATAGTTGGCACACGACCACACACCAATACCCTTCCTCAACACACAAAAACAACAGTCGGCACACGACCACACACCAATACCCATCCTCAACACACAAAACAACAGTCGGCACACGGCCACACACCAATACCCTTCCTCAACACACAAAACAACAGTCGGCACACGACCACACATCAATACCCATCATCAACACACAAAACAACAGTCGGCACACGGCCACACACCAATACCCTTCCTCAACACACAAAACAACAGTCGGCACACGGCCACACATCAATACCCATCCTCAACACACAAAACAACAGTCGGCACACGACCACACACCAATACCCATCCTCAACATAGAAAACAACAGTCGGCACACGGCCACACACCAATACCCTTCCTCAACACACAAAAACAATAGTTGGCAGACGACCACACACCAATACCCATCCTCAACACACAAAACAATAGTCAGCACACGGCCACACACCAATACCCTTCCTCAACACACAAAAACAACAGTCGGCACACGACCACACACCAATACCCATCCTCAACACACAAAACAACAGTCGGCACACGGCCACACACCAATACCCATCCTCAACACACAAAAACAACAGTCAGCACACGACCACACACCAATACCCTTCCTCAACACAGAAAACAACAGTCGGCACACGACCACACACCAATACCCATCCTCAACACACAAACAACAGTCAGCACACGACCACACACCAATACCCATCCTCAACACACAAAACAACAGTCGGCACACGACCACACACCAATACCCTTCCTCAACACACAAAACAACAGTCGGCATACGGCCACACACCAATACCCATCCTCAACACACAAAAAACAATAGTTGGCACACGGCCACACACCAATACCCTTCCTCAACACAGAAAACAACAGTCGGCACACGGCCACACACCAATACCCATCCTCAACACACAAAAACAATAGTTGGCACACGACCACACACCAATACCCATCCTCAACACAGAAAACAACAGTCGGCATACGGCCACACACCAATACCCATCCTCAACACACAAAAACAATAGTTGGCACACGGCCACACACCAATACCCTTCCTCAACATAGAAAACAACAGTCGGCACACGGCCACACACCAATACCCATCCTCAACACACAAAACAACAGTCGGCACACGGCCACACACCAATACCCTTCCTCAACACACAAAAACAACAGTTGGCACACGGCCACACACCAATACCCTTCCTCAACACAGAAAACAACAGTCAGCACACGGCCACACACCAATACCCATCCTCAACACACAAAAACAACAGTTGGCACACGGCCACACACCAATACCCTTCCTCAACACAGAAAACAACAGTCGGCACACGACCACACACCAATACCCTTCCTCAACACAGAAAACAACAGTCGGCACACGACCACACACCAATACCCATCCTCAACACACAAACAACAGTCAGCACACGACCACACACCAATACCCATCCTCAACACACAAAATAACAGTCGGCACACGGCCACACACCAATACCCATCCTCAACACACAAAACAACAGTCGGCACACGGCCACACACCAATACCCATCATCAACACACAAAAACAACAGTCAGCACACGACCACACACCAATACCCATCATCAACAGAGAAAACAACAGTCGGCACACGACCACACACCAATACCCATCCTCAACACCAACTCAAACAATCGCCACGTAACCATTAATTATATAAAAACAACAGTCGGCAGACGACAGACATTTATATACCCAACGGCCGTGATATACTAATTTAGATGATCTGAAATCCAATATCTGTAAATAAATATGACAATTTAATCTTTTTAAAAAAGATTTTTTCCCAAATGCTACTTCATGAAGATTGTAGAGGACAAAGGGGGTATTCATCTAATCGCATATAAACATTGCAGATTTGATGTTGTTGCCATTGATCATAATTTCTAAATTATAAAGACATAGTGAAAACAATCGAAACAATAAACACTATAAATATGCAAACTTCTTATTATTTCTAAACGCTAAATATTCTATGAAAAGCGATCATGCCATTTCGGTGTATTTTGGCAATTATTTGGGAAAATGTATTTCCCTAATCTACAAAGAACGTACTAAGAAGCCTCCGCACATCCGTAATTAACCAGATTCCGCTGAAACGTCCAACACAAATAATTATGCCACTATGTAGAGATAAATATATGAGAGAAAAAACAAATGGAAGGAACACGAGTACCCAGATATTTCTTGTTCTGCTGTCCCACACCCCTCTAAAGAACTTGCAGATTTAGTATAAATTGTAAGCTGTAAGCTTTCTTCCCGATCCCTGTGTAATTATATCATCATGTTTGAATATAGAATGGGTTTGTTTAAACTAAAAGTACTAAGTACCTCCTCGGTCCATCGTTTTACCCCTTCCAGTGCACCCGGTGCCTCCTTTGCCCGCCAACCAATTATGTCTTTCAGATTAACCAGTAACTAATTAGTCTACCGTACCATGTCTCCCAGATTAACCGGTGACTGATCAGTCTACCGTACCATGTCTCTCAGATTAACCGGTAACTAATTAGTCTACCGTACCATGTCTCTCAGATTAACCGGTAACTAATTAGTCTACCGTACCATGTCTCTCAGATTAACCGGTAACTAATTAGTCAACCGTACCATGTCTCCCAGATTAACCGGTAACTAATTAGTCTACCGTACCATGTCTCTCAGATTAACCGATAACTAAAAGATATAATAATTCACCGTGCCACTCCTCAAAAGATTAAACGGTAACTAATTAGTCCACCGCCCCACGTGTCCCAGATTAACCGGTAACTAATTAGTTCACCGCCCCACGTGTCCCAGATTAACCGGTAACTAATTAGTCTACCGTACCACGCCTCTCAGATTAACCGGTAACTAATAAGTCTACCGTACCATGTCTCTCAGATTAACCGGTAACTAATTAGTTCACCGCACCATGCCTCTCAGATTAACCGGTAACTAATTTGTCTACCGTACCATGTCTCTCAGATTAACCGGTGACTGATCAGTCCACCGTACCATGCCTCTCAGATTAACCGGTAACTAATTAGTCTACCGCACCATGTCTCTCAGATTAACCGGTAATTAATTAGTTCACCGCACCATGCCTCTCAGATTTACCGGTAACTAATTAGTTCACCGCACCATGCCTCTCAGATTAACCGGTAACTAATTAGTTCACCGCACCATGCCTCTCAGATTTACCGGTAACTAATTAGTCCACTGTACCATGCTTCCAAGATTTACCGGTAACTAATTAGTTCACCGCACCATGCCTCTCAGATTAATTGGTTACTAAGTAGTTCAACGTACCACGTCTTCTCTTTTTACCGGTACCTAATTGGTCCAACGTCCTTCGCTTTATAGGTTAATCGATACTTAATTGGTCCCCCGTCCCTCGTTCCCCAGATTACATTGTAACTGAAACCTCATTTGTCCACCGCCTTACGCCACCCAGATTAACCGGTGCCTCCTTGGTCCACCGCCCTACGACTCCCAGATTAACTAGTGCCTCCTTGGTCCACTGTCCTACGACTCCAAGATTAACCGGTGCCTCCGTGGTCCACTGTCCTACGACTCCCAGATTAAACAGTGCCTCCTTGGTCCACCGCCCTACGACTCCCAGAGTACTCGGTGCCTTTTTTGTTCACCGTCCTACGACTTCCAGATTAACCGGTGTCTCGTTTTGTCCGCCGTCCTACGACTCCCATATTAACCGGTGCCTCCTTGCTCCACTGTCCTACGACTCCCACAGTACTCGGTGCCTCGTTTTGTCCACCGTCCTACGACTTCCAGATTAACCGGTGCCTCCTTGGTCCACCGCCATACGACTCCCAGAGTACTCAGTGCCTCCTTGGTCCACCGCTCAAGCTTTCGATACCAAACAGATCAAACACGCTATTCCTGCAATATTTAAAACTAAACAACTTTCATGTGAATATCGCTCGATCTGTACCTCTGAGGCGAATACACTATTGCCTTTGTTTTTCTAGCCATTTCGTTCAATTGTCGATCTAATTCCACTTATCAGATGGGTTTTCGTCAGTTCGAGCCTTTAGTCCGACTGCCAGATACTCTAATACCGAATAAACCCAATAGACGATTATCTAGCAACCTCGGTAAACCTAATAACGCCCCTTTATACGTCAGTACGTACCTCGTCTGTCTGTCCTAACCGCCGCCGAGCTGGTCGTGAGCAGCGTTCACACAAAACACTCATCTTACTTGGAGCTTTAATTGTGATAAACCTTTCTCAAATCTGTAGCATCAAATCAGCCCAGATATAAACGCATATCGTAATGAAATTTCTCAGTCGCCAGATCGCTTTGTATATAACTGTGTATTGTTGATAGAAAGCCTTTTCATATCTGAAGCTGTGAAGCGCTGTCATTTCAATCTTCTAAAATTAATTCGTGTTTATCAAAATAATGTGAAACAATACCGGTATCTAGAAATATTTGTTACACTTGTGATTTACATGTTAGACCACCTAGAGTTGTCGGACTTGTTACTTCATTGTAGGACTGTACATTGCACCTATCCGCAGTTGTATAGATACGGCAAAGTGTTCTTGTAAGTTCTAATAAATAGAGGCTGTTCAATGGTACGCTCCCGTGAATTTTTTTTTTTTTAAATCTGCCATACGAGTGAACAATATTTGATATTTAATGCTAAACAATTTAATTTTCTTTTTATTACATTATCGATATTCCTGAAAGTTATAACGGTACATTATATTGTATCTAGTTTCAATTTTAAAATTTGCGGTCACGGCTGATCGGGGACGGAGTGCTAAGGCTTGCAGAATATCATTACGTCACAGAATATAGTTCTATTTTAAAAGAAATTGTAACAAATATAAATGTGTAATCCATTACATTAAATATGTATCAGTTTCCTTGCACCATATTATTTGATTAATGAACAAATCAATGAAAAAAACTGAACGTACACAGTGCGCAATGATAGACAGTGATGATGTAAGTTTTATCAAGTTGATATTTTCTAATTTTTCACTGATAAAGTGTAATAAAGCGGTATTTTTCACTGATAAAGTGTAACAAAGCGGTATTTTCACTGATAAAGTGTAATAAAGCGGTATATTTCACAACTACATGAATAGTTGAGACCAGTCTTCCCGATATAGAACCGTTTAATCAAACGAATTTTAATGTTCTAGTTCGCCCTCGAACATGGGGGGTGGCATTTAGTGGGTTTTAATGTTCTAGTTCGCCCTCGAACAAGGGGGTGGCATTTAGTGGGTTTTAATGTTCTAGTTCGCCCTCGAACAAGGGGGTGGCATTTAGTGGGTTTTAATGTTCTAGTTCGCCCTCGAACATGGGGTGGCATTTAGTGGGTTTTAATGTTCTAGTTCGCCCTCGAACAAGGGGGTGGCATTTAGTGGGTTTTAATGTTCTAGTTCGCCCTCGAACAAGGGGGTGGCATTTAGTGGGTTTTAATGTTCTAGTTCGCCCTCGAACAAGGGGGTGGCATTTAGTGGGTTTTAATGTTCTAGTTCGCCCTCGAACAAGGGGGTGGCATTTAGTGGGTTTTAATGTTCTAGTTCGCCCTCGAACAAGGGGGTGGCATTTAGTGGGTTTTAATGTTCTAGTTCGCCCTCGAACATGGGGGGTGGCATTTAGTGGGTTTTAATGTTCTAGTTCGCCCTCGAACATGGGGAGTGGCATTTAGTGGGTTTTAATGTTCTAGTTCGCCCTCGAACAAGGGGGTGGCATTTAGTGGGTTTTAATGTTCTAGTTCGCCCTCGAACATGGGGGGTGGCATTTAGTGGGTTTTAATGTTCTAGTTCGCCCTCGAACATGGGGGGTGGCTTTTAGTGGGTTTTAATGTTCTAGTTCGCCCTCGAACATGGGGAGTGGCATTTAGTGGGTTTTAATGTTCTAGCTCGCCCTCGAACATGGGGGGTGGCATTTAGTGGGTTTTAATGTTCTAGTTCGCCCTCGAACATGGGGGGTGGCATTTAGTGGGTTTTAATGTTCTAGTTCGCCCTCGAACATGGGGGGTGGCATTTAGTGGGTTTTAATGTTCTAGTTCGCCCTCGAACAAGGGGGTGGCATTTAGTGGGTTTTAATGTTCTAGTTCGCCCTCGAACATGGGGGGTGGCATTTAGTGGGTTTTAATGTTCTAGTTCGCCCTCGAACATGGGGGGTGGCATTTAATGGGTTTTAATGTTCTAGTTCGCCCTCGAACATGGGGGGTGGCATTTAGTGGGTTTTAATGTTCTAGTTCGCCCTCGAACATGGGGGGTGGCATTTAGTGGGTTTTAATGTTCTAGTTCGCCCTCGAACATGGGGGGTGGCTTTTAGTGGGTTTTAATGTTCTAGTTCGCCCTCGAACATGGGGGGTGGCATTTAGTGGGTTTTAATGTTCTAGTTCGCCCTCGAACATGGGGGGTGGCATTTAGTGGGTTTTAATGTTCTAGTTCGCCCTCGAACAAGGGGGTGGCATTTAGTGGGTTTTAATGTTCTAGTTCGCCCTCGAACATGGGGGTGGCATTTAGTGGGTTTTAATGTTTTAGTTCGCCCTCGAACATGGGGGTGGCTTTTAGTGGGTTTTAATGTTCTAGTTCGTAGACGTAGACGTAGGAAGAGTAAGGTAAGAGAAATCAGTGTTGACGTAGGAAGAGTAAGGTAAGAGAAATCAGTGTTGACGTAGGAAGAGTAGGGTAAGAGAAATCGGTGTTGACGTAGGAACAGTAATGTAAGAGAAATCAGTGTTGACGTAGGAACAGTGATGTAAGAGAAATCAGTGTTGACGTAGGAAGAGTAGGGTTAGAGAAATCGGTGTTGACGTAGGAACAGTAATGTAAGAGAAATCAGTGTTGACGTAGGAACAGTGATGTAAGAGAAATCAGTGTTGACGTAGGAAGAGTAGGGTTAGAGAAATCGGTGTTGACGTAGGAACAGTAATGTAAGAGAAATCAGTGTTGACGTAGGAACAGTGATGTAAGAGAAATCAGTGTTGACGTAGGAAGAGTAGGGTTAGAGAAATCGGTGTTGACGTAGGAACAGTAATGTAAGAGAAATCAGTGTTGACGTAGGAACAGTGATGTAAGAGAAATCAGTGTTGACGTAGGAAGAGTAGGGTTAGAGAAATCGGTGTTGACGTAGGAACAGTAATGTAAGAGAAATCAGTGTTGACGTAGGAACAGTGATGTAAGAGAAATCAGTGTTGACGTAGGAAGAGTAGGGTTAGAGAAATCGGTGTTGACGTAGGAACAGTAATGTAAGAGAAATCAGTGTTGACGTAGGAACAGTGATGTAAGAGAAATCAGTGTTGACGTAGGAAGAGTAGGGTTAGAGAAATCGGTGTTGACGTAGGAACAGTAATGTAAGAGAAATCAGTGTTGACGTAGGAACAGTGATGTAAGAGAAATCGGTGTTGACGTAGGAACAGTGATGTAAGAGAAATCGGTGTTGGCGTAGGAAGAGTGATGTAAGAGAAATCAGTGTTGACGTAGGAACAGTGATGTAAGAGAAATCAGTGTTGACGTAGGAAGAGTAGGGTTAGAGAAATCGGTGTTGACGTAGGAACAGTAATGTAAGAGAAATCAGTGTTGACGTAGGAACAGTGATGTAAGAGAAATCGGTGTTGACGTAGGAACAGTGATGTAAGAGAAATCGGTGTTGGCGTAGGAAGAGTGATGTAAGAGAAATCAGTGTTGACGTAGGAACAGTAAGGTAAGAGAAATCGGTGTTGACGTAGGAACAGTAAGGTAAGAGAAATCGGAGTTGACGTAGGAACAGTAAGGTAAGAGAAATCAGTGTTGACGTAGGAACAGTAAGGTAAGAGAAATCGGTGTTGACGTAGGAACAGTAAGGTAAGAGAAATCAGTGTTGACGTAGGAACAGTGATGTAAGAGAAATCAGTGTTGACGTAGGAAGAGTAGGGTTAGAGAAATCGGTGTTGACGTAGGAACAGTAATGTAAGAGAAATCAGTGTTGACGTAGGAACAGTGATGTAAGAGAAATCGGTGTTGACGTAGGAACAGTGATGTAAGAGAAATCGGTGTTGGCGTAGGAAGAGTGATGTAAGAGAAATCAGTGTTGACGTAGGAACAGTGATGTAAGAGAAATCAGTGTTGACGTAGGAAGAGTAGGGTTAGAGAAATCGGTGTTGACGTAGGAACAGTAATGTAAGAGAAATCAGTGTTGACGTAGGAACAGTGATGTAAGAGAAATCGGTGTTGACGTAGGAACAGTGATGTAAGAGAAATCGGTGTTGGCGTAGGAAGAGTGATGTAAGAGAAATCAGTGTTGACGTAGGAACAGTAAGGTAAGAGAAATCGGTGTTGACGTAGGAACAGTAAGGTAAGAGAAATCGGTGTTGACGTAGGAACAGTAAGGTAAGAGAAATCAGTGTTGACGTAGGAACAGTAAGGTAAGAGAAATCGGTGTTGACGTAGGAACAGTAAGGTAAGAGAAATCGGTGTTGACGTAGGAACAGTAATGTAAGAGAAATCGGTGTTGACGTAGGAACAGTAAGGTAAGAGAAATCGGTGTTGACGTAGGAACAGTAATGTAAGAGAAATCAGTGTTGACGTAGGAACAGTAATGTAAGAGAAATCAGTGTTGACGTAGGAACAGTAAGGTAAGAGAAATCAGTGTTGACGTAGGAACAGTAAGGTAAGAGAAATCGGTGTTGACGTAGGAACAGTAAGGTAAGAGAAATCGGTGTTGACGTAGGAACAGTAATGTAAGAGAAATCGGTGTTGACGTAGGAACAGTAAGGTAAGAGAAATCGGTGTTGACGTAGGAACAGTAATGTAAGAGAAATCAGTGTTGACGTAGGAACAGTAATGTAAGAGAAATCAGTGTTGACGTAGGAACAGTAAGGTAAGAGAAATCAGTGTTGACGTAGGAACAGTAATGTAAGAGAAATCAGTGTTGACGTAGGAACAGTAAGGTAAGAGAAATCAGTGTTGACGTAGGAAGAGTAGGGTAAGAGAAATCAGTGTTGACGTAGGAACAGTAATGTAAGAGAAATCAGTGTTGACGTAGGAACAGTAAGGTAAGAGAAATCAGTGTTGACGTAGGAACAGTAAGGTAAGAGAAATCAGTGTTGACGTAGGAACAGTAATGTAAGAGAAATCAGTGTTGACGTAGGAACAGTAAGGTAAGAGAAATCAGTGTTGACGTAGGAACAGTAAGGTAAGAGAAATCAGTGTTGACGTAGGAACAGTAAGGTAAGAGAAATCAGTGTTGACGTAGGAACAGTAAGGTAAGAGAAATCGGTGTTGACGTAGGAACAGTAAGCTAATATAAAATAACGTTATCATGGGTATAGTAATGTATGATGAATGTTGTCAAATTTTACTGGTGCGGGATTAGAAGATTACTTTGACGTTTCGCGTTTCGACCTCCCCTCCCTATTTTACTGGTACGGGGTTAGAAAGATCACTTTGACGTTTCGACCCCCCCCCCTCATATTTTACTGGTACGGGGTTAGAAAGATCACTTTGACGTTTCGACCCCCCCCCCCCCCCTCGTATTTTACTGGTACGGGGTTAGAAGATTACTTTGACGTTTCGACCTCCCTCCCTATTTTACTGGTACGGGGTTAGAAGATTACTTTGGTGTTACGTTTCGCCCCCCCCCTATTTTCAGTCTAAGTACGTGACATCTCCTCCTGTTTTGACCCCGACATACGTGCCATAGAAGTGCTTGATGAAGCGTGGCTCCAGTTCTATATCGCACATTTTCCCAATGCTGGGATATTATCAAGATAGATATTCAGTTAAGCTTGCGTCGCCAGTTTTGTGCGAACCATCTTTAAAAAAAGACCTGTTGAGATTGTAAAAGCCATTTTTGTAATTTCTCCATTACCATAAGTGAATAAGGATCCAAACCCAGTCCCGGCACTGGCAGGCATCTTGCCGCGGTCTTCGTCTGGGAGGTTTTAGTTAGGCACACACAATCTTATTGCTGCACTACTTCTTTTTTCTAAATGAAATTACGAAGATTTTTCATTAAGATATAAGTCGTCAATCGGTAGGAATTATACAGTATATTACACGTAATACTTACATGTATCACAGGGTCGCGTGTTAGGTACCATGACGTGGTTGTTACGCAGTGTTGTCAGCTGGCTATAGTCTACACTACAGCAGGATACTTGTCAAAAGGCTTCCGGCTTTCTGATCCACTAAATATTGGTGTAACTAGCGGATGGAGAGTTAGAAGTCCCTATGAATTTCCTCCTTATATACAGACACGGAATTTTACGAATCACCGATAAAGCGATGTTTTTAATATTCATTTTTTTCCGATTGCAGTCATACATGTACGAAAACTCGATAACGTCATCAAAACCAACCCGCCAGTCGAAATACCAAGGTATCCAGTATAGTCATACGGAAACTCGATAACGTCATCAAAACCAACCCGCCAGTCGAAATACCCAGGTATCCAGTATAGTCATACGGAAACTCGATAACGTCATCCAAGCCAACCCGCCAGTCGAAATACCCAGGTATCCAGTATAGTCATACGGAAACTCGATAACGTCATCCAAGCCAACCCGCCAGTCGAAATACCCAGGTATCCAGTATAGTCATACGGAAACTCGATAACGTCATCAAAACCAACCCGCCAGTCGAAATACCCAGGTATCCAGTATAGTCATACGGAAACTCGATAACGTCATCAAAACCAACCCGCCAGTCGAAATACCCAGGTATCCAGTATAGTCATACGGAAACTCGATAACGTCATCAAAACCAACCCGCCAGTCGAAATACCCAGGTATCCAGTATAGTCATACGGACACTCGATAACGTCATCAAAACCAACCCGCCAGTCGAAATACCCAGGTATCCAGTATAGTCATACGGAAACTCGATAACGTCATCAAAACCAACCCGCCAGTCGAAATACCCAGGTATCCAGTATAGTCATACGGAAACTCGATAACGTCATCAAAACCAACCCGCCAGTCGAAATACCCAGGTATCCAGTATAGTCATACGGAAACTCGATAACGTCATCAAAACCAACCCGCCAGTCGAAATACCCAGGTATCCAGTATAGTCATACGGACACTCGATAACGTCATCAAAACCAACCCGCCAGTCGAAATACCCAGGTATCCAGTATAGTCATACGGACACTCGATAACGTCATCAAAACCAACCCGCCCAGGTATCCAGTATAGTCATACGGAAACTCGATAACGTCATCAAAACCAACCCGCCAGTCGAAATACCCAGGTATCCAGTATAGTCATACGGAAACTCGATAACGTCATCAAAACCAACCCGCCAGTCGAAATACCCAGGTATCCAGTATAGTCATACGGAAACTCGATAACGTCATCAAAACCAACCCGCCAGTCGAAATACCCAGGTATCCAGTATAGTCATACGGAAACTCGATAACGTCATCAAAACCAACCCGCCAGTCGAAATACCCAGGTATCAAGTATAGTCATACGGAAACTCGATAACGTCATCAAAACCAACCCGCCAGTCGAAATACCCAGGTATCCAGTATAGTCATACGGACACTCGATAACGTCATCAAAACCAACCCGCCAGTCGAAATACCCAGGTATCCAGTATAGTCATACGGAAACTCGATAACGTCATCAAAACCAACCCGCCAGTCGAAATACCCAGGTATCCAGTATAGTCATACGGACACTCGATAGCGTCATCAAAACCAACCCGCCAGTCGAAATACCCAGGTATCCAGTATAGTCATACGGACACTCGATAACGTCATCAAAACCAACCCGCCAGTCGAAATACCCAGGTATCCAGTATAGTCATACGGAAACTCGATAACGTCATCAAAACCAACCCGCCAGTCGAAATACCCAGGTATCCAGTATAGTCATACGGAAACTCGATAACGTCATCAAAACCAACCCGCCAGTCGAAATACCCAGGTATCCAGTATAGTCATACGGAAACTCGATAACGTCATCAAAACCAACCCGCCAGTCGAAATACCCAGGTATCCAGTATAGTCATACGGAAACTCGATAACGTCATCAAAACCAACCCGCCAGTCGAAATACCCAGGTATCCAGTATAGTCATACGGAAACTCGATAACGTCATCAAAACCAACCCGCCAGTCGAAATACACAGGTATCCAGTATAGTCATACGGAAACTCGATAACGTCATCAAAACCAACCCGCCAGTCGAAATACCCAGGTATCCAGTATAGTCATACGGAAACTCGATAACGTCATCAAAACCAACCCGCCAGTCGAAATACCCAGGTATCCAGTATAGTCATACGGAAACTCGATAACGTCATCAAAACCAACCCGCCAGTCGAAATACCCAGGTATCCAGTATAGTCATACGGAAACTCGATAACGTCATCAAAACCAACCCGCCAGTCGAAATACCCAGGTATCCAGTATAGTCATACGGAAACTCGATAACGTCATCAAAACCAACCCGCCAGTCGAAATACCCAGGTATCCAGTATAGTCATACGGAAACTCGATATAAATTATATGGATTGAAAGCATTTTTTCATATAGAGATAGAACGGAGTTTTTTGTTTAAATTTGCATGCCGGTAAATATAGAATATTACATGGCTATTTCCATATCAGGCACTTTATCAGCCCGAGATCCCAATACTGGCCCGAGAGCCGAAGGCCCAAGAGCCGATATTTGGTCGAGAGTTGATACAGGGCTTGATATATAGAAATGGCCCTGTCAAATTTTTATTATATAGTTTGAATTTTGTGATGGTTTATGATGATCTCTGTTAATGTTGATGACTCCTTTTTGTTCATTGTGTTGTCATCGTCTGGACGTTGGGGTAGATTATATTGTTTTTAAATAATTAAAACCATTGGCGTTGCATTCAGAATCATTTACTTGTTCTTCAACATCGGCGTCTTCATTTATCAGTCGGTTAAAATAGCTCATTATAGCTAATGTTATATTTGTTGCATATGCACCGACGTTAAATAAAACCTGATTTGATTTGATTTGTTAATGTCATTTTTCTTTCAATTTATTCACCAAGTTCTAGTATTCTTGGTACGAGAGACTTGCTTATATTGGCCCAGATCACTAACACGTGTACAGCTTGGATCAAGTATGCAATTTCCATGTACAATGTATTTCATAGTAAGTACATAATAAATGGCATTTATTGACCAGTATCAGAAAAGATATGTAGATTACCAGTATTAGAGAAGTGATGGAGGTGACCAGTATTAGAGAAGTGATGGAGGTGACCAGTATCAGAGAAGTGATGGAGGTGACCAGTATCAGAGAAGTGATGGAGGTGACCAGTATCAGAGAAGTGATGGAGGTGACCAGTATCAGAGAAATGATGGAGGTGACCAGTATCAGAGAGGTGATGGAGGTGACCAGTATCAGAGAAGTGATGGAGGTGACCAGTATCAGAGAAGTGATGGAGGTGACCAGTATCAGAGAGGTGATGGAGGTGACCAGTATCAGAGAGGTGATGGAGGTGACCAGTATCAGAGAGGTGATGGAGTTGACCAGTATCAGAGAGGTGATGGAGGTGACCAGTATCAGAGAGGTGATGGAGGTGACCAGTATCAGAGAGGTGATGGAGGTGACCAGTATCAGAGAAGTGATGGAGGTGACCAGTATCAGAGAGGTGATGGAGGTGACCAGTATCAGAGAGGTGATGGAGTTGACCAGTATCAGAGAAGTGATGGAGGTGACCAGTATCAGAGAAGTGATGGAGGTGACCAGTATCAGAGAGGTGATGGAGGTGACCAGTATCAGAGAGGTGATGGAGGTGACCAGTATCAGAGAGGTGATGGAGGTGACCAGTATCAGAGAAGTGCTGGAGGTGACCAGTATCAGAGAGGTGATGGAGGTGACCAGTATCAGAGAAGTGATGGAGACGACCAGTATCAGAGAAGTGATGGAGATGACCAGTATCAGAGAGGTGATGGAGGTGACCAGTATCAGAGAGGTGATGGAGGTGACCAGTATCAGAGAGGTGATAGAGATGACCAGTATCAGAGAAGTGATGGAGATGACCAGTATCAGAGAGGTGATGGAGGTGACCAGTATCAGAGAGGTGATGGAGGTGACCAGTATCAGAGAAGTGATGGAGGGGACCAGTATCAGAGAGGTGATAGAGATGACCAGTATCAGAGAAGTGATGGAGGTGACCAGTATCAGAGAAGTGATGGAGATGACCAGTATCAGAGAGGTGATAGAGATGACCAGTATCAGAGAGTTGATAGAGATGACCAGTATCAGAGAGGTGATAGAGATGACCAGTATCAGAGAGGTGATAGAGATGACCAGTATCAGAGAGGTGATAGAGATGACCAGTATCAGAGAGGTAATTGAGGTGACCAGTATCAGAGAAGTGATGGAGGTGACCAGTATCAGAGAAGTGATGGAGGTGACCAGTATCAGAGAGGTGATGGAGGTGACCAGTATCAGAGAAGTGATGGAGGTGACCAGTATCAGAGAAGTGATGGAGGTGACCAGTATCAGAGAAGTGATGGAGGTGACCAGTATCAGAGAGGTGATGGAGGTGACCAGTATCAGAGAAGTGATGGAGGTGACCAGTATCAGAGAAGTGATGGAGGTGACCAATATCAGAGAAGTGATGGAGGTGACCAGTATCAGAGAGATGATGGAGGTGACCAGTATCAGAGAAGTGATGGAGGTGACCAGTATCAGAGAGGTGATGGAGGTGACCAGTATCAGAGAGGTGATGGAGGTGACCAGTATCAGAGAAGTGATGGAGGTGACCAGTATCAGAGAAGTGATGGAGGTGACCAGTATCAGAGAAGTGATGGAGGTGACCAGTATCAGAGAGGTGATGGAGGTGACCAGTATCAGAGAAGTGATGGAGGTGACCAGTATCAGAGAAGTGATGGAGGTGACCAGTATCAGAGAGGTGATGGAGGTGACCAGTATCAGAGAAGTGATGGAGGTGACCAGTATCAGAGAAGTGATGGAGGTGACCAGTATCAGAGAGGTGATGGAGGTGACCAGTATCAGAGAGGTGATGGAGGTGACCAGTATCAGAGAAGTGATGGAGGTGACCAGTATCAGAGAAGTGATGGAGGTGACCAGTATCAGAGAGGTGATGGAGGTGACCAGTATCAGAGAGGTGATGGAGGTGACCAGTATCAGAGAAGTGATGGAGGTGACCAGTATCAGAGAGGTGATGGAGGTGACCAGTATCAGAGAAGTGATGGAGGTGACCAGTATCAGAGAGGTGATAGAGGGGACCAGTATCAGAGAAGTGATGGAGGTGACCAGTATCAGAGAGGTGATGGAGGTGACCAGTATCAGAGAAGTGATGGAGGTGACCAGTATCAGAGAAGTGATGGAGGTGACCAGTATCAGAGAAGTGATGGAGGTGACCAGTATCAGAGAAGTGATGGAGGTGACCAGTATCAGAGAGGTGATGGAGGTGACCAGTATCAGAGAGGTGATGGAGGTGACCAGTATCAGAGAAGTGATGGAGGTGACCAGTATCAGAGAGGTGATAGAGGGGACCAGTATCAGAGAAGTGATGGAGGTGACCAATATCAGAGAAGTGATGGAGGTGACCAGTATCAGAGAGGTGATGGAGGTGACCAGTATCAGAGAGGTGATGGAGGTGACCAGTATCAGAGAAGTGATGGAGGTGACCAGTATCAGAGAGGAGATGGAGATGACCAGTATCAGAGAAGTGATGGAGGTGACCAGTATCAGAGAAGTGATGGAGGTGACCAGTATCAGAGAAGTGATGGAGGGGACCAGTATCAGAGAAGTGATGGAGGTGACCAGTATCAGAGAGGTGATGGAGGTGACCAGTATCAGAGAGGTGATGGAGGTGACCAGTATCAGAGAAGTGATGGAGGTGACCAGTATCAGAGAAGTGATGGAGGTGACCAGTATCAGAGAGGTGATGGAGGTGACCAGTATCAGAGAAGTGATGGAGGTGACCAGTATCAGAGAAGTGATGGAGGTGACCAGTATCAGAGAAGTGATGGAGGTGACCAGTATCAGAGAAGTGATGGAGGTGACCAGTATCAGAGAAGTGATGGAGGTGACCAGTATCAGAGAAGTGATGGAGGTGACCAGTATCAGAGAAGTGATGGAGGTGACCAGTATCAGAGAGGTGATGGAGGTGACCAGTATCAGAGAAGTGATGGAGGTGACCAGTATCAGAGAAGTGATGGAGGTGACCAGTATCAGAGAAGTGATGGAGGTGACCAGTATCAGAGAAGTGATGGAGGTGACCAGTATCAGAGAGGTGATAGAGGGGACCAGTATCAGAGAGTTGATGGAGGTGACCAGTATCAGAGAGGAGATGGAGGTGACCAGTATCAGAGAAGTGATAGAGGGGACCAGTATCAGAGAGTTGATGGAGGTGACCAGTATCAGAGAGGAGATAGAGGTGACCAGTATCAGAGAGGTGATAGAGGGGACCAGTATCAGAGAGTTGATGGAGGTGACCAGTATCAGAGAGGAGATGGAGGTGACCAGTATCAGAGAAGTGATAGAGGGGACCAGTATCAGAGAGTTGATGGAGGTGACCAGTATCAGAGAGGTGATAGAGGGGACCAGTATCAGAGAGGTGATAGAGGGGACCAGTATCAGAGAGTTGATGGAGGTGACCAGTATCAGAGAGGAGATGGAGGTGACCAGTATCAGAGAAGTGATGGAGGTGACCAGTATCAGAGAGGAGATGGAGGTGACCAGTATCAGAGAGGTGATAGAGGGGACCAGTATCAGAGAGTTGATGGAGGTGACCAGTATCAGAGAGGAGATGGAGGTGACCAGTATCAGAGAAGTGATGGAGGTGACCAGTATCAGAGAGGAGATAGAGATGACCAGTATCAGAGAGGTGATAGAGGTGACCAGTATCAGAGAGTTGATGGAGATGACCAGTATCAGAGAGTTGATGGAGGTGACCAGTATCAGAGAGTTGATGGAGGTGACCAGTATCAGAGAAGTGATGGAGACGACCAGGATCAGAGAGGTGATGGAGGTGACCAGTATCAGAGAAGTGATGGAGGTGACCAGTATCAGAGAGTTGATGGAGGTGACCAGTATCAGAGAAGTGATGGAGGTGACCAGTATCAGAGAAGTGATGGAGGTGACCAGTATCAGAGAGGTGATGGAGGTGACCAGTATCAGAGAAGTGATGGAGGTGACCAGTATCAGAGAAGTGATGGAGGTGACCAGTATCAGAGAAGTGATGGAGGTGACCAGTATCAGAGAAGTGATAGAGGGGACCAGTATCAGAGAAGTGATAGAGGTGACCAGTATCAGAGAGGAGATAGAGGTGACCAGTATCAGAGAGGTGATAGAGGGGACCAGTATCAGAGAGTTGATGGAGGTGACCAGTATCAGAGAGGAGATGGAGGTGACCAGTATCAGAGAAGTGATAGAGGGGACCAGTATCAGAGAGTTGATGGAGGTGACCAGTATCAGAGAGGTGATAGAGGGGACCAGTATCAGAGAGGTGATAGAGGGGACCAGTATCAGAGAGTTGATGGAGGTGACCAGTATCAGAGAGGAGATGGAGGTGACCAGTATCAGAGAAGTGATGGAGGTGACCAGTATCAGAGAGGAGATGGAGGTGACCAGTATCAGAGAGGTGATAGAGGGGACCAGTATCAGAGAGTTGATGGAGGTGACCAGTATCAGAGAGGAGATGGAGGTGACCAGTATCAGAGAAGTGATGGAGGTGACCAGTATCAGAGAGGAGATAGAGATGACCAGTATCAGAGAGGTGATAGAGGTGACCAGTATCAGAGAGTTGATGGAGATGACCAGTATCAGAGAGTTGATGGAGGTGACCAGTATCAGAGAGTTGATGGAGGTGACCAGTATCAGAGAAGTGATGGAGACGACCAGGATCAGAGAGGTGATGGAGGTGACCAGTATCAGAGAAGTGATGGAGGTGACCAGTATCAGAGAGTTGATGGAGGTGACCAGTATCAGAGAAGTGATGGAGACGACCAGTATCAGAGAAGTGATGGAGGTGACCAGTATCAGAGAAGTGATGGAGGTGACCAGTATCAGAGAAGTGATGGAGGTGACCAGTATCAGAGAGGTGATGGAGGTGACCAGTATCAGAGAAGTGATGGAGGTGACCAGTATCAGAGAAGTGATGGAGGTGACCAGTATCAGAGAAGTGATGGAGGTGACCAGTATCAGAGAGGTGATGGAGGTGACCAGTATCAGAGAGGTGATGGAGGTGACCAGTATCAGAGAAGTGATGGAGGTGACCAGTATCAGAGAAGTGATGGAGGTGACCAGTATCAGAGAGGTGATGGAGGTGACCAGTATCAGAGAAGTGATGGAGGTGACCAGTATCAGAGAGGTGATGGAGGTGACCAGTATCAGAGAGGTGATGGAGGTGACCAGTATCAGAGAAGTGATGGAGACGACCAGTATCAGAGAGGTGATGGAGGTGACCAGTATCAGAGAAGTGATGGAGGTGACCAGTATCAGAGAAGTGATGGAGGTGACCAGTATCAGAGAAGTGATGGAGGTGACCAGTATCAGAGAAGTGATGGAGGTGACCAGTATCAGAGAGGTGATGGAGGTGACCAGTATCAGAGAAGTGATGGAGGTGACCAGTATCAGAGAGGTGATGGAGGTGACCAGTATCAGAGAAGTGATGGAGGTGACCAGTATCAGAGAGGTGATGGAGGTGACCAGTATCAGAGAAGTGATGGAGGTGACCAGTATCAGAGAGGTGATGGAGGTGACCAGTATCAGAGAGGTGATGGAGGTGACCAGTATCAGAGAGGTGATGGAGGTGACCAGTATCAGAGAGGTGATGGAGGTGACCAGTATCAGAGAGGTGATGGAGGTGACCAGTATCAGAGAGGAGATGGAGGTGACCAGTATCAGAGAGGTGATGGAGGTGACCAGTATTAGAGAGGTGATGGAGGTGACCAGTATCAGAGAGGTGATGGAAATGACCAGTATCAGAGAGATGATGGAGGTGACCAGTATCAGAGAGGTGATGGAGGTGACCAGTATCAGAGAGGTGATGGAGGTGACCAGTATCAGAGAGGTGATGGAGGTGACCAGTATCAGAGAGGAGATGGAGGTGACCAGTATCAGAGAGGTGATGGAGGTGACCAGTATCAGAGAAGAGATAGATGATGACCAGTATCAGAGAGGTGATGGAGGTGACCAGTATCAGAGAGTTGATGGAGATGACCAGTATCAGAGAGTTGATGGAAATGACCAGTATCAGAGAGATGATGGAGGTGACCAGTATCAGAGAGGTGATGGAGGTGACCAGTATCAGAGAGGTGATGGAGGTGACCAGTATCAGAGAGGTGATGGAGGTGACCAGTATCAGAGAGGAGATGGAGGTGACCAGTATCAGAGAGGTGATGGAGGTGACCAGTATCAGAGAAGAGATAGATGATGACCAGTATCAGAGAGGTGATGGAGGTGACCAGTATCAGAGAGTTGATGGAGATGACCAGTATCAGAGAGTTGATGGAGGTGACCAGTATCAGAGAGGAGATGGAGGTGACCAGTATCAGAGAGGTGATGGAGGTGACCAGTATCAGAGAGGTGATGGAGGTGACCAGTATCAGAGAGTTGATGGAGGTGACCAGTATCAGAGAAGTGATGGAGGTGACCAGTATCAGAGAAGTGATGGAGGTGACCAGTATCAGAGAAGTGATGGAGGTGACCAGTATCAGAGAGGTGATGGAGGTGACCAGTATCAGAGAGTTGATGGAGGTGACCAGTATCAGAAAGGAGATGGAGGTGACCAGTATCAGAGAAGTGATGGAGGTGACCAGTATTAGAGAGGTGATGGAGGTGACCAGTATCAGAGAGTTGATGGAGGTGACCAGTATCAGAGAGGTGATAAAGACGACCAGTATCAGAGAAGTGATGGAGGTGACCAGTATCAGAGAAGAGATGGAGGTGACCAGTATCAGAGAAGTGATGGAGGTGACCAGTATCAGAGAGGTGATGGAGGTGACCAGTATCAGAGAAGTGATGGAGGTGACCAGTATCAGAGAGGTGATGGAGGTGACCAGTATCAGAGAGGAGATGGAGGTGACCAGTATCAGAGAGGAGATGGAGGTGACCAGTATCAGAGAAGTGATGGAGGTGACCAGTATCAGAGAGGTGATGGAGGTGACCAGTATCAGAGAGGTGATGGAGGTGACCAGTATCAGAGAGGTGATGGAGGTGACCAGTATCAGAGAAGTGATGGAGGTGACCAGTATCAGAGAGGTGATGGAAGTGACCAGTATCAGAGAGGAGATGGAGGTGACCAGTATCAGAGAGAAGATGGAGGTGACCAGTATCAGAGAGGTGATGGAGGTGACCAGTATCAGAGAAGTAATGGAAGTGACCAGTATCAGAGAGAAGATGGAGGTGACCAGTATCAGAGAGGAGATGGAGGTGACCAGTATCAGAGAAGTGATGGAAGTGACCAGTATCAGAGAGGAGATGGAGGTGACCAGTATCAGAGAGAAGATGGAGGTGACCAGTATCAGAGAGGTGATTGAGGTGACCAGTATCAGAGAAGTGATGGAGGTGACCAGTATCAGAGAGGTGATGGAGGTGACCAGTATCAGAGAGGTGATGGAGGTGACCAGTATCAGAGAAGTGATGGAGGTGACCAGTATCAGAGAAGTGATGGAGGTGACCAGTATCAGAGAGGTGATGGAGGTGACCAGTATCAGAGAAGTGATGGAGGTGACCAGTATCAGAGAGGTGATGGAGGTGACCAGTATCAGAGAGGTGATGGAGGTGACCAGTATCAGAGAAGTGATGGAGACGACCAGTATCAGAGAGGTGATGGAGGTGACCAGTATCAGAGAAGTGATGGAGGTGACCAGTATCAGAGAAGTGATGGAGGTGACCAGTATCAGAGAAGTGATGGAGGTGACCAGTATCAGAGAAGTGATGGAGGTGACCAGTATCAGAGAGGTGATGGAGGTGACCAGTATCAGAGAAGTGATGGAGGTGACCAGTATCAGAGAGGTGATGGAGGTGACCAGTATCAGAGAAGTGATGGAGGTGACCAGTATCAGAGAGGTGATGGAGGTGACCAGTATCAGAGAAGTGATGGAGGTGACCAGTATCAGAGAGGTGATGGAGGTGACCAGTATCAGAGAGGTGATGGAGGTGACCAGTATCAGAGAGGTGATGGAGGTGACCAGTATCAGAGAGGTGATGGAGGTGACCAGTATCAGAGAGGTGATGGAGGTGACCAGTATCAGAGAGGAGATGGAGGTGACCAGTATCAGAGAGGTGATGGAGGTGACCAGTATTAGAGAGGTGATGGAGGTGACCAGTATCAGAGAGGTGATGGAAATGACCAGTATCAGAGAGATGATGGAGGTGACCAGTATCAGAGAGGTGATGGAGGTGACCAGTATCAGAGAGGTGATGGAGGTGACCAGTATCAGAGAGGTGATGGAGGTGACCAGTATCAGAGAGGAGATGGAGGTGACCAGTATCAGAGAGGTGATGGAGGTGACCAGTATCAGAGAAGAGATAGATGATGACCAGTATCAGAGAGGTGATGGAGGTGACCAGTATCAGAGAGTTGATGGAGATGACCAGTATCAGAGAGTTGATGGAAATGACCAGTATCAGAGAGATGATGGAGGTGACCAGTATCAGAGAGGTGATGGAGGTGACCAGTATCAGAGAGGTGATGGAGGTGACCAGTATCAGAGAGGTGATGGAGGTGACCAGTATCAGAGAGGAGATGGAGGTGACCAGTATCAGAGAGGTGATGGAGGTGACCAGTATCAGAGAAGAGATAGATGATGACCAGTATCAGAGAGGTGATGGAGGTGACCAGTATCAGAGAGTTGATGGAGATGACCAGTATCAGAGAGTTGATGGAGGTGACCAGTATCAGAGAGGAGATGGAGGTGACCAGTATCAGAGAGGTGATGGAGGTGACCAGTATCAGAGAGGTGATGGAGGTGACCAGTATCAGAGAGTTGATGGAGGTGACCAGTATCAGAGAAGTGATGGAGGTGACCAGTATCAGAGAAGTGATGGAGGTGACCAGTATCAGAGAAGTGATGGAGGTGACCAGTATCAGAGAGGTGATGGAGGTGACCAGTATCAGAGAGTTGATGGAGGTGACCAGTATCAGAAAGGAGATGGAGGTGACCAGTATCAGAGAAGTGATGGAGGTGACCAGTATTAGAGAGGTGATGGAGGTGACCAGTATCAGAGAGTTGATGGAGGTGACCAGTATCAGAGAGGTGATAAAGACGACCAGTATCAGAGAAGTGATGGAGGTGACCAGTATCAGAGAAGAGATGGAGGTGACCAGTATCAGAGAAGTGATGGAGGTGACCAGTATCAGAGAGGTGATGGAGGTGACCAGTATCAGAGAAGTGATGGAGGTGACCAGTATCAGAGAGGTGATGGAGGTGACCAGTATCAGAGAGGAGATGGAGGTGACCAGTATCAGAGAGGAGATGGAGGTGACCAGTATCAGAGAAGTGATGGAGGTGACCAGTATCAGAGAGGTGATGGAGGTGACCAGTATCAGAGAGGTGATGGAGGTGACCAGTATCAGAGAGGTGATGGAGGTGACCAGTATCAGAGAAGTGATGGAGGTGACCAGTATCAGAGAGGTGATGGAAGTGACCAGTATCAGAGAGGAGATGGAGGTGACCAGTATCAGAGAGAAGATGGAGGTGACCAGTATCAGAGAGGTGATGGAGGTGACCAGTATCAGAGAAGTAATGGAAGTGACCAGTATCAGAGAGAAGATGGAGGTGACCAGTATCAGAGAGGAGATGGAGGTGACCAGTATCAGAGAAGTGATGGAAGTGACCAGTATCAGAGAGGAGATGGAGGTGACCAGTATCAGAGAGAAGATGGAGGTGACCAGTATCAGAGAGGTGATTGAGGTGACCAGTATCAGAGAAGTGATGGAGGTGACCAGTATCAGAGAGGTGATGGAGGTGACCAGTATCAGAGAAGTGATGGAGGTGACCAGTATCAGAGAGGTGATGGAGGTGACCAGTATCAGAGAGGTGATGGAGGTGACCAGTATCAGAGAGGAGATAGAGATGACCAGTATCAGAGAGGTGATAGAGGTGACCAGTATCAGAGAGTTGATGGAGATGACCAGTATCAGAGAGTTGATGGAGGTGACCAGTATCAGAGAGTTGATGGAGATGACCAGTATCAGAGAAGTGATGGAGACGACCAGTATCAGAGAGGTGATAGAGATGACCAGTATCAGAGAAGTGATGGAGGTGACCAGTATCAGAGAGGTGATGGAGTTGACCAGTATCAGAGAGGAGATAGAGATGACCAGTATGAGAGAGGTGATGGAGGTGACCAGTATCAGAGAGGTGATAGAGATGACCAGTATCAGAGAAGTGATGGAGTTGACCAGTATCAGAGAGGTGATAGAGATGACCAGTATCAGAGAGGTGATGGAGGTGACCAGTATCAGAGAGGTGATGGAGGTGACCAGTATCAGAGAAGTGATGGAGGTGACCAGTATCAGAGAGGTGATGGATGTGACCAGTATCAGAGAAGTGATGGAGGTGACCAGTATCAGAGAGGTGATGGAGGTGACCAGTATCAGAGAGGTGATGGAGGTGACCAGTATCAGAGAAGTGATGGAGGTGACCAGTATCAGAGAGGTGATGGAGGTGACCAGTATCAGAGAAGTGATGGAGGTGACCAGTATCAGAGAGGTGATGGAGGTGACCAGTATCAGAGAAGTGATGGAGGTGACCAGTATCAGAGAGGAGATGGAGGTGACCAGTATCAGAGAGGTGATGGAGGTGACCAGTATCAGAGAGGAGATGGAGATGACCAGTATCAGAGAAGTGATAGAGGTGACCAGTATCAGAGAGGTGATGGAGGTGACCAGTATCAGAGAGGAGATGGAGGTGACCATTATAAGAGAGGAGATGGAGATGACCAGTATCAGAGAGAGTGTGATTGGCCCGCTGGCCTGATGGTTCTCTTGGTTTATGATGCCATGGACCAGTATCAAAGAGAGTGTGTGGCCCGCTGGCCTGATGGTTCTCTTGGTTTATGATGCCGTGGACCAGTATCAGAGAGAGTGTGTGGCCCGCTGACCTGATGGTTCTCTTGGTTTATGATGCCGTGGACCAGTATCAGAGAGAGTGTGTGGCCCGCTGGCCTGATGGTTCTCTTGGTTTATGATGCCGTGGACCAGCTCTGGCAGTGATTCCGTCAGCTCTCGACATTCCGCACAACCACGCTATCAACTCATAACGCTTATTTTAAAACAATTTACCGACAATAACCAATTCATTGTCAGATTTTGCAGAATACGTTTATTTTCAAGTGATGAACGAAGCACCATTTTGCCCGTTTTTGTGGCTCCCTCGGGTACCACTGCCAATCCGCAGATTATTACATAAACGAACGCGACTGTATCCGAGACGCCATTTCTAAGTTATAGTCTATAACATAAAAACAGCGCACGTCATACAGCTGGTGTTGGTTTCAGTCGTGTCTACCGCAGTAGGCGCCAAATCCCGGTTTATTTGGCTTGCAAGGCTTGTTGCTTACTTGATTGTGGAATTGAGGCCAAAACCTTTTCCTGACCTTTTTCTAACCTGTCTTTATCAAGGTCTAAATGAATTGAAAGAATTAGATACGAATGCATGCAGGAGACTTTGGTAGGCAATTGGACCCCAGTAACTTTAGTGATTATTAAATAAAGAATGACTTCCGCTAGTTTCATTGACA
The DNA here is from genome assembly GCA_947623455.1 of Mimachlamys varia. Lineage (NCBI taxonomy): Eukaryota > Metazoa > Mollusca > Bivalvia > Pectinida > Pectinidae > Mimachlamys > Mimachlamys varia. The sequence continues at coordinate 6,320,455 of OX392529.1, forward strand.
TTTGGCACGCTGTCATGAGAATAACAGTGTGTTCCTATTTGACGAAGTGACAAAATAAAGTGGTATCTCTAACAGAAGCCGGGGCAAAAAAAAACACTTTTAATGGTCATTACCACTCTGTTCTATAGAGTATAGAAATTCTAAAATTATGTCGTGTACAAGTTACATGTATTTCAGTGTACAGGTTCTGTGTCGTGTACAAGTTACATGTATGTACAGTGTACAGGTTCTGTGTCGTGTACAAGTTATATGTATGTACAGTGTACAGGTTCTGTGTCGTGTACAAGTTACATGTATGTACAGTGTACAGGTTCTGTGTCGTGTACAAGTTACATGTATGTATAGTGGACAGGTTCTGTGCCGTGTACAAGTTACATGTATGTACAGTGTACAGGTTCAATGTCGTGTACAAGTTACATGTATGTACAGTGTACAGGTTCTGTGCCGTGTAAAAGTTACATGTATGTATAGTGTACAGATTCTGTGTCGTGTACAAGTTACATGTATGTACAGTGTACAGGTTCTGTGCGGTAAACAAGTTACATGTATGTATAGTGTACAGATTCTGTGTCGTGTACAAGTTACATGTACATGTATGTATAGTGTACAGGTTCTGTGCGGTGTACAAGTTACATGTATGTATAGTGTACAGGTTCAGTGACGTGTACAAATTACATGTATGTACAGTGTACAGGTTCTGTTTCGTGTACAAGTTACATGTATGTACAGTGTACAGGTTATGTGCCGTGTATAAGTTACATGTATGTATAGTGTACAGGTTCTGTGCGGTGTACAAGTTACATGTATGTATAGTGTACAGGTTCTGTGTCGTGTACAAGTTACATGTATGTACAGTATACAGGTTCTGTGCGGTGTACAAGTTACATGTATGTATAGTGTACAGGTTCTGTGCCGTGTACAAGTTACATATATGTACAGTGTACAGGTTATGTGTCGTGTACAAGTTACATGTATGTACAGTGTACAGGTTCTGTGTCGTGTACAAGTTACATGTATGTACAGTGTACAGGTTCTGTGCGGTGTACAAGTTACATGTATGTACAGTGTACAGGTTCTGTGTTGTGTACAAGTTGCATGTATGTACAGTGTACAGGTTCAATGTCGTGTACAAGTTACATGTATGTACAGTGTACAGGTTCTGTGCCGTGTACAAGTTACATGTATGTATAGTGTACAGATTCTGTGTCGTGTACAAGTTACATGTATGTATAGTGTACAGGTTCTGTGCGGTGTACAAGTAAATGTATGTATAGTGTACAGATTCTGTGTCTTGTACAAGTTACATGTATGTATAGTGTACAGGTTCTGTGAGTGTACAAGTTACATGTATGTATAGTGTACAGGTTCAGTGCGGTGTACAAATTACATGTATGTACAGTGTACAGGTTCTGTTTCGTGTACAAGTTACATGTATGTACAGTGTATAGGTTATGTGCCGTGTGCAAGTTACAGGTATGTATAGTGTACAGGTTCTGTGCGGTGTACAAGTTACATGTATGTACAGTGTACAGGTTCTGTGTCGTGTACAAGTTACATGTATGTACATTGTACAGTGTACAGGTTCTGTGCGGTGTACAAGTTACATGTATGTACAGTGTACAGGTTCTGTGTCGTGTACAAGTTACATGTATGTACATTGTACAGGTTATGTGTCGTGTACAAGTTACATGTATGTATAGTGTACAGGTTTTGTGCCGTGTACAAGTTACATGTATGTATAGTATACAGTTTCTGTGCCGTGTACAAATTACATGTATGTACAGTGTACAGGTTCTGTGTCGTGTACAAGTTACATGTATGTACAGTGTACAGGTTCTGCGCGGTGTACAAGTTACATGTATGTACAGTGTACAGGTTCTGTGTTGTGTACAAGTTGCATGTATGTACAGTGTACAGGTTCAATGTCGTGTACAAGTTACATGTATGTACAGTGTACAGGTTCTGTGCCGTGTACGAGTTACATGTATGTATAGTGTACAGATTCTGTGTCGTGTACAAGTTACATGTATGTATAGTGTATAGGTTCTGTGCGGTGTACAAGTTACATGTATGTATACTGTACAGATTCTGTGTCGTGTACAAGTTACATGTATGTATAGTGTACAGGTTCTGTGCAGTGTACAAGTTACATGTATGTATAGTGTACAGGTTCAGTGCGGTGTACAAATTACATGTATGTACAGTGTACAGGTTCTGTTTCGTGTACAAGTTACATGTATGTACAGTGTATAGGTTATGTGCCGTGTACAAGTTACATGTATGTATAGTGTACAGGTTCTGTGCGGTGTACAAGTTACATGTATGTATAGTGTACAGGTTCTGTGTCGTGTACAAGTTACATGTATGTACAGTATACAGTGAACAGGTTCTGTGCGGTGTACAAGTTACATGTATGTACAGTGTACAGGTTCTGTGTCGTGTACAAGTTACATGTATGTACATTGTACAGGTTATGTGTCGTGTACAAGTTACATGTATGTATAGTGTACAGGTTTTGTGCCGTGTACAAGTTACATGTATGTATAGTGTACAGTTTCTGTGCCGTGTACAAATTACATGTATGTACAGTGTACAGGTTCTGTGCCGTGTACAAATTACATGTATGTACAGTGTACAGGTTCTGCGCCGTGTACAAGTTACATGTATGTACAGTGTACAGGTTCTGTGTCGTGTACAAGTTACATGTATGTACAGTGTACAGTTTCTGTGTCGTGTACAAGTTACATGTATGTATAGTGTACAGGTTCTGTGCCGTGTACAAGTTACATGTATGTACAGTGTACAGGTTCTGTGCTGTGTACAAGTTACATGTATGTACAGTGTACAGGTTCTGTGCCGTGTACAAGTTACATGCATGTACAGTGTACAGGTTGTGTGCCGTGTACAAGATACATGTATGTATAGTGTACAGGATGTGTGCCGTGTACAAGTTACATGTATGTACAGTGTACAGGTTCTGTGTCGTGTACAAGTTACATGCATGTACAGTGTACAGGTTCTGTGCGGTGTACAAGTTACATGTATGTATAGTGTACAGGTTCTGTACCGTGTACAAGTTACATGTATGTACAGTGTACAGGTTATGTGTTGTGTACAAGTTATATGTATGTATAGTGTACAGGTTCTGTGCCGTGTACAAATTACATGTATGTATAGTGTACAGGTTCTGTGCCGTGTACAAGTTACATGTATGTACAGTGTACAGGTTCTGTGCCGTGTACAAGTTACATGTATGTATAGTGTACAGGTTCTGTGCCGTGTACAAGTTACGTGTATGTACAGTGTACAGGTTCTGTGCCGTGTACAAGTTACGTGTATGTACAGTGTACAGGTTCTGTGCCGTGTACAAGTTACGTGTATGTACAGTGTACATGTTCTGTGTCGTGTACAAGTTACGTGCATGTACAGTGTACAGGTACTGTGCCGTGTACAAGTTACGTGCATGTACAGTGTACAGGTTCTGTGCCGTGTACAAGTCACGTGTATGTATAGTGTACAGGTTCTGTGCCGAGTACAAGTTACATGTATGTATAGTGTACAGGTTCTGTGCCGTGTACAAGTTACGTGCATGTATAGTGTACAGGTTCAGTGCCGTGTACAAGTTACGTGTATGTACAGTGTACAGGTTCTGTGCCGTGTACAAGTTACATGTATGTATAGTGTACAGGTTCTGTGCCGTGTACAAGTTACATGCATGTACAGTGTACAGGTTGTGTGCCGTGTACAAGTTACATGTATGTATAGTGTACAGGATGTGTGCCGTGTACAAGTTACATGTATGTACAGTGTACAGGTTATGTGCCGTGTACAAGTTACATGTATGTATAGTGTACAGGTTCTGTGCCGTGTACGAGTTACATGTATGTACAGTGTACAGGTTCAGTGTCGTGTACGAGTTACATGTATGTACAGTGTACAGGTTCTGTGCCGTGTACGAGTTACATGTATGTACAGTATACAGGTTCTGTGTCGTGTACAAGTTACATGTATGTACAGTGTACAGGTTCAGTGTCGTGTACAAGTTACATGTATGTACAGTGTACAGGTTCAGTGTCGTGTACAAGTTACATGTATGTACAGTGTACAGGTTCTGTGCCGTGTACGAGTTACATGTATGTACAGTGTACAGGTTCTGTGTCGTGTACAAGTTACATGTATGTACAGTGTACAGGTTATGTGCCGTGTACAAGTTACATGTATGTATAGTGTACAGGTTCTGTGCCGTGTACAAGTTACATGTATGTACAGTGTACAGGTTCAGTGTCGTGTACGAGTTACATGTATGTACAGTGTACAGGTTCTGTGCCGTGTACGAGTTACATGTATGTACAGTGTACAGGTTCAGTGTCGTGTACAAGTTACATGTATGTACAGTGTACAGGTTCAGTGTCGTGTACAAGTTACATGTATGTACAGTGTACAGGTTCAGTGTCGTGTACAAGTCACATGTATGTACAGTGTACAGGTTCTGTGCCGTGTACGAGTTACATGTATGTACAGTGTACAGGTTCTGTGTCATGTACAAGTTACATGTATGTACAGTGTACAGGTTCTGTGCCGTGTACAAGTTACATGTATGTACAGTGTACAGGTTCTGTGCCGTGTACAAGTTACATGTATGTACAGTGTACAGGTTCAGTGTCGTGTACAAGTTACATGTATGTATAGTGTTTAGGCCCTTTAAAGCTTCTTAGACTCTGTTAATTAGCTTTGAAATTTAAGTAGTCAATCCGTGTTTAGTTTTATTAATATTCTTCAGCTATTGATATCATGACTCTTTATCATTTTATGTAGATAATAGATATAGTCGATATATTGAAATTAACATTAAAAAATCAGGTTTGTTATTTCGGACACATTTTTTTAAATCTCTTAGGAGGAAACTTATCATTTAACTCAATTTGGAGCAGAACAAAGGGGTTTAGTTGTTTATTGTTAGGAGGGTCAGTTTTATCTATACCCAAGCCGTTTATCCCCATATCCAGTTATCGTTCCTTTGATGAAGGTCCGCGGCCATTGTTCTGGCTGATGACGATGACACGACCATGACGTTAAGGGCGGGGACACACGACATCCAACCATTAATACCACAGTCAATCACGTGTTCCGTAGGACTGCATGCACTGCTAATGACAACTCGGCACTCCTCGGATTTTACTGCGCCCCTGTGTATCCCTTATATGAGTAGTAACTTTGCTTTATTCCTGATCTGAAAGGAGATATATTTATTTTATGGAATACATACAGTATTTTTAACCTTCTTTCGTGAGGTCATTCACATGTTCTCATTACACAGGCAATCAGTGTTTATGATATTGTACACGGTATATCTTAGTCGGACAAATCAGTTTACTCCTTACACGGCCCCACACCTAATGTAACCTCCTTATTTACCCCGAGTAGATACAGGAACCTTACCATAGTGGTCGACATCATAGGGTAGCTTCGTACATTTACGCTCTGGAGTTGTCCATTTTCTAGAAGTTAACTATTCCGAAGACTTTTCCAATATTGCAAAATAAATACAAACTATTCTCAAATTGTGTACATTATTCGATCATTTTTAAAATTGATTTATTTTACAACAATTATGAAACAAGTTATTCAACTTTATATCAATCACTCTTGTTGGCCCGGATGTTAGCGCGGTTTGTTCTCCTTTCTCCCACTTTTTGGGGATCAAAAGAATTATATTAACACTTGAGAACAATGGCACACCAATTATAGTCTGTTCTGGAAAAGTGCATATGTAAAGGTAGATATTTACCTGTATTTTTCACAAAGTCATACTGCATGTACTAGATCACAATATATGTTCTCATATATATTCTTTTTTTTATTTTAATATACCCCAGATTCAAAATTTATAATTCTTAAGTTTTAATTATTTTTTTATTAATAATTAACAGTGTTATATGGATATTTCATGACATAATACAAAACTTCTGAAGCATATGACAATAATATTATAAGAAAGAAGGATTGTAAATTACAATACTTGCATGCATACAGAGAATACACTTGCACAGAACATTGGCTATTGGCTGATTAACAGGTAAGGTATATAAGAAGAAGACAGTGACTGTCACAACATACCTGCCCCAATGTTATTTTTAAAAAGTGGGAGAAAGGAGAACACACCTTTAGCGCACGAGGGGTCTTATTTTAGGTGGAAACCGGATTACCCGGAGACAGGTAGTCGGGCAGGCAACCCTATAGCCTTTCACACCCGGTTGGGGAATCGAACCCCAGCCACCTTGATGAAAGGCAAACACGCTATCCACTGCACCATCCAGACGGCCGTCACTTAATGGTACATTGTTGTATAGTCGGTAGTGACAATATTTTATCTGACCATCAATTAATGGTATAGTCGGTAGTGACAATATTTTATCTGACGGTCACTTAATGGTATAGTCGGTAGTGACAATATTTTATCTGGCCGTCACTTAATGGTACAGTCGGTAGTGACAATATTTTATCTGACCGTCACTTAATAGTCTAGTCGGTAGTGACAATATTTTATCTGGCCTTCACTTAATGGTATAGTCGGTAGTGACAATATTTTATCTAACCGTCACTTAATGGTATAGTCGGTAGTGACAATATTTTATCTGACCGTCACTTAATGGTTCAGTCGGTAGTGGCAATATTTCATCTGCCCGTCACTTAATGGTATAGTCGGTAGTGACAATATTTTATCTGACCGTCACTTAATGGTATAGTCGGTAGTGACAATATTTTATCTAACCGTCACTTAATGGTATAGTTGGAAGTGACAATATTTTATCTGCTTGTCACTTAATGGTATAGTCGGTAGTGACAATATTTTATCTGCTTGTCACTTAATAATATAGTTGGTAGTGACAATATTTTATCTAACCGTCACTTAATGGTCTAGTCAGTAGTGACAATATTTTATCTAACCGTCACTTAATGGTATAGTCGATAGTGACAATATTTTATCTGCTGGTCACTTAATGGTATAGTCGGTAGTGACAATATTTGATCTAACCGTCACTTAAGGCTATAGTCGGTAGTGACAATATTTTTATCTAACCGTCACTTAATGGTATAATCGGTAGTGACAAATATTTCATCTGACCGACACTTAATGGTATAGTCGGTAGTGACAACATTTTATCTAACCGTCACTTAATGGTATAGTCGGTAGTGACAAATATTTCATCTGACCGACACTTAATGGTATAGTTGGTAGTGACAATATTTTATCTGACCATCGTTTAATGGTAAGTTGGTAGTGACAATATTTTATCTGACCGTCACTTAATGGTATAGTTGGAAGTGACAATATTTTATCTGCTTGTCACTTAATGGTACAGTCGGTAGTGACAATATTTTATCTGGCCTTCACATAATAGTATAGTTGGTAGTGACAATATTTAATCTGACGGTCACTTAATGGTATAGTCGGTAGTGACAATATTTTATCTGACCGTCACTTAATGGTATAGTCGGTAGTGACAATATATTATCTGACGGGTCAAATACAAACTGCTACGAGCCATTTACGGATAACGGAGGGTTCCGTGTTTTTGCGACCGATTTACGATACTTACGGATTGTTTCGAGTGATTTACGAGCATCAACCCGTGCCAGTAAATATTACAGACAATTCCCGGTAAGCTGTGACAATTCCCGCTCACCTGTGAAAATTCCCAGTCACCTGTGATAATTCCCGGTCACCTGTGACGATTCCCAGTCACCTGTGACAATTCCCGGTCACCTGTGACTATTCCCAGTCACCTGTGACGATCGATTCCCAGTTACCTGTGACAATTCCCGGTCACCTGTGGCGACTTCCAGTCACCTGTGACGATCGATTCCCAGTTACCTGTGACAATTCCCGGTCACCTGTGGCGATTTCCAGTCACCTGTGACGATCGATTCCCAGTCACCTGTGACTTGCTTATGTAACCCTGTATTTATCTGTGACGTACATGTATGTGTATAGATTATTGTTCTACGTCCCTGATAACTGTCAACTTTTATAATTTTACATATTTCAATATTTTGTTCTTACATTAATGTAAACAAAATGTGACAACATCCACGTATAATGTACTGGTATGAGTTTCTGTGTAAAGTTGTTTCTGCACTCGTGACGTAAACTTGTGCTGACTGACCGCCGTTGCCAATATTTTAAGACGTTCAGCCAACATCTACAATAGTATTCATTTATATTCAGAGTAAATGTATTACCGATATAGAAATCTATTAACCTTACCGGGGGATAGAAATCCCTGTTTTTATGATTTGATCCGAGGCTACCTAATGTGAGCAATCGGAGTCCCTCGGGGCCAACACCAGTCCTGCTATGTGTTACTGTGAACCCCAGTGATAGAGACAATGAAAAAAGGGTCAATGGCGATAACCCCAGCCGGGTCTGTGTCGACTGCTATCTGGGGCAGGGATCTCCGCCAGTCGTGGTCGCCCTCCCTCCCCACACACTCAGAATGAACATCTCGTGTTTTGGCAGCAAACTTGGGACATTTGGGAATAGAGACCCGCGAATGTGTTTCATATCAGTTAGAAATTGAATAATTGTTAGCGTATATCAGAAACAGCCTCCTTGTGATATAACGTGAAGGAAAGGCTAACAACTTACAGACTTCAACATCGTATCCCACCAGGAAAAAACTCAAAGCAACCCGCCTCAAATTCATTTTACAGTTTCACAGACAACCGGACCCCGGCCTTTTATCAGTGGCGAAAATGTTTTGATCCGATTTTGTCAGTAAAGAAAATCAACGGTTGCGGAAGAGATATGATGCTGGGAGGAGCAGAGGTGATCTAATTCGCCGCTAAGTACTGCTTGATTTATCACTCAATTCAAGACATATACGACGTACCAGACTTATAGAACTATTTCAATTCCTTTGAACTTTCCTTTCAATAAAACAAAAGCATTGGAATGAAGGTGAAGTATTGGACCTTGTGGACACCCCGATCATTATCTCCGTTTGGACCAAACACAGCTGGACTGACCAAAGGAGGCATGCACAGGGAGCACATTATTGTAACGAAGTTGTGCTGGGGCGATTAATGATAAATAGTACTGAAACGTTTAGATTTATAGTCAAGTCAATATTTTGTGTCATAATTTTAAAGTTACATTGCAGTGATCGATATTCTTTATGTAAAATGTTATAGCAGTATAACATATTACAGAAAATGTTACAATAAATGTACAGTAATAATCTGAATTATCTCGAATATTAGTCAAGAGCCCCCCCCCCCCCCCCCGCCCCCACCCCCAACTCAATAGAAGGTGTACGTATTCCATAATTTAACTGACATTGAATGTTTTCTTAAAGAACTTAACAATCTTACAAAATAAACTAAGTTTGTCTTAGTTACGGTACATGTATCCAATGGTTGGGAGCTCTTCCATGACCCCTGGTATCATTAAGGTCTAAAACGAGACTTCTGTTTATACTGTCAAATATTTCTCTTACCCTGGAAAGGAAAATCCGCAATTTTACCGGTGTGAGATTTTCTTATCTCGCCATAGGGTTGAGACAAGTTATACGTACGTGCTTTTGCACGTTCTCAACAATTGTAGGACGTCATAGCAACGATACCATGACGTCACGGCAATAATGCGATGACGTCACGTCGACATCTCGAGGGTTGAGATTCCCCTGACCCGAAGAGAATGAAAGATTCTTTTTCATCTCCCGAGAAAATCCAAATGATTGACAATCTACGCTTTAGTTAGTAACCTAGCGGTTACATGATATATGTGACTTTACTGAGTAAAACGATATGTGACGCTACTGGGAGCACGATGCGTGACGTTCCTAAGAAACGCGATATGCGACGTTAGTTGGTAACGCGATATATAACGTTACTGGGTAACGCGATATGACATGTTACTGGGTAACACGATATATGACGGTACTGCGTGATGCGATGTGTGACGTTACTGAAAATCGCGATATGTGGCGTTAATGTGTGATGCGATGTTTGACATAACTGGGTAACGCGATGCGTGACGTTACTGTGTGGCGTGATGCGTGCCGTTGCGGTGTGACGCGATGCGTGACAATACGTTGTGACGCGATGTGTGACGTAACTGGATGACGCAATGTATGTGAGACGTAACTGTGTGACGCGATGTGTGACGTTACTGTGTGACGCCGACGCGATGTGTGTCGCTACTGAGTGACGCGATAAGTAACGTTACTTGGTAACGCGATGTGTGACGTTATTGAGTAACGCGATATGTGACGTTATTTTTTATAACGCGATATATGACGGTACTATGTGATGCGTTGTATGACGTTACTGAAAATCGCGATATGTGGCGTTAATGTGTGATGCGATGTGTGACATTACTGGGAGACGCGATAGCTGACGTTACTGGATAACGCGATGCGTGACGTTACTGAATAACACGATATATGACGTTACTGGGTACATGTAACACGATGTGTGACGTAACTGTGTGGCGTGATGCGTGACGTTACGGTGTGACGCGACGCATGACTTTACGGTGTGACGCGACGCGTGACGTTACTGTGGACGCGATGTGTGACGTAACTGGATGACGCAATGTGTGTGACGATACTGTATGACGCGATGTGTGACGTTACTGAGTAACGCGATATGTGAAATTACTTGGTAACGCGATGTGTGATGTTACTGAGTGATGCGATAGGTGACGTTACTTTGTAACGCGATATGTGAAATTACTTGGTAACGCGATGTGTGATGTTACTGAGTGATGCGATATGTGACGTTACTTTGTAACGCGATATATGACGTTACTAGGTATTACTGTATGTACATGTACATACGTAGCTCGGTCTGGAAATGGTCAGTGACCCCATAATAGGTAGTCCATTACTCAAACTAACCACCAAGCATATTCATCGTAAATATGATGTATATTATAGTATAATCACTCGTAGTATCGCAGAAAGTGATATAAATGATCGCTCCCTTAGAGACCGCCCATAGCTGACGATCGTATCAATACGGGGTCATGGGTTACAATACAAATAATGGAGATACGATTTCAACTACAATATCATTCGGTTAACTCAGAATGTTAGCTTTGATACACTGGATACTATTCCAATGTCACATATATGACACTAAAGATCCATGTCTAATATACGCAGTACCGGGTATGTTATTTACATATTGTTTAATATTTAGTGAAACCGACTAGTACCACACGAATTGAACATTCTTTTCACATTGTAACTTTGAATGTGTATGTCGAAATAAGGACTTAATTTTCTCGTTATTACGATACAATTAACTAGAAATTGCGACTCGGTTATCTCGTTATAACTACGATAACATTACAACATTGACACGCATGAAAGATTACATTACAGAAGTCGGTAGCGCCACTTGAAGTAAATTGTTGCGTGTCGTAATAACGACTTAGTTTGTCGTAATAACGACATAGCTATTTCGTAATAACGATAAGTAGGTCGTAATCACGACGTAATTAGTAGTAAATAACGATGTAAGTTATATATAAGTCGTAGAGTAGTTACACGATCCTTGGACGTAATTGCCATATAAAATAAGTTACTTAGTGTAACCGACTCACTTGTGCATTTAACCACGACAAACTATACCGTGACTGTAGATGGCGACAACTTGACAACTGGTGTTTTAATATATTAAGACCATGTTAGAGGATTAACAGATCACAGCGAGACATTGCTACGATCACCTGTCATGTATACAGCATTACACTAGTGACACATCGCTTCCTGAAGGGCATACAGTGTTACAGTGAGACATCGCCTCATGTCAGGTATACAATGTTACAGTGAGACATCGCCTCCTGTCGGGTATACAGTGTAACAGTGAGACATCGCCTCCTGTCAGGTATACAGTGTTACAGTGAGACATCGCCTCCTCTCGGGTATACAATGTTACAGTGAGACATCGCCTCCTGCCGGGTATACAGTGTTGCAGTGAGACATCGCCTCCTGTCAGGTATACAGTGTTACAGTGAGACATCGCCTCCTGTCGGGTATACAGTGTTACAGTGAGACATCGCCTCCTGTCAGGTATACAGGGTTAAAGTGAGACATCGCCTCCTGTCGGGTATACAGTGTTACAGTGAGACATCGCCTCCTGTCGGGTATACAGTGTTACAGTGAGACATTGCCTCCTGTCGGGTATACAGGTTTACAGTGAGACATCGCCTCCTGTCAGGTATACAGGTTTACAGTGAGACATCGCCTCCTGTCAGGTATACAGGTTTACAGTGAGACATCGCCTCCTGTCAGGTATACAGGGTTACAGTGAGACATCGCCTCCTGTCGGGTATACAGGGTTACAGTAAGACATCGCCTCCTGTCGGGTATACAGAGTTACAGTGAGACATCGCCTCCTGTCAGGTATACAGGGTTACAGTGAGACATCGCCTCCTGTCGGGTATACAGGTTTACAGCGAGACATCGCCTCCTGTCGGGTATACAGGGTTACAGTGAAACATCGCTTCTTGTCAGGTATACAGGGTTACAGTGGGACATCGCCTCCTGTCAGGTATACAGGGTTACAGTGAGACATCGCCTCCTGTCAGGTATACAGGGTTACAGTGAGACATCGCCTCCTGTCGGGTATACAGGGTTACAGTGAGACATCGCCTCCTGTCGGGTATACAGGGTTACAGTAGGATATCGCCTCCTGTTAGGGATAATGTACAGGGTTGCAGTGAGATAGCGCTGCCGGAAACCGGTAGAAGGCCTGTCACAAGTCTGGAATAAGAAACAGTATGCGGCAGCATCCGAAGATAGCGTCTATAGACTACCAAGGGACGGAAGTGATACTGTGGAAGGGACACCCACAGACGTCGCGTAGTCGTCGTTAGATATGATTTATTCTCAAACTGATTTTTGCCACACGTTGATTGGCTAGCTGGTTCCCACGAGACAGGTAAATGCCAGACAAATACTTAGTTTTAATGGACTACATTACCGGCGGTCTCCGAGGACTGCTTCACTCACTGTCACATAACTTGATACGCCACACCGTCACGCACAAAACACGTAATTGCGAAGGCGGTCCAAAATTTCCAAAGACTCGTCGGCTTTGGACTTAGATTCCATGTACTGAAGTATCTGTATACGATTTCATGTACTGAAGTATCTGTATAAGATTTCAAGTACAGAAGTATCAGTAAAAGATTTCACGTACAGTAGTATCTGTATAAGATTTCACGTACTGAAGTATCTGTATAAGATGTCATGTACTGAAGTATCTGTATAAGATTTCATGTACAGAAGTATCAGTATAAGATTTCATGTACAAAAGTACAGATCTGTTTAAGGTTTAATGAACTGAAGTATCTGTATAAGATTTCATGTACAGTAGTATCTGTATAAGATTTCATGTACAGTAGTATCTGTATAAGATTTCACGTACTGAAGTATCTGTATAAGATGTCATGTACTGAAGTATCTGTATAAGATTTCATGTACTGAAGTATCTGTATAAGATTTCATGTACTGAAGTATCAGTATAAGATTTCATGTACAAAAGTACAGATCTGTTTAGCCGGTCAATCCATTTTTGGAAGCATTTTTCATACTCTTCAATGGGTACACCCATCAGACACTGATAAACAGCAGATCCAAGGGCATTTCTCGAATTGTATCTCCTTCCAGATAAATGATATTTAAGTTTTGGAAAGAGGAAATAGTCGCAGGGGGCCAAGTCTGGCGAATACAGAGGGTGCGGAAGGACGGTAACCTTCTCTGACTCCAAAAAGTCAGTCACAATACGTGCCTTGTGAGCGGGTGCATTATCATGCAAAAGTCGGACATACTTTAGTCCTGTTTTGGGGCGGCGACTTTTGTAGTAAATTCAACTTTCTCAGAACAACGTTTTTATAGAACTTGCCTGTGACCGTTCTGCTTTTTGGCACCGGGGTTTGAATAGCTGGACCCTTATTAGTGAAAAAATAGCATACAAAACCTTCTTTACCGTTCGTATTCGTTTGGCAATACTTGGGCGTCTGGCATTTTTAGTGGCCCATATTCGGTTGGCAACCTTCCGCTTTCGTTCAAAATAATACACCCAGGTCTCATCACCAGTGACTATATTATCATAAGCCTTTTTACTATATTTTGGGTACATTTTGAGAAGTTTTTTTGCCATTGTTACACGCGTCTTCTTTTGCTCATCCGTTAACAAATGGGGTATCCATCTTGCATTTATCTTTCTAACTTTTAGGTGTTTCTTCAAAATTTTATGAACTCTTGCTAACGACAAGTTTTTCATTAGAGCCAATTGTCTTACGGTGAATCGAGCATCAGTTTGGAGGATATTTCGGATTTTTTCTATGTTACCTTTGGTCGTAGTTGTTGCAGGACGACCTGGTTGAACAGCATCTTTCAGTTGCTGCTGTCCAGCACTAAATTTACCTACCTGCCTACAAACAGTCCTGTGAGACATTTGGCCCTCCCCATAAATGTCACACACCTCGCGGTGAATATCTACAGCCTTTATGCCAAGTAATGACCTACCTTTTATATAGGCCCTATTTTCAAGAACTTTTTCAGCTCGTTTTCCTGTCATTTTTTGTCTAGTCTTAACGAATAGGCTATGAAACGATGTGCACTGTACCGAGGCCAGTGAACGTGTGGACGAGATATTTACCTGTGTCACGAGCCAGTGATCACTCAATCGACACGAGGTGGTTTTGTGCATAAACTGCACGATTTCCGCGAAATAAAGCACAGATGACATTATTTATGGAACACCCCTCGTATCTGTTTAAGATTTCATGTACAGAAGTATCTGTATAAGATATCATGTACAGAAGTACAGATCTGTATAAGATTTCATGTACTGAAGTATCTGTATAAGATTTCATGTACTGAAGTGTCTGTATAAGATTTCATGTACTGAAGTATCTGTATAAGATGTCACGTAATGAAGTATCTGTATAAGATTTCATGTACAGAAGTATCTGTATAAGATTTCATGTACAGAAGTACAGATCTGTATAAGATTTCATGTACTGAATTATCTATATAAGATTTCATGTACAGAAGTATCTGTATAAGATTTCATGTACAATAGTATCTGTATAAGATTTCATGTACTGAAGTATCTATATAAGATTTCATGTACAGAAGTATCAGTATAAGATTTCATGTACTGAAGTATCTGTATAAGATTTCATGTACTGAAGTATCTGTATAAGATTTCATGTACTGAAGTATCTGTATAAAATTTTCATGTACAGAAGTACAGATCTGTAGAAGATTTCATGTACTGAAGTATCTGTATAAGATTTCCTGTACAGAAGTATCTTTATAAGATTTCATGTACAGAAGTATCTGTATAAGATTTCATGTACAGAAGTATCTTTATAAGATTTCATGAACAGAAGTATCTGTATAAGATTTCATGTACAGAAGTATCTTTATAAGATTTCATGAACAGAAGTATCTGTATAAGATTTCATGTACAGAAGTATCAGTATAAGATTTCATGTACAGAAGTATCTGTATAAGATTTCACGTACAGAAGTATCTTTATAAGATTTCATGTACAGAATTATCTGTATAAGATTTCATGTACAATAGTATCTGTATAAGATTTCATGTACTGAAGTATCTATATAAGATTTCATGTACAGAAGTATCAGTATAAGATTTCATGTACTGAAGTATCTGTATAAGATTTCATGTACTGAAGTATCTGTATAAGATTTCATGTACTGAAGTATCTGTATAAAATTTTCATGTACAGAAGTACAGATCTGTAGAAGATTTCATGTACTGAAGTATCTGTATAAGATTTCCTGTACAGAAGTATCTTTATAAGATTTCATGTACAGAAGTATCTGTATAAGATTTCATGTACAGAAGTATCTTTATAAGATTTCATGAACAGAAGTATCTGTATAAGATTTCATGTACAGAAGTATCTTTATAAGATTTCATGAACAGAAGTATCTGTATAAGATTTCATGTACAGAAGTATCAGTATAAGATTTCATGTACAGAAGTATCTGTATAAGATTTCACGTACAGAAGTATCTTTATAAGATTTCATGTACAGAATTATCTGTATAAGATGACATTATTAAGCATTCCGTTACCAGTATCATCACTATGTAAAACGCCGATTCCTTGATATTATTTGATCGCCAATTAATCTAGTAAATGGTAGTCAGCTCTTGATAATCTGCCAAATCAATAACAGTCATGAAAGTGATATAAAATAAATTTGACTGCTACAATGATGCTTTCGGTCTTCCATAAATCTCAAATACAGTTTAAGACATACTGTACGTTATCAGATGATGCACGTTTTTAAAACTGTCATTTTGATTGATTTGTGATATTGCGTAAAATTGTACAATATAGCTCTATCCATACCGATATTTTGACAAAATCGGATGTCTCCATGCGTTTGTTTTTAAATTACATGTAATGATAAGGAATTTTTTAATCGTACAACCAACACATGACATGCACAAAAAAATATCATCCGTGTTTGTAAAAAGGTCCGATAGATACCCAGTGGCCAAACCTGATAGTGTCGATAAACAAAGTATTATCATCTATAAAATATTGATGAGGATAAGAATTAAAACGTTACGTCCGAGACAGCTGGTACCTAACAGACTTATAGAAGCCAGGCTTTTAAGTAGGAGACATTACTCAGGGCTCTCTCTGACAGATACCGCCACATGTAGACGGAAAAAACCTCCAATTCTCACACGCTTTGTCCTTCCTGATTTTTCATCAAGTACGAAAACCAACACGTGCAGCGCACGCGCTGATTTATATAATAGCGATTATGTTTTGGTATGTATAATTCTGTATCTATATGTCACTAGATTTGTACATGGGGAAACTGATGCTGATCTATGAGTACATGATGTATCAAACCACCATAATCCAGTTCTGATTTAACACTAGAATTCTGTTGGGTATACCTAAAGGGCTGGGATATTTTGATTTAACACTAGAGTTCTATTGTAAAGGGCTGGGATATTTTGATTTAACACTAGAGTTCTGTTTAGTATACCTAAAGGTCAGGGATATTTTGATTTAACACTAGAGTTCTGTTGGGTATACCCAAAGGTCAGGGATATTTTGATTTAACACTAGAGTTCTGTTTAGTATACCTAAAGGTCAGGGATATTTTGATTTAACACTAGAGTTCTGTTTGGTATACATAAAGGTCAGGGATATTTTGATTTAACATTAGAGTTCTGTTGGGTATACCTAAAGGTCAGGGATATTTTGATTTAACACTAGAGTTCTGTTTGGTATACATAAAGGTCAGTGATATTTTGATTTAACACTAGAGTTCTGTTTAGTATACCTAAAGGTCAGGGATATTTTGATTTAACATTAGAGTTCTGAAGGGTATACATAAAGGTCAGGGATATTTTGATTTAACACTAGAGATCTGTTTGGTATACCTAAAGGTCAGGGATATTTTGATTTAACACTAGAGTTCTGTTTGATATACCTAAAGGTCAGGGATATTTTGATTTAACACTAGAGTTCTGTTTGGTATACCTAAAGGTCAGGGATATTTTGATTTAACACTAGAGTTCTGTTTGATATACCTAAAGGTCAGGGATATTTTGATTTAACACTAGAGTTCTGTTTGGTATACGTAAAGGTCAGGGATATTTTGATTTAACACTAGAGTTCTGTTTAGTATACCTAAAGGTCAGGGATATTTTGATATAACACTAGAGTTCTGTTTGATATACCTAAAGGTCAGGGATATTTTGATTTAACATTAGAGTTCTGTTGGGTATACCTAAAGGTCAGGGATATTTTGATTTAACACTAGAGTTCTGTTTGATATACCTAAAGGTCAGGGATATTTTGATTTAACATTAGAGTTCTGTTTGATATACCTAAAGGTCAGGGATATTTTGATTTAACACTAGAGTTCTGTTTAGTATACATAAAGGTCAGGGATATTTTGATTTAACACTAGAGTTCTGTTTGATATACCTAAAGGTCAGGGATATTTTGATTTAACACTAGAGTTCTGTTTGATATACCTAAAGGTCAGGGATATTTTGATTTAACATTAGAGTTCTGTTTGATATACCCAAAGGTCAGGGATATTTTGATTTAACACTAGAGTTCTGATGGGTATACCTAAAGGTCAGGGATATTTTGATTTAACATTAGAGTTCTGTTGGGTATACCTAAAGGTCAGGGATATTTTGATTTAACACTAGAGTTCTGTTGGGTATACCTAAAGGTCAGGGATATTTTGATTTAACACTAGAGTTCTGTTTAGTATACCTAAAGGTCAGGGATATTTTGATTTAACACTAGAGTTCTGTTTGGTATACATAAAGGTCAGGGATATTTTGATTTAACTCTAGAGTTCTGTTTAGTATACCTAAAGGTCGGGGATATTTTGATTTAACACTAGAGTTCTGTTGGGTATACATAAAGGTCAGGGATATTTTGATTTAACTCTAGAGTTCTGTTTAGTATACCTAAAGGTCAGGGATATTTTGATTTAACATTAGAGTTCTGTAGGGTAAACCTAAAGGTCAGGGATATTTTGATTTAACACTAGAGTTCTGTTTAGTATACCTAAAGGTCAGGGATATTTTGATTTAACACTAGAGTTCTGTTGGGTATACATAAAGGTCAGGGATATTTTGATTTAACACTAGAGTTCTGTTTAGTATACCTAAAGGTCAGGGATATTTTGATTTAACACTAGAGTTCTGTTTAGTATACCTAAAGGTCAGGGATATTTTGATTTAACATTAGAGTTCTGTAGGGTAAACCTAAAGGTCAGGGATATTTTGATTTAACACTAGAGTTCTGTTTAGTATACCTAAAGGTCAGGGATATTTTGATTTAACACTAGAGTTCTGTTGGGTATACATAAAGGTCAGGGATATTTTGATTTAACATTAGAGTTCTGTTTGGTATACCTAAAGGTCAGGGATATTTTGATTTAACATTAGAGTTCTGTTTGATATACCTAAAGGGCTGGGGTATTTTGATTTAACACTAGAGTTCTGTTTAGTATACCTAAAGGTCAGGGATATTTTGATTTAACATTAGAGTTCTGTTTGGTATACATAAAGGTCAGGGATATTTTGATTTAACACTAGAGTTCTGTTGGGTATACATAAAGGTCAGGGATATTTTGATTTAACATTAGAGTTCTGTTTAGTATACCTAAAGGTCAGGGATATTTTGATTTAACATTAGAGTTCTGTTTGGTATACATAAAGGTCAGGGATATTTTGATTTAACACTAGAGTTCTGTTGGGTATACATAAAGGTCAGGGATATTTTGATTTAACATTAGAGTTCTGTTGGGTATACCTAAAGGTCAGGGATATTTTGATTGAACACTAGAGTTCTGTTTGGTATACATAAAGGTCATGGATATTTTGATTTAACACTAGAGTTCTGTTTAGTATACCTAAAGGTCAGGGATATTTTGATTTAACACTAGAGTTCTGTTTGGTATACATAAAGGTCAGGGATATTTTGATTTAACACTAGAGTTCTGTTTGATATACCTAAAGGTCGGGGATATTTTGATTTAACATTAGAGTTCTGTTGGGTATATCTAAAGGTCAGGGATATTTTGATTTAACACTAGAGTTCTGTTTGGTATACCTAAAGGTCAGGGATATTTTGATTTAACACTAGAGTTCTGTTGGGTATACCTAAAGGTCAGGGATATTTTGATTTAATACTAGAGTTCTGTTGGGTATACCTAAAGGTCAGGGATATTTTGATTTAACACTAGAGTCCTGTTGGGTATATATAAAGGTCAGGGATATTTTGATTTAATACTAGAGTTCTGTTGGGTATACCTAAAGGTCAGGGATATTTTGATTTAACACTAGAGTTCTGTTTGATATACCTAAAGGTCAGGGATATTTTGATTTAACACTAGAGTCCTGTTGGGTATACCTAAAGGTCAGGGATATTTTGATTTAACACTAGAGTTCTGAAGGGTATACTAAAGGTCAGGGATATTTTGATTTAACATTAGAGTTCTGATGGGTATACCCAAAGGTCAGGGATATTTTGATTTAACACCAGGGTTCTGATGGGTATACCCAAAGGTCAGGGATATTTTGATTTAACATTAGAGTTCTGTTTGATATACCCAAAGGTCAGGGATATTTTGATTTAACACTAGAGTTCTGATGGGTATACCTAAAGGTCAGGGATATTTTGATTTAACACTAGAGTTCTGTTTGGTATACCTAAAGGTCAGGGATATTTTGATTTAACATTAGAGTTCTGTTGGGTATATCTAAAGGTCAGGGATATTTTGATTTAATACTAGAGTTCTGTTGGGTATACCTAAAGGTCAGGGATATTTTGATTTAATACTAGAGTTCTGTTGGGTATACCTAAAGGTCAGGGATATTTTGATTTAACATTAGAGTTCTGTTGGGTATATCTAAAGGTCAGGGATATTTTGATTTAATACTAGAGTTCTGTTGGGTATACCTAAAGGTCAGGGATATTTTGATTTAACACTAGAGTTCTGAAGGGTATACCTAAAGGTCAGGGATATTTTGATTTAACATTAGAGTTCTGTTTGATATACCTAAAGGTCAGGGATATTTTGATTTAACATTAGAGTTCTGATGGGTATACCCAAAGGTCAGGGATATTTTGATTTAACACCAGGGTTCTGATGGGTATACCCAAAGGTCAGGGATATTTTGATTTAACATTAGAGTTCTGTTTGATATACCCAAAGGTCAGGGATATTTTGATTTAACACTAGAGTCCTGTTGGGTATACCCAAAGGTCAGGGATATTTTGATTTAACATTAGAGTTCTGAAGGGTATACATAAAGGTCAGGGATATTTTGATTTAACACTAGAGTCCTGTTGGGTATACCTAAAGGTCAGGGATATTTTGATTTAACACTAGAGTTCTGTTTGATATACCTAAAGGTCAGGGATATTTTGATTTAACACTAGAGTTCTGATGGGTATACCTAAAGGTCAGGGATATTTTGATTTAACATTAGAGTTCTGTTTGGTATACATAAAGGGCTGGGATATTTTGATTTAACACCAGGGTTCTATTGGATATACCTAAAGGTCAGGGATATTTTGATTTAGCACTAGAGTTCTGATGGATATACATAAAGGACTGGGATATTGTGAGTAAAAATGGACAATGGAAACCAAGACCATAAAGTTATAGACTTTTAAGTTGACGAATAGCCTTATCATATTGGGATCAAACTAATGTGTCAATTAATATTTGTTATAATTATAGTGGCAAACTGATATTTCTAAATATAAGAAGAGTCATACAATGTACTTAAGCTATATTCATTTTATAAAGTATTCTATGATATTTTATTTTGCAATCAAAGCTAATAAATTACGACCCATATAAGTCAAATAATACATGATATTCGAAAGTATTGATATACATGTATTGCATAATCAGAGACGTATATAACATAATATATGGCTTTATACGTCTCTGGCATAATGTAATGTATGTTGAACAGTTTTAGGCCAATCAGAATTAAACCATGTACCGTTTGAGGTAAGTTAGAATATTACTTTTGTCTTGGCTATTATATCATCTAGTATATGTATGTGTTTGTATTTAGGTTTCAAGTTCATAGAAGATACAAGGTCTGCAGGTTTCCTCCCATATTACTGTATATTATTTAGTCCATAGGGTTCGGAGTTCCGCATAATTATAATAAATATATGGTTTCGCAGTCGCTGGCGGCTGCATTACATATACCAGCAACACCATATATAGTCAGAGGTTTCGGAAAACGGCCCACTCAGCCAATATATCCAAGTATTTAAGTAAGGTACAGAGCGAGAACGATTCATGGGTACTAATTACAGATAAGGCTATAGTCTGTATTTGAAAAGTAACTATAGTTCTCTTCTTCTTCTTCTTCTGGTATACATGAAGTACAATCCTCCAAGTGGAGTATCACGTACTGTGTAACAACTCACCTGTGGAATGCTTCGTCATATTTAATTTATTCCCTTTACAAACGTTCAATGTTTTTTAAAACATTTTGTATTTTGAAAAGTCCAAAGTATTTGCTATTGAAGGCTTAGTTGAACTTGAAATAAATGAACAGGTAATTATTAGACTTGTAAATATTGAAAGAGACTATACTCGGTTTTGTCCAGGTAAAAATACAAGTAAAACTTTTTAAGATGTTGACTGGGTGTGTTCTCCGAACGCCAACATTTTTTTTAACAATTGGTAGGTGTTGTTTTTGAGAACAATGGGAAGTCAATTATATACTGTTTCATATAAACTGCCCTTTTCACCTTACCTGTGATTTACCTGTGAACTCACCTAACCTGAGATTTAACTGTGGACAGGCAGCACCACAATTGCACTAAATCATACATTTTTTTTTCAAAAATACAAGGATACATATATAAAGAAATAAAAAGAAAATTATCAAATGAGTAATTAGCACTTAATTGTAAATAAAATACAACCCAGAGATAATCATATATTGAAGAAATAAAGAGAAATATAGAAAAGTATTCAATACAGTTAGTTATCTAGGAATTCTGTTGATATATAACTGAAAATTCTTGACAACACAAGAGAAAATAGCTGAACAAAGTTGAAAAGCTTTAGCATTTTAAGTTATGTATCTGAAGTGCGGGGGTTTCATTTAGCACCTAATATTGAAAAAAAATACATCTAAAATTTTGTAAGAGAATTTAGGGGTTAAGACATACAAGTACGCCAAATATCATGATCAGTCATGAATTAGGAAGACTTTGTTTTATTATGATTCGAAAGTTTATCAAAGTTAAAAACTCGGACAATTGTATGTTATGATGAAATGGTTGAAAAGGGCACTGAGTGGACAGAAAGTATAAGAAACAATCTGTTAAGAATTATAGGTTTGGGATATGTGTAGCAAACAGAAAATACAGAGAATGAAGGTAAAACATTAATCACTATTTAATATAGAATGACAGATATTTTTTCAATAATGTATTGACTATTTAAATGTGTCATCAAAATGTTCACTTCGAAAATTCATTAGTGGTAATTTTGTCTTTAAACCGAATTTAACAAAACCTATTTGTTTAAAGAAATAGCAAAAATCAGATTGTCGTCTCATAAACTGAATATTGAAAATGGACAGTTTAATCTTAAAAGATCAAATTAATAGGATTTGTACGTATTGCGACAGTGGATTGTACCGTTTTGTAATAAAACACAGTCATTATGAAAAACGTTTCATCAAACTGTATTACCTTAGAAAACCTAATACGGCAAAAATGTACAAATTTTTAAAACCAGGGTCTTTCAAATTTAGGTTACTTTATTGTCCTCTGTAACAAAAGACGATTGAATACATTTTAATTGAGTGAAATACTTCTCTACACTATCGCTATGGTTGTGTCTTAAATTGTGGTCTGTGCGTGTCCGAACTATATTGGGTTGTACATATCTATTTGTATTTTGCATTGTATATATGCACCTGTATGTATATATCTTGTACGGATAAACCGTAAGGTTTAAGGTAATAAATGAATTGAATGGTTAATGAGCTGATCTAATGAAAACAATACCTTAGATTAAATAAACCTCACTTTCTATGGGTATTGAATTATTGAGTAAGTTGGAATTTAATAAGTCATACATATCCAAGCAAAAATGTACTAATTAAAATGAAGTAATTAAATTTTAATTGGCATCAAGACCTTAAAAAAAATCAATCATAAAAACCTATTAAATTAATCACCTATTACATACAAAAATATTTTTACAACAGTATCTTTTTAATGTAAGAATTACAGTCATAAAACAATTCAATGGTGAATTACAAAGTTTTATTTTTTTTTCTACAAAATTATCTTAAGCATTGAATTTTAATCAATAATCACAAATCTTATAATAGTTACATTATTTATTACTTACACAGTTTAATATTTCCGATTAAAAATAGTTTCATGAAGATAATTTTACGATAATTTTTTTTGTAATACTTGTGCCTGAGTACCAACAGGTAACTTTTACAGGTAAATTTACCTGTTGGAACTGAGACTACTTTAAGGAAAAAGACTATAACCCCTATCACAACAAACTACCCTGTAGGCAAATTAAAAATGTTGGCGTTCAGAGATACACCCGTTGACTGAGTGGGAATGAACCTCTGATGACCTGTTCCCAACTAACAATCAGGGGCCCCGGGGTTATTATCTCCAGATACCCACACCTTGTAACAGACCCTGATACAGGTAAATTTTGATCAGGAGGGGGCGAGGCCTGATCATGAGGGGGTCATTATCTAACTAGATGGCCTAGTGTAAGGCTGTCTAAATCTTCACATCTGATCTGACCTGATACAGGCGGCTGTATCCCACCTTCCCCACTTTTTAAAAAAGCATATGGGGGAGAATGTTGTTAGAAGGATTATAGTCTGTTTCTGAATAATTTTGGATTTATTTACCTGTATTTACCTGTGTTCTTACCTGTGTTCTACCTGAGTTTTTACCTGTGTTTAAATCAGTGATGAACGTCTATATCTTATATGGATATATATGTTTTATTATACATTTGCAGATACATTTGCACTTTAAATAAATAAATATTGAAAACAGTATTTTTCAAATGGAAATTTTGTTAATCGATGTAATATATGTTTATCATATAAGACTAAAATATGATATAATAAAAATTAGAGTCTGTTGTTTAACAAATCATTATTTAGTTCAGTTCAGTTCTTTATTACCTTGAACCTTATGGCTCATCAGTACAATATAGATGCTCTACATGTTTTATACCTATTATAAAACTTATCAATAGACTCTAATTATCCAAGCTCTCACTCCCATCCAGGTGAGCTAAAGTGATCACAGCATTCACTAGTTACCGAGATGACGAGTGTTGCAATTAGTTAAACACTTTTTACTTTGTATCAGTTAGTCCAAGCTGATGATGAATATTCAAGCCAAATTGGGTATATATATCAAAAATTCATCATGTAGGAATCTTTTCCAATTGTGAAGCTCCAGGAGTATAAGAAATGTGGGCCAATGACTTGTGAATTTTAAGTCAATAGTGAAGAAATGACTATAAATGCATGTACTTATATATATGTAAAATCGAATGAAAGGTTATCATTATGTATAAGGTATCATTATGTACAAGTATGGAAATGTTTGACTATAAACGATGTAATTAGTATATGTAATATATGAAATTCTAACACGATACGTTTGTAATACGCGTTTTGATTGGATATGGACGATGTTCTAATGTGCGATAGAACCATGGTCAATCATGATCAATCGTATCAAGCTCCTCCCATCGAGCTTAAGCCACGCCCCGTTTCTACCAAATACAAAATGGCGTCGTGATGGGGATCGTCTATCGATGAGCATTCCACTGCATGATAAGCGTACGTCAAGTAAGCATCAGAGCAGAGAGGACCGATTGAATATATTAGCTGAACAAATTAAGGATAAAACGTAATCATATCATGTTCTTACCTCCATTTATTCATGAAACGTTAATTCCATCCATGTGTAGGGAGCTGTCTCCGAAATCAAATCAAACATTTCACTGTTACTGTGTCGTGTGCATTTGCACAAATTTTAAAAGATCTTAACACACGATTTTGTCGATACGAACATATTGGCAAGCATACTGACTTAGAATTGTAGACATTTTGTCAATGTTAATCAAAGTATGTCGTAACATACGTTCACGAAAAATCTAAATCCAAATATTCCGCCTCGTCAACATCAAGACCAAGCGCTCGCCAGTTCCATGTATGGGCGTGGCTAAATGACCGACTTTTGAAAGCTTCCTTCTGATTGGTCAGATGGCTATAGAAAGACACGTCACCCGCCAGGTCACATAGTACTTTACTACGTACTCGTAGCAAGGAAATACAATGTATCTAAACATGTTAGCGTAGTAAAATTGTCAATGAGTGTTAGAATGGGGATAGTACGTTATTTTTCGTGTCTATACTGGCGATTAGAACATGAAATTTGGTTTAAACTCTCGACCTATCGGTCTCGAGTTCAAACCAAATTTCATGTTCTAATCGCCAGTATAGCCACTCAAAACAACGTACTATCCCCTAATTCTAACACGATACGTTTGTAATACGCGTTTTGATTGGATATGGACCATGTTCTAATGTGCGATAGAACCATGATCAATCATGATCAATCGTATCAAGCTCCTCCCATCGAGCTTAAGCCACGCCCGCTTCTACCAAAAACAAAATGGCGTCGTGACGGGGATCGTCTATCGATGAACATTCCACTGCATGATAGGCGTACGTTAAGTATGCATCAGAGCAAAGAGGACTGATTGAATGTATTAGCTGAATAAATTAAAATTAAAACGTTATCATATCATGTTCTTACCTCCATTTATTCATGAAACGTGAATTCCATCCATGTGTAGGCACCTCTAGGAATCAAAACAAACATTTCACTGTGACGGTGTCGTGTGCATCTGCACAAAATTTTAACAGATCTTGAAAATAACACACGATTTTGTCGATACGAATATATTTGCATGCATACTGACATGGAATTGTAGCCATTTTGTCAATGTTAATCCAACCATGTCGTTACTCGTATACATTCGTTCACGAAAATACTAGGCCTAAATCCAAATATTCCGCCTCGTCAACATCCAGACCAAGCGCTTGCCAGTACATGTATGGGCGTGGCTTAATGACCGACTTTTGAAAGCTTCCTTCTGATTGGTCAGTCGGCTATAGAAAGACACGTCACCAGCCAGGTCACAGAGTACTTTACTACGTACTTGTAGCAAGGAAATACAATGTATCTAAACAAGTTAGCGTATTAAATTTGTCAATGCGTGTTAGAATGGGGATAGTACGTTATTTTTCGTGTCTATACTGGCGATTAGAACATGAAATTTGGTTTAAACTCTCGACCTATCGGTCTCGAGTTCAAACCAAATTTCATGTTCTAATCGCCAGTATAGCCACTCAAAACAACGTACTATCCCCTAAATATTTGTATTTGAGTGTATGAGTGAAAGATACTTAAATTTACTATAATGTAAGTATTTCTATATGTGTAACCTTTAATATGTCAGTAACCTGAACAAATTTTGATATAATTGTTTGAATAAAATAAACTTAACTTTACTGCAATATGTGTAATATGAAAAAGTATTAATAATTGTGTATTTCTCTATGTGTAACATTAATGAAGTGTCAATAACCAGAACACATTTTGGTATAATTGTAGTTGTTAAATATGAATGATATATACTAAATTGTACTGTATTTTGTGTAATATGAAATAATATTAATTAATAAAAAATTAAAGAAATGAATAGTTAAAAAGTAAAAATAAATGTTTTTCTGATGTAATCATGAGTTAAGTCTTAAATTGCTGTTGATTTAATAAGTATAGATATAAATCAAAGTATTTTTCACTATATACTACATATATGCTGTATAGTCATATACAGGTAAATGACACAGGTAACTTTTACACAGGTAAGTTACCTAGTATGAAACAGACTATAATTGGTTTGCCATTGTTCTCTTATATCAACACTTTAATTCCTTTGTTATATAAAAAGTGGGGAAGGTGGGAACCCCCCATACAGGCCTAGCAAATCATTGAATAGGCGGGGACGGGCAAGGCCCAATTTAAAGCCATTCATTGTTTATTGTGTTTTGAAGTTGTTATATTTATTGTTTGAAGACTTTCAAATGTGAAGCAGCAAATCTTCTTCACGTTATACTTGAATGTCTAATGTTTTAATTAGAATATAACATTCTTATAACATTATATATCAATTCTGATCAACTATAATTGAATTAATCACTACACGACATTTAAAATCCGCACACAAACTTCACATATTGTAAGACCACAATGGACAAGTCAAATATTTGTTGTACCTTTTCCAAAATCCTTCATTGCATTGTAAATTCTTGAGATTTATTCAGTTATTTTGTATTAGTTTTTGTCATTCAAAATTTCAAATACAGTGATGTAAGTATACATTCTAAGGTGTTTATATCACATACGTCCCTGCAAATATTAAACAGCAGGCAATAGTCTATATTGCTTGTTTAACAACTAAATAATGACACTTTAATATAAACATTTGCAGCAACACAAATATTTATCAATACATATATATATTGATTGATTTATTGATTTATATGATACATATATATATGTTGTATTATCTACAATGTAAAATGTAATATGAATGTGGCCCCTATATAATACAGATAGGATTTCAGGTAGAGTGGACCTGGAGTACAAATGGAGTGCACTCCATGTCCAAACGGAGTTGTGTAATCTTTAGTCTACACTCAACTGTCTCGGTTTTCACTCCGATAACATATTAGTTAAATTACCATTGAAAGCTTTTGGTGATATAGTTTTTTAAAAGTTCTCCTGGCAAGTATTTTTTTCACATGTTTTATCCTCTCTATAGCGGTTTTGAAGTATAACTACGGCCCAGTGGACATTGTTTGTTTGTTTTCTTCGTTGTTATTTTATAAATAATACACAATAAACTTTGTAGTCAATATATAAACAGAAAACCAAAATGATGATCCGTACATTATATAGGCCTACGTATACGTTAGCTACCAGAGCGAGTCGGTTACAAGGGAGACAACTCCTACACGTTGTACACATTTTATAATTTTGGCATTCTAACTTCCTAAGACCGTGATTTAGTCTATATTCTTAAATACAAATTATGAATACTTTAATAAAACAGCAAATAAAATGACCCCGTTACAGTATGACTCGAATACACATAAAAAAAACCCAGAGAATACCGAAACGTCAACAAAACTCTAATCCGAAATGAAAAACAATATATTAATACGGAGGTCTAAAAGTACGGATTCTTTCCGTTTTGTAGTTTGTTATTCAATCAGCGTTTCCGGAAGTTGCTACCCGTCATGTTGGTTGACGTAGAGTGTTGGGTCGTAGCTGTCTAGTTACATTGACAGACGACTGTGCCACAATGGGTGCAGAGGCGAGCATACTGGATGACTGCGACCTGGACGAAGCTACATCAGATGAGTCGTGTCCATGGTCCCTCCGTCATGGACAGCTCGCTGATGACTCTCTCATTACAATCTTATCCGACCAAAACTGTGATCGGACCAAAAGAGATTTATTTCAACGAAATGTCAAGGTATTCACTTTTCAGTAAATTTTAGCCCTCACCACCATAAAAAATCTTATTTTAATACAATATTAGACTGACCACACTGCACAGGTACTAGGTACCGCACTACCATCGTGGTCAAGTGTTGGGTCGTCGCTCTATGAGTATGACTATGACTCAACTAGGTTTCTAGTTTTAGTTAAGGAATTTATTTTATGCCATGCACTCCATTTTTATGTATTGCTTTGTTGTGTTTTATGTGAATTTGATTGGCTTTGTGTGATGTTCTTACATTATGTTGTTTATCTATTCGTTTGTCAAAATACAAGCTCCTTGGAGCTTATGTTCCTGTTAGTATATTCAATGTATAATAAAGGTTCTTGTATCTTGTTGTGGCCGGGCTGGGAATTGAACCCTGAACTCCCACTTGGTAGGAGAGCGCTCTAACCATTGAGTCAAAAATCTGGACGTAAGGCTTGAGGGCCTAACACTGCCTAATTGTACCACACTCCTTTCCATCTTAATTTTGAGGTCCATTTGATCTTTTTGAGACCATACCCGCTTTGACTTACACAGTAGCTACCACACGTCAAACCAAATTATGGTGATCCATGCATAGGAAAGGACAGTTATCACTAGATGGAGAGGAAAAATACATTTGCTTGTGACGCCATTGTTGTGGCCAGGCTGGGAATCGAACTCAGCACTCCCGCTTGGTAGGCGAGCCTCTAACCCTTGAGCCAAAAGTTCGGACGTTAGACTTGAGGGCCTAATGCTGCCTACTTCTACCACACTAGTAGTGTCAATTACACTCATAGTATATACATAATGATTTAGTCTGAAGGGTTCTGACTCTCTGATCTGCTAAATATTGGGACGGCTAGCGGTTCGTAGAGTCAGAATTTGTCCCTAAGAAAATATGTGAAATTTTAGTGGCCTGTCCACAAGTCGCTGATTAAGCTGTGTTTTATAATATGCAACGTTTTTGATGACATGCAAATTAGGTATAAATGGAAAGAACAGATTTTTTCTACTAACCTACACATTCAATCATGTCACAGGAGTCCATAAACTACATGTACTGTAACTGCTGCCACCCATTTCTAAAACATCAACCATCCAGATTCCTGGCATCTGTTTCTAGCATCTACACCACTACTGCAACATTTTGTGTTTATAAAAAAATCTCAATATTTTGTTATAGAATCTGAAAAGTTTACGACATCCCAGCATTGTGAGATTCCTTGCCTCTGGAGAGCGATCCAGCCATACCTATGTTGTAGCAGAGCGGGTGGTACCTGTCCTCAGTATTTTGGAGACCCATTCCTCTATTGAGATATGTGCTGGACTCTTCTCTGTTTTGGAGGGACTGTCTTTTCTGCATGAAAAGGTTTGAATGGTCAAACATTTAAGCTAGTTTTTATGGGCTAGGGATGTATGTACATATTTTCACAATAATGCTTCCTTCAGTAAAAGAGTGTACAAACCTATGATAACGCGGGTCCATTACTCCATAAGACAGCCACTAATATTATACCAGTAATTAGTATGTAGGCAGTGTCATAGTATACATTATATCAATCAACTTCTGGATAATATAAAGCTTTCATATTTATCTTATATTATGGAGTGGACATAGTGTTTCTAAATAAATGGCTCTCTTGAACTGTTTTATCATGAAATTATCACATTTAATGTATTTTTTGACAAAGTTGTGAATTTAAATACTTCAAAAAATGAAATGCAGAACTGAAATGAAAAAAAAGACAATGTGCAATGATTTCTAATTTTTTTTTTTTCCTGGTTGCTCTCAGGCTGGGATGTGCCACAACAACATCAGCTTGGAGTCAGTGTTTGTTACGGAGACAGGCCAGTGGAAGCTAGGAAGTATGGAGCATGCTTGTAAGTTTGGAGAGGCTACTCCTCAGTACCTCAGTTCAGCCAGGAAACACAGAAGTCCAAAGGCCATTGCTCCTGAAGAAAGGGTAGGCTTCAACTGCCATGTTGATTTGTTGTCATTCAGAAGTAAAAGTTTTGACAGCTGCTAATCCATTACTGCATGATAGATATATACAGAATGTAGACAGGCTGTTTCTTTGTTGGTATTCAAACCAAACCTTTTCAAAAAGAAAGTGTACTTTTCTTTAGTACTACCAAATACAGTCTATTATTTTTTCCATTTTCATTCAAAAGCTTGGTTATGGTCAGGGTCCAGTTCATATAACCCCTTGTATGTACAACATGGCAGTTATATACATTTTAATACTTAACACACTTTTCTTACCATGCTGACAAGATATTTCAATAATTAAATCAATGAAATTGATAGGAGGAGAATATGAAGGCTACTCCAGAACTGGCCTTTGCCAGGGATGTATATGCATTTGCTGTGATGGTGGAGGAACTGTTGGAAAAACTTGAGGACTTGGGTAAGTTGGAATAAATTGAAATAAATGTTAAAGACTTTGCTAAGTTGGAATAAGTTTGAATACATTCTTTGTATTTATTTGAACAAATCAGATCCAGAATAATTCTTTAGTGAGGTTTATGCAGGAAGTTTAACAAAAAACTCATTTCAGTATCCTGGAGATACTATAGGGGTCACACCTAGGGACAAGATCCTGGTGATACTATAGGAGTCACACCTAGGGACAGGATCCTGGTGATACTATAGGAGTCACACCTAGGGACAAGATCCTGGTGATACTATAGGAGTCACACCTAGGAACAAGATCCTGGAGATACTATAGGGGTCACACCTAGGGACAAGATCCTGGTGATACTATAGGAGTCACACCTACAATGTAGGGACAGGATCCTGGAGATACTATATATAGGGGTCACACATAGGGACAAGATCCTGGTGATACTATAGGAGTCACACCTAGGGACAGGATCCTGGAGATACTATAGGGGTCACACCTAGGGACAAGATCCTGGTGATACTGTAGGGGTCCCATCTAGGGACAGGATCCTTGTGATACTATATATAGGGGTCACACCTAGGGACAAGATCCTGGTGATACTATAGGAATCACACCTAGGGACAGGATCCTGGAGATACTATAGGGGTCACACCTAGGGACAAGATCCTGGTGATACTATAGGAGTCACACCTAGGGACAGGATCCTGAAGATACTATATATAGGGGTCACACCTAGGGACAAGATCCTGGTGATACTATAGGAGTCACACCTAGGGACAGGATCCTGGAGATACTATAGGGGTCACACCTAGGGACAAGATCCTGGTGATACTGTAGGGGTCCCATCTAGGGACAGGATCCTTGTGATACTATAGGGGTCACACCTAGGGACAAGATCCTGGTGATACTATAGGAGTCACACCTAGGGACAGGATCCTGGAGATACTATATATAGGGGTCACACCTAGGGACAAGATCCTGGTGATACTATAGGAGTCACACCTAGGGACAGGATCCTGGAGATACTATAGGGGTCACACCTAGGGACAAGATCCTGGTGATACTGTAGGGGTCCCATCTAGGGACAGGATCCTTGTGATACTATAGGGGTCACACCTAGGGACAGGATCCTGGAGATACTATAGGGGTCACACCTAGGGACAGGATCCTGGAGATACTATAGAGGTCACACCTAGGGACAGGATCCTGGTGATACTATAGGGGTCACACCTAGGGACAGGATCCTGGTGATACTATAGGGGTCACACCAAGGGACAGGATCCTGGTGATACTATAGGGGTCACATCTAGGGACAGGATCCTGGTGATACTATAGGGGTCCCATCTAGGGACAGGATCCTGGTGATACTATAGGGGTCCCATCTAGGGACAAGATCCTGGTGATACTATAGGAGTCACACCTAGGGACAGGATCCTGGAGATACTATATATAGGGGTCACACCTAGGGACAAGATCCTGGTGATACTATAGGAGTCACACCTAGGGACAGGATCCTGGAGATACTATAGGGGTCACACCTAGGGACAAGATCCTGGTGATACTGTAGGGGTCCCATCTAGGGACAGGATCCTTGTGATACTATAGGGGTCACACCTAGGGACAAGATCCTGGTGATACTATAGGAGTCACACCTAGGGACAGGATCCTGGTGATACTATATATAGGGGTCACACCTAGGGACAAGATCCTGGTGATATTATAGGAGTCACACCTAGGGACAGGATCCTGGAGATACTATAGGGGTCACACCTAGGGACAGGATCCTGGAGATACTATAGAGGTCACACCTAGGGACAGGATCCTGGTGATACTATAGGGGTCACACCTAGGGACAGGATCCTGGTGATACTATAGGGGTCACACCTAGGGACAGGATCCTGGTGATACTATAGGGGTCACATCTAGGGACAGGATCCTGGTGATACTATAGGGGTCCCATCTAGGGACAGGATCCTGGTGATACTATAGGGGTCCCATCTAGGGACAGGATCCTGGTGATACTATAGGGGTCACACCTAGGGACAGGATCCTGGTGATACTATTGGGGTCCCATCTAGGGACAGGATCCTGGTGATACTATAGGGGTCACACCTAGGGACAGGATCCTGGTGATACTAGAGGGGTCACACCTAGGGACAGGATCCTGGAGAAACTATATGTACGGGTCACACCTAGGGACAGGATCCTGGTGATACTATAAGGGTCACACCTAGGGATTGGATCCCGGAGATACTATAAGGGTCACACCTAGGGACAGGATCCTGGAGATACTATAGGGGTCACATCTAGGGACAGGATCCTGGAGATACTATAGGGGTCACATCTAAGGACAAGATTCTAGTTATACTATAGGGGCCACACTAAAAGGCAGGATGCACCGGAGTCTTTAGAACTGTACATTTTTATTGTGTGTCTGTTATAGTTTTGTTAAATAAGAGAAAAAACACAATCATGTGTTCAATGTTACTGTAGAGTATGAAGACAATAGCATCACTATTTAAATTTGTATTGAAGAATTTTTATGTTGATAAGACTTTAAGATATATATTTTGTATACTGAAGGGGATATGACAAAGACATTTGAACTGAGGATCCAAGATGAATGTTTAAATCCGGACCCAAAAGCCCGACCCAAACTAGAGACACTACTTAATGACAGATTGTTCAGGTAGGATGTGAGCATTAGGGAATTTTGTGGTGAAGATTGTAGTGTTATAACTAACTGGTTTATACCTGTGCTCTTATGCTGTTAATTTGGTTCCCACTTCAACTGGTACACAGAAGATAGCATTAATATTTCCTGTTCTGTGGTTGGCACAGTTACTGTTCATGACCTACCAATAATTAAAGAGATGAAAAATGTCACTTCGATATTTTTATTTATGATGATTGTGTAAATGAATTGTGTCATCTGGGAAATTGTTCCAGATTTACTGTTGTCAGAACTTAACATGTGAAAAGTGGAAGTGATATATTTTGTCTAATTTCTGATGTAAATGTATATATATCTCAATATTTTACAATGTACTTATAATAGAGGGGCCGTGGTGACCAAGTGGTTAAGGTGTCTGATATTCTGCTACCACCCCCCCCCCACCACCACTAAATACCTGCCGCATCCTTAAATGACCATACACAAACAAACACAGAGAGCACAAGATAACATAATGATAGGATTTATATTTTGTTGTATTTTTTCTAATGATTAACAATGTTTTTACTGTTATGTTTCAGAAATGACTTCATAACCATCTCAAGGTTTCTTCAAAACATCACATTAAAATCACAGAAAGAGAAAAAGGACTTTTTTGAGTAAGTTGAATAACAAGTTCACAAGAACATTGACTGAAGGACTTTGTCTTGTGTGCAGGCTTCCTTTAGTTTGTATGAAAGATCTGTGTGGTTTGTAGATTTTGCAATAATTTTGTGTGTAAGGCAAACATTCCATTATTTTATGTCCATGGATAAAGCTGTAAATATGACCAGGCTATACAGATATAAAAATCATATAATTATATTTGTAGGTTAGATTAATATAAGGGTGAAAGTACCGAATGTGTCCATATTTGATAGGTAGTTGTTACAGTCTAACAGAGTGGGACAACTGCATATTGGATACTATTAGAGTGGTTTCTGGTATTGTGACAAAATACTTACTTGTTGCTAGGCAGTGGTATAAATAGATCAGTGGTTTCTGGTATTGTGACAAAATACTTACTTGTTGCTAGGCAGTGGTATAAATAGATCAGTGGTTTCTGGTATTGTGACAAAATACTTACTTGTTGCTAGGCAGTGGTATAAATAGATCAGTGGTTTCTGGTATTGTGACAAATTACTTACTTGTTGCTAGGCAGTGGTATAAATAGATCAGTGGTTTCTGGTATTGTGACAAATTATTTACTTGTTGCTAGGCAGTGGTATAAATAGATCAGTGGTTTCTGGTATTGTGACAAAATACTTACTTGTTGCTAGGCAGTGGTATAAATAGATCAGTGGTTTCTGGTATTGTGACAAAATACTTACTTGTTGCTAGGCAGTGGTATAAATAGATCAGTGGTTTCTGGTACTTGGATCATCTGATAATGCTGGATAGTGGAATGAAAGGATAAGTGGTTTCTGATACTGAAACTATTTGATAATTTGTTGATGGGACAAATTGATCAGTGGTTTCTGATATTGTGATGAATTAGTTGTTGATGGTGGATGGTGATATTAATGGTTTCTTTGGGACTATTAGATTTTTGGTTGTTAGAGAGTTTGACAAATGAATAAGTGGTTTCTGATATTGCTTTACTAGCTGATTTGAAGTAAAATACTTTATTTATTAGACTTTTAATGATGAAAACTGTTATTTTTCCAGAGATGTAATGGAGCGACTGTACAAGATTCCAGAGGAGACAGTGGGCAAGTGTTTAAGTAGGAGCCTACTCTGTCGCTTTGTCCTGCTGGATACTGATGCCAAACGGCATCTCATTCCAAACATACTGGTGCCGTACCATGGTAAGTTCCTTCATCCCAAACATACTGGTGTCGTACCGTGGTAAGTTCCTTCGTCCCAAACATACTGGTGTCGTACCATGGTAAGTTCCTTCATCCCAAACATACTGATGCCGTACCGTGGTAAGTTCCTTCATCCCAAACATACTGGTGCCGTACCGTGGTAAGTTCCTTGGTACCAAACATACTGGTGCCGTACCGTGGTAAGTTCCTTCGTCCCAAACATACTGGTGTCGTACCGTGGTAAGTTCCTTCATCCCAAACATACTGGTGTCGTACCGTAGTAAGTTCCTTCGTCCCAAACATACTGGTGTTGTACCGTGGTAAGTTCCTTCATCCCAAACATACTGGTGTCGTACAGAGGTAAGTTCCTTGGTACCAAACATACTGGTGCCGTACCGTGGTAAGTTCCTTCGTCCCAAACATACTTGTGCCGTACCGTGGTAAGTTCCTTGGTACCAAACATACTGGTGTCGTACCGTGGTTAGTTCCTTGGTACCAAACATACTGGTGTCGTACCGTGGTAAGTTCCTTCATCCCAAGCATACTGGTGTCGTACTGTGGTAGGTTCCTTTATCCCAAACATACTGGTGCCGTACCGTGGTAAGTTCCTTGGTCCCAAACATACTGGTGCCGTACCATGGTGAGTTCCTCTGGCTGTTTGGTTATTATCATAAGCCCCTCTGTGCAAGTACTCTCATACAGTTACATGTATTGTTGTTAGTTTTATAAGATGGTAAGGTTAAGCTGTAATTGTGTTGGTGATAAAATGCCATGTTTTTAAAAATATTGTGGTAAATTCTACTGAACCAGTCTGTGACATTAACCTTTTCAAGCACTTCTTTGGACACACAAAATGCAATGTTTATCATAACAACTTTATATTGAAATTCAAGCACTTTCCACTTGTCCAAACAAGCATTTACTAGTTTTGTGCAAAGGAATAGTGGCTAATGTCGCAGACTGCTCTACTGGTGGTTAATTCAACAACGCTGATGGTAAATGTCAGTTTGCTGATGAAATTCAACAACGCTGATGGTAAATGTCAGTGTACTGATGGTAAATCCAACTTTGTTGGTGGTAAATCCCACTGTGCTGGTGGTAAATTCAACAACGCTGATGGTAAATGTCAGTGTGCTGATGGTAAATCCAACTTTGCTGGTGGTAAATCCCACTGTGCTGGTGGTAAATTCCACTGTGTTGGTGGTAAATCCCACTGTGTTGGTGGTAAATCCCACTGTGCTGGTGGTAAATCCCACTGTGCTGGTGGTACATTCCACTGTAAAATACTTGTGGTAATCTTTAATGTGGTGGTGGTAAATCCTACTGTGCTGGTGGTAAATCCCACTGTGTTGGTGGTAAATCCCACTGTGCTGGTGGTAAATTCCACTGTAAAATACTTGTGGTAATCTCTAATGTGGTGGTGGTAGAGGTTAAATCCCACTGGGATTGTGGTATTAATGTTGTGAATAAGTAAGCTAAAGGTTCATTTTACGTCATGAAGCTTAAGCTTGTATGCTACCTTGTGATATAAAAGATAAATTCTCAAGATCCTCATACATACAATCTCACATTATTTTCATTGGAATTTGTGGTTGGTTTCAGATGCCAAGCGGCCGACTCCTAAGACAGGGGAGGCTGTTCCTCTATTTGGTGTGTCTACCTACAGGACGTATATGATCCCAGAGATCTACCGCGTGTTTCATTGTCATGACTACCACATACGGATGACCCTCCTCACCTACTTTCCACACTACATAGATCTGTTTGAGAAGGAAAACCTTGAAGAAACCATTTTACCACAGGTAGAATTAATAAACACCAGTTATTGTGGTGAATTTGAGGATACAGTTTTAGTCTGACTCGACTGCAGCAATATTGGCGGTCACGGATACAGTCAGATCTGGCCACTCGTCTTTCTCAAGTCTGTGGTAGATGTTGCTGCACAATAAGCTCTTTTACAAGGGGTTCTTGGCCTTGCATTTCATCTGATAATTAATAGTTGTGAAACTGAAGATGTTACTATATGTAAGCTTACAAAAAAATTTAAGCATATGATGATGTATTTTGAAAGATGATGATCTTGATACAAAAGAGACTACGAGACGTTAATGAAGATCTTGTTTGTAATTTTAGGTTTTATTGGGACTACGAGATATTAATGAAGATCTTGCTGCCCTCAGTCTGCGAAGTCTGGCTGAACTTGTACCGTTACTGGGACGCCAAGTGGTGATAGGAGGGAAAGCCAAAACTTACTTTAAAAAAGGCATGCCAAAGGTTAGTTGTTCTTTTAGTTAGCTAAGGCTTACTTCAAACAGACAGGACCAATATATACATGCAAACTTGTTTTTTTATAATTAGCAAAAGCTTACTTCAAAACAGACACAACCAATATACTATTAATAAAATTCCCTGGTATAGGGCGAGAGAGCATAACATACTTCTTCTTATAATTACAGTGTAAATTCTTATAAATTAATAATTAATTAGCACAAATCAGAAAAAAACATGCACACTGAAACAATTAAGTAGCATACCTTGCTCTGATTGGTTGGCAGTTTCTGCTCATTGACTTAATCAGATGTGGCTGGGTTAGTTCAGTGTCACTGGCAGGTGTAGAGAGATCCACCTGTTGATCTGAAGTAGTCTTTCTTGTTGATCATTTAAATCAGGAAGTGGAAATCTAGATTGTCATGCTGTACAATGTGGTCACCAAAACGGTGAGCAGTGCTTTGATTACCTGGTACTTACACTTTAACCAACTATCTTTTTAGTCTATACAAAAACATCATCAGCAAAGTAACGGCGATCCAGTATTCAGCACTGCTGATGATGTACCTGGTACAAAGGAGGGTGTGTTCAGCTCCGTCAATGATGTCATGGGAAAACCTCTCCTTAAGGATCTGGCTAAACTAAGGTAACACAATTTGATGTTTAATGGTAACAATGTAATAAGATATGCCAAGTGTTTGACAATGTAATCAGCTTGCACAGGTACAAATGTAGCAATGTCCAGTGTTAACATTATACATATTACTGATAGTTTCCTCAGGTAATATCAGACATTCTGCAGTGTGTGTAATCATGATCCTCATGTTTATGTGATATCAGGTTTTATATGCCTGACTCGGCGCGTATCATTTTGAAGGTGTTGAAATCGGACCTGTTTGTCTCTTCATGCTTTTCTTTCTCCAAACATGGCTCCATTTTCATGGTATTTTTTAATGGTCACAAATAATTAAATAGTTACATTATCCATGAAACCCTTAAGTTATCAATTTCATATTTTCCTTCAGCTTAAATTGGTTTCAGTAAAGACCACAGAAAGTTTTCTACTTTCATCACATTCCAGACATAGTTCTCATACTTAGCATGCCAGTATATATAACAGTATTACATTTTGTAAAGGGAGATAATCTATTGTATCTTCGCACAGTGTTTTTTGATGAAGAGAGGTGATTCAGTATCTACCAGTTAATGTGGAGGGATAGTTAACACATTAAAAGATGTACAGGGGATGTAATATACCAGTTTAAGTTAATTAGTAACTGTATTGATATTGGAAATAAATGTTCTATTTTGTAAAGATTAATATGATATAAACATATTTAAGAGATGCTTCCTAATGGGGTTTTACAAATTTTAGGAAAAGCATTTCATAATTCTTTCAGTAAAAGCTACACAGTTGCTGCAAGAGAAAGTGAAGCTGAAAGTAAAAGAAAAGCAAGAGAACAAAGACAGCAGGAGGCAATGCTGAAGAGAGAGAAGCGAAGACAGGAAAGACAAAGTAATTCAATGTATTACAAATTCTAATGGACACAGCCTTTAAGTCTATTTCTACCTATATGATTCCTCCATTCACATAAAACTGATCGCTGTCATACCTTAGATAGGGAATAGATAGGAAGAATTTCTCTACCAGTATCTGCCTTAATATTTAGACAGAAAAAAGATACTGAACTAATTCCTCACTTTTATCACCTCAGCATTTATGATGATAGCCATATGTTTGAACCAATTTAGTTCCAGTTTGCCTTTCAAGCAAATATTATAAGTTTGAAGACTTAAAATATAGTTTAAAAATACACTTATGTATTATGTATTATGTACAATATGTAATTAAGGGTGAAGTATAGAAAATAATTATATACTGTACATACTAAGGGAAGGAGATTGTATAATAATTACTTCGTCTGTGCGTCTGTCCGTGCCTCCTGACCTTGTATACAACATATCTTGGAAACTTCAAGTCAGGTTTGGTTCGCACATACACCATAGCATCACACAATCAAGGTCTATACCTAGTAATTAGATTTTAGTTGTCATCAATTATGGATACCACTTTGGGAATAAAAACCCTGAGCACAAGATATCTGGAAGCACATGGAAGACTCCGTTAATATTTGCACCATAGCATCACACTATCTAGGTCTACATCTGGTAGATTGGGGTGCTCATTGAATTGGTTAGAGGTCAATGTTGACCTCTTTAGGTAGTAAAAGGCTGAGTACAAAATATCTCACGAACCCTATATTTACATCATACCATCACAGTATCAAGTTCTACATATGATGAAATTTCAGTGGTCATCAGTTAAGGTCAAAGGTCACATTTGACCACTTTCTGGGGGAGTGTAATTTCTGTGAGCCCCTGCTCACTTCGCTCTTATTCTATAATGTGTAGTGTCGTTGATTGAAAATGATTTTATATTGTGCGCAGTGTTAAAATGTCATAGATAGGCAAGAGACAGAAACATATCTGTGGCCACCAGCAGGTGATATGGTGCAGTGTTGTAAAGGTCAAGCTTTTATGTTGCAGTGAAGACTGAGAAGATTGCGCTGAGTGAATGTGACGAGATTGTTTCATATAGGGGTGAAGATGCTATTGAAATACACACATCCAAGACAACCGAGGAAGATACTGACGGGGATATAGCCCACTCAGTAGACAGCCTGGTGGAGGAGGTGTCTCAGGATGGCGAGGACTGGACTGGCTGGGACGAGACCAATGAAGAAGAATTTGATGGAGATGATCAGGAATTAGATGGAGTTGACTCTGATCCTGTGTCGAGTGATTGGGGGAGGAAACCTGTGATAGATGAAGTGGTGACAGACCACAAGTCTTCTGTGGTAGATTCAGTGGACTGGAATTCTCATTGGACAGCAGAATCTGACAAACCTCAGGAGGACAGCAGTGGTTCTGATACAACATGTGCTCCTAAAAACAACCTCAAAAACAATATGTCAAAAATTGGAAAGTCATCATCTGCTCTATCATTAAAATCTGGAAAAAAACCGAAACCAAAAACAAACACCTCGGCACTTGGTTCTGAGTATATAATGGAAATTGAAGTGAAGAAGATACAGGCAGAAAAGGAAGTAATTGATTTCTTTGCGGACATGACTCCAGATATAACCAAGACAACTAGTGCTGCAGTTAAAGAGTCGGAAACAGCTTCTCCTGTTGTCAAGGAAACACCTACTTCAACACCAACAATGAGCTTAAAGTACACTGTAACAGAGACAGAGGATGTAAGTATCATTCCACACTTATAGCTATTCCTTACATTTCTATAGCTATATAGTCATTCCACACCTATAGAGTATATAGTCATTACACACCTATAGCTATATATAGTCAGTTCACACCTATAGCTGCATCATGTATATGATGATTCCACACCTGTAGCTATCTAGTCATTCCATATTTATAGCTCTATAGTGATTTCAAACCTATAGCTATATATAGTCATTCCACACCTATTGCTAGATAGTGATTCCACACCTATAGCTATATATATTCAGTCCATACCTATAGCTATATATAGTGATTCCACACCCATATCTATATAATTATATAGTGATTCCACACATAGCTATATAATCATTCCACATCTATAGTCATTCCACACCTAAAACTATATAGTGATTCCACACCTATAGCTATATAGTCATTCCACACCTTAATCTATATAGTGATTCCACACCTATAGCTATATAGTGATTCCACACCTACAGCTATATAGTCATTCCACACCTATAGCTATATAGTCATTCCACACCTATAGCTATATAGTCATTCCACACCTATAGCTATA
This sequence comes from Mimachlamys varia, assembly GCA_947623455.1. Taxonomy (NCBI): domain Eukaryota; kingdom Metazoa; phylum Mollusca; class Bivalvia; order Pectinida; family Pectinidae; genus Mimachlamys; species Mimachlamys varia. Next base: position 6,362,686 of record OX392529.1, read on the forward strand.
TAGTCATTCCACATCTATAGCTATATAGTCAGTCCACACCTATAGCTATATAGTCATCCCAAACCTAAAACTATATATATTTATTCCACATCTATAGCTATATAGTGATTCAACACCTATGGCTATATAGTCATTCCACACCTACAGCTATATAGTCATTCCACACATAGCTATATAATCATTCCACATCTATAGTCATTCCACACCTAAAACTATATAGTGATTCCACACCTATAGCTATATAGTCATTCCACACCTATAGCTATATAGTAATTCCACACCTACAGCTGTATAGTCATTCCACACCTACAGCTATATAGTAATTACAAACATATAGCTATATAGTCATTCCACATCTATAGCTATATAGTAATTCTACACATATAGCTATATATATAGTCATTCGCCACCTATAGCTATATATGTAGTCATTCGCCACCTATAGCTATATATAAATAGTAATTCCACACCTATAGCTATATATATAGTGATTTCACACCTATAGCTATATAGTGATTTCACACCTATAGCTATATAGTGATTTCACACCTATAGTTATATAGTGATTTCACACCTATAGCTATATAGTGAGTCCATACCTATAGCTATATAGTCATTCCACACCTAAAGCTATATAGTGATTCCACACCTATAGCTATATAGTCAGTCCACACCTATAGCTATATAGTGATTCCACACCTATAGCTATATAGTGATTCCATACCTATAGCTATATAGTGATTCCATACCTATAGCTATATAGTGATTCCATACCTATAGCTATATAGTCATTCCACACCTATAGCTATATAGTGATTCCACACCTATAGCTATATAATCAGTCCACACCTATAGCTATATAGTCAGTCCACACCTTTAGCTATATATTGTCAGTCCACACTTATTGCTATATAGTCATTCCACACCTAAAACTATATAGTCATTCCACACCTATAGCTATATAGTCATTCAACACCTGTAGCCATATAGTCATTCCACACCTTTAGCTATATATTGTCAGTCCACACCTATTGCTATATAGTCATTCCACACCTAAAACTATATAGTCATTCCACACCTATAGCTATATAGTCATTCAACACCTGTAGCCATATAGTCATTCCACACCTATAGCTATATAGTAATTCCACACCTATAGCTATATAGTAATTACAAACATATAGCTATATAGTCATTCCACATTTATAGCTATATAGTAATTATACACATATAGCTATATATATAGTCATTTGCCACCTATAGCTATATATGAAGTCATTCGCCACCTATAGCTATATATAAATAGTAATTCCACACCTATAGCTATATATATAGTGATTCCACACCTATAGCTATATAGTGATTCCACACCTATAGCTATATAGTCAGTCCACACCTATAGCTATATAGTCATTCCACACCTATAGCTATATAGTCATTCCACACGTATAGCTATATAGTCATTCCACACCTATAGCTATATAGTCATTCCACACCTATAGCTATATAGTCATTCCACACCTACAGCTATATATTAGTCATTCCACACCTATAGCTATATAGTGATTCCACACCTATAGCTATATAGTGATTCCACACCTTAAGCTATATAGTGATTCCACACCTATAGCTATATAAGCATTCCACATCTATAGCCATATAGTCATTCCACACCTATAGCTATATAGTCATTCCACACCTATAGCCATATAGTCATTCCACACCTATAGCTATATAGTAATTCCACACCTATAGCTATATAGTAATTACGAACATATAGCTATATAGTCATTCCACATCTATAGCTATATAGTAATTCTACACATATAGCTATATATATAGTCATTTGCCACCTATAGCTATATATGTAGTCATTCGCCACCTATAGCTATATATAAATAGTAATTCCACACCTATAGCTATATATATAGTGATTCCACCTCTATAGCTATATATATAGTGATTCCACACCTATAGCTATATAGTCATTCCACATCTATAGCCATATAGTAATTCCACACCTATAGCTATATAGTAATTCCACACCTATAGCTATATAGTGATTCCACACCTATAGCTATATAGTCAGTCCACACCTGTAGCTATATAGTGACTCCACACCTATAGCTATATAGTCATTCCACATCTATAGCTATATAGTCATTCCACACATATAGCTATATAGTGATTCCACACCTATTGCTATATAGTCATTCCACACCTATAGTTATATAGTCAGTCCATACCTATAACTATATAGTCATTCCACACCTATAGCTATATAGTCAGTCCACACCTTTAGCTATATATAGTCAGTCCACACCTATTGCTATATAGTCAGTCCACACCTATAGCTAAATAGTGATTCCACACCTATGGCTATATAGTCAGTCCACATCTATAGCTAAATAGTGATTCCACACCTGTATGCACTTTAGAAAATGTAGATAATCTGCAGTGTCCTACAGTAAGATAATCTGCAGTGTCTTAGATTGAGGTAATCTGCAGTGTCCTACTATGACATAGAGTAAGATAATCTGCTGTGTCCTACAGTTTCTATCCTACTTCTCCTCAAAAACTGAAACAATTTGTTATCAGGTTTATTGGTGAAGTTTGTACTTTGACTAACACTGTTTGTACATGCCCTTTATTATGACATTCCTTTGTACTGTTACCAAAATCATTATAATTTACTTATCAACACATGCATTGCCCAAAATAATGATTTGATGACATTATATATTGATAGATCACTGGAAATGGAGGCTGGGGAGACGATGTAGACTGGGATGATAATCAGTTCTAAAAGTCTTGGCAATCAACGGAATCTCCATCAGATCATAAATGTTCAATGGTGTCACCCAAGGGTCCTAGTGGTCAAAGGCGTCACCCAAGGGTCGTGGTGGTCAAAGGCGTCACCCAAGGGTCATGGTGGTCAACAGTGTCACCAAGGGTCAACGGCGTCACTCAAGGGTCGTAGTGGTCAACAGCGTCACCCAGGGGTCTTAGTGGTCAAAGGCGTCACCCAAGGGTCATGGTGGTCAACAGTGTCACCAAGGGTCAACGGCGTCACCCAAGGGTCGTAGTGGTCAACGGCATCACCCAGGGGTCTTAGTGGTCAACGGCGTCACCCAAGGGTCATGGTGGTCAACAGCGTCAATGGCGTTACCCAAGGATCGTAGTGGTCAACCGTGTCACCCGAGGGTTGTGGTGGTCAATAGTGTCACCCAATGCAAGGTCATAGTGGTCAATGCATTGTGACCCTAAAGCATCATAATGGTCAGTGATGTCATTCTGTAGGTGTTGTTCAGTGGGCTCACCAGAAGGAACCATCAAGTTCAAAATACTTAAACAAGACTGGGAAGAAGATAAACACAAGAACAGAAGTCCATTTATCAAGCAGTCTTATCATAAAATCATGTCACTCACTGAAAGACCAACAAAATGATGCTTAATGCTTATTGCAATGTAGTTGATTGTTATTGAATACTTTTTTCATTTTATTTCCCATTTCTGTTATTTTTAGAGAAAGTAATGAACCACTCATAATTGTTAAGTGTGAAAAACAATCATGAAATCCCATTGATGAAGCAATCAGTCTTTCCCCTATTTTCTAACACTGAAATTAATGAAAATTGCAATATTTTGTTAACTGCATCATAGTATAGGCCGAGTGCTTTTGTACTGTTCTGTTTACTAAGGAGTTTCTGTGTATACAATCTGATCTCTTTTTATCATTAATATTAAATATACATAATCATTCCCTATCTGGACTCTAGCGGTGTCCAGAAGACCTCTCGTACAGTATTTTCAGGGTAGTTTTCTAGGGTCATTTGGCTGTGATGAAAAGGCAACTGTAGCTCTAATTACATCATGCATGTCTAACTGAGAGAGAACCCCGGGTGTGTGAGAGATATATCTATGGTCAACAGAACACATTAATTTAGTGGCCAAGAGAATACAATGTACCTGTGTGGTTGAGGAAATACCTGAGTGTATGGTTGAGAGAATATACCTGTATGGTTGAGAGAATACCTATATGGCCAGGAGAATACCTGTGTGATTAAGAGAATGTACCTGTATGGTTGGGAGAATATACCTGTATGGTTGGAAGAATATACCTGTATGGTTGGGAGAATATACCTGTATGGGTGAGAGAATATACCTGTATGGTTGGGAGAATGTACCTGTATGGTTGTTGAGAGAATAACTGAATTGGAGTAAACATGATTGAAAACAAGGAAATCAAAGTACTGAGCACGCAGCCTGTCATCTCCTAGCTGTCCTAAAGACAGTTGTACATTGTAGTAATTTATTGATGTGAATCACCTAATTCATTTGATGTGAGATCACAGTAGCTGCCATATAAAGTGAATTTGTGGTGCTGATATTGTGTGCTATTTATACTGTCTTATAGAGGGCTTGTGCATTTAAATTTGTGAGACTGGAAACAAGTGTTTAAGTGTTATTGATGGTGAACAATGATGTGAACAGTTTATGTTCTCCAATGTACTGGCTGTGAACACGTGTAGAAACAGTTTATGTCCTCCAATGTACTGGCTGTGAACACGTGTAGAAACAGTTTATGTTCTCCAATGTACTGGCTGTGAACACGTGTAGAAACAGTTTATGTTCTCCAATGTACTGGCTGTGAACACGTGTAGAAACAGTTTATGTTCTCCAATGTACTGGCTGTGAACACGTGTAGAAACAGTTTATGTTCTCCAATGTGATATATAAAGCCTAGCTGTGAACACATGTAGAAACAGTTTATGTTCTCCAATGTACTGGCTGTTAACACGTGTAGAAACAGTTTATGTTCTCCAATGTACTGGCTGTGAACACGTGTAGAAACAGTTTATGTTCTCCAATGTACTGGCTGTGAACACGTAGAAACAGTTTATGTTCTCCAATTTACTGGCTGTGAACACGTGTAGAAACAGTTTGTGTTCTCCAATGTACTGGTGATGTATAAAGCCTAGCTGTGAACACGTGTAGAAACAGTTTATGTTCTCCAATGTACTGGCTGTGAACACGTGTAGAAACAGTTTATGTTCTCCAATGTACTGGCTGTGAACACGTGTAGAAACAGTTTATGTTCTCCAATTTACTGGCTGTGAACACGTGTAGAAACAGTTTGTGTTCTCCAATGTACTGGTGATGTATAAAGCCTAGCTGTGAACACGTGTAGAAACAGTTTATGGTCTCCAATGTACTTGATGTGAACACGTGTAGAAACAGTTTATGTTCTCCAATGTACTGGCTGTGAACACGTGTATAAACAGTTTATGTTCACCAATGTACTGGCTGTGAACACGTGTAGAAACAGTTTATGTTCTCCAATGTACTGGTGATGTATACAGCCTAGCTGTGAACACGTGTAGAAACAGTTTATGTTCTCCAATGTACTGGCTGTGAACACGTGTAGAAACAGTTTATGTTCTCCAATGTACTGGCTGTGAACACGTGTAGAAACAGTTTATGTTCTCCAATGTACTGGTGATGTATACAGCCTAGCTGTGAACACGTGTAGAAACAGTTTATGTTCTCCAATGTACTGGCTGTGAACACGTGTAGAAACAGTTTATGTTCTCCAATGTACTGGCTGTGAACACGTGTAGAAACAGTTTATGGTCTCCAATGTACTGGCTGTGAACACGTGTAGAAACAGTTTATGTTCTCCAATGTACTGGCTGTGAACACGTGTAGAAACAGTTTATGTCCTCCAATGTACTGGCTGTGAACACGTGTAGAAACAGTTTATGTTCTCCAATGTACTGGCTGTGAACATGTGTAGAAACAGTTTATGTTCTCCAATGTACTGGTGATGTATGAAGCCTATAGCTGTGAACACGTGTAGAAACAGTGAAGTTGGTGCTTTGTTTATTTTTTCACATTATTTAGAAGCCATCAAGTATGCTTTTCATTGTATAAACAAGGTTAGAAGTAATTCGATTAGTATTTTTTCTGTAAGTTTATTCATGCCATAAGGTATTTTTTGAAGGACTTTATAGTCTGAACTTAATGTGATTTGTATGCTATATTGTGTGTAGATTAAAAAGAATTGAACTGTCAAAATGTCATGTCATTTAAGAAAGTATGAATACAAAGTGCTGTTGGGATAACTTAGTGTAACATGGATGTCATGTATCTGTATATTGGGTATGTAACATGGCCACTACCATGGATTTCCAGTAGCTATAAATATATCACTACCATTGGCTGCAGTCAAAGGGCAGATAACTGGGATTTTTTGGTAGTTGAAGGAATAAACAGAAGTAATACAGTATATAAATTGTTTCTGTTTTGTTGGGTCTTGGGCCATGTCCAGAGCTGCACACTACACTTTAGGACTGCTTGCTACATACATTGGATTACCTATTGAATGGTGCAATCTACATCGTGTTGAATGTGTAGGCCAGCCAACATATGTTACACACCAATGAATGTTAAAAGTATTACAACCAATACTTACATTTACATGTTTTGTTAAGGGCTGTTACAGAATATTAAATAATTGGAGGGGGGGGTGGGGGGGTGGTGGTAGAAATGTTAAGAGATTTAATAGGAGAATAGTGTGCAACATACAGTTGCTGCAGAAATATACATACAAGTCAAAACATGCTTCAACATCATGGTAAGTCCAGACCGATTACGACAGGTTCTAGACATAATCCAAAGGAAGATAATTTAAACTAAATGAAAGTTTTATTGTGTGGCACCATGTTTGGTTCGGTAAAATGGTATAGACACAGTGCTACATAAAAACGTTACTTGTAAAAAAAATGTTTGCAGATGTTTTTGATAGGAGCTGGTAGGATTGAGTGTACTCACGGCAGTAAAACATGGAGGTGACATCTTATGATACACGTTTATGTATTTTTCTCCTTCTTTCTCCTTGATAAGGATCAGACTCAAAGGTTAGAGCGCATTTGATCCTGGGAGGTGGCATAATGTTAAAAGTATTCAGGATTTTTACATTAAAACATATTTTTGGTATTTTCACCAAGTTAGCAAAGGCAGACCATAATTCCCCAACCTTTTTGCCCGAGTAATAGTGTGTAACAATGCAAGCTACCCTCAGCTGCTAATTCCCCACCTTTTTGACCTAGTTATAGTGTGTAACAAGTTGCCCTGCTAATTCTCAACCTTTTCGACAAATCTTGTGTAACAAGCTACCCTGCTTAAATTCTCAACCTTTGTGACAAATATTGTGTACAGGATATACCCTGCTAATTCATCAATTACCTTTTTGTTGGAGTAATACATATATTGTTTAACAGGCTATACTGCTAATTCTCAACCTTTTAGACAAATATTGTGTACAGGCTACCCTGCTTATTCATCAATTACCTTTTTGTCAGTATATAAAATATATATTTTGTAACAAGTTATGTACACTGCTAATCCCCAATCTTTTTGATAAAGTAATATGGTGCAACAGGCTACCCTGTTAATTCATCAATTACCTTTTTGACAAAGCAGTTTTATGTAACAAGCTACCCTGCTATTTCCTCAAACTTTTTTGACAGTTAAACTTTACCAGCTATATTGTAATTTGTATATACAACAGGCTCTGCTATTAATTTCCCAACCATTTTGACAGAGTAATTTCCTTTTTTGCAGTCACATGTCCTATATAACATAACAAATAGAAAAGTTGATGTCTTATTCATTATCAACATCTGTTTCAGCAATATATCTGGTACATGTATCTAATGGGAAACATTTTCAAAATTACTGACATATATATTTATCTTCACTGTCAGACAACACAGACCTTATCATTTACACTGTAGTTACTACTGGGCAAAGAAATTCAACGACAAAGAAATTGGCTCATTTAATATTGCATTTTATTTTTCATGAAATGTAATTGGGCATGACGACATATGTAGAAAACATAGATTACATAATAACCATAGTACCTCTTAGTAAACACAGCAATAGTGACGGCATTACTAAGATCACACTCCTGAGAACATAATCATACATCAATGAAGTATGATCTCCATCAAATTACCATTAATCATAAACATTTTAGGAAGTTCCATGTTATATCATATATAGGAATATTTTACAATGAGGTTGTATAAAATTATTTGTATTCTGCACCAGTATTTAAAGTGTACACCACAGTGTTCCTTGTTTTAAACCACTAACAATGATCTATACATTGTCATTGTGTCATTAAGCTTGTATGTGAACACATCTAAACCACGTCCAATTGATCAGTTATCACACCTGTCTTCCCTTATCCAATATCAAACTTGTGTCTGATATCAATCCCCCACTCATTCAAGCCAAAGTAAGCTCCCAATCTATTATGTCAAAGGTAATCCCACCCCTTCATGCCAAAGTAAACCCCCACCCCTCCGTGTCTTACTTAACCCCGCCCCTTGATGTCTTAGTTAACCCCGCCCCTCCATGTCTTAGTTAACCCCGCCCCTCCATGTCTTAGTTAACCCTGCCACTACATGTCCTAGTTAACCCCGCCACTACATGTCCTAGTTAACCCCGCCACTACATGTCCTAGTTAACCCCGCCCCTCCATGTCTTAGTTAACCCCGCCCCTCCATGTCTTAGTTAACCCGCCCCTCCATGTCTTAGTTAACCCTGCCCCTCCATGTCTTAGTTAACCCCGCCCCTCCATGTCTTAGTCAACCCCCACCCCTCCATGTTTTAGTTAACCCCGCCCCTCCATGTCTTAGTTAACTCCACCCCTCCATGTCTTAGTTAACCCCGCCCCTCCATGTCTTAGTTAACCCCGCCCCTCCATGTCTTAGTCAACCCCCATCCCTCCATGTCTTAGTTAACCCGCCCCTCCATGTCTTAGTTAACCCCGCCCCTCCATGTCTTAGTTAACCCCGCCCCTCCATGTCTTTGTTAACCCCGCCCCGCCATGTCTTAGTTAACCCCGCCCCTCCATGTCTTAGTCAACCCCCACCCCTCCATGTCTTAGTTAACCCCCACTCTTTCATGTCCAAGTAATTTCTCAACCCTTAATGTCCAAATTAAACCCCAATAGATCATGGCAAAGTTAGGTTCCAACCACCATGTCAAAATCAGCCCCCAATTCAACCCCCTAGCCCCCTGACATGTAAATGCCCCCTTGTATTATAGACCCCCCACTGCTCTCTGCCTACGTTACACTGGCAGGACTGAAGGACAGCAGACTGCCAAACAGGAAGTGTTGGACGACGGGGAACTTGGCAAGTACCTGTCAATAGAAAGCATACTGTAGAAAATTAAGAAAGAAAATACAAGAACATTTTTTATTACATTTTTACCATTGAAATATCGAAAATGATTCATTCTATAAAAGTGATATTTTTCACTAGTGAGAAATATAATATTTTTCCAGTAGTGAAAAATATCACTTTTTCTGATTTGGGCCAATCAGAATGCTGCTTACAAACGACATTTGGGAAAATCAAAACTGCCACTGTAGATTTTGCTTTAAAAATTTAATAAACAGAATATCTAACAGTATCTTCAGAAATGCCAAACATATTTTACTTGTGTGGCTTATATTTTGATATTTTTCACTCGTGAAAAATATCAAAATATTAGATATTCTAGTCCCACTTGTGAAATATATTTGGTATTACTGAAGACACTGTTAGATATCCTCTATATATACTCCGTTTACTTTAGCTGTACAATTTATAACAAAGATTGCTATTTCAGCTTTGTACAGTTTTACTTACCTATGCTATAGACACAATATATTATACTTACCTAAGCTTTGTACAGTTTTACTTACCTATACAGACACAATATATTATACTTACCTAAGCTTTGTACAGTTTTACTTACCTATACAGACACAATATATTATACTTACCTAAGAATTGTACAGTTTTACTTACCTATACAGACACAATATATTATACTTACCTAAGAATTGTACAGTTTTACTTACCTATACAGACACAATATATTATACTTACCTAAGCTTTGTACAGTTTTACTTACCTATACAGACACAATATATTATACTTACCTAAGAATTGTACAGTTTTACTTGCTTACCTATACAGACACAATATATTATACTTACCTAAGCTTTGTACAGTTTTACTTACCTATACAGACACAATATATTATACTTACCTAAGAATTGTACAGTTTTACTTACCTATACAGACACAATATATTATACTTACCTAAGAATTGTACAGTTTTACTTACCTATACAGACACAATATATTATACTTACCTAAGAATTGTACAGTTTTACTTACCTATACAGACACAATATATTATACTTACCTAAGCTTTGTACAGTTTTACTTACCTATACAGACACAATATATTATACTTACCTAAGCTTTGTACAGTTTTACTTACCTATACAGACACAATATATTATACTTACCTAAGCTTTGTACAGTTTTACTTACCTATACAGACACAATATATTATACTTACCTAAGAATTGTACAGTTTTACTTACCTATACAGACACAATATATTATACTTACCTAAGAATTGTACAGTTTTACTTACCTATACAGACACAATATATTATACTTACCTAAGCTTTGTACAGTTTTACTTGCTTACCTATACAGACACAATATATTATACTTACCTAAGCTTTGTACAGTTTTACTTACTTACCTATACAGACACAATATATTATACTTACCTAAGCTTTGTACAGTTTTACTTACTTACCTATACAGACACAATATATTATACTTACCTAAGAATTGTACAGTTTTACTTGCTTACCTATACAGACACAATATATTATACTTACCTAAGCTTTGTACAGTTTTACTTACCTATACAGACACAATATATTATACTTACCTAAGAATTGTACAGTTTTACTTGCTTACCTATACAGACACAATATATTATACTTACCTAAGAATTGTACAGTTTTACTTGCTTACCTATACAGACACAATATATTATACTTACCTAAGCTTTGTACAGTTTTACTTACCTATACAGACACAATATATTATACTTACCTAAGAATTGTACAGTTTTACTTGCTTACCTATACAGACACAATATATTATACTTACCTAAGCTTTGTACAGTTTTACTTACCTATACAGACACACTATATAAATCTATCTTGGGCTTACCTCAGCTTTATACATTTTTACAAGTCCAGAGTTGACTTTCTGCCACTCTTTTACCCCACTGATGTTCCACAACTGGTTCGAATGTTCAGCAAACGGTCCTGTTTTCACCTACAGATAAACCATATCACCAGCAATATCAGCTCCACTGACTCTACACTGACCTGTCACATAGACTTAATACAATAACATCAACAGCTGTACATTAAAACAGACAATATGTACCCTATATAACAATATAGGGCTTTATGCTGCAGAAAATATTATACACAATTCAATCGAAATAGCTTTCACACTAAAACAAGGATACTCTATTACACTTAATATTTCACGGACTACATGTACTGTAACTTATTTAACATTGAAATTTAGAAAAGAAAAAAATACAAAGTCATTCATATATTTCAAATTTGATTATAAAAATACAGAAATTGAAACCTTTCAGTTTAATTCTAAAACCAAATTATTGTGTTAATTATCCAGTTTATACTGAAATCAGTCAGTTTACTTACCGAATCAATATACTTTATACATCCTAAGAACATGTAATCTTTGTCAAAATTCTGAAAAATATCTGGATTTACAAAGGATTTTGGCAGTATTCTTTTGTGACCTGAAACAATAAAATGAACTCTATCAGTGACTAGCAGGAACTTAGGAAACTATCAGTGACCAATGTTACCTCTACTCCATTTTATGTATTATTCAAATTTTGTTTACACCGGGCATTTCTACATATCCATTAACATAATTATGATATGTCCTTTCACTATGCCAAGTTATACAATTACACAAACAAGTAATGGGGAATTGTGCTCACAACTTTAGAGTTTTTCAAAGGAGGAAGCTTCAAGGGTCATAACTGTAGGAAAACTTACTGAATCTCAAATACTTTTTTTCATGCATTAAATAACATTCTTTCAATACACCAAGTAGCAAAAGAATCCAGCCATCAGTTTAGGGAAGTTGTGCTTTAGAGCTATTACTACACCTACAATGTACCTAGGAGCTGTGAACTTCCCCAGATAAAGGGTATAAACTGGTGGCCTTACTGTACCTACCTAGGAGCTGTGAACTTCCCCAGATAAAGGGTATAAACTGGTGACATTACTGTACCTACCTAGGAGCTGTGAACTTCCCCAGATAAAGGGTATAAACTGGTGGCCTTACTGTACCTACCTAGGAGTTGTGAACTTCCCCAGATAAAGGGTATAAACTGGTGACATTACTGTACCTACATAGGAGCTGTGAACTTCCCCAGGTAAAGGGTATAAACCGGTGACCTTACTGTACCTACCTAGGAGCTGTGAACTTCCCCAGATAAAGGGTATAAACCGGTGACATTACTGTACCTACCTAGGAGTTGTGAACTTCCCCAGATAAAGGGTATAAACTGGTGACATTACTGTACCTACCTAGGAGTTGTGAACTTCCCCAGATAAAGGGTATAAACTGGTGGCCTTACTGTACCTACCTAGGAGCTGTGAACTTCCCCAGATAAAGGGTATAAACTGGTGGCCTTACTGTACCTACCTAGGAGCTGTGAACTTCCCCAGATAAAGGGTATAAACTGGTGACATTACTGTACCTACCTAGGAGCTGTGAACTTCCCCAGATAAAGGGTATAAACTGGTGACATTACTGTACCTACCTAGGAGCTGTGAACTTCCCCAGATAAAGGGTATAAACTGGTGACATTACTGTACCTACCTAGGAGCTGTGAACTTCCCCAGATAAAGGGTATAAACTGGTGACATTACTGTACCTACCTAGGAGTTGTGAACTTCCCCAGATAAAGGGTATAAACTGGTGACATTACTGTACCTACCTAGGAGCTGTGAACTTCCACAGATAAAGGGTATAAACTGGTGGCCTTACTGTACCTACCTAGGAGTTGTGAACTTCCCCAGATAAAGGGTATAAACTGGTGGCATTACTGTACCTACCTAGGAGCTGTGAACTTCCCCAGATAAAGGGTATAAACTGGTGACATTACTGTACCTACCTAGGAGCTGTGAACTTCCCCAGATAAAGGGTATAAACTGGTGACATTACTGTACCTACCTAGGAGCTGTGAACTTCCCTAGATAAAGGGTATAAACTGGTGACCTTACTGTACCTACCTAGGAGCTGTGAACTTCCCCAGATAAAGGGTATAAACTGGTGACCTCACTACACCTACCTAGGAGCTGTGAACTTCCCCAGATAAAGGGTATAAACTGGTGGCCTTACTGTACCTACCTAGGAGCTGTGAACTTCCCCAGATAAAGGGTATAAACTGGTGGCCTTACTGTACCTACCTAGGAGTTGTGAACTTCCCCAGATAAAGGGTATAAACTGGTGACATTACTGTACCTACCTAGGAGCTGTGAACTTCCCCAGATAAAGGGTATAAACTGGTGACCTTACTGTACCTACCTAGGAGCTGTGAACTTCCCCAGATAAAGGGTATAAACTGGTGACATTACTGTACCTACCTAGGAGCTGTGAACTTCCCCAGATAAAGGGTATAAACTGGTGACATTACTGTACCTACCTAGGAGCTGTGAACTTCCCCAGATAAAGGGTATAAACTGGTGACATTACTGTACCTACCTAGGAGCTGTGAACTTCCCCAGATAAAGGGTATAAACTGGTGACATTACTGTACCTACCTAGGACCTGTGAACTTCCCCAGATAAAGGGTATAAACTGGTGGTCTTACTGTACCTACCTAGGAGCTGTGAACTTCCCCAGATAAAGGGTATAAACTGGTGACATTACTGTACCTACCTAGGAGCTGTGAACTTCCCCAGATAAAGGGTATAAACTGGTGACATTACTGTACCTACCTAGGAGCTGTGAACTTCCCCAGATAAAGGGTATAAACTGGTGGTCTTACTGTACCTACCTAGGAGCTGTGAACTTCCCCAGATAAAGGGTATAAACTGGTGACATTACTGTACCTACCTAGGAGCTGTGAACTTCTCCAGATAAAGGGTATAAACTGGTGGTCTTACTGTACCTACCTAGGAGCTGTGAACTTCCCCAGATAAAGGGTATAAACTGGTGACCTTACTACACCTACCTAGGAGCTATGAACTTCCCCAGATAAAGGGTATAAACTGGTGACATTACTGTACCTACCTAGGAGCTGTGAACTTCCCCAGATAAAGGGTATATACTGGTGGTCTTACTGTACCTACCTAGGAGCTGTGAACTTCCCCAGATAAAGGGTATAAACTGGTAGTCTTACTACACCTACCTAGGAGTTGTGAACTTCCCCAGATAAAGGGTATAAACTGGTGACATTACTGTACCTACCTAGGAGCTGTGAACTTCCCCAGATAAAGGGTATAAACTGGTGGCCTTACTGTACCTACCTAGGAGCTGTGAACTTCCCCAGATAAAGGGTATAAACTGGTGACCTTACTACACCTACCTAGGAGCTATGAACTTCCCCAGATAAAGGGTATAAACTGGTGACATTACTGTACCTACCTAGGAGCTGTGAACTTCCCCAGATAAAGGGTATAAACTGGTGGCCTTACTGTACCTACCTAGGAGCTGTGAACTTCCCCAGATAAAGGGTATAAACTGGTGACCTTACTACACCTACCTACAGTTGAGTGTAAGCTAACCTTTACACCTAGTGCACTAGTAGTGCACTACGTTTAAACTAGTAGTGCACTACATTTAAACTACAGGTAAACTAGTAGTGCACTACACCCTGAACCCCGTATCGGTCAAAAACCCCTACAGGAAAATGGGCAGTCCCATCCATCTACCTGTGATTTTTACCTGTACCTCACCTTTGTCGTCTGCTGGTACTTTGAAGCTGGCGTTATCATTAGTAAATATTTATAACTTTAATGTATATATATATATGCATCTTATGTAGTTATTTTTCTCAAACAACATTTTTTCTTTCATTTCAAAACTAGAAATTGTGAAATCATGATAATTACTCTTACAATTTTTCCCAAAAAATTCTTGCATACATCATATAAATAAAATAGAAAATTAATATTTATCTAGCAGTTTTGATGTCTTATATTTCATTTAATATACACTTTTAATTTTTTAATATTTTAAAAACTAATTGCGAAAAAAACAAATAAATATTCTTTTATTACTTAATTAAACTAGATATACATTTTTTATAAAATACATTCATGCCTCAGATCTATATATTTATGAACGCGCTATAGAGTTTTAATAATCTTTATTTTTAAATGTTTTCTATATTAAGATCTGTATGTATATATATCACCACATACAACAGTGTTAATATACATATAAGAGTTTGAAGTTAAAAAAAAGTAATACAACAATAAAATTAAAATTTAGTCAGATTGTTCAGTATGGGACAGATGTTTTGATTTGACCCCCAGGCCTCAGGCAATTACCTGACCTGTCTCAACTTTGTCTAGGAACACCTGCTGACATAAGCCTGTCAGTGACATAATTGAGGTGTGAATTTCTCATCTGACTATCACTGGTCAATTTTGAAACCAATTTGATTAATAAAGGGCTAAGCTGGATATGACCAGGATCATAAATATGATAATACTTATTTAACTTTTAATCGAGTTTATCAAGTTTATATGAAATTAAAAATCTTTGAGAATATATCTAGATATTTACACATTTCCCTTTAAATAGTGGTGTTTTGAGGAATTTAATCCATTTTTTTCTTTCATTCAAAACATTTAATTATACAATAATAAATTGATAGTACATAAAATAACATTGAAATTAATAATAATTAATTTGACAACAATGTAAGTCTACATCAGTCCTTTACCAGATTCTGGTTTTCTTAAAAATTAACTTAAAATACCAAGTATCTTATGACACTTGATTGAATACAATCCAATGACGCATTTCGATATCTAAGTATATATACTTGTCAAATGTTGAAAAATTATCTAGTTTATATTGGGTGTAATCAGGGACGTATATGTGAGAGAATATTTACTCTCTGACTCAGTCACTTCATATATATAGTTTGATGATAAAATACTAACATTCATTATACTTAATTTAAAAAAAAAAAAGCAAGGTCAGTTTAATGGAATCATTTTAATTAATTCTATATTGTAATACTAAGTATACAACAAATAAATAATATGCAGTTATATTAATCTAACTTAGAACAAAGTCAAGCCTATGCCAGTCACATTTATTGTACTTTTAAATCAACCTAATGACTTATATAAAATCTTACTAAAAGGGACAAATATAGATCTTCAGGTAGAATCCTTTACCCTCCAGGCATAATTAGGTACATGTACCTGACCTGCCTGGGCCACATCCTCACGTACAGAGGTCAAGATAGGGGACACCCCTAGGCTGTCTGTAGTTAGCCAGGTGTGAATTTCCCGAATTTCTCACCTCCCACTCCCCAACAGCCATCACTGGCCAAGTCTGATTAAAGGCCTGAGGGCCCTAGCCTGTTAATTGATTAATGATGATAACATTGATTACAGTCAATTGGATTACATGTAGATGTATGTTGGTATTTTGATATGAAGAAGGAAATGGGTTTAAATGTTCTGGTGAAAGTAATCTTTTCCTATATTAGTACTTGATGTTTATATAACCTTTCATTCGTATGCATTGTACCTGAGTGTATAGTGAAACAGCATGAATACTAATACTGGTACATGAAGGTAGTATTGCCAGAGACGTATAAAACCTTGTACGTCTCTGATATTGCACAGCTAGCTTCTTAATGTCAAATATTAAAAGTAATTTGTGATTGAAACAACTATACTAAGTACAAAATATGTTCTTCTAATATCTATTTTTTTTTTTTATATTACAATCTGTTGTTTACTTTATTTTCTGTATATATTTTTAGTAGGATTAACCTAATAATTTCAACATAAAACATGTGTTATACCATTTTTTATTTGAACACATACCTTTCAATTTAATTGTAGAATACAAAATTAAATATTTAAATAGAAAAGAATCATTGTTACTTCTTTAAAAAGAGTTATAAGTTAGTATATCTAAATTATTATTTTATTTAAAATTTTGACATGCAGTGAATTAATTCATTTAAAGTATTATGATAAATATCTTTTGGCATAAACTCAGAATTATATGAGGAAGTACTGACAAACTAATGACTTCAATAGTATAACATAAGTACAGGTAAATCATATTACATGTGTACAGGTAAGGACACGGGTAGGTATGGACCCTCCCATTACCTGTAGGGGTTTTTGTGGTCACACCTGGCTGGACGTAGTGCACTACTAGTTTACCTGTAGTTTAAATGTAGTGCACTACTAGTTTAAACGTAGTGCACTCCTAGTGCACTAGGGTGTAAAGGTTAGCTTACACTCAACTGTAGGAGCTATGAACTTCCCCAGATAAAGGGTATAAACTGGTGACATTACTGTACCTACCTAGGAGCTGTGAACTTCCCCAGATAAAGGGTATATACTGGTGGTCTTACTGTACCTACCTAGGAGCTGTGAACTTCCCCAGATAAAGGGTATAAACTGGTAGTCTTACTACACCTACCTAGGAGTTGTGAACTTCCCCAGATAAAGGGTATAAACTGGTGGCCTTACTGTACCTACCTAGGAGCTGTGAACTTCCCCAGATAAAGGGTATAAACTGGTGGCCTTACTGTACCTACCTAGGAGCTGTGAACTTCCCCAGATAAAGGGTATAAACTGGGTGCCTTACTGTACCTACCTAGGAGCTGTGAACTTCCCCAGATAAAGGGTATATACTGGTGGCATTACTGTACCTACCTAGGAGCTGTGAACTTCCCCAGATAAAGGGTATAAACTGGTAGTCTTACTACACCTACCTAGGAGCTGTGAACTTCCCCAGATAAAGGGTATAAACTGGTGACATTACTGTACCTACCTAGGAGCTGTGAACTTCCCCAGATAAAGGGTATAAACTGGTGACCTTACTGTACCTACCTAGGAGCTGTGAACTTCCCCAGATAAAGGGTATAAACTGGTGACCTCACTACACCTACCTAGGAGCTGTGAACTTCCCCAGATAAAGGGTATAAACTGGTGACCTCACTACACCTACCTAGGAGCTGTGAACTTCCCCAGATAAAGGGTATAAACTGGTGACATTACTGTACCTACCTAGGAGCTGTGAACTTCCCAGATAAAGGGTATAAACTGGTGGTCTTACTGTACCTACCTAGGAGCTGTGAACTTCCCCAGATAAAGGGTATAAACTGGTGGTCTTACTGTACCTACCTAGGAGCTGTGAACTTCCCCAGATAAAGGGTATAAACTGGTGACATTACTACACCTACCTAGGAGCTGTGAACTTCCCCAGATAAAGGGTATAAACTGGTGACCTCACTGTACCTACCTAGGAGCTGTGAACTTCCCTAGATAAAAGGTATAAACTGGTGGCCTTACTGTACCTACCTAGGAGCTGTGAACTTCCCCAGATAAAGGGTATAAACTGGTGACCTTACTATACCTACCTAGGAGCTGTGAACTTCCCCAGATAAAGGGTATAAACTGGTGACCTCACTGTACCTACCTAGGAGCTGTGAACTTCCCCAGATAAAGGGTATAAACTGGTGACCTTACTGTACCTACCTAGGAGCTGTGAACTTCCCCAGATAAAAGGTATAAACTGGTGATCATCGAGGCTCCACACCCCCTGACTCCCAGCTGGCTCCATCCGATAGGTCTGTTGTAACTTCCTCACCAACATTAAATACCTGTAACAAAGTGTAGATACATAGAATCTGACATGTGCAATACATGGCATGTAATTAGTATGTCAGTTAGAATATCACATGACCTGTCATTTGGAATATCACATGACCTGTCATTTGGAATATCACATGACCTGTCATTTGGAATATCACATGACCTGTCAGTTGGAATACATGTATCACATGACCTGTCAGTTGGAATACCAGGTGATCTCTGGTGGTCTGTCATGTAGAATATCTTTAATGATCACATTGCCAGTGATTAGAATTTTCTTTAAAAGGTTAATAGATATTTGTTGAAACAGATTTGAAACCGACAGACATATACATGTAAGGAACATTGTCACAGGGGACATCTAGTGACATACCTTTGAAATACCTGTAGAGTAATAGTCTAGGGAACATCTGGTGACATACCTTTGAAATACCTCTAGAGTAAAAGTCTAGGGAACATCTGGTGACATACCTTTGAAATACCTGTAGAGTAACAGTCAAGGGAACATCTGGTGACATACCTTTGAAATACCTGTAGAGTAATAGTCTAGGGAACATCTGGTGACATACCTTTGAAATACCTGTAGAGTAACAGTCTAGGGAACATCTGGTGACATACCTTTGAAATACCTGTAGAGTAACAGTCTAGGGAACATCTGGTGACATACCTTTGAAATACCTGTAGAGTAACAGTCTAGGGAACATCTGGTGACGTACCTTTGAAATACCTGTAGAGTAACAGTCTCGGGAACATCTGGTGACATACCTTTGAAATACCTGTAGAGTAACAGTCTAGGGAACATCTGGTGACATACTTTTGAAATACCTGTAGAGTAATAGTCTAGGGAACATCTGGTGACATACCTTTGAAATACCTGTAGAGTAACAGTCTAGGGGTTATCTGGTGACGTACCTTTGAAACACCTGTAGAGTAACAGTCTAGGGGAAATCTGGTGACGTACCTTTGAAACACCTGTAGAGTTACAGTCACAGGGAACATCTGGTGACATACCTTTGGAATACCTGTAGAGTTACAGTCACATGGGACATTTGGTGACATACCTTTGGAATACCTGTAGAGTTACAGTCACAGGGAACATCTGGTGACATACCTTTTAAATACCTGTAGAGTAATAGTCTAGGGAACATCTGGTGACATACCTTTGGAATACCTGTAGAGTTACAGTCACAGGGAACATCTGGTGACATACCTTTGAAACACCTGTAGAGCAACAGGAACAGCGTCCTCCTCCTGTAGCGCTCCTATCTTAAATAGACAGCAGAGGAAGGCCACAAAAGATAGCTCATGTCCTGGGAGAAGAAAAATAACACATATTACACTGTATTGTCAGTTAGCTAGTTATACAGGAAAATACATAATTATGTACCTGTTCCATAGTCGATCTTAAAAAATAAGTTATCATTGGAATTTACTTGTTCCTTAGTCTACCTTATTCAATTAGTTATTACATGTATTGGAAAACACCTGTTCCCTAGTCCATCATAGTCAATTAGTTGTCATAGGAATTTACCTGTTCCTTAGTCTACCTTATTCAATTAGCTATTATAGGAAAACACCTGTTCCATAGTCCATCATAGTCAATTAGTTGTCATAGGAACTTACCTGTTCCATAGTCTATCTTAGTCAATTAGTTTTGTAGCAACTTACCTGTTCCATAGTCTACCTTAGTCAATTAGTTATTATTATTGGAATTTACCTGTTCCATAGTCTATACGAGTGCCGTTGCCTATTCCCTCTTGTAAATACACAGCAATTTCAGGAACAGCAGAATGGAATTTTTCATGTAGAACATCCTTCAACAGTGTCTCGCTTTTCTGATGACAGTAAAACAGAATGTGTGATGGACTAATGGTGAAGGGACATTATCAATGGTGTGTTAGGTACATTATCTATGGTGTGTTAGGGACATTATCAATGGTGTGTTAGGGACATTATCAATGGTGTGTTAGGGACATTATCAATGGTGTGTTAGGGACATTATCAATGGAATGTTAGGGACATTATCTATGGTGTGTTAGGGACATTATCAATGGTGTGTTAGGGACATTATCAATGGTGTGTTAGGGACATTATCAATGGTGTGTTAGGGACATTATCTATGGTGTGTTAGGGACATTATCAATGGTGTGTTAGGGACATTATCAATGGTGTGTTAGGTACATTATCAATGGTGTGTTAGGGACATTATCAATGGTGTGTTAGGTACATTATCTATGGTGTGTTAGGGACATTATCAATGGTGTGTTAGGGACATTATCAATGGTGTGTTAGGGACATTATCAATGGTGTGTTAGGGACATTATCAATGGTGTGTTAGGGACATTATCTATGGTGTGTTAGGGACATTATCAATGGTGTGTTAGGGACATTATCAATGGTGTGTTAGGGACATTATCAATGGTGTGTTAGGGACATTATCAATGGTGTGTTAGGGACATTATCTATGGTGTGTTAGGGACATTATCAATGGTGTGTTAGGGACATTATCAATGGTGTGTTAGGGACATTATCAATGATGTGTTAGGGACATTATCAATGGTGTGTTAGGGACATTATCAATGGTGTGTTAGGTACATTATCAATGGTGTGTTAGGGACATTATCAATGGTGTGTTAGGTACATTATCAATGGTATGTTAGGGACATTATCAATGGTGTGTTAGGGACATTATCAACGGTGTGTCGGGGACATTATCAATGGGATGGTTTTAGGGATATCACTGGTGATGATGGTTACAGGGACATCACCGGTGATGATGGTTATAGGGACATCACTGGTGATGATGGTTACAGGGACATCACTGGTGATGATGGTTACAGGGACATCACTGGTGATGATGGTTACAGGGACATCATTGGTGATGATGGTTACAGGGACATCACTGGTAGTGATGGTTACAGGGACATCACTGGTGATGATTGTTACAGGGACATCACTGGTGATGATTGTTACAGGGATATCACTGGTGATGATTGTTACAGGGACATCACTGGTGATGATGGTTACAGGGACATCACTGGTGATGATGGTTACAGGGACATCACTGGTGATGATGGTTACAGGGATATCACTGGTGATGATTGTTACAGGGACATCACTGGTGATGATTGTTACAGGGACATCACTGGTGATGATGGTTACAGGGACATCACTGGTGATGATGGTTACAGGGACATCACTGGTGATGATGGTTACAGGGATATCACTGGTGATGATGGTTACAGGGACATCACTGGTGATGATTGTTACAGGGACATCACTGGTGATGATGGTTACAGGGACATCACTGGTGATGATGGTTACAGGGACATCACTGGTGATGATGGTTACAAGGACATCACTGGTGATGATGGTTACAGGGACATCACTGGTGATGATGGTTACAGGGACATCACTGGTGGTAATGGTTACAGGGACATCACTGGTGATGATGGTTACAGGGACATCACTGGTGATGATGGTTACAGGGATATCACTGGTGATAATGGTTACAGGGACATCACTGGTAGTGATGGTTACAGGGACATCACAGGTGATGATTGTTACAGGGACATCACTGGTGATGATTGTTACAGGGATATCACTGGTGATGACAGTTATAGGGATATCACTGGTGATGATGGTTACAGGGACATCACTGGTGATGATGGTTACAGAGACATCACTGGTAGTGATGGTTACAGGGACATCACAGGTGATGATGGTTACAGGGACATCACTGGTGATGATTGTTACAGGGATATCACTGGTGATGAGTTATAGGGATATCACTGGTGATGATGGTTACAGGGACATCACTGGTGATGATGGTTACA
Source organism: Mimachlamys varia (assembly GCA_947623455.1). Classification (NCBI taxonomy): domain Eukaryota; kingdom Metazoa; phylum Mollusca; class Bivalvia; order Pectinida; family Pectinidae; genus Mimachlamys; species Mimachlamys varia. Next base: position 6,385,324 of record OX392529.1, read on the forward strand.
GAGACATCATTGGTGATGATGGTTACAGGGACATCACTGGTGGTAATGGTTACAGGGAAATCACAGGTGATGATGGTTACAGGGACATCACTGGTGATGATGGTTACAGAGACATCACTGGTGATGATGGTTATAGGGACATCACTGGTGATGATGGTTATAGGGACATCACTGGTGATGATGGTTACAGGGACATCACTGGTGATGATGGTTACAGGGACATCACTGGTGATGATGGTTACAAGGACATCACTGGTGATGATTGTTACAGGGACATCACTGGTGATGATGGTTACAGGGACATCACTGGTGATGATGGTTACAGGGACATCACTGGTGATGATGGTTACAAGGACATCACTGGTGATGATTGTTACAGGGACATCACTGGTGATGATGGTTACAAGGACATCACTGGTGATGATGGTTACAGGGACATCACTGGTGATGATGGTTACAGAGACATCACTGGTGATGATGGTTACAGGGACATCACTGGTGATGATGGTTACAGGGACACATCACTACAGACAGGGTGTTTCCAGTACATCCACTTAGATTTCTTTGTTGGGACATACTTAAATTAAATGAAAAGGCCTGTTTCTAGTAATGTTAATTCTCCATAGGAGCCTGCACCCGTATAATTTCTTATCTAGCTCAACTACAGTTTTTTTCTTTTCCGAAGAATAATTTTACACCTTTCCGACACCCAGATTTCATAATTTCAGTGAAAATGTATTTTTATAAAGTTGTCATTTTGAGCATCAAAGACATAAGGTAGTAAATAAAAGAAGGTTATCTCGAAATTGTAATTAGCAACATAGTATAATTTTTTTTGGATAAATATTTGCAAAACATCGTGTTTATTCATAAAACATAAAAAAAAATATTCTCGGATGAAAATGCACTTGCAGAGACACAATTAGGGAAAAAAATGCCATAAAATTGCAATTTTCTCCCGTTATATAGTTTTGGATGCAAATTTCCATCAAAAATCGGATAGAGCTTCACATGTTTCATATGTGTACCAAAAATCAGCTAATTCCATGTGGTGGAACGTTCTCATATCGCCGCCTGAATGTGGTTGTAAATTGAAAGAAAAGGGGAAATGAGTAACAACCTTGTCTGAAACCCTATTATATAGCTTATTATATACAAAATTTTATATTGAATATCAGAGCGAATATTATCATGACAGTTTTATGATATCTAACGACTAAATAAACAGTATCGATATAAAGATTTACACTGAGGACACCCTAATACATGAATACTGTTCTATCTCAAGTTGTCCTCTTCTGAATTTTCTGATCGTGTGGCCTTGTACATTTATCTGTATCTTCTTGTCTTTGTCTATACGTTTACGGAATCATTGACTCGACGCTAGTTATTCTTGTCTCACTTTCCTTGTTTTATTGTCCCATCTCCAAAACGTAGTGGCTCTAAAGTGGTTGTTTTACTTTCTTTGTGCCTGCCGACCACGCCACATCGATTAGATAGATTATTCATATGAAATACTTTATTTTGTTCTAAGTTATCAATCAATTCGTTATTTATCACACATTTTCGCATAATTGTACCATACTACTAAGTATTAGCTGTTTACAGCAATCATTGGTGGCTTGCTATTTTGTTACTTTATCAACGCTTCATAAACCAATCGTTATTGTTTCAAGATGGAGGGTAAATGTGTTGGAGAAGGCTGTCAACTATACTTCAAGAAACATAGTGGCAATAAGAACAGAAGTGCACACAATGTAAATAGTCCACAATATAAATGGCTCCTAGATACGCTGGTGCAACAAGGATTGATGTCAGCAAAGGAACAAGCACTCATTTGCCAGAAGTGCTACATGAAGTATCTTCGGAACAAAAATCAGCCTGAACCTGAACCCGAGCAGAACCAGGAAATAGAGGAAGAAGATGACTTCCCGTCCCATATCCTGCCGTTGCTGACCCTTCATGATCTTTTGAATGGATCATCTTCACACAAAAAATGCTGTCTCTGTCTTGTTACCTTTGCAATAAATGGAACAAAATCATCAGTCTTACCAAAACGTGCAAGACATCACCTGATCTATTCACACAATCTGTGGTGTCCCACCTCATCCAGCGTCTGCTCCATTCACCTTATTGGTAACGACTTAGATCCGTCTACAGAGGTTGTCCTTGATGGTAGAGGTTCCTTGGAATCTCAGTTACCATCAAAATCGTCCGAAATCATTAATGACCTCCTAGAAGTGTCGCACGTCCTTTCACAGAACCAGTCTGCGTTTGCAATAAGCTTTTCTTCTCTTGATGACTCGGCATGCATGGCCTGAACAGGATGGTCCAAAGATCAGTTCCTCGAAATCCACTCTCACTGTTCCCCATATCTTTCATCGGGTATATATACCAAGACTACACACGATGCTCTACTACTGTTCTGGGTAAAACTGAAAACCGACATTTCCTGGAGTCAGTGTTCTTCTCTTTTTGGAATTTCCAAGTCAAGTGTGTCCAAAACTTTCCACTCCACTCCATAGTACAGGCATTAGACACATCGATAGTCCCACAATTTCTAGGTCCGGATCACTTGACAAGAGAACAGTTGCTCGGGCACAATACTGTCTTTTCAGAAGCATTTTTTGGAGATAAAGCCACTGCCAAATTAGATGGCACCTATATTTATATCCAGAAAAGCTCCAACCACAAGCTCCAGAGAATGTCCTACTGTAGCCAGAAGAAGAGAAACTATCTCAAATTCATTAGCATCGCCTTACCAGATGGCTAAATTCTGGACAAAGTAGGACCATTCACTGGCAGCGAAAATGATGCTACAATTGCAAAAAAAGTCATGGACAAGCTAGTTACTTGGCTACAACCAGATGACAAGCTTGTCGTTGACCGAGGTTTTAGAGATGTCCTACCAGTTCTCGAAGCCTCTGGCCTCAATGCTAGCATGCTGTCATACCTGAAACACGGTCAAAGTCAACATTCTGACGTCCAAGCAAAGCTTGACAGAACTATCACCAAATCGAGGTGAATTGTGGAATCCTATCATGGTCGTATGAAACACTGGACGTTCTTCCGAACGCAATTGGTGTCTAACAGCTTTATCAATGTCATTGAGGCTTTGCTTCGAACCGTCACAGCCTGTCTGAATGGTATTAGATAACCGATCTACCAGAGATCTCCAGAGAGAGATGCCAAAGATAGGCTAATTGCTGAACGTATGAAGGACCGTTTGACAACACCGAATATTAATGGTTTAGCTCAGAGAGTCAAGACAAATCCGGATCTATCTAGATGGGCAATATAACGTTTGGATACGGTTCACCGTTTTCACCCGATGATGAGGCCCCAATAAAGGACTACTACTTCCAGTGCCCAGTTGGAGAGAGAACTATGGGAATGTGTGCGCACATCTCCAGTATCTAGTACTACATTGGGTATTACAGGGCGCTGGAAAGCCCTCGACCATTACAACCACAGGTAAAGAAATTCCGACAAAACTTGAAATAGTTTTCCATGCGGCAACATAGTGCATATGTCGAAAGTATGTTTGGGGCTCGATATGAAAGATCCCCGTTACCATGTGACTAACCAAACTTATAAATATAGGTATTATACAATCGCCCGTAGCTATGAACACTGCCGTAAATGCAAAAAAACAACCAGAATCATAAGGAACACGTTTTGTTTGTTGTTCTGTCTATTTGTCAGCCAATGTCTTCAACCACGGGGACTTGTGAAGTAGCCATCTTGGATTTTTTTCATGAAAAAGTGTTTCTCTCACTTTTCTTCATATCTGTGTACATATTCTCAACATTCTGAGCAAATACTCTCGTGTTTTTGTTAATTATCTAAAGAAAGTCAAAAATCGGCAATTCAACCATAGGCTAATTCAACCCAAGATTTGAAAATGTTCCACCACTTACATTTTGATGATTTTTCCTCTAATCAATAGCATATTACATACTGTTTGATAGGATAAAAATTGGTTTGCATCCAACGCCCATAAAAGGGTGTATTCTCTAAAAAACACAGTTTTTGTGCCTAAAATGTTATCATCGAAAATGGAATTTTTGAGATTGTTTCTTCCATAAAACAGCCAAATGGCGCGATGGAAACATGATTTTTTATCACAATCATGCCATGAATGTATTCTTTACGGTGACTATCATTTGATAATATTTTCATTAATATTTTACATACAATGTAACATGCACATTTTATCAACACTTAGACAGCTTCTTAAAGGTACAACTTTGAGGAGCCATAAAAAACAAACCAAGTGACCTAAATCTTTATACTTTATAGATTTGTGACCACAACAGCATGGGCAATGCACCACCAACAGGAAATTTGAATCAGAGAAGGGGCCATTTTGGAAACAGGCCCTTTGCTGTTTAAGAACATAATATAATTACAGTCGGGACCTCATAGCCACTTGATACTTACATCCTTGAGACGGTCATAAAAATCTTTGAATGCCTTGTTGCCGAATCGCTGAGGCTGATCTATAGGTGGGATCTCATCAACCCACTGACTCATGGTGTCCAAAAGGTTCAGTAATCTGGTAATGGTCTAAAATAGGAACAATACGTTCTCAAAGATATCAATCAATTTATCGAACAACAAACAAACATGCAGATTAAAGTTAGATATCGCACAGCTACAGTCCTCTGAACACACAAAAGTCCTAATTACACTCTGTGTTATGTCAGCATGGTGAACAAGGGTCATTTATACACTGTTTATATTGGAGAATGAAGCCTGACCTTAGTAAATCTTACCCGTAAGTACCCAACTGGTATATGCACATGAAAAACCAGCAACTGTAAATAGATGTGGCCAAAAAGACATATATCTATTTACATACTATAAAGATAGGGGTACAATATGATAGCCTCCCCTTGTATCTATATATCTATGTACATACTATAAAGATAGGGGTACAATATGATAGCCTCCCCTTGTATCTATATATCTATGTACATACTATAAAGATAGGGGTACAATATGATAGCCTCCACTTGTATCTATATATCTATGTACATACTATAAAGATAGGGGTACAATATGATAGCCTCCCCTTGTATCTATATATCTATGTACATACTATAAAGATAGGGGTACACTATGAAAGCCTCCCCTTGTATCTATATATCTATGTACATACTATAAAGATAGGGGTACAATATGATAGCCTCCCCTTGTATCTATATATCTATGTACATACTATAAAGATAGGGGTACAATATGATAGCCTCCCCTTGTATCTATATATCTATGTACATACTATAAAGATAGGGGTAAATATGATAGCCTCCCCTTGTATCTATATATCTATGTACATACTATAAAGATAGGGGTACACTATGATAGCCTCCCCTTATATCTATATATCTATGTACATACTATAAAGATAGGGGTACAATATGATAGCCCCCCTTGTATCTATATATCTATGTACATACTATAAAGATAGGGGTAAATATGATAGCCTCCCCTTGTATCTATATATCTATGTACATACTATAAAGATAGGGGTACAATATGATAGCCTCCCCTTGTATCTATATATCTATGTACATACTATAAAGATAGGGGTACAATATGATAGCCTCCCCTTGTATCTATATATCTATGTACATACTATAAAGATAGGGGTACAATATGATAGCCTCCCCTTGTATCTATATATCTATGTACATACTATAAAGATAGGGGTACAATATGATAGCTTCCCCATGTATCTATACATTGTATTACCTCTGAGATAGGATAGGTATCCCTGATCTTCTTGGACTTGACAGCTTCACTAATTGCACAGATGAAACCAACAAGATCCTTGTAAGCCTGCAAGCAGTAGTGCTATTCTTTAACATTTAACAAAGACTGTTAAACAAGTGTCTTACTCTTAGTCAGTTATCAACTTAGGACTATTCATTTTGTTTATGATTTGACCGTGACATGAAAATAGATATATATGCAACATTCCTGAAAATTGATATAAAATGAACAATTTTACAGATACGTTTAACTATAAGATGCAAGTAACATCACAAGTCATGGTATTTGTAATATGTTGACACAGCATTCTATCCATTTACATGTATGTTAGATGTCTCCATAGCTACTATTATTAGTGCTGTTTCGATTAATCGATTTAGTCGACGTCTAGTGGTTTGTACTAGAAAATTGATTAATCGATCACTGTTCATCATGATAAATCATGGTTTGACTAATTTCAGCTTTTCATCTTGGCCAATATTAATTTCTTCAAAGAATAGTAACAACATGGTTGTGGAAGTCTGTTTATATAAAAAACCATAGTCCTACATATATGTACGTAACAGTATCTCTCATTGGTCAAGTGCTCTATCCAGCAACCAATCAGAACAAGTGTTTTGATGTACATTTTGTAATGTGGCATGAGACACAGTATCAAAAGGACAGTATTGAACCACAGTTGCTTGAGTTTCTGTCAGTATATAAAAAAATGTTTATATATATGGAGCCGCGGCCCATTACAGAATTACTGTAATGGGAGGTTCATTTTGTAACGTAGGATGAGCGTTGAGTAGTTATACGGAAAATGAAAACAAGATTAAAGTACAATTTACAATTTATTTACAATATACACAGTTCACACACACAAACATACTCAGTTTCACACAATAACAGTTCTACCCTAACAGTCTCTAAGCAACAAGAAGAGATCACAGTGTTGCGTTAGCGTCCACGTCTCTCCTCTTCATCCACAATGAAAAGCAAGTAGTAGTCAGATACATCTGACTAATATCCACAAAGGACATCAAGTTCCACACAGGATATCAAGCTCCACACAGGATTATAATGACAAGCTTCACACATGATCATAGTTACACGTTCCACACAGGACACCAATTACCATACAGGACAATGAAATCCACCTAGGATATCATATTGGTGTAATACGCACTAGTCACCATCTACTGGCAACGAAGAAGTATCCAATGAAGCCTCCGACAAGTCAGAGCTTTGTCGGCTGATGGCCACGGTAGTTCTTCTTTCCTCAAGTCACCATAGACATTCTCTTGACCTGTTTCCTTGCTGTAGGCTGACCTTGACTGCTGTCGGTCCGGTTGCCGCAACTCACAGGCCCCGATAGAGGTCGCCGGTGCTTGTAACCGTCACATGAAGCTTTAAAAATAATAACAAGAACAACTAAGTAAAACTCTCATACATTTCACATACGACATCAAATAATTATTGATAAGAACTCGCCTAAGTTTAAGACCAATCAATTTACACAAGAATTCGATTAAATCCAATAACATATTACGATAATTTTAGATAGAAAGCAATAACCTAAACTATGCTATCGTGCGGGTTCAGAATACAACAAATAACATTATTTATATAACATTTTAAAGTTAGATTTGGCCACTCATGGCTTCCATACTTTTTCATACACGCACACGCACTCACCTGAACACACTTTACTATAAACATAACATATTTATGCGTTCTAATACATGGACTTACAAATAAACATGCATTCATATTGATATATGTAATCAACAATATTGATATTTACAGATACTGTCTCTAACACTACATTATACACAATGAAACGCATGACTGAACCGCACGAGCAAACGATTGTTTACATAGATATTTATCCACAAATGGGCTACAAAAACAGACAAAGAAATGCATATATAGTGAAGAAATACTCACCACAGTCTGTTATCTGTGCCTGCTCATGTTTATACTGCGCTTGCAGTAGAATGGGCTGAATAAACTAGCGAAATTTCTGTCGCCTCAAAATGTCCCGCTTGGACTTACCCATTTCCGGTCACTCTCCCTAAAACTACGGTCACTCACAAGGAACAACGACCATACATGACACAACCATATATGAAAACAAATACAAACATTTATACGAACGTGACAAATATCCCCCCATTCCGGAAAAAAGTGGTACACTTTTTCAAAAGTTCACGGAGTATGAATGTCTCAGACCCTGCTCAGGTAATCGGCTCCTACATTGTCCACGCCCTTTATCGCTCGAATCCGAAATCGGTATGGCTGGAGTAGCAGCGCCCAACGCATAAGTCTTGCGTTAGCAGTCCTCGATCGATGGAGATAGGTGAGGGGCTGATGGTCCGTCTCCAATATGAACTGTCTTCCATACAAGTATGGTTCGAATTTCTGGATTCCCCAAACGATAGCCAAGCATTCCTTTTCCACTATCGCATAATTCCTTTCCCTTGGTAAAAGTTTCTTGCTTGCGTAGGCTACAGGCAGCTTCTCATCATTGTCCTCTTGCAAAAGTACTGCACCAAGTCCCGTATCAGATGCGTCCGTGCGAAGGATAAAGTCCTGCTCAAGATCAGCCAGCTTCAATACCGGTCCTGCCGTTAGCATCTTCTTCAAAGTATTGAAGGCAATCTGTTGACTTTCCTCCCAAACAACTTTGTTGGCGCAACCTTTCTTTGTCAAGTCAGTCAGTGGTACGCTGATAGCGGCAAAATTCGGAATGAATTTTCTATAAAACCCCGCCAGTCCCAAGAATGACCGGACTTGCTTCTTAGTTGTTGGTCTTGGCGCTTCCTCAATGGCTTTCACTTTTGAATGTTCCAGTTCAAGTCGTCCTGAGCCCACCACATGTCCAAGGCACGATAAACTCCCAAAACCTAACGCACACTTGCTGGGTCTAGCAGTCAATCCCGCATTACGCAAACGCGAAAACAATTCCTTTAGGACATCCACATGTTCCTCCCAGGTGGTTGTGTAGATGAGAATGTCATCTATGAAATTCTCGAGATGTTCCATTCCTGCTAATAACTTTCTCATTATCCGGCTGAAAGTCGCTGGAGCGTTCACCAATCCGAACGGCATAACTTGGAATTGAAACAATCCCTGTGGTGTAGCAAATGCTGTCATCGGCTTCGCCCTCTCCGACAGTGGCACCTGCCAGTACCCTTTGCTGAGGTCGAGTCTTGAAAAGTACTTAGCACCAGCAAGTCTTGAAAAGATGTCCTCCGTGTTTGGCATCGGCTCTGCATCAAATACAGTCACCCGGTTCAATCTTCTGAAGTCAATGCAAAATCGGTTGGTGCCATCTTTCTTCTTCACAATCACAACAGGCGCTGAGTAAGGCGATGATGATGGCTCAATTACCCCCATTTCCAACATCTTGTCTACTTCCTTCTGTATGACCTCTTTGGTGTTGAATGGCAAAGGATAGGGTTTCACACGTACTGGCTCAGTTGTTGTAGTTACAATGTCATGCTCCCCAAGAACTGTCCTGCCTGGATGATCAGTCAACACATCCTTATATCCGGTGAGTAAAGTCTGCACTTCACTCTTCTGTCCTTCCGAAAGTTCATCTGCGATTTCCACATCTTTGATTCCTTCCTTTCCTTTGTCACAAGGAAGAGTCTCCAACCCTTGGTTGTAATCTGTCTCTTTGCTATCCTCTTCGTCAACAACCATTGACATTACGCAGGCGAAAACTCCTTCTGTAGACACTGTCGCAAGGTCTTGGCGATTCTTCTTCTGGTCCTCATACTTTTTCAGCAGATTAATGTGGAGTACTTTCACCTTTCCATCCCGGTTGACGCGATAGTCTGACGGTCCCACCTTCTCGACAACGTCATAAGGTCCTCTCCACTGCATCAGAAGTTTGTTGGCTTTTGTAGGTAGGAGTACCAATACCTTATCACCGGCCTTCAAGGTTCGCTGTCTGGCTCTTCTGTTGAAGTGTTTTTTCTGCTTGAACTTCGCATCCTTAAGATGATCCGATGCTAGTCGACAAGTTTCCTCCATCCGCTCTCGTAAATCCATAACGTACTGATACGTGGTTTTCACTTCCTCGTCTGGTATATCTTTCGTAAGAAGCTCCCTCAGAATCATCATTGGCCCTCTAACTGCTCTCCCGTAAAGCAACTCGAACGGTGAAAATCCAAGTGATTCTTGTGGAACCTCACGGTAGGCAAACAGTAAGGCATTGATAAATCTGTCCCAATCTTTTGGTCGCTCTGCACTCATCTTGCGCAACATTTGCTTAAGGGTCCCATTGAACCTTTCCACCAGACCGTTGCACATTGGGTGGTATGGCGTAGTGGTAAGTTGTCTAATTGACAGCAGTCGGCTAACCTCTCTCATCAGCTCCGACGTAAACTGTGCACCCTGATCACTCAACATTTCAGATGGGATTCCCACTCTGCTGAAGATGTCTATGAGTGCCTCTGCAACTCTCTCCGTCTCTATGCTCTTCAATGCAACCGCTTCCGGATATCGAGTGGCATAATCCACGACTGTCAAAATATATCGGTTTCCTCTCTCCGTAGCCGGTTCCAGTGGTCCAATCAGATCCACGGCGATCCTCTTAAATGGAGTATCGATGAGAGGCATGTCACCTAGAGGAGCCTTGGGAACTCTTCCTTTCGGGTATGTCCGCTGACAGATATCGCATGATCTGCAAAACCGAATCACCTCCGCTTGAACTCCAGGCCAAAAGAACTCAGAAAGTACCCTGTTGGTAGTCCGTTTAGCAGCTAAATGCCCCGACATGATAGATTCATGTGCCAACCTCATCACCATCTCTCGGTACTTTTCTGGAACAATCAGTTGTCTGAAAGTCATGCCATTCCTCACTTTCGGGCTTTGGAACTTCCGATACATCACACCCTTCTGATAAAAGATAGTTGATGATCCTCCATCGTCCCGCTCATAGGTCTGTTCTGCAGACGCCAATTTTCTGAATTTCTCCAATGTAGGGTCTGTCTGCTGTCCTTCTTTCAAATCTTCCACACTGCCTAAATCTGTCATCAAATCCGGTACTTTCAATGGTCTGCATGCAACCCCTTTCTTCTTAATCTGTGCGCGTGTCTCTACCGCTTGAACACTAGATTCCTTCATCTTCCAATCCTTGTCTGGGTTGTCAGGAGGTAATGCACCAAGAATATTTCCTATAATCAAGTCGTACAGTGGCGTTTCCAGTGCCCATGCTTCAGTTGTTCCTCTGAAATAAGGCGAATCCACTTCAACTGTAGCTATAGGTGTTTCTAACCGCGATCCATCGGCGAATGTGCACACTTGAGATCTACCTGTGAAATTGTTCTTGTCGACGAGACATTTCCTCACAACCACACCGCTACATCCTGTATCTCGAAGTACAGTAACACAATAACTGCCAACACAGCCTTCCACAACTGGCATTGTCGTAGGTAGAGAGCTTTTTACATCACAAGAAACACTAAGAGTTGCAGAATCATTCTTCTTGTGTTGTTTCCCGTATTTCTTCTTAGATACCCTCTTAAGATCACCTTCCTTCTCTTTACCATGTTGTTCTTCGACCATAGCTGCAACTTTGTGTCCAGACCCATTCTTCTTGGCACGACACTCATATGACAAATGACCAGGTTTCCCGCAGTTATAACACTTCCTATCTTTTGACGAAGGCTTGGAAGTAGACGCATCAGCAGGGCTAGAACTCTGAACCTTACTTGAACCTGACTTCTGACCTCTGGATATAACCTGGTTCGCCTTTGTTCCCCTTGCTTCCACATACTTGTCTGCTAATCTGGCCATCTCTGTAATTGAAGACGGTGTTCTTTCTTTTAGAAAAAGGGTAATATCCTGACCACAGCAGTGAATGAACTGGTCCCTCAACATAAGATCTCTCAGCTTATCGTAGGTTTTCTCTGTCTTACTCAGTTCAATCCATCGCTCGGCATAACTTTGCAAGCGTGTAGCAAATTGCGAGAATGTCTCTCCACCTTCCGGTCTCGCTGTTCGGAAAGATTTCCTGAAACCTTCCTCCGTCATCTCAAATCTAAACAGAAGCGCTTTCTTCAACTCATCAAAGTCTAGGGCTTTTTCCACAGGCAGTCGTGAAAACACATCTAATGCTTTACCCTTCAACAGCGCACTGAGATTTGCTCCCCACTGGTCTCGTTCCCATTTCTGTGCCTCGGCATATCGTTCAAACCTCTGCAAGTATGCATCCATGTTATCGCGAGTGTCATCAAATGCTGGTAACTTTGGCCCCCGTTTTATCATCGAATCTCTTCGTGCAGTAGAACTATGGTTCTCTTCTCCACCTCCAGCTTGTAGTAGTTCCATCTTCATCTTGTGCTCCAGCTCCATTCGTACCTCCGCTCTTGCTTCCCGCTCAGCTTCTATCTTAGCCTGTTCTAGTACCAGATTCTTCTTCTCCATCTCCAATCTGAATTCTCTATCCTTCTCTCGTTCATCTCTGGCATGCGCTTGCTGCTCGCTTACGAATTTCTGCAAAGCCTCGCCTTCATAATTCATATCCTTTCCAAGAGCAATAAGATCCTGAAGTGAAGACATGTTGGTATCCACAGATGCAGCAACAACACAAAGAAGGACTACTGACGACAAAATACAAGCAAACAACATGTAAACTATACTTACCAACAAAAGAACACCTGCTTGTCTCTTCCTGTCCTTTCCCTGATACTTACCCAGAAGTTGCATCCACAGCGGCCTTCATGATGTAGATAAAGAGCAAAGTTGAAAAAGATGGGAAAAGTAAAGATAAGAAAATAACAGTGTACAGAATTGCCCAAATCGAGAATAAATATCTGGCACTATACCTAACATACAATGGTAACAAAAATACAAATTCAAATTCCGAATAACAACACGTACATCATCCCACCGCTGCCACCAATTTTGTAACGTAGGATGAGCGTTGAGTAGTTATACGGAAAATGAAAACAAGATTAAAGTACAATTTACAATTTATTTACAATATACACAGTTCACACACACAAACATACTCAGTTTCACACAATAACAGTTCTACCCTAACAGTCTCTAAGCAACAAGAAGAGATCACAGTGTTGCGTTAGCGTCCACGTCTCTCCTCTTCATCCACAATGAAAAGCAAGTAGTAGTCAGATACATCTGACTAATATCCACAAAGGACATCAAGTTCCACACAGGATATCAAGCTCCACACAGGATTATAATGACAAGCTTCACACATGATCATAGTTACACGTTCCACACAGGACACCAATTACCATACAGGACAATGAAATCCACCTAGGATATCATATTGGTGTAATACGCACTAGTCACCATCTACTGGCAACGAAGAAGTATCCAATGAAGCCTCCGACAAGTCAGAGCTTTGTCGGCTGATGGCCACGGTAGTTCTTCTTTCCTCAAGTCACCATAGACATTCTCTTGACCTGTTTCCTTGCTGTAGGCTGACCTTGACTGCTGTCGGTCCAGTTGCCGCAACTCACAGGCCCCGATAGAGGTCGCCGGTGCTTGTAACCATCACATGAAGCTTTAAAAATAATAACAAGAACAACTAAGTAAAACTCTCATACATTTCACATACGACATCAAATAATTATTGATAAGAACTCGCCTAAGTTTAAGACCAATCAATTTACACAAGAATTCGATTAAATCCAATAACATATTACGATAATTTTAGATAGAAAGCAATAACCTAAACTATGCTATCGTGCAGGTTCAGAATACAACAAATAACATTATTTATATAACATTTTAAAGTTAGATTTGGCCACTCATGGCTTCCATACTTTTTCATACACGCACACGCACTCACCTGAACACACTTTACTATAAACATAACATATTTATGCGTTCTAATACATGGACTTACAAATAAACATGCATTCATATTGATATATGTAATCAACAATATTGATATTTACAGATACTGTCTCTAACACTACATTATACACAATGAAACGCATGACTGAACCGCACGAGCAAACGATTGTTTACATAGATATTTATCCACAAATGGGCTACAAAAACAGACAAAGAAATGCATATATAGTGAAGAAATACTCACCACAGTCTGTTATCTGTGCCTGCTCATGTTTATACTGCGCTTGCAGTAGAATGGGCTGAATAAACTAGCGAAATTTCTGTCGCCTCAAAATGTCCCGCTTGGACTTACCCATTTCCGGTCACTCTCCCTAAAACTACGGTCACTCACAAGGAACAACGACCATACATGACACAACCATATATGAAAACAAATACAAACATTTATACGAACGTGACACATTTCACACATATATATTTATTATTTACTGACAGAAACTCAAGCAACTGTGATTGAACTGAAGGCATGAAGAAAAAAATATCATCTCGGGACTGTTTGAAAGTCGTAAAAAATTAAGGTTTTGGTACTGAGACTGTGTCAATCTTCGACTTATTATTTGAATGTTTTGCAGAAAGTGTGACTGATCTGATACTGTGTTCGGTTTGTGACACGTTTAGTTCTTCGACTGATCGGGAATGTCATTGAATGATACCCTGGTATTTAGGCTATAGATACTGTGTTATGTCTTAATTCATCATTTTTCTTTTTTTCATAATCATCATTAGTCGATCATCAGTTGTTTGTGTAACGGTGATAATCGATCATAATTTTTCAAGTGATTCCCAACACTAACTATCATGTTCTGATACCAAACTTAGAAATCACTGTAAATATAGTGATAACAAATCATAAGGTTTCAAATTATTTCCACCATCAACTTTAGGTTAAAAGTTGAAGTAAATGTTACAATATTTACCAGAATTGCATTGGTGATTAAAATGTTCCTGTTTAATTAAGGTAATGATTATAATTTCCTGTTTCCTTTGGGCAATCATTAACTATGATTAAGAATGATATGCTGTTACTACAATCCTTAGTGTAAACATGTAGTTTACTGTATGAGTGGTGAAACTTGACTCAATGATAGGTTGTATGTACAATGTATATATGTACAGATATACAATATACCTCTAGGTTTTACATATGTACAGATATACAATGTACCTCTAGGTTTTACATATGTACAGATATACAATGTACCTCTAGGTTTTACATATGTACAGATATACAATGTACCTCTAGGTTTTACATATGTACAGATATACAATGTACCTTTAGGTTTTACATATGTACAGATATACCTCTAGGTTTTACATATGTACAGATATACAATGTACCTCTAGGTTTTATATATGTACAGATATACAATGTACCTCTAGGTTTTACATATGTACAGATATACCTCTAGGTTTTATATATGTACAGATATACAATGTACCTCTAGGTTTTACATATGTACAGATATACAATGTACCTCTAGGTTTTACATATGTACAGATATACAATGTACCTCTAGGTTTTACATATGTTCAGATATACCTCTAGGTTTTATATATGTACAGATATACAATGTACCTCTAGGTTTTACATATGTACAGATATACAATGTACCTCTAGGTTTTACATATGTACAGATATACAATGTACCTCTAGGTTTTACATATGTACAGATATACAATGTACCTCTAGGTTTTACATATGTTCAGATATACCTCTAGGTTTTATATATGTACAGATATACAATGTACCTCTAGGTTTTACATATGTACAGATATACAATGTACCTCTAGGTTTTACATATGTACAGATATACAATGTACCTCTAGGTTTTACATATGTACAGATATACAGTGTACCTCTAGGTTTTGCATATGTACAGATATACAATGTACCTCTAGGTTTTACATATGTTCAGATATACCTCTAGGTTTTACATATGTACAGATATACAGTGTACCTCTAGGTTTTACATATGTACAGATATACAGTGTACCTCTAGGTTTTACATATGAACAGATATACAGTGTACCTCTAGGTTTTACATATGTACAGATATAAATACCTCTGATGCTTCCCAAGCTGCTACATCTGTTGGAAGACAAACTTTTTTGTTTGGGATCTCAAATGTGTGAGTCTTGATGTCAAAATCATCACTCTGTCTGTCTTCTGTTTTGGCAGGCTCTTCTGGAGAATAGAGACAATAGGACTTTATGTCTATTAAGAATACCACTACTTTAAAACTTGTAATTTCATACACATGTAGTGACATCTTATCCAATGGTTGCACAATAATGACTTCCACTAGGATGACACCAGGGACTAATCTGAAAAATGTGATGTTTTAAGGATACGTAAGTATAACTTTTTTGATTTATTCTAATCCATAGGTTGGGCTAGACACTTGTGTCAACCAATTTCTAATTTGTTACACTCTTCCCGATAGGATATCCTGCAAGTGTCTATATTTCTATATTTGATATCTGTTTCATTAATATCTTATTGGAATTTTCACAAAATAAAAATG
Organism: Mimachlamys varia; assembly: GCA_947623455.1. NCBI lineage: Eukaryota > Metazoa > Mollusca > Bivalvia > Pectinida > Pectinidae > Mimachlamys > Mimachlamys varia. The sequence continues at coordinate 6,401,511 of OX392529.1, forward strand.
AATACTCTTAAATACTGGTCATCAGTGACAGTGGGCGAGATGCTAACATTTCCTGTTAATATAGAGAGAAAATCTGACTATCGTTCTGCCAGCAACGACAGTATTTATGTTGATGGATCAGATAGTCAGCAGGCCCTATGGACTTACAAAAAAATGTAAATTTATCTCATCCTAAATATAAAATGATGCCCCCTTATTTGCATATAATGTAAACAAGAAATTTGTGCATATTCATTTCACTTTATTAACCGAAATTGGCAACTGTTTCCAAAATCACAATGCAGGCTTATTTAGATAATCATAAAGCCGGCACATAAAAACTGGTACAATATAAATAAGTTAGTTTGAACAAATGAAAATGTATTGAAACTGATAAATTGTGATAACTGATATATCTTTCATGAAGACTATTTTTAGCTCTCAATATCATTACCTATACAACGGAATAAGACTGCTATCTAAGTCCGTGCCTATACATGCTACATCACGATAACATACATGTATATGGATTCATCCGTCATCAGTGATAACAAGAGGGATCATCAGAAGGCAGGCAGAATGATGTCATTCACAAAAATATCATCTCGAATATCCAAAATTAAATTACGAGAAGACATGTTTTCTAGGGAAGAGATTATTATCTTTGTCAAACTGTGTCAATGCATAGTTTAGATGACAATGCCGTTAAATCAAACTTACCTTCTTCTACTTCTTTCTGGATAGGCGGTTCATCGGTCTTGTCTGCGTCCGCCATTTTTAAATAAAACGCTAGAATGACCACGATTTATGAAGATACTAATAACTGAACCGGACGACGGTTAGGATGACGGAAATGGGAAGTTGGGAAAATTACGCGAAAAGGCGAAAAGGCAAGATGGCAGAAATCAGCCAACATAATATATTAATTATTATGGTTATTCTCACATGAAGCTAGCAATTCTGAACAATGGAATCCCAGATGACGAGCTGGATATTTTACGGCACCATATATATATATATATAGCTAGGCTTGTAGATAAGATAACGGTTAGCCTGGTTCGCTAAAATCCTCGATGCAAGTCCGCACGCTTCCCCCCAACACCTGCGGCAGCCAGGTGTCACAGGTAAAAGAGTATAGGCCTACTTATATAATGTAGGTTCAAACAAGGGTGAAGTTGGAGAATCTACTTTCACCAGAAGAATGGAGTTGGTTAGCTTTATACTTCATGAACGAAAGTATCGCCCGGAAAAGACCAGCCGCCCACCTGCAACTCCCAAACTATTGAAAATTATGAGATGCATCGTCAAACCTGCTGAAACGGTCACCTTAAATAAGCGACCACCCCATGCGGCCAGTCGGTGGTCCGACCGATGAAAAACACTACAATGAACCCCAAATAAACGGACACCTGTCTAACGCGGCCAGTGGTCACTACAATTTGGCCCTAGTCGTTATCTCATCCCGAACATTGCGGCCACTGTGTCCAGAAGAAGACATCAGCGGTGATCACATAACCAAGGTTTACCATCGACCGTCACGAGATTTGTTTTGTTTACGATATTTTAAAGTTTACGGCACAGAAAAGTTAAGTGTTATCATGGAAGCCGAGGCTGAACATAACAAACTTTATGTCAAATGTAGCAAACACACCACTATTGTCAAACTTTATGTCAAATGTAGCAAACACACCATTATTGGAAATTTCTTTCAGAAGCAATGAATAAATGAAAACTTTGTTCTGAGTTTCAGGTGAACATGATTTAAGCAGCCAATCTATATCGGTCCTTTGGGTGATTAATACAACTTTGATTGTAACTGCAAACAGGATTGCGATTCTAGCAACATTTTAGTCGGGAACATGAACTTAAAGGTACTTCACGAGTTGTGGTGAATACAAAGGTTTGGTTTATTTTGTTTTGCGTCCTATTAACAGCCAGGGTCATTTAAAGACGTGCCAGGTGTTGGAGGTGGAGGAAAGCCGGAGTACTCTGAGAAAAACCATCGACCTACGTCAGTACCTGTTTCACGTGGGTTTCGAACTCGCAACCCAGGGGTGGAAAGCTACGCCTAGTGGAAGGATGACGGGATACCTTAACCACTCGACCACTTCAAAGCTCACTCTTTCCCCTGAATACAATGTGGAGTGAGCTGTTCAAATGGACAAATCCCTAACAATACAACTATTGATACCAACGCACAGTTAACGATATTGTAGATTCAGAATAGCGGCCCTGACGTTTTGTTCAGATCAGTTTATGAATTGAAATTAATAATAATGCTTAATTATTTGTTGATAGAAAACTAGACGAAATTTTGGATATTGCTATCATATAATATATATATCACTCGCTAGAATTAGTAGGAAAATGTATAATTCTATCTTGAAATGGGTATTTATTATACGTATTTTGTTATTTAGTGAAAAGTTCAAATTTCACATGTTGAATTGACAAAACAGTCCCTAACGCGTGATCCTTTTCGAGGAACGAAAACTAGTCCGTGGAAAAGAGCTACCGTAAGAAATATTTTGTCCCTAATTAGTTACGCTTGGAATATTTGTTTTTATTATAAAGGACATCGCGTGTTTATGACGCCACACTGCGGGATTTATTAAGTTTGTCACCAATAGCAACGTGTGTAATGGGACTTTAACATTTGCTAATTTTAACTCTCATTGTATAACTAACTAGTTCTCAGGTCCCTGTGTTTATATTACATGTTGCAGTTGATTCGGATTGAAGATATTTTTGTGAATTACACAATTTCTGTGATCGATGTCGTCTGCCGAATTATCTCGAGTTACAACGTAACATAAGCTAGGTTTCCGATATGCAGACAGGCCTATTAATGCACATGTTGTATAGTCATCATTATGATTTCACAGAGTTTGAAACATGCGATTTCTTTGTGTGGTATGGCTGTCGTTGTTGCTGAGATACACATGTATAATGTTACTTGGACTTTACTTAGATCGGATCACATTTTTATTTTCTTCATCTTTCACTGAACCATACATTTCTTGTATTTGAGCTCGAATCATGATTGTTTTAAGGCAGCTGTTTGATTTAAATATCTTTTCTACTCGTTTTCTATATTTTTCCAAATCAAGATCTCTCAACCCACACGTGCGATCGTCTCTCCTAATGACGCAGAATCGATTTTACCAGTATTGATGTATTTTGATCATGGGAACAACTGGTTCCACCTCCATGGCGCTTGTTAACACTTAAATCCCCAATTGTGTTCGGGTTCTCCAGAGGGCAAAGGAGCCTTTTAGAGCGAGAGCCTCATCCAGCCTTTGGATGGTTCAACAATATAAATGACGTCATAGATCTAAGTTGTGGCGCCATTGACTCCAGGCCACAGACTGGAGTTGTTTTTGCACACCGGCTATAGCTTACTCTCCGCATGTCAACTATTACCGATTTCACAAGTGACTTCTTACAATATGTGACGCATTTACACATCCCTGTAATTGATCATAAACAGACTTGTTTTAGAACACATCTTTACAATTCTTGTTTACAACTTCCCGTTTCTCACTTGTCACTTACTGGTTCATAATACAAATATCATAGTAATAAAACAACACTTTTGAAGTGTTGCGATACAATTTGGAAGCAGAAGTTCTGTAGATTGAAACGGGGTTCTAATAGGAATTTATTAGAATAGCTTGTTTTAGTCGATGGTGGATTTCTGGGGAATATACACCCGGACAGTTCGGAGCCTATGTCTTCATTAACTAAGTTACACTTCATAAGCATGTAGCAGGCTCATTTTCACACTAGCAAAAGAGAATATGTAATCAGTGTAAGTGGTAGAACCAGTCTGTACTCGACCTGGAAAGCTAATTTAACTGTCCTTTGTCCGAGATGGAACGCAGTGTCCCATCCTGAGGATAGTAAAATACGCTGCATATGTGTGACAATAACGTACAATGCTTTAAAATTACACAATAATCCAGTTATGATTAATGATCACATTTCTTATCGCTTGACAATAGCTGGAAATGCAGAAAAAACATATATATATATGAAAAGTTGCCACCAGTACAATTGTGAAGAAAGAGGCTGGATCACTACAATACCACGAAGTCACCAAGGGGACTTCCCCGAACACCAACTCTGCTTATAAAAACATGTTTATTTAGGTGGTCAGTTGTGATGATAGTGAGTTATAGTCTATAGCAGAAATGTTGTACAGGTAAATTACACAGGTAAATCCACCTCTGGTAACTGATCAGATACTCAATAACTAATGATATTTGCAAACAAATAACTGATAAATAGGTACTGCATAACACAGTTGCACATTTAGGAAAATTAGCATATATTAAACCTTCTTTTAGCTATGTGTAAATTAGCATATATTTATTGATATGTATGTAAGTTTCAGATTTGTGTAAATTATTGTCATATATTGATTGATACCTTCTTTCAGATTTTTGTAAATTAACATATGAATATTGTAATATATTAGTCTAACTTGTACCTTCTTTCAGATTTGTGTAAATTATAATTAAATGTTTAATTTCAAAATATTTTATTATTTGTACAAGACATATGAACAAGTACTACAAGAAATAGTATACAAATGTATCAATAAAATGATTAGAAAGCAGGTTAAGACTGAGCCTATATAAGTATTTTCAAACAAGGATAACCAGTATTCTTTTTATATATATTTACACTGAAAATCAATAGTTTATTTCGATGTAAATGGAGTAGGAAATTAACAGTATAATGTTTAATCAATTAAGATCCCTTTCTCATTCACTCTTGTACCTTTATTATGATTCATATAAATAACATTTTTAGAACTACCTTTAGTTATTAAAATATGAATTATCTATACATCTTGAATCTTTTAGTGCTTTATAGACAATGTATATATATTTATATGTATGGACTAGTATAATTAAGTATAGTTTAATTTCTTTCATTTGACATACCAAATATACCATTCAAACGCATCTAAATTAACTTAGCCTAAAAGATCATCCATATATAAAAACAATATGTTTGTGGCGGTCATGCTGCGTTATAGTATGGTTATTAAAGAAAAGAGCAAGATGTGGGTAAGAAATCTTAGAGTAAAAGTTAATGCTACTTTTTTAATTGGATTAAAAATAATTTGCCATTCATTGATTAGCCCAACAGGGATTGATGAAAGATCATCATTTAGTATATCAGCATGTGTATTAAGGTCATCATCACTATCTGCAATAACATATAGAGAGGTATCAACTGCAAACAAAGTTACGTCAGCTGTTATATCAATATATGATAGAAATAAAAAGGACCAAAGAACATATCCTTGAAGAACTCCTGCATATATAGATTAAGTATTTGATTGGTATCCATCAATTATTTCCCTTTCGTTTTCTGTAATAAATTAAGCTATAAACCACTCAAATAATATTCCTTTTAAAATCATTTTTTGTAAAGTTGATACAAAATACCTACATGCCGAACCCTATCAAATGCCTTATTTTCATTACAGAATATATTAGTTAAACTTGTACAGATTTGTGTTTAATTTGTGTGACATCAGTTTAATATTATCTGTTATTGTGTGCTTTTATATGTCATCTTCATTTAATGGTTTTCAGTTAAAATACTGATGTCTAATAATGTGCTATATTAAACATGTATTATTATAACATGTATGAATAGAAACTTTATTTTATTATCAATATGCTTTAAATATATCGATTTATTTTCAAGTAATGTAATTTAATTATTATTTTCCATTTATTGAATTTTTAAATGATAATGTTTAATAATCATTTTCAATTACTTAAAGCTGTATTATATGAAAATATTTTATTGATTTCATTACTGACTTAAGTATACAAATTAAATGAGTTGACATTCTTAGTTGAAACAGACTATAACTGAAACTTCAAAGGATTTCCTATATAAACACATTTCTTTCAAGTTACCAGAGTTGGTGTTCGGGGAATTAGCCGTCACCAAGATAGTATATTGTCCTTTTGGGACGTCATATTTTTTCTCAAATCTCACTGACAACACTTTTGGCTTGACACTCCCTTATAAGAAAACCCCGTGGCACTCAAAGAGCTAAAAATATATACTCATATCAGCGGATACAAAGGGCTTTGATATCTACAAATAAACGGAGACATCCGGAGAAAATGTTCGTGGTGTTGGTTTTAATACTACATTGGTTTGTTTTGGTGTTCTAAATCCAGGAACTCCGGCTGCACAGGTAAGTAATCTGCATAATTGTCAAGTACAGGTAGATAATGTGCAATTGTCTCTCAAATACATACGTGCAAGTAAGTGCAAAGTTTGACTGGCAGAGCCATCCGTTGGTCCAGTCATGTCAGAAGCGGGAGACAATGACACAGCGATACAGTCAACCCGGACATACAACTTTGCCACGTTTACATAGTAAAAAAAAATCACCAATAATTTTATTGGAAGGCACACATCGGTTATCATTTACCTAAGTTCGGCTACCCGAGTTTGTAATTATCAATGAACCTATTAATTTGGCGTAATTGCTACATGCATACCAAACCGTCCAAAGGTAATTGCTTAGCCATGGCAGATCGCGGTAGAGATAAGTTTTGAGTTGAGGCGTCCTATTGATTAATCACCTGATACAAAGATACAAACCGTTCTAACGTCAACGTGACAAAGAATACAACTCACCATACCCAACATAACTGACGTCAGAATGACGTGATACCTACGTGCATAACGGACGTCAGTACGACGTGATACCTACCAACATAACGGACGTCAGTATGATGTGATACCAACTAACATAACGGTAGTCAGTAAGACGTGACACCTATCAACATAACGAACGTCAGTAAGACGTGACACCTATCAACATAACGGACGTCAGTAAGATGTGATACCTACCAACATAACGGACGTCAGTAAGATGTGATACCTACCAACATAACGGACGTCAGTATGACGTTATACCTACCAACATAACGGACGTCAGTATGACGGTATATCTACCAACATAACGGACGTCAGTAAGACGTTATATCTACCAACATAACGGACGTCAGTAAGACGTTATATCTACCAACATAACGGACGTCAGTAAGACGTTATATCTACCAACATAACGGACGTCAGTAAGACGTTATATCTACCAACATAACGGACGTCAGTAAGACGTTATATCTACCAACATAACGGACGTCAGTAAGACGTTATACCTACCAACATAACGGACGTCAGTATGACGGTATATCTACCAACATAACGGACGTCAGTATGACGGTATACCTACCAACATAACGGACGTCAGTATGACGGTATATCTACCAACATAACGGACGTCAGTATGACGGTGTATCTACCAACATAACGGACGTCAGTATGGCGGTATACCTACCAACATAACGGACGTCAGTATGACGATGTATCTACCAACATAACGGACGTCAGTATGACGGTATACCTACCAACATAACGGACGTCAGTAAGACGTTATATCTACCAACATAACGGACGTCAGTATGGCGATATATCTACCAACATAACGGACGTCAGTATGGCGATATATCTACCAACATAACGGACGTTAGTATGACGGTATACCTACCAACATAACGGACGTCAGTATGACGTTATATCTACCAACATAACGGACGTCAGTATGACGTTATATCTACCAACATAACGGACGTCAGTATGACGGTATATCTACCAACATAACAGAGGTCAGTATGACGGTATATCTACCAACATAACGGACGTCAGTACGGCGTTATACCTACCAACATAACGGACGTCAGTATGACGGTGTATCTACCAACATTACGGACGTCAGTATGACGGTATACCTACCAACATAACGGACGTCAGTAAGACGTTATATCTACCAACATAACGGACGTCTGTATGACGTTATATCTACCAACATAACGGACGTCAGTAAGACGTTATATCTACCAACATAACGGACGTCAGTAAGACGTTATATCTACCAACATAACAGACGTCAGTACGGCGTTATACCTACCAACATAACGGACGTCTGTAAGACGTTATATCTACCAACATAACGGACGTCAGTAAGACATTATATCTACCTACATAACGGACGTCAGTAAGACGTTATATCTACCAACATAACGGACGTCAGTACGGCGTTATACCTACCAACATAACGGACGTCAGTATGACGGTGTATCTACCAACATAACGGACGTCAGTATGGCGGTATACCTACCAACATAACGGACGTCAGTATGACGGTGTATCTACCAACATAACGGACGTCAGTATGACGGTGTATCTACCAACATAACGGACGTCAGTATGACGGTATACCTACCAACATAACGGACGTCAGTAAGACGTTATACCTACCAACATAACGGACGTCAGTATGACGGTGTATCTACCAACATAACGGACGTCAGTATGACGGTGTATCTACCAACATAACGGACGTCAGTACGGCGTTATACCTACCAACATAACGGACGTCAGTATGACGGTATATCTACCAAAATAACGGACGTCAGTATGACGGTATACCTACCAACATAACGGACGTCAGTATGACGGTATATCTACCAACATAACGGACGTCAGTATGACGGTGTATCTACCAACATAACGGACGTCAGTATGACGGTATACCTACCAACATAACGGACGTCAGTATGACGATGTATCTACCAACATAACGGACGTCAGTATGACGGTATACCTACCAACATAACGGACGTGAGTAAGACGTTATATCTACCAACATAACGGACGTCAGTATGATGTGATACCAACTAACATAACGGTAGTCAGTAAGACGTGACACCTATCAACATAACGAACGTCAGTAAGACGTGACACCTATCAACATAACGGACGTCAGTAAGATGTGATACCTACCAACATAACGGACGTCAGTAAGATGTGATACCTACCAACATAACGGACGTCAGTATGACGTTATACCTACCAACATAACGGACGTCAGTATGACGGTATATCTACCAACATAACGGACGTCAGTAAGACGTTATATCTACCAACATAACGGACGTCAGTAAGACGTTATATCTACCAACATAACGGACGTCAGTAAGACGTTATATCTACCAACATAACGGACGTCAGTAAGACGTTATATCTACCAACATAACGGAGGTCAGTAAGACGTTATATCTACCAACATAACGGACGTCAGTAAGACTTTATACCTACCAACATAACGGACGTCAGTATGACGGTATATCTACCAACATAACGGACGTCAGTATGACGGTATACCTACCAACATAACGGACGTCAGTATGACGGTATATCTACCAACATAACGGACGTCAGTATGACGGTGTATCTACCAACATAACGGACGTCAGTATGACGGTATACCTACCAACATAACGGACGTCAGTATGACGATGTATCTACCAACATAACGGACGTCAGTATGACGGTATACCTACCAACATAACGGACGTCAGTAAGACGTTATATCTACCAACATAACGGACGTCAGTATGGCGATATATCTACCAACATAACGGACGTCAGTATGGCGATATATCTACCAACATAACGGACGTTAGTATGACGGTATACCTACCAACATAACGGACGTCAGTATGACGTTATATCTACCAACATAACGGACGTCAGTATGACGTTATATCTACCAACATAACGGACGTCAGTATGACGGTATATCTACCAACATAACAGAGGTCAGTATGACGGTATATCTACCAACATAACGGACGTCAGTACGGCGTTATACCTACCAACATAACGGACGTCAGTATGACGGTGTATCTACCAACATTACGGACGTCAGTATGACGGTATACCTACCAACATAACGGACGTCAGTAAGACGTTATATCTACCAACATAACGGACGTCTGTATGACGTTATATCTACCAACATAACGGACGTCAGTAAGACGTTATATCTACCAACATAACGGACGTCAGTAAGACGGTATACCTACCAACATAACGGACGTCAGTATGACGGTATATCTACCAACATAACGGACGTCAGTATGACGGTGTATCTACCAACATAACGGACGTCAGTATGACGGTATACCTACCAACATAACGGACGTCAGTATGACGATGTATCTACCAACATAACGGACGTCAGTATGACGGTATACCTACCAACATAACGGACGTCAGTAAGACGTTATATCTACCAACATAACGGACGTCAGTATGGCGATATATCTACCAACATAACGGACGTCAGTATGGCGATATATCTACCAACATAACGGACGTTAGTATGACGGTATACCTACCAACATAACGGACGTCAGTATGACGTTATATCTACCAACATAACGGACGTCAGTATGACGTTATATCTACCAACATAACGGACGTCAGTATGACGGTATATCTACCAACATAACAGAGGTCAGTATGACGGTATATCTACCAACATAACGGACGTCAGTACGGCGTTATACCTACCAACATAACGGACGTCAGTATGACGGTGTATCTACCAACATTACGGACGTCAGTATGACGGTATACCTACCAACATAACGGACGTCAGTAAGACGTTATATCTACCAACATAACGGACGTCTGTATGACGTTATATCTACCAACATAACGGACGTCAGTAAGACGTTATATCTACCAACATAACGGACGTCAGTAAGACGTTATATCTACCAACATAACAGACGTCAGTACGGCGTTATACCTACCAACATAACGGACGTCTGTAAGACGTTATATCTACCAACATAACGGACGTCAGTAAGACATTATATCTACCTACATAACGGACGTCAGTAAGACGTTATATCTACCAACATAACGGACGTCAGTACGGCGTTATACCTACCAACATAACGGACGTCAGTATGACGGTGTATCTACCAACATAACGGACGTCAGTATGGCGGTATACCTACCAACATAACGGACGTCAGTATGACGGTGTATCTACCAACATAACGGACGTCAGTATGACGGTGTATCTACCAACATAACGGACGTCAGTATGACGGTATACCTACCAACATAACGGACGTCAGTAAGACGTTATACCTACCAACATAACGGACGTCAGTATGACGGTGTATCTACCAACATAACGGACGTCAGTATGACGGTGTATCTACCAACATAACGGACGTCAGTACGGCGTTATACCTACCAACATAACGGACGTCAGTATGACGGTATATCTACCAAAATAACGGACGTCAGTATGACGGTATACCTACCAACATAACGGACGTCAGTATGACGGTATATCTACCAACATAACGGACGTCAGTATGACGGTGTATCTACCAACATAACGGACGTCAGTATGACGGTATACCTACCAACATAACGGACGTCAGTATGACGATGTATCTACCAACATAACGGACGTCAGTATGACGGTATACCTACCAACATAACGGACGTGAGTAAGACGTTATATCTACCAACATAACGGACGTCAGTATGGCGATATATCTACCAACATAACGGACGTCAGTACGGCGTTATACCTACCAACATAACGGACGTCAGTATGGCGGTGTATCTACCAACATAACGGACGTCAGTATGGCGGTATACCTACCAACATAACGGACGTCAGTATGACGTTATATCTACCAACATAACGGACGTCAGTATGACGGTGTGTCTACCAACATAACGGACGTCAGTATGACGGTATACCTACCAACATAACGGAAGTCAGTATGACGGTGTATCTACCAACATAACGGACGTCAGTATGACGGTGTATCTACCAACATAACGGACGTCAGTATGACGGTATACCTACCAACATAACGGACGTCAGTATGACGGTGTATCTACCAACATTACGGACGTCAGTATGACGGTATACCTACCAACATAACAGACGTCAGTAAGACGTTATATCTACCAACATAACGGACGTCTGTATGACGTTATATCTACCAACATAACGGACGTCAGTAAGACGTTATATCTACCAACATAACGGACGTCAGTAAGACGTTATATCTACCAACATAACAGACGTCAGTACGGCGTTATACCTACCAACATAACGGACGTCTGTAAGACGTTATATCTACCAACATAACGGACGTCAGTGAGACATTATATCTACCTACATAACGGACGTCAGTAAGACGTTATATCTACCAACATAACGGACGTCAGTATGACGGTATACCTACCAACATAACGGACGTCAGTAAGACGTTATATCTACCAACATAACGGACGTCAGTATGGCGATATATCTACCAACATAACGGACGTCAGTATGGCGATATATCTACCAACATAACGGACGTCAGTATGACGGTATACCTACCAACATAACGGACGTCAGTATGACGTTATATCTACCAACATAACGGACGTCAGTATGACGGTATATCTACCAACATAACAGACGTCAGTATGACGGTATATCTACCAACATAACGGACGTCAGTACGGCGTTATACCTACCAACATAACGGACGTCAGTATGACGGTGTATCTACCAACATAACGGACGTCAGTATGACGGTATACCTACCAACATAACGGACGTCAGTAAGACGTTATATCTACCAACATAACGGACGTCAGTATGACGTTATATCTACCAACATAACGGACGTCAGTAAGACGTTATATCTACCAACATAACGGACGTCAGTAAGACGTTATATCTACCAACATAACAGACGTCAGTACGGTGTTATACCTACCAACATAACGGACGTCTGTAAGACGTTATATCTACCAACATAACGGACGTCAGTAAGACGTTATATCTACCAACATAACGGACGTCAGTAAGACGTTATATCTACCAACATAACGGACGTCAGATCGGCGTTATACCTACCAACATAACGGACGTCAGTATGACGGTGTATCTACCAACATAACGGACGTCAGTATGACGGTATACCTACCAACATAACGGACGTCAGTAAGACGGTGTATCTACCAACATAACGGACGTCAGTATGACGGTGTATCTACCAACATAACGGACGTCAGTATGACGGTGTATCTACCAACATAACGGACGTCAGTAAGACGGTGTATCTACCAACATAACGGACGTCAGTATGACGGTATATCTACCAACATAACGGACGTCAGTATGACGGTATATCTACCAACATAACGGACGTCAGTATGACGGTATACCTACCAACATAACGGACGTCAGTATGATTGGTTATCTACCAACATAACGGACGTCAGTATGACGGTATACCTACCAACATAACGGACGTCAGTATGACGGTATATCTACCAACATAACGGACGTCAGTATGACGGTGTATCTACCAACATAACGGACGTCAGTATGACGGTATACCTACCAACATAACGGACGTCAGTATGACGATGTATCTACCAACATAACGGACGTCAGTATGACGGTATACCTACCAACATAACGGACGTGAGTAAGACGTTATATCTACCAACATAACGGACGTCAGTATGGCGATATATCTACCAACATAACGGACGTCAGTACGGCGTTATACCTACCAACATAACGGACGTCAGTATGGCGGTGTATCTACCAACATAACGGACGTCAGTATGGCGGTATACCTACCAACATAACGGACGTCAGTATGACGTTATATCTACCAACATAACGGACGTCAGTATGACGGTGTGTCTACCAACATAACGGACGTCAGTATGACGGTATACCTACCAACATAACGGAAGTCAGTATGACGGTGTATCTACCAACATAACGGACGTCAGTATGACGGTGTATCTACCAACATAACGGACGTCAGTATGACGGTATACCTACCAACATAACGGACGTCAGTATGACGGTGTATCTACCAACATTACGGACGTCAGTATGACGGTATACCTACCAACATAACGGACGTCAGTAAGACGTTATATCTACCAACATAACGGACGTCTGTATGACGTTATATCTACCAACATAACGGACGTCAGTAAGACGTTATATCTACCAACATAACGGACGTCAGTAAGACGTTATATCTACCAATATAACAGACGTCAGTACGGCGTTATACCTACCAACATAACGGACGTCTGTAAGACGTTATATCTACCAACATAACGGACGTCAGTGAGACATTATATCTACCTACATAACGGACGTCAGTAAGACGTTATATCTACCAACATAACGGACGTCAGTATGACGGTATACCTACCAACATAACGGACGTCAGTAAGACGTTATATCTACCAACATAACGGACGTCAGTATGGCGATATATCTACCAACATAACGGACGTCAGTATGGCGATATATCTACCAACATAACGGACGTCAGTATGACGGTATACCTACCAACATAACGGACGTCAGTATGACGTTATATCTACCAACATAACGGACGTCAGTATGACGGTATATCTACCAACATAACAGACGTCAGTATGACGGTATATCTACCAACATAACGGACGTCAGTACGGCGTTATACCTACCAACATAACGGACGTCAGTATGACGGTGTATCTACCAACATAACGGACGTCAGTATGACGGTATACCTACCAACATAACGGACGTCAGTAAGACGTTATATCTACCAACATAACGGACGTCAGTATGACGTTATATCTACCAACATAACGGACGTCAGTAAGACGTTATATCTACCAACATAACGGACGTCAGTAAGACGTTATATCTACCAACATAACAGACGTCAGTACGGTGTTATACCTACCAACATAACGGACGTCTGTAAGACGTTATATCTACCAACATAACGGACGTCAGTAAGACGTTATATCTACCAACATAACGGACGTCAGTAAGACGTTATATCTACCAACATAACGGACGTCAGATCGGCGTTATACCTACCAACATAACGGACGTCAGTATGACGGTGTATCTACCAACATAACGGACGTCAGTATGACGGTATACCTACCAACATAACGGACGTCAGTAAGACGGTGTATCTACCAACATAACGGACGTCAGTATGACGGTGTATCTACCAACATAACGGACGTCAGTATGACGGTGTATCTACCAACATAACGGACGTCAGTAAGACGGTGTATCTACCAACATAACGGACGTCAGTATGACGGTATATCTACCAACATAACGGACGTCAGTATGACGGTATATCTACCAACATAACGGACGTCAGTATGACGGTATACCTACCAACATAACGGACGTCAGTATGATTGGTTATCTACCAACATAACGGACGTCAGTATGACGGTGTATCTACCAACATAACGGACGTCAGTATGACGGTGTATCTACCAACATAACGGACGTCAGTATGACGGTGTATCTAACAACATAACGGACGTCAGTATGACGGTGTATCTACCAACATAACGGACGTCAGTATGACGGTGTATCTACCAACATAACGGACGTCAGTATGACGGTATACCTACCAACATAACGGACGTCAGTATGACGTGATACCTACCAACATAACGGACGTCAGTATGACGGTGTATCTACCAACATAACGGACGTCAGTATGACGGTGTATCTACCAACATAACGGACGTCAGTATGACGTGATACCTACCAACATAACGGACGTCAGTATGGCGGTGTATCTACCAACATAACGGACGTCAGTATGACGGTGTATCTACCAACATAACGGACGTCAGTATGACGTGATACCTACCAACATAACGGACGTCAGTATGGCGATATATCTACCAACATAACGGACGTCAGTATGACGGTGTATCTACCAACATAACGGACGTCAGTATGGCGGTGTATCTACCAACATAACGGACGTCAGTATGACGTGATACCTACCAACATAACGGACGTCAGTATGGCGATATATCTACCAACATAACGGACGTCAGTATGACGGTGTATCTACCAACATAACGGACGTCAGTATGACGTGATACCTACCAACATAACGGACGTCAGTATGGCGATATATCTACCAACATAACGGACGTCAGTATGACGGTATATCTACCAACATAACGGACGTCAGTATGACGTGATACCTACCAACATAACGGACGTCAGTATGACGGTATATCTACCAACATAACGGACGTCAGTATGGCGGTGTATCTACCAACATAACGGACGTCAGTATGGCGGTGTATCTACCAACATAACGGACGTCAGTATGACGTGATACCTACCAACATAACGGACGTCAGTATGACGGTATATCTACCAACATAACGGACGTCAGATGGCGGTGTATCTACCAACATAACGGACGTCAGTATGGCGGTATATCTACCAACATAACGGACGTCAGTATGACGGTATACCTACCAACATAACGGACGTCAGTATGACGGTATATCTACCAACATAACGGACGTCAGTATGGCGGTGTATCTACCAACATAACGGACGTCAGTATGACGGTATACCTACAAACATAACGGACGTCAGTAAGACGTGATACCTACCAACATAACGGACGTCAGTATGACGGTATATCTACCAACATAACGGACGTCAGTATGACGGTATACCTACCAACATAACGGACGTCAGTAAGACGTTATACATACCAACATAACGAACGTCAGTATGATGTGATACCTACCAACATAACGGACGTCAGTAAGACGGTGTATCTACCAACATAACGGACGTCAGTATGACGGTGTATCTACCAACATAACGGACGTCAGTATGACGGTGTATCTACCAACATAACGGACGTCAGTAAGACGGTGTATCTACCAACATAACGGACGTCAGTATGACGGTATATCTACCAACATAACGGACGTCAGTATGACGGTATATCTACCAACATAACGGACGTCAGTATGACGGTATACCTACCAACATAACGGACGTCAGTATGATTGGTTATCTACCAACATAACGGACGTCAGTATGACGGTGTATCTACCAACATAACGGACGTCAGTATGACGGTGTATCTACCAACATAACGGACGTCAGTATGACGGTGTATCTAACAACATAACGGACGTCAGTATGACGGTGTATCTACCAACATAACGGACGTCAGTATGACGGTGTATCTACCAACATAACGGACGTCAGTATGACGGTATACCTACCAACATAACGGACGTCAGTATGACGTGATACCTACCAACATAACGGACGTCAGTATGACGGTGTATCTACCAACATAACGGACGTCAGTATGACGGTGTATCTACCAACATAACGGACGTCAGTATGACGTGATACCTACCAACATAACGGACGTCAGTATGGCGGTGTATCTACCAACATAACGGACGTCAGTATGACGGTGTATCTACCAACATAACGGACGTCAGTATGACGTGATACCTACCAACATAACGGACGTCAGTATGGCGATATATCTACCAACATAACGGACGTCAGTATGACGGTGTATCTACCAACATAACGGACGTCAGTATGGCGGTGTATCTACCAACATAACGGACGTCAGTATGACGTGATACCTACCAACATAACGGACGTCAGTATGGCGATATATCTACCAACATAACGGACGTCAGTATGACGGTGTATCTACCAACATAACGGACGTCAGTATGACGTGATACCTACCAACATAACGGACGTCAGTATGGCGATATATCTACCAACATAACGGACGTCAGTATGACGGTATATCTACCAACATAACGGACGTCAGTATGACGTGATACCTACCAACATAACGGACGTCAGTATGACGGTATATCTACCAACATAACGGACGTCAGTATGGCGGTGTATCTACCAACATAACGGACGTCAGTATGGCGGTGTATCTACCAACATAACGGACGTCAGTATGACGTGATACCTACCAACATAACGGACGTCAGTATGACGGTATATCTACCAACATAACGGACGTCAGATGGCGGTGTATCTACCAACATAACGGACGTCAGTATGGCGGTATATCTACCAACATAACGGACGTCAGTATGACGGTATACCTACCAACATAACGGACGTCAGTATGACGGTATATCTACCAACATAACGGACGTCAGTATGGCGGTGTATCTACCAACATAACGGACGTCAGTATGACGGTATACCTACAAACATAACGGACGTCAGTAAGACGTGATACCTACCAACATAACGGACGTCAGTATGACGGTATATCTACCAACATAACGGACGTCAGTATGACGGTATACCTACCAACATAACGGACGTCAGTAAGACGTTATACATACCAACATAACGAACGTCAGTATGATGTGATACCTACCAACATAACGGACGTCAGTAAGATGTGATACCTACCAACATAACGGACGTCAGTAAGATGTGATACCTACCAACATAACGGACGTCAGTATGGCGGTGTATCTACCAACATAACGGACGTCAGTAAGACGTGATACCTACCAACATAACGGACGTCAGTAAGACGTTATACCTACCAACATAATGGACGTCAGTATGACGGTATATCTACCAACATAACGGACGTCAGTAAGACGTGATACCTACCAACATAACGGACGTCAGTAAGATGTGATACCTACCAACATAACGGACGTCAGTAAGATGTGATACCTACCAACATAACGGACGTCAGTAAGACGTGATACCTACCAACATAACGGACGTCAGTAAGACGTGATACCTACCAACATAACGGACGCCAGTATGACGGTATATCTACCAACATAACGGACGTCAGTAAGACGTGATACCTACCAACATAATGGACGTCAGTAAGATGTGATACCTACCAACATAACGGACGTCAGTAAGATGTGATACTTACCAACATAACGGACGTCAGTATGGCGGTGTATCTACCAACATAACGGACGTCAGTAAGACAAGATACCTACCAACATAACAGAAGTCAGTACGGCGTTATACCTACCAACATAACGGACGTCAGAATGACGGTATACCTACCAACATAACGGACGTCAGTATGACGGTATACCTACCAACATAACGGACGTCAGTATGACGGTATACCTACCAACATAACGGACGTCAGTAAGACGTGATACCTACCAACATAACGGACGTCAGTATGACGGTATACCTACCAACATAACGGACGTCAGTATGACGGTATATCTACCAACATAACGGACGTCAGTATGACAGTATACCTACCAACATAACGGACGTCAGTATGACGGTATACCTACCAACATAACGGACGTCAGTAAGACGTGATACCTACCAACATAACGGACGTCAGTATGACGGTATATCTACCAACATAACGGACGTCAGTATGACGGTATATCTACTCAAGAAGATGAATCCGAAAGTGGAACCAGGTCAGCCAGGACGGATAATCGCCATCTTCTCATCCAAGGGAACCCAGAA
The DNA here is from genome assembly GCA_947623455.1 of Mimachlamys varia. Taxonomy (NCBI): domain Eukaryota; kingdom Metazoa; phylum Mollusca; class Bivalvia; order Pectinida; family Pectinidae; genus Mimachlamys; species Mimachlamys varia. Next base: position 6,420,784 of record OX392529.1, read on the forward strand.
AGATGTCTTCCGTCATACCTAAAACTAAGTAGGTTACCGAAGCTGTCATAGTGTATGCGAATATAATCATTATCCCATTGTTGGTAATCAAGGCCTGATGACGACCTCGAAGTTGGTTCCATGTTGACTTCAGGCTCACTTTGAAGGTTGTCGTGAATACAACATTCCAGATGAAACCTGCCTTGTCTCCCGCCAAATTAAAGAAATAAATTCAAATAATCATAGAACACTAAAACAAATATGTTATGCTTTTATATCTTTAATGTGTTTACACCTCACGTCTCCTAATCTATTCTGGTTGTTATCAGGGAATGCGAGGTCACGTACCAGGCTGAATGAGTCCGTCGGGTATCCAGCTCAACAAGACCGCGGTGGTCGTCATCCTGGTGTTGTGTGGCGGGTTAGCTCTTATTTATCGCTTCTACTGGCACACACCATCCGTGGAGAAAAAGATGGCTGCTAGTACGGAGCCAGGCATCTGGTTCACACAGATGTTGACAGTGCCTGAAAACGTCAAGGAAGCCGCCAAGAAGATCACGGTTGATAAGAAACTAATCGATTTCACTTTTGAAAAGCAGGTAAGATAACTAGTTAAAGGGTTTTAGGAAGTGTTCAAGGTTTGTCTGTATATCATATATATGGCCTAAATTAAATTTTTAGTTACAGCAAATAAGTGTTGTTTAAATGTGGGATAGGTTATAATGATTTGGTTGGTTGGTTGATTGTTTTACGTCCTATTACAACCAGCGTCATTTAAGGACATGTGCTACCAAGCTAGTGAGGCCTTATCAATGTTTATTGAATTTCGAATTAAAAACTTCCGCCAAAAAGGACAACTGTTTTACTGATTGACACCCCTGATCATATCTTTGTGTATTCTTGTCGGGAGAGATCAAGCAATTCATGTGTTTTTGCAGGCGATGAAGATTCGCACACGGGAGCCGGTACTACAGGGCAAATCCCGGGGAGACGTGCTACTGTTACACGGACAGAAGTTCACTTCCGAGACTTGGGCCACCAAGTGTCAGACCGTACAGTTCCTTGGGGCCGCGGGGTACAGGACAGTGGCCGTCGATCTGCCCAGTAGGTTATAGTACTGTTTACATATATACTCAGCTGATTGTGCATCCGCAAAAAACGTCAATGGTTTATCTTAGTCACGTCGGCATCGCTGGAACATGTCATGACTCCAAATAGACCAGCTTTGTATTTAAGTTTCTGAAGTCATAGGATAGGTGTCAGCCAAGAGATTGGCCTTTTTAATCAAAACAGATCAAATAGCTTACCTCTTGATTTAAATTTTGTGATGGCATTTTTCAGGGGTGCATAAGGTTTGCTAGCAAACTAGTTCCTAGGTCACTTTGTATGACATATGACTAGTTCTATGTATGCTGTGTACTGTATAGCGGTGTGGAGAGCGACCAACAGCTGGGTTGTTATTACCTAGCTCTGAATACATTACCATTTATATGCTATTCCTCCACTTATATTGCTTTTGGAATTCAATATTTCGAATTCTAGGTCAAGCCAACAGGTGTGATACCTCCTTTATCAACCATTTAATGTTAAATTCGCTGCACTGGATTTGCATTGTCGCATACTACTCTCAGTTTGATAATCATTTAGACTGTTTATATGGAGTTAAAATTTTACGGCTTTGAGATGGTTCAACACGGAAATCTGGTGGTTATTATCGACGATCACTACACCTATTAAAACAAGCATACTTTATTGACAAAAAAGCTGCATTGAATTCATAACTAAGGGATATATTACGTTTGCAATGACAAATTCAAATAAACTGCAATCGAAACTTATCATGATTCAAACACAATAGCATAACATAACCAATAGAATGTAGTTCTATATATAACTTATCAGAGACTTTCTCTCGTGACTTTATATACAAAAACCTCTTTTCTCGGGAAGCCCATTTTCCCTTTTTTGTACATTGTCTTATTGTTGCCCGTTAGTTCTATTTTCTGTTTCGTATCTCGTCCCATCTCTGCCCCCTGTTTCGTATCTCGTCCTATCTCTGCCCCCTGTTTCGTATCTCATCCCATCTCTGCCCCCTGTTTCGTATCTCGTCCCATCTCTGCCCCCTGTTTCGTATCTCGCCCATCTCTGCCCCCTGTTCCTTTCTTGCTCCTCTTCAATCTGGCCGTCTCTCTGTTCGGTGAAGGTTTGATGGAGCCTTGATAGAAACAGTTATCTCAAAGTTACGTGGCTCATAATATACACACTTTCGTAGTGCACGATTTGAAATTAATAGTACTAATTTTTTTTTCTAAATTCATAAATTAAAGGGGGTTTACGCACTTGACCCTTCTGGTCCCGGTTTCCGCAACGCTCTTTAACTTGAAATTCTCCGTAGGAAAGCATTACAGAAGTTAAAGAAAGTTCCTTAAGTTTTTCCCCATCACTTCTGTAATGCTTTCCTATGGAGATCTTTAAGTTAAGGAAATTCCTTAAGTTAACGAACGTTGATGAAATCGGGCCCTGCTTTTACCAAACATTAGTTTAGCGAATTTCGATTCCTACCTTTTTTAATAATTATAAATTAAACGCTGTCCGTAACTTGTAATCTACAGACTACGGTGAGAGTACGAAGAGTGACGTAGGGGCCGACAAGCGAGGCTCATTTATGGCTGCCCTAATTCAAGCACTGAAGCTGACGACTCCTGTAATCGTCAGCCCTTCCATGAGCGGGAGTTTCTCTCTCCCTTTCTTGTTCGACAAGCCGGATACAGTGCTGAGCAGAGCCCGAGGATATGTGCCAGTAGCACCCGTAGGAACGGACAAGTACGGGTCAAAGTTCAGCGAGGCAAAGGTAAATATTTACAGCTCCCCCTTTTTGAGGTTAATAAACTCTGACTGCATATAGATTAGCGTATGGAAGACATTTCGGACCCATAATGTCTAATTATACAATACATGATGGTGGTTAACTTCGTATTCCATTAAAGCATATTCGAAATCCTTTGACGGTGGTGAAAAAAACGGCGGCTTCCTGTTGCGACGCTCGACCGCAATTGAAGAAGTATATTTGAAATGCTATTAATAATATTTCAATAGGAATTCGCTTGTGATGAAAAGAAAAAAACAATGTTTTTCGCTGTGTATTTACCAAGCTATTGGTGTAGATTCATTCAATGTGAAATATTGTCGTAGCAACCAAGGTTATCTTACTTACCATCGTAGCAACCCGACTCGACTGGTTTTCTTCGTATATCATTTAAACTTGATTAATGATGTAAATACAAGGATTATACCTCAAGGTATAATACTTAAAAACACTACTCGCGTCACCACTATACAAATACACCACTCACGTCACCACTATACAAATACACCACTCATGTCACCACTATACAAATACACCACTCATGTCACCACTATACAAATACACCACTCATGTCACCACTATACAAATACACCACTCATGTCACCACTATACAAATACACCACTCATGTCAACACTATACAAATACACCAATCATGTCACCACTATACAAATACACCACTCATGTCACCACTATACAAATACACCACTCATATCACCACTATACAAATACACCACTCATGTCACCATTCATGTCACCACTATACAAATACACCACTCATGTCACCACTATACAAATACACCACTCATGTCACCACTATACAAATACACCACTCATGTCACCACTATACAAATACACCACTCATGTCACCACTATACAAATACACCACTCATGTCACCACTTATGTCAACACTATACAAATACACCACTCATGTCAACACTATACAAATACACCACTCATGTCACCACTATAAAAATACACCACTCATGTCACCACTATAAAAATACACAACCCATGCCACCACTATAAAAATGCACCACTCATGTCACCACCATACAAATACACCACTCATGTCACCACTATACAAATACACCACTCATGTCACCACTATAAAAATACACCACTCATGTCACCACTATAAAAATACACAACCCATGCCACCAATATACAAATACACCACTCATGTCACCACTATACAAATACACCACTCATGTCACCACTATACAAATACACCACTCATGTCACCACTCATGTCACCACTATACAAATACACAACTCATGTCACCACTATACAAATATACCACTCATGTCACCACTATACAAATACACCACTCATGTCACCACTATACAAATACACCACTCATGTCACCACTATACAAATATACAACTCATGTCACCACTATACAAAAACACTACTCGCGTCACCACTATACAAATACACCACTCATGTCACCACTATACAAATACACCACTTATGTCACCACTGTACAAATACACCACTCATGTCACCACTATACAAATACACCACTCATGTCACCACTATACAAATACACCACTCATGTCACCACTCATGTCACCACTCATGTCACCACTATACAAATACACCACTCATGTCATCACTATACAAATACACCACTCATGTCATCACTATACAAATATACCACTCATGTCACCACTATACAAATACACCACTCATGTCATCACTCATGTCACCACTATAAAAATACACCACTCATGTCACCACTATACAAATATATCACTCATGTCACCACTATACAAATATACAACTCATGTCACCACTATACAAATACATCACTCATGTCACAACTATACAAATACACCACTCATGTCACCACTATACAAATACACCACTCATGTCACCACTATACAAATACACCATTCATGTCACCACTATACAAATACACCACTCATGTCACCTTTATACAAATACACCACTCATGTCACCACTATACAAATACACCACTCATGTCACCACTCATGTCAACACTATACAAATACACAACTCATGTCACCACTATACAAATACACCACTCATGTCACCACTATACAAATACACCACTCATGTCACCACTATCGAATACACCACTCATGCCACCACTATACAAATACACCACTCATGTCACCACTTTACAAATACACCACTCATATCACCACTATACAAATACACCACTCATATCACCACTATACAAATACACCACTCATATCACCACTATACAAATACACCACTCATGTCACCACTTTACAAATACACCACTCATATCACCACTATACAAATACACCACTCATGCCACCACTATACAAATACACCACTCATGTCACCACTTTACAAATACACCACTCATATCACCACTATACAAATACACCACTCATGTCACCACTATACAAATACACCACTCATGTCACCACTCATGTCACCACTATAAAAATACACCACTCATGTCACCACTATACAAATATATCACTCATGTCACCACTATAAAAATACACCACTCATGTCACCACTATAAAAATACACCACTCATGTCACCACTATACAAATACACAACTCATGTCACCTTTATACAAATACACCACTCATGTCGCCACTATACAAATACACCACTCATGTGACCACTATACAAATACACCACTCATGTCACCACTATACAAATACACCACTTATGTCACCACTTTACAAATACACCACTCATGTCATCACTATACATATACACCACTCATGTCACCACTATACAAATACACCACTCATGTCACCACTATACAAATACACCACTCATGTCACCACTATACAAATACACCACTCATGTCACCACTATACAAATACACCACTTATGTCACTACTATACAAATACACCACTCATGTCGCCACTCATGTCACCACTATACAAATACACCACTCATGTCACCACTATACAAATACACCACTCATGTCACCACTATACAACTATACCACTCATGTCACCACTATACAAATACACCACTCATGTCACCACTATACAAATACACCACTCATGTCACCACTATACAAATACACCACTCATGTCACCACTCATGTCGCCACTATACAAATACACCACTCATGTCACCACTATACAAATACACCACTCATGTCACCACTATACAAATACACACTCATGTCACCACTATACAAAAACACCACTCATGTTACCACTATAAACACACACCACTCATGTCACCACCATACAAATGCACCACTCATGTCACCACTACATTTTACTCGAAAAAAATGAGAGAATACCAAAGAGTCAACAAAACCCTAATCCGAACTCAAATCGATTAAACTAGTGACAAAATGTTAACAAATGAAAGATTTACATGGAAACCCTCGTAAAAGTACATGATAATAAGACCAGGTGTTCCGGAAGAGTAAGCGTCTTCTGCTTCATCGACGACACCCGCCATGTCAATCTGGTATCCTGCCTCCAGAGCTCGTCCTAAACAACTTTAGCTCCTAATCTTATACAACAAAGCAACCAAATCTTCTCAACACTTAGCATTGGTCTTATTTTCGTCTGTGTATCTCTGGGTCCACTGGGCTTTAACCATTTATTGTTTTGTTTTCTTCTCATTTTCCCGTTGTTTTTATCACTTGAGTTGAGCTGTTTGTATGTTTCCAGATCCCTACGGCCATTGTCACTGGAGACAAAGACACGTCAATCGGACCGAAGGCACGCAAGGACCTGTCAGCTCTGACCAACGCTAAGGATTTCCTGCTGAAGGATGCCAGTCATCCTGCATACCTCGACGATCCGGATACGTGGCACGCCATTCTCTTTACATTCCTTAGCACAGTGTTCAAGTAAAAGCAGCAGCTGAAAAACGTGGTTCAGACGTAAACTTTAACAGTGTGTTCCAGAAAAACGTGGTTCAGACGTAAACTTTAACAGTGTGTTCCAGAAAAACGTGGTTCAGACGTAAACTTTAACAGTGTGTTCCAGAAAAACGTGGTTCAGACGTAAACTTTAACAGTGTGTTCCAGAAAAACGTGGCTCAGACTAAACCTTTAACAGCGTGTTCCAGAAAAACGCCCCTAAGAACCCATTGATAAATTAGATATTCCACATAGTGTTATATAATTCTCATCAGGGGAGACCAGCTGAAATAATTCTAAACAATATCGGAACTTATTATAATGTGAAATTTGCGCTACAAATACGTTAAAAGATAGCTTTTACATAATTGTTCTACATTGAATAGGTTCTATTTAAAGAATTTTGATTTTGATGTCGGACTTTGATATTCATCTCAATACATCTCAATACATCAGAATGTCATTGAGTATGAATAACTAAACACTTGATGTGGATAATCATACATGCTATGGTACGGGGATTAATTAACAAATATTGCAAGGCACTGAGGGCAATATGGGAAAGTGACATGCAATATTTGTTATATTATACCGAATCTCCCCAAGACACCACATAATATGCAATTAAAGCAGACCATTAGGTCAGACGCCATTTTGCTCATTGTCTGGAATAATGACGTCACTTCATTGTTTATAGCGTCATCCTGCAAACATGATGTCAAAATATATAGCGTCGGCCTGTAGTCCTTGACTCCGGGCCAATATATACGAAAATATTGACCGGAGAAAATACTAGAATCGAATAGGCAGTTAAAGGCCCAATATACGTAACTAACGGGAAATTTTCGTGATTCTGAAAAATTCTGAAAAAATATCCAGTTGATAACCACGCAAAAATACGCCTAAAATGAAGTAAACCTGAGCGGTAACTAACAAGAAACTCTGGACAAAAAAATCCAAAGAATTGAAAATAATTCAGGTGGGGCCAACTTCAACAATAAACCGAATGTAGAAGACTGTTCGAAATGAACGCGTGTTTACAAATAGCGTGTTTCAACTGCTGCTGTACCGGTAACCGCGAAAGAATTCATCTTGAATGTTGCTGATATCAGTTAATCTTAACTAAATCTAGTTAAGATTATAAACATAATAAGTTATTAGGCTTGATTTTCGCTTCGACATTTGCCGAACGTTACGTATATTGGGCCTTTAAATGAATGTGGTATAATATTATAACATATCACCCCTGGGTGATGTAGAATGAGGAACTTCAACCTGAGGGTAAGATTTCTGAATTTCATCACGAGACTTTGTCGAGTGCTAAAATTCATAAATCCTATTCCGATGGTTCAGATTTCTCTGCCTAAATTATACAGGGGTGATTGATTATTTTTCTCCCACACTTTCCTGACGTAGCATAAATTGTGACGTTAACGCGGTGCATCGCGCCATCATCAATGACTGATGCAATGTTTGACGAAATAAGTGACGTTTCTCTGGTTACACTGTATAAAGTGATGACGTGATAGTGACGTTTTAGAATAAAAGTGCGTGTGAGATGTCTTTTCCTTACCAGGGTGATAGACAGGTTTATGCTTTCTCTGGTAAGAATGGGAACGAACCAATGAAGTGTGGGAGAAAAGCCACCCTTTACTAAAGCTAGGTAGTAATGGCGCTTCCCAGTACATGTGATAGTAGCTTGTTATGGAATGCTTTTATTAATGACATCCTAGGGTCTGTTAACAGAAGGTTATAATACAAATATTAAACACAGAATATCATACACAGAAGCTGTAACACTACGACACAGTTGATGGGTAGTGTTAGATGCTCGCGCAAGGTGGTAGTGATGTAAGGGAACATGGTTTATATGTAACTTTTAACAAAGTGGTTTGGGTGATACTGTTATAAAATGTGGGATCTTTATATAGACATATATATGGTGTTAAATGTTTTTAAACAGGGTTTTCCCTCACTCCCAAAAACCTGCATTTCGGCTCCTAAAGTTGTCAAAAGACTAACAATACTGAAAACGTTTACTATATATTATTTGTGATTTGAGTCTCAGTACTGTTATTAAATGTGAGTGTCCAAGGGAAACCCTGAATTTATATGGTCTGTTATAATGATTTACTTGCCAGTTGTATACTATAATAATTGTTAATAATGTGTATATAATACCTGTATATATTGTATGTATATATACTTAAAAGTAACGACATGTATAGCTTTAAATCATACTATACAGTAACGACCTGATGTATAGCTTTATATCATACTATACAGTAACGACCTGCTGTATAGCTTTATATAATACTAAACAGTAACGACCTGCTGTATAGCTTTATATAATACTAAACAGTAACGACCTGCTGTATAGCTTTATATAATACTAAACAGTAACGACCTGCTGTATAGCTTTATATAATACTAAACAGTAACGACCTGCTGTATAGCTTTATATAATACTAAACAGTAACGACCTGCTGTATAGATTTATATGATACTATACAGTAACGACCTGCTGTATAGCTTTATATAATACTAATCAGTAACGACTTGTTGTATAGCTTTATATAATACTTAACAGTAACGACCTGCTGTATAGCTTTATATAATACTTAACAGTAACGACTTGTTGTATAGCTTTATATAATACTAAACAGTAACGACCTGCTGTATAGCTTTATATAATACTAAACAGTAACGACCTGCTGTATAGCTTTATATAATACTAAACAGTAACGACCTGCTGTATAGCTTTTTATAATACTATACAGTAACGATCTACTGTGTAGCTTTATATAATACTAAACAGTAACGGCCTGCTGTATAGCTTTATATTTTATACAGCCGTTGTTTCCTCATATGATTTTTTTCACGTGAACTTTTTCTTTTGAAATTCGAAAGAAAAAATATGCATGTAAAAATCACCTTTTAGCATTTTAAGAAAATTCACGTGAATTTCACGTGATATTCACTTGAAGACTCATTACTTGTGTACATGGTGTGCACATATAAGCAGGTACCTGTGTACATGGTGTGTACATATAAACAGGTACCTGTGTACATGGTGTATACATATAAACAGGTACCTGTGTACATGGTGTATACATATAAGCAGGTACCTGTGTACATGATGTATACAAATATCAGGTACCTGTGTACATGGTGTGTACGTATAAACAGGTACCTGTGTACATGGTGTGTACATATAAACAGGTACCTGTGTACATGGTGTATACATATAAAGAGGTACCTTTGTACATGGTGTGTACGTATAAACAGGTACCTGTGTACAACGTGTGTACATATAAACAGGTACCTGTGTACATGGTGTATACATATAAACAGGTACCTGTGTACATGATGTATACATATAAACAGGTACCTGTGTACATGGTGTGTACGTATAAACAGGTACCTGTGTACATGGTGTGTACGTATAAACAGGTACCTGTGTACATGGTGTGTACATATAAACAGGTACCTGTGGGATATATTTATGACGAGGGTATCACGTACACCACCACTAACCAACACATAGCTATGCTATTGGTCGTGCATCTTGTACAGAAACAAGTTTTGTTAAACCTGTTGATTTGTGTATCTAAACTGATGTTTTAGCTCACCAAGTGGGTTATTGGATATGTGCCATTGCAATTCCCTCCATTCTTTCATCAACATATGCATAACTTAAGTCGATAAAATACAATACCAAGGTAGGTCAGGGAATGGTATTTAGCAAATAACATATATAAAGGTATACTGCAAGTAAGGAACTCTCTTCTGTAGTCCTTCGGTAAAGATATTGGTAATTGTAATAACATACTTGTGTTGGTTAATATACATGTAGCAAACTTGTGTTGGTTAATATAACATACTTAAATATAAACTTTATGTATTTTACAACAAATATGAAACAAGTTATCCAACTTATATTAATCACTCTTGCCGACCCGGATTTTAGCGCGCGATGGGTCTTATTGTGTGAGGAAACCGGAGTACCCGGAGGAAACCCACGTGGTCGGGCAGGTGACCGATACCTTTTCACGTCCGTTTGGGGAATCGAACCCCCACCCCTTGGTGAAAGGCAAGTGCGCTATCCACTGCACTACCCGACCACCCCAACTTGTGTTGTTTAATATAACATACTTGTGTTGGTTAATATAAAATACTTGTGTTGGTTAATATAAAATACTTGTGTTGGTTAAGATTTTATCAGTTCAGAAATCCTAGTATGCAAAGGGCCACGCCAAGGTGCCAATAATCTGCCTTTGTTTACTGTTGTAGCAATTATTATTGCTTGAAATGTGCGTCCAACCGTTCATTATCAGTAGTTAAAGGGAGAGTGGTGTTGTACTTGATCAAGAAAGACGAAGTTGAGAATCACTTGGGGACAGTTTGGCCAGCTTAAGATGTGTTTTCTAAAACAAAAATCAGGGAAGAGTGTTTTAGCGGGCCCAGTCGGTAATTAAGGGGTCGTACCCCGGAGTCCTTATGGTATAAATGGTGGAAAATTGCGCCTGACTAGGTAACAGCCAGATTTTAAATGTATTGTGTGCTTTTTTATTTATTAACTTACTTTATTAGCTTTTATGTATACCCAAGATACCATTATTATGTACAGTGTAGTTGTTAAAGTCTATTTCAATGAATGTTTAATACATATCTTTCAATACTTAGATATAAATCAATTAAGTGCTTTAGGCCTATTTGGCGTTTTTTTGTCGCCTGAAAAGGCAACGTATAGGGATCACTATGTCGGCGTCGGCGGTGTCGGCGGCGGCGTCTGCACCAACAGTTTCCGTGCGATAACTGGAGTTTCCTTGGGCCAATCAAACTCAAACTTTATACAGTGCTTCCTAAACAAAAGTGCTCGCTTGGGATTGCTTTTAAGGGTCAAAGGTCAAGGTCACTGTTACCACAAATAGAAAATCACTTTTCCTGGGCCAATCAGACTCAAACTTCATACAGTGCTTCCTTACCAAAAGTGCTCGCTTGGGATTACTTTTAAGGGTCAAAGGTCAAAGGTCAAGGTCACTGTTTTTATTCCACTTGGAACTGATACAATGCATATCCATAGTTAGCTCCTAAAAAACTTATCTCCCAACTTGCTGCGTAGGCGACACATCCACTTCCGTGGAATTCTTGTTGTCTGCACTACCTGAATGTTTATATCTTTAATAAATAAATCACATACCGGTTGTGCCGTGTTTAAATACACATTTTCCTCAACTGAATGAAAGATCGCCGGGTACTTCCTAGTTGAGCAGGGAAAGTAGGCTTAGAGGATACGGTATACATATGTTTTATATCGGTATATTTACTGGCGGAGCAGGGAAAGTAGGCTGAGGGGATACGGTATACATATGTTTTATATCGGTATATTTACTGGCGGAGCAGGGAAAGTAGGCTGAGGGGATACGGTATGTATATGTTTTATATCGGTATATTTACTGGCGGAGAAGGGGACAGTACACTAAAGATATCGTACAGAAGGAGCAGGGGACATTATATAAAAAGTGATTCAAGGGTGTAATACTCTCCACTGAATCATTTCAGACGTAGCGAATCACCAAAAAACGAGGTATTTATATTGTACTTGTCAACTCAGAATTCATATTTACACGTACAACATCACCACGAAAACGGAGTGGGATGATAGAAATTGTACTGGATCACTGACTTAGTCCGGTTTAGATAATCTCGTGAAGCTTGACGAGACATGCTGTTCTATACTCTGGGATATTTCAGTCGATGTTATATACCTGAAGTATAGACCAGTGAGTTATCCAGTTACATCATACTCGTGCCTTAACTAAGGACGGATAGTTAGCTGAACATATAGTGTATATTGTAATCATCGTCGATTTGTTGATTATATTGTGTAGTTTGGTAACATGCTTGACTAACATTTTGCAATACCTTACAATGAATTTAACACTGCTTTGTTATATAACCGTGAAATGGTTTACTGTATTTACAAGCATTTTACTCTCTGAATTAGCTTATGCGATGGAATTATTCTATCCCATTTCATTTGAACTTTTGTAAAGATAAACACGTTTCGGTATAGCTGTCCTCAAGTTAAGTTCTTTTTATTACGTTAAGCTGTACGGCTCATTTACATGAGCCATAACATGATGTGCGTGACACTGCAGTGGGTATGTGGAACGCAAGTATTCCTATAATTGAAGGTTGGTTGAAAGCCTTTTCGTTAAATGATCTAATTATAAAGGGTGTGTTGAACATTTTGTGTTATTTTTCTCTTCAAAATATTTCGTGTAATATATTTAATAATCGGTTGTGTTTTATACACATGTCCTTCTAAAGGTCTTTTTGTAATTATTATTGTTTGCTAAATTTGATATTAAAGAGGAGTGATGTTAAAAGACATGTATTTTGGTGTGTTATTCTTACACGGTAGGTATCAGTTCTTACACGGTATGTATCGGTTCATACACGGTAGGTATCAGTTCTTACACGGTAGGTATCAGTTCTTACACGGTAGGTATCAGTTCTTACACGGTATGTATCAGTTCTTACACGGTAGGTATCAGTTCTTACACGGTAGGTATCAGTTCTTACACGGTATGTATCAGTTCATACACGGTAGGTATCAGTTCATACACGGTAGGTATCAGTTCTTACACGGTAGGTATCAGTTCATACAGGGTAGGTATCAGTTCATACACGGTAGGTATCAGTTCATACACGGTAGGTATCAGTTCATACACGGTAGGTATCAGTTCATACACGGTAGGTATCAGTTCATACACGGTAGGTATCAGTTCATACAGGGTAGGTATCAGTTCTTACACGGTAGGTATCAGTTCTTACACGGTAGGTATCGGTTCATACAGGGTAGGTATCAGTTCTTACACGGTAGGTATCGGTTCATACAGGGTAGGTATCAGTTCATACACGGTATGTATCAGTTCATACACGGTAGGTATCAGTTCATACACGGTATGTATCAGTTCTAACACGGTAGGTATCAGTTCATACACGGTATGTATCAGTTCATACACGGTAGGTATCAGTTCTAACACGGTAGGTATCAGTTCATACACGGTAGGTATCAGTTCTTACACGGTATGTATCAGTTCATACACGGTAGGTATCAGTTCTTACACGGTAGGTATCGGTTCATACACGGTAGGTATCGGTTCTGACACGGTAGGTATCAGTTCATACACGGTATGTATCAGTTCATACACGGTACGAATCAGTTCTAACACGGTAGGTATCGGTTCATACACGGTATGAATCAGTTCTAACACGGTAGGTATCAGTTCTTACACGGTAGGTATCGGTTCATACACGGTATGTATCAGTTCATACACGGTAGGTATCAGTTCTTACACGGTAGGTATCGGTTCATACACGGCATGAATAAGTTCTAACACGGTAGGTTTCAGTTCTTACACGGTATGTATCAGTTCATACACGGTAGGTATCAGTTCATACACGGTAGGTATCAGTTCATACACGGTAAGTATCGGTTCTGACACGGTAGGTATCGGTTCATACACGGTATGAATCAGTTCTAACACGGTAGTTATCAGTTCTTGCACGGTAGGTATAGGTTCTGACACGGTAGGTATCAGTTCATACACGGTATGTATCAGTTCATACACGGTTCATACACGGTATGAATCAGTTCTAACACGGTATGTATCAGTTCATACACGTTATGTATCGGTTTTGACACGGTAGGTATCGGTTCTGACACGGTAAGTATCAGTTCATACACGGTAGGTATCAGTTCTAACACGGTAGGTATCGGTTCTGACACGGTAGGTATCAGTTCATACACGGTATGTATCAGTTCTAACACGGTAGGTATCAGTTCTTGCACGGTAGGTATCGGTTCTGACACGGTAGGTATCGGTTCATACACGGTATGTATCAGTTCTAACACGGTAGGTATCGGTTCTTACACGGTAGGTATCGGTTCTGACACGGTAGGTATCAGTTTATACACGGTATGTATCAGTTCATACACGGTATGTATTAGTTCTAACACGTTAGGTATCGGTTCTTACACGGTAGGTATCGTTTCATACACGGTAGGTATCAGTTCATACACGGTATGTATCAGTTCTTACACGGTATGTATCAGTTCATACACGGTATGTATCAGTTCTTACACGGTAGGTATCAGCTCTGACACGGTAGGTATCAGTTCATACATGGAATGTATCAGTTCTAACACGGTAGGTTTCAGTTCATACACGGTATGCATCAGTTCTTACACGGTAGGTATCAGCTCTGACACGATAGGTATCAGTTCTTACACGGTAGGTATCAATTATTACACGGAAGGTAACAGTTCTGACACGGTATGTAACAGTTCTTACACGGTAGGTATCAGTTCTTACACGGTACGTATCAGTTCTGACACGGTAGGTATCAGTTCTTACACGGTAGGTATCAGTTCATACACGGTAGGTATCAGTTCTTACACGGTAGGTATCAGTTCTTACACGGTAGGTTTCAGTTCTTACACGGTACGTATCAGTTCATACACGGTAGGTATCAGTTCTTACACGGTAGGTATAGGTTCTAACACGGTAGGTATCGACCTGTTTTGCTTGGAGAGTTTTACCAGATTGTATTTGATTTAACATCAACTCGTTCATCCACTCGGCGTACATTGTACATATATGTATGTTATTTTAATACGAGGGGTGTTCCATAAATGATGTCATCTGTGCTTTATTTCGCTGAAATCGTGCAATTTTTGCACAAAACCACCTCGTGTCGATTGAGTGATCACTTGCTCGCGACACAGGTAAATATCTCGTCCACACGTTCACTGGCCTCGGTACACTGTACATCGTTTCATAGCCTATTCGTTAGACAAGATACAAAATGACAGGAAAACGAGATGAAAATGTTCTTGAAATTAGGGCCTATGTAAAAGGTAGGTCATTACTCGGCATAAAGGCTGTAGATATTCACCGCGAGGTGTGTGACATTAATGGGGAGGGCCAAATGTCTCACAGGACTGTTTGTAGGTGGGTAGGTAAATTTAGTGCTGGGCAGCAACTGAAAGATGCTGCTCACCCAGGTCGTCCTGCAACAACTACGACCAAAGGTTACATAGAAAAAATCCGAAATATCCTCCAAACTGATGCTCGATTCACCGTAAGACAATTGGCTCGAATGACAAACTTGTCGTTAGCAAGAGTTCTTGCAAATTTGAAGAAACACCTAAAAGCTGGAAAGATAAATGCAAAATGGATACCCCATTTGTTAACGGATGAGCAAAAGAAGACGCGTGTAACAATGGCAAAAAAACTTCTCATAATGTACCCAAAATATAGTAAAAAGGCTTTTGATGATATAGTAACTTATGATGAGACCTGGGTGTATTTTGAACCAAAGCGGAAGAATGCCAACCGAATATGGGCCACTAAAAATGCCAGACGCCCAAGTATTGACAAACCAATACGAACGGTAAAGAAGGTTTTGTATGCTATTTTTTTCACTAATAAGGGTCCAGCTATTCAAATCCCGGTGCCAAAAGACAGAACGGTCACAGGCAAGTTCTATAAAAACGTTGTTCTGAAAAAGTTGAAGAACTACTACAAAAGTCGCCGACCAAAAACAGGACTTAAGAATGTCCGACTTTTGCATGATAATGCACCCGCTCACAAGGCACGTATTGGGACTGACTTTTTAGAGTCAGAGAAGGTTACCGTCCTTCCGCACCCTCCGTATTCGCCAGACTTGGCCCCCTGCAACTATTTTCTCTTTCCAAAACTGAAATATCATTTATCTGGAAGGAGATACAATTCGAGAAATGCCCTTGGATCTGCTGTTTATCAGTGTTATTGGGTGTACCCATTGAAGAGTATGAAAAATGCTTCCAAAAATGGATTGACCGGCTAAAAAGGTGTGTTCTGGCTGGCGGAGAGTATTTTGAAGGGCAGAGCAAATTAAAATGAATAAAAGCACTTCCGCTATATGAGCACCGATGCAAGTGACATTATTTTTGGAACACCCCTCGTATGAGGTTCTCTACCATAAATACTGACTTAAACGCATCTTCCAATAATCATTAGGGCAAAACCAACTAATTCACGATATTTTCTTTCATAAACTTCATAAACTTCATGAACTTAAACATACTAATAATAAACTTGCCTTTCTGATTCATAAAATCCATGAACTGAAACATGAACTTGCCTTTCATAACTTCATGAAATTAAACATAAACTTGTGTTTCTTAGCTCTATGAAATTAAACATAAACTTGTGTTTCATAGCTCAATGAAATTAAACATAAACTTGTGTTTCTTAGCTCTATGAAATTAAACATGAACTTGTGTTTCTTAGCTCCATGAAATTAAACATAAACTTGTGTTTCATAGCCCCATGAAATTAAACATAAACTTGTGTTTCTTAGCTCTATGAAATTAAACATAAACTTGTGTTTCATAGCTCAATGAAATTAAACATAAACTTGTGTTTCTTAGCTCTATGAAATTAAACATAAACTTGTGTTTCATAGCTCAATGAAATTAAACATAAACTTGTGTTTCTTAGCTCTATGAAATTAAACATGAACTTGTGTTTCTTAGCTCTATGAAATTAAACATAAGCTTGTGTTTCTTAGCTCTATGAAATTAAACATAAACTTGTGTTTCATAGCTCAATGAAATTAAACATAAACTTGTGTTTCTTAGCTCTATGAAATTAAACATAAACTTGTGTTTCTTAGCTCTATGAAATTAAACAGAAGCTTGTGTTTCTTAGCTCTATGAAATTAAACATAAACTTGTGTTTCATAGCTCAATGAAATTAAACATAAACTTGTGTTTCTTAGCTCTATGAAATTAAACATAAACTTGTGTTTCTTAGCCCCATGAAATAAAACATAGCTCAATGAATTTAAACATAAGGCTCCTTACATTTTTTTCTGGACCTATTGCAATAAAGTGAATTCTTGAAAAATCATTTTTTTAAAGAAATGGCAAGATATCAAAATTTTGTCTGAGGCATCCTTTTGTGAAGGTGATCGAATTTTGTATAAACGGTTGGACTGGCCACACTGGGTCCTGAGGAGAGGGACAGCAAGGGGGAAATCTAGAAAATTCTATAAAATACTTCGCCCTAACGAATAACGGGAATGTGTCCACACTGATTGTGAGGGGGATTCGATTTGTATTGATGGGAGACTGATTTCCAGGGGCCAGTGCTGTTGGGCCCAATAAAAGAAATGTTGTAAATTCATAACCTTCTTCTCCTGTTAGAATGAAAGGATATTGACAAATCTTGTTTTAAGTCTCATTGGGTAAAGATAAGGTTTTGTATTGTCTCTGGGTCTGACCCTTTGGGGCTGAAGGTCAAGAAAGGAAATGTAATAAATTCTCCAAAAACTATTTTTCATGAATGGAAGGATTTTGTTTAAATTTAATATAAAGCATCCTTATGTGAAGGGTATTCAAATGTGCAAACCCTGGGGCTGGAAGAAAGGGGAAAGAAAGAAATTTTCTAAAAGCCCTTTTCTTCAAAGAAATTTGGAGTATAGTATCCAAATTTAACCTGGAGCATATTTGAACAAAATGGGCATGCAATAACACCCGCACCCTTCCCCTGGTCGTGGCTCAAAGGGCGATATTAAGTAAAATTCTTTTAAATCATTCGTCTTCTAAAGGCTTGGCAGAATATTGTTCAAAATATTTTCGATGAAAATTCAAATATGACTATGCAGGTGAGCCATGCAGGCCCTCT
This sequence comes from Mimachlamys varia, assembly GCA_947623455.1. NCBI lineage: Eukaryota > Metazoa > Mollusca > Bivalvia > Pectinida > Pectinidae > Mimachlamys > Mimachlamys varia. Next base: position 6,439,225 of record OX392529.1, read on the forward strand.
GGGTTTCTTGTTATCATGTTGAACTGATTATTCCCGTGCTCAATTCAGAGAATAACGAAGCCCTACAAAACCGTAATCAGGACTCAAAACGGATTCATTCAGGGCAAAATATGAACAAAGGAAGAATTTACACGGAGATCATGGAAAAAAAGTCATAAGACCAGGTGTTTCGGAAGAGTAAGCATATTCGGCTTCATCGACAACACCCGCCATGTAAATTCTGGCCAAATCCAAGTAAATGTAGTCACTGTGGTAATGTTGTAAGTCTACAACATAATATAAACCGTCCTCAATGCTTCCTTTATGTTCGTTATCACATGATGAATAATCTCATTGATAGTTATTCTCCTATTCAAAACGAAAATGAAAAAAACGTTTTATTGAAATTCTTTCTTTTTTCATAAATATTCTTTCGTCGAATCAATTTTAGGTTTATCCGTTTTAACTTCAAACTTTCAATTACTGCAGCCTACTTTCTTAAAATTTCTTACGGTTACATATACTTTTAATGTGTTTTCTTGACCCTCTAACTTTATTGTTAATTATTTCCAATTATAATCCCATTTTACCTAACGCACTCATAAAAAACCTTTAAGGGTAAACGAGGTTTTGTTGTTCTAAAATATCTTTTGCTGAGTTCAAAAAACGAGGAAAGAATGGAATTTATGCAGTTATTAATATATGTGTTTGCGATTAAATTTCAACTGGGGACTCGTGGATTGTGCAATTTATGTGGTCAAAATGGCATAACTGTCTGGTGGAATCCATTTCAGGTGGACACTCTGCCCATGATGACAGCAGAATCTAAGCCGAGTGGGTGGTTCACCGCGATGATGACGGTGCCCGACCACATCAAAGAGGCTGCCAAAACAGTCACAGTGGAGAAGAAAATCATTGATGTCGCCTTTGAAGATCAGGTGAGAAAATAAGCGCTTCACATTTCAAAAATAACTTATTTAAGCTGTTGTTGCTCAAATCAATAGGAATTGATTTTTTCCATTGAATGTATGGAAGTATTGCAGTATGTTAAGCATCACGATTATTTTTGTATCAAGATCTTAAAACTGGTATTGCAGGAGATGGAAATTTGTACACGCGAGCCTGTGCTTCTGGATCCATCAAGAGGTGACGTACTGTTGCTACATGGCGATAGCTTTACCTCCGAGACATGGACTACTCTCTGCCCGACCCTGCAGTTCCTGGGGGCCGCTGGATACCGGGCAGTGGCAGTCGATCTACCAGGTTGGTACTCAAACAGGTTTAACATACCCACCATTCTGTTCACTGTGGGCTGTAGAATATAGCTCATTGAACGTCGACCTTCCGAGCACGTGACAAGGTTAACACACCTACCCTCCAACTCCTGACGGTCAAGGGGGCGCCTTGCAGTGGTTTGCGGCCATTTAAATACAATCATGTTGTTTTTGAATCGTAACCTCCCTCCGTATACTTTCCGAGGCACCGGGCTTACTCTATTAGCTATGTGCAGAATTATTTACATTTTGAGATCGAGGCACATGTACCCAACCTTTCAATGAAAGTGAATACGAGTTAATACAAATACCAAACGTTATACTGGTGGATTGCATTTACTTTAAGAGGGTTGGGTTGATGTGTTATAAATATGCTTTCTTTTCTATGTCCAATTCTTACTCAAGTTCTTACTTTTCATTGATGGCTCTTGCGAGTTCATCTGCTCTGTTGTAAAGTAGCTCCTTTTTGAAGGATACTGTTCTGTTCGGTTCCTTGATATTTTCTGTTACGGATGTTTCCAGTTGGCTATTGTAGGAATGTGTTTCCTAGGGCTGAGTTACAAAACAGTCCGTCGTCTATAAAAGTCATATGGATAGTAAGTTGTTTACATGAACGGCAGATTAATGCAGCATCTCCCTTAGAGTAGAAATCATAGACGCAGTCGTCAATCTTCTCCCAGTGATTCCATTGGAGACACAAACAACATTCGACTCCGTCTATTGCGGGTGTTAGACAGTGAAAAGGTGTCTATGTCACTAGAATTCGACTGACTGGGATGTTTACTTGAATATATAGTTCTGACCGGTTCGGTCTGACATGTTTCTCCGTATAGGCTCATCATTCTAGGATTCTAATTTGGATTGTCTTATAGTTTATTTTGAGACATTGAACAGGGTATGATACAGAAACCCCCTTTGTTGATAGTCTTTGTGAATATTTTACAGACTACGGTGAGAGTACGAAGAGTGAGGTAGGGGCCGACAAGCGAGGCTCATTTATTGCTGCCCTGATCATGGCCCTGAAGCTGACAACGCCAGTGATCGTGAGCCCTTCAAGAAGTGGAATTTATTCTCTCCCTTTCCTGTTCGACCAGCCCCAGACAGTGCTGACCAGGGCCAAGGGTTTCGTGCCGGTAGCGCCCGTTCAGACGGACAAGTACGCGTCAACGTTCAATAAGGCAAACGTAAGCATAGTTGCTGATTCGTGGTTATTATCCCCCGCTTTAATCAAAACGGGGGATATTAATTTAAGTTTTCCGTCCGTCTGTCACGCTTCGTTTCCGTAAAATAACAGTTGCAAATATTATCCGATTTTCTTGAAACTTGGTTACAAAGTTAAATGCCTAAAGGGCTCGGCGACGTCCGTTCCGGATGTTATGACCCTTTGATTAAAGAAAAATGTTATTTTCTGTCATTTCCGTGCAATTACGGCAACAAATATTATCCGATTTTCTTGAAACTTGGTAACATGATTGGGTGCTTCAAGAGCGCAGTGGAGTTTAATTGCCACTTTGTCTGTTGTTATTTTGTGATGTTATGGCCCATTTATAAACAGCAACAAATATTGTCTGATTTTCTTGAATCTTGGTAACAAGGTAGAATGTCAAAGGGCTCGACCAAGTTCAATCGCCACATTGGCGGACGTTATTTGGCTCCTCGATTAACTTTTCTGTGAAATCAAGGCAACAGATATTTCTGATTTCGGTGTATAAGGCTTTAGTTTTTGTTCAATTTCCAAGCATCACAAATATCTAGTGTCAACAGCATGAACATTACATGTTTCATCCTAACCTCAAATCTTTTTTCCTACAATATGATTACCACATTACGAAAGGGGGAAAAGCGGGGAATATTAACTCTACGAACTACCGAGTAGCTTGTTATCCATTATCTGTTATGACCACTCTTTCCATATCAAACCAACTCAATCGCAGCCCTTCGGATTTTGTTTCTAAATCACCATCATCTTTAACTTTCTTTGTACATTCACTCCCTCATAGCTTTACTAGTATTTACAGTATTTACGATATTTCTGCTTTAGTTATGCCCATGTTTATGTTCAGAGGTTCTTTAGCTATTTCGTTGTTTCCATTTTTAGATTCCTACGGCCATCGTGACAGGAGAAAAGGATGCTCGGATTGGCCCTACATCACGTAAAAACTTGGCAAACCTAGCAAACGCTGAGGACTTTTTGATGAAGAATGCAAAACACCCAGCGTATCTATCCGACCCGGATACATGGCACGCCATTCTCCTCACATTTCTCAGCACAGTGTGTAGCTAAATTACAGCGAACTGAAAACATGTATGGCTCTGATAAAAAGTGTTTAAGTAAACTTTAAACGTACCTAGGCCTAACAATGACTGTACCATAACGTGTTCAAGTATAAACTTTATGATGAACGTACCTTGGCCAAAACTGGGAAAAGATGTGAAAAAACCTGAAATTGAAAATGTCAAATTGAGCTCAATTTCAGATAAAAATGACATGATTTTGTTTTTGTCTTTTTAGGTCAATTTGACCCACACATTTTGTTGAATGTGTGTAAGTAAACTCTATAATGAATGTACATAAGCTGAAGAAAGACTAATAAAACATATCAAGAACAAATGCTCAATTTGGATCTTTAATAAAGGGTCCAAGTAAACTTCACCATAATGACACGTGGTTTAACCCAGTTCTCCGATATTGTACTGTCATAATTCATCAATTCATCACATGTAAATGTGCTCGTTGTAATTGATATATCATCGAGAAATATTCTGTATCTTTGTGTGATATGAAGATGGACGTTTTTGAGTTTGCTTATTAGTGTGCTTACTTGTGATTGACATTGATGACTCGGTTCTCATTTTGAGGATTGATGATTATTTGTGACCAAGATTTACATGGCGGGTGTCGTCGATGAAGCAGAAGATGTCTACTCTTCGGAACACCGGGTCATATTCTTCTGTGTTTTTCCGAAAATCTCCATGTAAATATTTCCTTTGTTCCTATTTTGCCCCTAGTTTAATCGATTTTGTGTTCGGATTATGGTTTGTTGACGTTTGTGTATCCCCCCTCCCCTTTGACAGCGAACATTTTCGTAACCCGCTCAATAATAATAATAAAAATCATTTCATTGCGCTAAGTATACACACCATATCGTATTCGTCGTGAAAATGAAGAACACTCCAATAAATGTCCGTGTTTTTCAAAAATAGGTCGCTTCGTTGGTAACCATGGTTACCAGAATTTTTTTCATTCCGTGAATTTCCACCGATATGCAATGCAATAAAAAAGAACATACAACAGCACACCCATTGTAAGCAACACTATTTTTTTTTAATTTTCATTGCTTTTAGATTTTAAATATGATTCGGATAATTATTTCTATTTGTTGATATCGGTCGTTATGTATGCACTCTGATAGAGATCCGCCGAACACGAGTTAAACCTTGATGGTCTCATTCTGGAGCAACGGTTAATCGACACTGTGATATATTGTTTTGACAATGTGGTAGTGAACTTGACGCTGTGATATATTGTTTTGACAATGTGGTAGTGAACTTGACGCTGTGATATATTGTTTTGACAATGTGGTAGTGAACTTGACGCTGTGATATATTGTTTTGACAATGTGGTATTAAACTTGACGTTGTGATATATTGTTTTGACAATGTGGTAGTGAACTTGACGCTGTGATATATTTTTTTGACAATGTGGTAGTGAACTTGACGCTGTGATATATTGTTTTGACAATATGGTAGTGAACTTGACGCTGTGATATATTGTTTTGACAATGTGGTAGTAAACTTGACGCTGTGATATATTGTTTTGACAATGTGGTATTGAACTTGACGCTGTGATATATTTTTTTGACAATGTGGTAGTGAACTTGACGCTGTGATATATTGTTTTGACAATGTGGTAGTGAACTTGACGCTGTGATATATTGTTTTGACAATGTGGTATTAAACTTGACGCTGTGATATATTGTTTTGACAATGTGGTAGTGAACTTGACGCTGTGATATATTGTTTTGACAATGTGGTAGTGAACTTGACGCTGTGATATATTGTTTTGACAATGTGGTATTAAACTTGACGCTGTGATATATTGTTTTGACAATGTGGTAGTGAACTTGACGCTGTGATATATTGTTTTGACAATGTGGTAGTGAACTTGACGCTGTGATAGATTGTTTTGACAATGTGGTAGTGAACTTGACGCTGTGATATATTGTTTTGACAATGTGGTATTAAACTTGACGCTGTGATATATTGTTTTGACAATGTGGTAGTGAACTTGACGCTGTGATATATTGCTTTGACAATGTGGTATTAAACTTGACGCTGTGATATATTGTTTTGACAATGTGGTAGTGAACTTGACGCTGTGATATATTGTTTTGACAATATTTAATTTGAAGCTGTGATATATTGTTTTGACAATATGGTAGTGAACTTGACGCTGTGATATATTGTTTCTACAATATTTAATTTGAAGCTGTGATATATTGTTTCTACAATATGGTAGTGAACTTGACGCTGTGATATATTGTTTCTACAATATGGTAGTGAACTTGACGCTGTGATATATTGTTTTTACAATATGGTAGTGAACTTGACGCTGTGATATATTGTTTTTACAATATGGTAGTGAACTTGACGCTGTGATATATTGTTTTGACAATGTGGTAGTGAACTTGACGCTGTGATATATTGTTTTGACAATGTGGTAGTGAACTTGACGCTGTGATATATTGTTTTGACAATGTGGTATCAAACTTGACGCTGTGATATATTGTTTTGACAATGTGGTAGTGAACTTGACGCTGTGATATATTGTTTTGACAATGTGGTAGTGAACTTGACGCTGTGATATATTGTTTTGACAATATTTAATTTGAAGCTGTGATCTATTGTTTTGACAATATGGTAGTGAACTTGACGCTGTGATATATTGTTTCTACAATATTTAATTTGAAGCTGTGATATATTGTTTCTACAATATGGTAGTGAACTTGACGCTGTGATATATTGTTTCTACAATATGGTAGTGAACTTGACGCTGTGATATATTGTTTTGACCCTGTGGTGTTTAACTTGACGCTGTGATATATTGTTTTGACAATATTTAATTTGACGCTGTGATATATTGTTTCTACAATATGGTAGTGAACTTGACGCTGTGATATATTGTTTTGACCCTGTGGTGTTTAACTTGACGCTGTGATATATTATTTTGACCCTGTGGTGTTTAACTTGACGCTGTGATATATTGTTTTGACCCTGTGGTGTTTAACTTGACGCTGTGATATATTGTTTTGACCCTGTGGTGTTTAACTTGACGCTGTGATATATTGTTTTGACCCTGTGGTGTTTAACTTGACGCTGTGATATATTGTTTTGACCCTGTGGTGTTTAACTTGACGCTGTGATATATTGTTTTGACCCTGTGGTGTTTAACTTGACGCTGTGATATATTGTTTTGACCCTGTGGTGTTTAACTTGACGCTGTGATATATTGTTTTGATCCTGTGGTGTTTAACTTGACGCTGTGATATATTGTTTTGATCCTGTGGTGTTTAACTTGACGCTGTGATATATTGTTTTGACAATGTTAAACTTGACGTTGTGATATATTGTTTTGACAATGTTAAACTTGACGTAGTGATGTGTTGTTTTGACATTTTTTTAACTTAAAGCTTCTACAGTGTACCCTCGACCTATCGCAACCCGAATCTACCGCCACCTAAACCTATAGCACGGATTTCTGTCCTAAATAATTCACTCGTTAAGTTCGCCACCCTCGCATACCGCCATCCGCCACACCCTTTAAAATACAAACGTCCCGAATCGCTATATATTTCCCTTGGCGATAACGTCATTTTGTTCTGTTTTTTTGGAGATCGAGGAACTCTTTAGTGTTCATTTGGAATGGCATGCGACAAAAGCAGATCAATAACTATTTTCAGATATAAATTTGTGCCAATGTAGATCTAAATGACGATATAATACTAAACCTTTTTTTAATAAAATGTTGGAAATGCAATCTATTATGCAATTAAATTCATGGTTATAATTTTCATGATTCGATACTATCGCCACCCTCGTTATACCGCCATAATTGCTGTGGACTAAAAATGGCGGTATAACGAGGAAACAATGTATATATTGTTTGACACTGTGGTACTTTTTGTATTTAACTTGACGCTGAGATTTATGGTTTTAACAATGGTTAACTTGACGCTATGATATATTGTTTTGACACTGACGTTTTCAAATTAGCGCTTTGATGATTGCTCCAAATGTGCGATATGCTGTCGCGATGGTGTTATCTATACGGATTTAGTACCCTATTACCCCGATGCGACGCTTATGTTGACTGTCTACATGTCATGTAGACAGTACCGTATGTTTATGAAGTAGTGCTATGTGGATTGTTTCGCTGTGATTGTTTACGATGCTGCCGATTCAAGGTCCCAAGCTAATATTGTTTTAGTTTTATGCTTGGTTGCTACGACAGAAAGTTTTTTTTTATGAAGAATCAGCTCTATTTGATTTATCAAAGTGTATCGTGAGTGGTTTATTCTGAAAAAGTCCGTTAATTAGTGATTTCTGAAGGCTCGATATCTTTCTGTCATAGACAGCCGTAATGTGTTTCCCTTCGGTACCTTTTAGCGTTACAGCCAGTGACGAATGGCTAATGCGTGCTCTAATTGACGGTCAAATAAACAGATTGATTTGATTATCACGGTCGAAGAATCTGTATGAACTTGTAGAAGTTAAATGCTTTGAAATACCACAACATATAATGTCGCCAGCGGGTACACTTACTGGAACAGCAGACGATAATGGACTCTCCTCTGTTTTGTGTTACGATGCCAATTATAGTATTAAAATTATGTTTGCAAATAATGGCCAGAATATACTCAAGGTAAAAATAGGATTTACCTAAAGGATGCAAAAGCCTTATACCTTTTGTGATTAAGACTTACTGCTGCCAGTACTTAGTCTGGACTAGAAAAAGGCCATGGACAGGCTGTGGATTCTGCTGGTCCTACCCATCTGTGGTTTCTGTGTGGGTAGGGAGCTCCCGTCAGCTGGTAAGTGACGTCAGGTTCTGACATGGGAGAGAGTGTAAAGGAATGGTAATGTGAACAGCAAAGTAACAGTAGGATTTCATCAATTCTGATGTCTAATTTCAGTTTGAGATTCATTGATCCACAACTTTATGTGACTTACATTTATCATGCCTCCAAACGGCGGTAAATTCAATGCTAATGGCGGTAAAATAACTACAACACTGTCTCCACTTCAGAAATCGTCAGTTATTTTCGACTATAAAACACAGCTAAACGACGGTAGTGTAACGGCAATGGCTAACTAGTTTCCAACATTTTCCCAGCACAAATATCAGAGAATACCGAAGCAACTGAAAATCAATAAACCTAGAGACAAAAATATGAACAAAGGAAAACGTAACAGAGATTATTGAAAAAAATGCAGTAAAATAAGACTAGGTGTTCCGGAAAAGTTAGCGTTTTCTCCATCAACGTCACCCGTCATGCACATCTAGGTAACATCCTCAAATTGCGAACTGAAGCCGATGCCTCAACCACAAAAAATAGACATACTAATGAACATATTAAAAAGCGCTCACCTCCATATCAAGCATGATAAAGGATATTTACATAGTTACGTATACATTACGTATATATTAATTATGTACAGAATACATAATAGAATGCTCGCTTAGACTATCTACGCCCAGTCTTTTTCGCCTCAAAGATCTTACTTGGGAATGATAGGACATGGCCGGTATGCCCCGTGGAGAGTGTGGTCTTTGTTAAGACACTGACAAATTACTGATTAACCGATGTAACTCTTTATTAAAAAAACCGCTGAATGATATTTCTAGAGCATTCTGTTTCGATTTATAGGCAATATAAACACCCTCTGCATTATAGGAAAATAGCATAAACCGCGCTAGCAAAAGAAGAACCGGTTCAGGAGAAAGCGCAAGAGACTTTCCATCGCTAGGACCACTCGCTTGGGGCTGTTTTGCCAATTCAACATTCTAGAGATTCTTGGAGTTACGTTTAAGTTTTGGTCGTGATTATGTCACCGTATATGATAATAAAGGGAAATGTAAATATAGCCATAAAATGTCATTCTGTTTCGAGTTATAGGCAATATGAACGCCCATTGCATTACAGGATCATAAAACAAGAAAAGAGTGTAGTTTAATGCTTAAATGTTTTCCGAAAGTGAATCTCGTAAGCAAAACAGTTTTGTTAACTTTTTTTTACACAAGTTGATCATTTCGATGTAAACTATAAATCAAATTATAAAAGAAACCAACTTTGAATTTGATTTTTCTCTTGTACTTCATCAATGATCTTCATGTTTGTCCTGAGTTTAATAGCTACATGTCTGCAGGTCACGCTCCAAGCAGTCGTATTGTCATTACAGGAGAAACAGTAATCATTGGACCGGGTCCACCTCTTGCCATCGTGGGGGGTACCAACGCTCCGGAGGACGCTTGGCCATGGCAGGTGCTGCTGTTATACCGCGACAGGTTTTTATGTGGAGGCACACTCCTCAACACTAACACCATACTCACCGCGGCACACTGCACTCACGACAGGAAAAAGTAAGTCACACGTTTTAACACCATACTCACCGCGGCACACTGCACTCACGACAGGAAAAAGTAAGTCACACGTTTTCTTTCAAAAAAGCTCAAGGGAAATGTTGATTTTTTTTTCCAAAATGGTAGCCAGTCAAATCGTGTTTCCATTGCTTTTGTGCTTATTTAGGTAGTTGATATGAAAGAAAAAATACTCTGTCATGACCGAAGGTGTGAGATCAGAATATTCCACCCTCGGGATTTTTAAATTTGTCTCCTGGTCAATGAAAGAAAGAAATGTATAATGTTTCTGTAGGTAGGACATGTTGATCTAACATTCCCAACAACTATCACATTCCCATTGCCGACCAGACATAAGTAATCATTGCTAGTTCTGTATCTTCTGAGTCCCCTTTCAGAGATAATATTGTTTACTTATAATCGAAGTGAAACATGGTTTGAACGTTTATCAAACCATGTCTCACGTGCGACGGAGTCCACGAAGCGAAACTTTTGTGTTGATTAAACTACAATTTTTTCAATTAATTACAAAGGTCTATTACCACCAAACATACTTAATATTTCAATATTAGCAAGTGCATCCTTGTACACGTTTTTAATGAAGATTTTAACATATATTTGACAATTAATTGGACTTTATTAATTAGTGGAGCCATGTTAAAGTTTAACTCTTTGTTGAGCTTTATATCCCTCAAAGGTGTTTAGCTGTCATAACCAGATCAGGAACATACTTATATCTATATGAGGCCATTCCAGCACACATTATACTTTCTGAACACCACTGACACTAACTATTGTTAACAAGACATTGCTAAGTAATAGGTCTATGCTATTATTTTTTAATGAACATGAAATGTAATGAATGTAACATATTTGAGATGCGAGGGCACGCAAGCATATCATTACGTGTAATTCTTGTTTCCCAAGCACAAGGAGTTACAGAGTAGTGGTCGGGGAATATAACAGGATCAGGAAAGAAAAGAATAGAGGTGAAAAGAAGATGGCCGTGAAAGAAATTATAGAGGTAAATATACTACGTTCATCTTCACAGATACAAGGTGTCAGACTCTGCAGTTGTTTTGTCCCCCAGGTTTGCTGGAGCCTTAGTGGCCACATGAATCATCTACAGTTGTTTTGTCCTCCAGGTTTGCTGGAGCCTTAGTGGTCACATGTGTCATATACAGTTGTTTTGTCCCCCAGGTTTGCTGGAGCCTTAGTGGTCACATGTGTCATATACAGTTGTTTTGTCCCCCAGGTTTGCTGGAGCCTTAGTGGTCACATGTGTCATATACAGTTGTTTTGTCCCCCAGGTTTGCTGGAGCCTTAGTGGCCACATGTGTCATATACAGTTGTTTTGTCCTCCAGGTTTGCTGGAGCCTTAGTGGCCACATGTGTCATATACAGTTGTTTTGTCCCCCAGGTTTGCTGGAGCCTTAGTGGCCACATGAATCATATACCGTTGTTTTGTCCCCCAGGTTTGCCGGAGCCTTAGTGGTCACATGTGTCATATACAGTTGTTTTGTCGCCCAGGTTTGCTGGGGCCTTAGTGGTCACATGTGTCATATACAGTTGTTTTGTCCCCCAGGTTTGCTGGAGCCTTAGTGGCCACATGAATCATCTACAGTTGTTTTGTCCCCCAGGTTTGCTGGAGCCTTAGTGGTCACATGTGTCATATACAGTTGTTTTGTCCCCCAGGTTTGCTGGGGCCTTGGTGGCCACATGTGTCATATACAGTTGTTTTGTCCCCCAGGTTTGCTGGAGCCTTAGTGGTCACATGTGTCATATACAGTTGTTTTGTCCTCCAGGTTTGCTGGAGCCTTGGTGGTCACATGTGTCATCTACAGTTGTTTTGTCCCCCAGGTTTGCTGGAGCCTTAGTGGTCACATGTGTCATATACAGTTGTTTTGTCCTCCAGGTTTGCTGGAGCCTTGGTGGTCACATGTGTCATCTACAGTTGTTTTGTCCCCCAGGTTTGCTGGAGCCTTAGTGGCCACATGAATCATCTACAGTTGTTTTGTCCCCCAGGTTTGCTGGAGCCTTGGTGGTCACATGTGTCATCTACAGTTGTTTTGTCCTCCAGGTTTGCTGGAGCCTTAGTGGCCACATGAATCATATACCGTTGTTTTGTCCCCCAGGTTTGCCGGAGCCTTAGTGGTCACATGTGTCATATACAGTTGTTTTGTCCCCCAGGTTTGCTGGAGCCTTGGTGGCCACATGTGTCATATACAGTTGTTTTGTCGCCCAGGTTTGTTGGAGCCTTAGTGGACACATGTGTCATATACAGTTGTTTTGTCCCCCAGGTTTGCTGGAGCCTTAGTGGCCACATGAATCATCTACAGTTGTTTTGTCCCCCAGGTTTGCTGGAGCCTTGGTGGTCACATGTGTCATATACAGTTGTTTTGTCCCCCAGGTTTGCTGGAGCCTTGGTGGCCACATGAATCATCTACAGTTGTTTTGTCCCCCAGGTTTGCTGGAGCCTTGGTGGTCACATGTGTCATATACAGTTGTTTTGGTCCCCCAGGTTTGCTGGAGCCTTGGTGGTCACATGTGTCTTATACAGTTGTTTTCTCCCCCAGGTTTGCTGGAGCCTTGGTGGCCACATGTGTCATATACAGTTGTTTTCTCCCCCAGGTTTGCTGGAGCCTTAGTGGCCACATGAATCATCTATAGTTGTTTTGTCCCCCAGGTTTGCTGGAGCCTTGGTGGTCACATGTGTCATATACAGTTGTTTTGTCCCCCAGGTTTGCTGGAGCCTTATAGCCACATGAATCATCTACAGTTGTTTTGTCCCCCAGGTTTGCTGGAGCCTTGGTGGCCACATGAATCATCTACAGTTGTTTTGTCCCCCAGGTTTGCTGGAGCCTTGGTGGCCACATGAATCATCTACAGTTGTTTTGTCCCCCAGGTTTGCTGGAGCCTTAGTGGGCACATGTGTCATATACAGTTGTTTTGTCCCCCAGGTTTGCTGGAGCCTTAGTGGTCACATGTGTCATATACAGTGTACAGTTGTTTTGTCCCCCAGGTTTGCTGGAGCCTTGGTGGTCACATGTGTCATATACAGTTGTTTTGTCCCCCAGGTTTGCTGGAGCCTTAGTGGTCATATGTGTCATATACAGTTGTTTTGTCCCCCAGGTTTGCTGGAGCCTTAGTGGCGACATGAATCATCTACAGTTGTTTTGTCTCCCAGGTTTGCTGGGGCCTTGGTGGCCACATGTGTCATATACAGTTGTTTTGTCCCCCAGGTTTGCTGGAGCCTTAGTGGTCACATGTGTCATCTACAGTTGTTTTGTCCCCCAGGTTTGCTGGAGCCTTGGTGGTCACATGTGTCATATACAGTTGTTTTGTCCCCCAGGTTTGCTGGAGCCTTAGTGGCCACATGAATCATCTACAGTTGTTTTGTCGCCCAGGTTTGCTGGATCCTTAGTGGTCACATGAATCATCTACAGTTGTTTTGTCCCCCAGGTTTGCTGGAGCCTTAGTGGTCACATGTGTCATATACAGTTGTTTTGTCCCCCAGGTTTGCTGAAGCCTTGGTGGTCACATGTGTCATATACAGTTGTTTTGTCCCCCAGGTTTGCTGGAGCCTTAGTGGTCACATGTGTCATATACAGTTGTTTTGTCCCCCAGGTTTGCTGGAGCCTTGGTGGTCACATGTGTCATATACAGTTGTTTTGTCCCCCAGGTTTGCTGGAGCCTTAGTGGTCACATGTGTCCTATACAGTTGTTTTGGTCCCCCAGGTTTGCTGGAGCCTTGGTGGTCACATGTGTCCTATACAGTTGTTTTGTCCCCCAGGTTTGCTGGAGCCTTAGTGGTCACATGTGTCATATACAGTTGTTTTGTCCCCCAGGTTTGCTGGAGCCTTAGTGGTCACATGTGTCCTATACAGTTGTTTTGTCCCCCAGGTTTGCTGGAGCCTTAGTGGTCACATGTGTCATATACAGTTGTTTTGTCCCCCAGGTTTGCTGGAGCCTTGGTGGCCACATGTGTCATATACAGTTGTTTTGTCGCCCAGGTTTGCTGGAGCCTTAGTGGCCACATGAATCATATACAGTTGTTTTGTCCCCCAGGTTTGCTGGATCCTTAGTGGTCACATGAATCATCTACAGTTGTTTTGTCCCCCAGGTTTGCTGGATCCTTAGTGGCGACATGAATCATCTACAGTTGTTTTGTCCCCCAGGTTTGCTGGAGCCTTAGTGGTCACATGTGTCATATACAGTTGTTTTGTCCCCCAGGTTTGCTGAAGCCTTGGTGGCCACATGTGTCATACACAGTTGTTTTGTCGCCCAGGTTTGCTGGAGCCTTGGTGGCCACATGTGTCATATACAGTTGTTTTGTCCATGACGTACTCGTACCATGACGTCCTGACTATGATGACGCGTGGTACTGATCTAGTACCGTGACGTCCTGACTATGATGTCGCGTGGTACTGATCTAGTACCGTGACGTCCTTACTATGATGACGTGTAGTACTGATCTAGTACCGTGACGTCCTGACTATGATGTCGCGTGGTACTGATCTAGTACCGTGACGTCCTGACTGTGATGTGTGATACTGATCTAGTACCGTGACGTCCTGACTGTGATGTGTGATACTGATCTAGTACCGTGACGTCCTGACTGTGATGTGTGATACTGATATAGTACCGTGACGTCCTGACTGTGATGTGTGATACTGATCTAGTACCGTAGCGTCCTGACTGTGATGTGTGATACTGATCTTGTACCGTGACGTCCTGACTATGATGTCGTGTGGTACTGATTTATCATTTTCACGTACACTTTTTGTTGCAGCACCCTAACTATGACAACAATAACCTATATCACGACATCGCCATCATGAAGTTAAAACGAAAAGTGAAGTTCGGCACTTACATTAAACCGATACCTCAATTGGCAGGTACAGCTATGGACCTCATGAATAGGACCTGCTTTGTAACCGGCTGGGGGGCTGTCAAAGGTAACCACAGCAAATCAAGAACGTTAATTTTCTGGAATCGTGTCCCAAAACATGTGTATGCGTGCGGTAAATATGCATCTCCAAAATGTGGCAAAAATTTAGATGTCTGTTGCTTGTAGATCCTTTTTGAGAATGTTTTTTTTTTTTAAAAAAGACCATTACAGCGGCCTTTTTGAAAATTAGTATTTCTGGGTAATTCTTGCACTTCACGAACGGCCAAATTTCCATGTTTTTATGCTTCACTGATCATTTAAAGTCGTCAGTGTGTCGATTTTTTTCATTGCAACATGTTCATTTTTTGCTGTACGACTTATCTATGTTCAATATCAAGCAAATGTTATGTTACAAAGGTATTAATTTTGGAGTTTTGATATTTAGTGTAACCCAATTGCTTTTGTTTTTGTTAATGGACAAAAAACAAACAAACAATCAACTACCACGCTACTCCTCTCCCAATTTTTATGACTTCTTTAGAAATATAACTCTTTTTCCTTTTTATCTGCAAAATATTAAAAACAAAAACTTACCAGATTTTTTTTATAAAGCATTTAATCTGCAAAAACAGTGGTAGGGATAACTTAAAATTATTTTTGTGAGCTTATAGAATAATTTAAATACCTTTTACTTCCATGATTGGTATGAAAGTGCAATTTCATACCTGATCACAAATCTTGACAAATTGAATGAAATTGTCCTGCAATTGGCAAAACCAGCATTTGTTACATAAGGTCACGGATTTTGTGAATTCTGATATTTTTTATCAAGCATAGCACAACGAGTTCGCTAGCATATATTCCCTTTTTGCATTTTCTGTTTTACCACGAACTCCTTTTTTCAAAAAATAAGAAACAAAATTAGTCATCAGAAAATGCTGACTTTTCACAAGAGAGGTTCCTTCAAGATAAAGTAATATTACATTGAAGGTGGATAATTTGTGAAAATAAATATGATATTCCACTATCATGTGGCCCTATAACAGTCATTACGACCCATTAATGTCAGTCGTCTGTACCAGTTACCACTCTTTCGTCTGATCCCAATCAATGAGTTATATTCTTTTTGTCGTTTGTTCCTATTGAATGTGTTACCACTCTGTCGTCTGTTCCCAGTCAATGTGTTACCACTCTGTCGTCTGTTCCCAGTCAATGTGTTACCACTCTGTCGTCTGTTCCCAGTCAATGTGTTACCACTCTGTCGTCTGTTCCCAGTCAATGTGTTACCACTCTGTCGTCTGTTCCCAAGCCAACATGCTAAACCTTTCTTGTCAGCTATAGATCATGGATCAAGTCCCACGCCTTTATAATTATCTACCTTAATTAAATGTACGTTGATTGTTTGGTAGTTTATGTGGTTGTTGTACAAGCTTTGTGTATCTACGTGATAAGGAATTTATTGAAATATCTTCGCTGTTTTCCAAGGGCCCTTCAGTTCCGCCAATATCCTGCAGGAACTTGAGACCCCGGTAGTGACCAACACTGATTGCCAGGCCGGTATCACCCTTCCCTACCTCGTCACGGACGATATGATTTGTACGGACTCGGAACCGAAAAATTCTTGTTATGTAAGTCTCGGGCAAGACACTTTGAATACGTAATAAAGTAAATGTTTTGTAATTCCTAACTAATACAGCATGTCTAGCTACAAGGGGATATTCTGAAATAAAAGGTGAGCCGACCATATGTTAAGGCAACACATTCTTAAAACTGAGAAAAACATTTATCTTGCGTTAAATATTTTCTTTCTTTCTTTTTATTAAAAGATAAAATACTATCGTGCATTAGTATTGGTATCTTTCAGGATACCGCCGGTTATTGAATTTACCCGTTGTAGTTATCCCCCGATAACCTAAAAAAACAGAAAGTTAATCCTTAAATAAATGGACCTATTGGACAGGGCGAATGATATTTAGTTAGGAGATGGGGCGAATGTCTGCAAAATAGTCTCAACAGGATGATTGTCTGTAAATCAGGATACAGTAATTGTAAATGTCGATAAATACACTGTCAATGGTGATAGCAGTTGTAAAAGTTTTGTTGACGCCTGTTTTGCAGGGAGACAGTGGCGGTCCTCTGCAGTGCTCTGTAGAGGGAACGTGGACGCAAGCAGGAGTTGTGTCTTGGGGTAACAAAAAGTGTAGGTCTGGACCTTCCGTTTATAGCAGAACCTCCTACCACAGGGATTGGATCATATCCTACATGTAAACATATATAAATCATAGACAGCGACGCAGAGGCAGTGCAACTTCATTGGATCATGGACTATGTTTGACGTCATTTCACGATGATACTGTTCTGAACCATCTTATTTCCAATGAAACATCCTCCATGATCTGAGAACACATCACATGAGAGCAAACGTTTTATGCAGCTCTTTGACAAACTTTGCACATGGCACATGATTTTATTTTATATAAAAATGTAAATGTATAATTAACCCTTTTACAACCAAATTCTGAATTATCAATTGTCTTTTGAATTTAAAATAAATTAAATGAAGTCACTCTCGCCCGAACAACATTTTTGTCTATGTCATCATCAAAAGGTTCATTAAGGTCGGAAGACGTAGAATGCATTTCGATTGGCAGGAAAACTTGGAAGCGCGAGCCAGGTGCTGTAAGGATAGTCAACACAGATGTGGCAGTTAGGAGGGGTTTAATTTACATCACTGCCCGCGTCTGATAACAATAAGCCGGTCATTAAAAAAGGAAGTAAACAGGTAAACTGTGGACATACGCTATATCAAGGATCGTGTCTTCATTTTGTGAACAGTACCGGTGATGCTTTGATGAAACCATTCTCATGCTCAAGCATGGACTCTGTGCTCAGACCGACTTTCTTGTAACTCACAGAAATCATGTCAGGGATTAGAATTCACTGTTTTGAGTTTGGAGGAGAAGTAGCAGTAGTAATAAATGGCAAAATTTCCAAAAATGTAGGGGCCCAGACAAATTTTTAGGGGTCATTGGCTAGTGGACCCCTATATATTTTAATTCCTGCATGTCCACGACCATAAAGTCACATGCAGACATTGACGATACTATAGGGCTTTACATTTCTTCAATTCCAATACATATCCTTGACGAGATCATTGTTTACAAACTTTAAAAAAATCGATTATATACCCCTATGAAACTAAAAGTTTGATATCAATACTACATATGAATAAATAAACTATATTTTTCCACCTCTCTTGTTTCATTATAAAAGACGATTGTTATGGAAGCTAGCTAAAATAATGTTACAGGGGAACACAAATAGATAATACATTACATTATTTTTATAAACTGTTAAGGATGTATTCTTCTGAGATGTCCTGTATTAAACCTTTTTTTTCTAATATACATTTTTGGAAAACGGAGTTCATGGCATGGCAGAAAATGCCAAGATAATGATATGTCAGCGTGCTAGTTTTTGTGCTATGATCGGTCAAAGATACCAATATGACATTATAAGTTATTTTAGGTGAATTTTGCAGTTTTGACCAATTGCAGGATATCTTCATACAATATCTTCCGAATTTGTAATCCAAAATGTATGAATGTTTGCAGATATGACAAAAATACTATTTCCTTCAAATTATGGAAGTGAAATTTTTCTTACTTAATATAATAACTCAGGAAAGCGATTTCAGTTACCCCGACACCTTATTTTTTAATGAAAAAATCCGCATTTTTTCAACCTTTTTTAATAAAATTTAACGCGAAATAACAAAAGTTTTATAGTTCAACTTTTTAATTATTACGTATATGAAAAGAAAATGGGTTTCTCTGTCTAAAACCGTCATAAAAAGGGGGGTAAGCGTGCAATAGTTTTTGTCCCGTTACTATTTGTGTTATTTTTCCACAGTTTCGGGTTCAAAAATAAAAAGTGCTCCAGTTACACAAAAATATGAAAACAATACAAAAAATTTATAATTATCCACTTTGTTGCATAATATTTCTATAATATTGAACATTAAAAGGTGTACAGCAAACATTAGCTTGCTATGGTTAAAAATGGCGAAACACTGATGTTTTTAAGAGTTCAATCCAGCATCAAAAGGTGAAATTTCGGCCTTTCGTGAAGTGTAAAATACACACAGAAATACGCATTTTCAAAATAGCCACCGAATTGGTAATTTTTTTAAATTCATATAAAAACAGTTCGACAAGCAACAGACACCTATATTTTTGACACAATTTTCAGATGCATAATTATACGCTATTACTAGTAAAACTGATCAAAATTTCTTCAATATAATGTAAAATGTTTAAAATTGGTATTTTCCCTGACTAAAATAGTATATAACGCCCCCTCTTTATACACGTCTTGTTGTGGTCCTCATTCCGTATAGGAAAGTTCCGATAATCCTATGGATGGCCGTGATGATATACAAAGGCAGCCTACTAGTAGCAATGTTACCTGTCAACACGGTCCTATACCTCGAGGTGTGATATTACAGTGACACCGGCAACTGACTGGACTTTGTGTCGGCGGCCTTATTTTCACCCTCAGCGATGTCTAGTCTAGCAGACAAGGTTGTGATCGTCACAGGTTGGTTTTTAACGGCTTTACTAAAATCATGCGTTCGATTATCTCAAAGATTACGGTGTAGGTAGAATGATAACACTTGGCAGATGTTACTCTGCTATATTTAGAACCATCTTCACGCCTTTTACTTGGTTAATGTATATTAGGGTATCCTTTTAAGACGGAACGAAATTGCATATCTTGCATATACACTAGTCTAGCCATCTATCCATTTTTGTTACGAAAGTAACTTAACAGTTATAACGCAATAGTGAAGAATGAATATGTCGTTTCCGAGATACAAGAACTCTTTTGAAGCGGAGTAAGAAATCAGTGGTTTGATCATGTGACCGCGAAATATTAATTAGAGCACTTCACAATGGCGGCATTGACGGCCGAAAGATCGTTTATTTTTTGTAATTATCAGTCGCTTAAGGTTAAAATGGACGAAACAAAGGTACAGACTAAGTCATGGTGTGATGTACTTAGATTGACGTGGAACTGACAGTCGTAAAAGTACCAACCGGGCAAAATGTAACGTTCAGATCGTTTCCAACAGCAAAGAGAAATCACGATTACGAGAACTTTGGAGTGTGATCATCTTCCTCAATATAAGACAAATTTAGTTCATCAATGACCTCAGCTAATTTTACTCATGCCCCTTTTATTTTATTTGAAGTTGTGATCCTTCTTTCGACCAAAATTCCTTACCGTCATTGAAAACTTCGATTTGGCCACTATTTTGTTTTCGAAGTGCTCTGAATAAAGTCACGTGGGGACGGGATGGGATAGTCACATGACTAAATCGACTGAAAGTTGTATCCCGGAAAAAGCGTATTCAGCTTTCACTTTGTGTATTATACATATTATATTATTTTTTTGTACGTCTGCTTTACGACTTCCATAGCGATTGCATTCGCTTTTTTACTTCAGGACTTTTTTCCTTGTAAGAGATTAACATATATTTCATTTCAAAACTTACAAACATGAAAACAGTTCAATAAATGTAACAACATGAAGTTTGCATAAGCCGTAGCTAGCTCCGCCCATGTCAATTGTTAATGACGTCATACAATTGTGATTCGAACGGGATAATTTGCATAGCTCCGCCCACATGTATTGTTGTCGACGTCATAGAAATTTTGCACGTTCTCAAGTATAGTTACTGGAAAATAACTATAGTTTGCAGTACAATGGTTATCGAGTGAATATCAGTGTAGACTGTAAATATTACTAAATTTAACAGGTGCAGCATATGTGTGTGTTACATGTACGTCATATTTCACGATAGGGGTAGCAGACTCTGTTGGTGGATTTTTTAGTCCCTGAGGATTGCTTGAGCCTCCATAGCCACAGTTATTTTTGAGTAGTGGCACTGTACAAACTATATACATTTTAGTAGTACACAATTTGAAAATATACAGAACTATTTTGATTTTACTTATAAATTCATAAATTAAAGGCACCTGGCCCTTCTCCTTCGACATTTGTTTTGAAATTTTGGATTCCAACCTTTTGGCCCCTATCGTTACTAAAGAGTCCTAGGAGGACGAAACAACTGTATTACAATGTATGTTGCAGATTTTTTTTTTTTTTTTGAATACTGTATACATGTATTACAAAATAAAAATGTGCATCATATGTGTGTGTTACGGCGTCTTATGTATGTACATCTTCACTGTTGTATCAGGTGCTAGTTCCGGTATCGGCGCCTCAACGTGTGTACTTTTGTCCAAATACAACCCCAAGTTGGTACTAACCTCCCGCAATGTGGAAAACTTAGACAAGGTAGCCCAGGAGTGTCGGGATAAAGGACTCGAACCGGACCGGGCAAGTACTATAGTACTGTTGATTGGTTATTTCTGTATTGATCCAGTAACTGACCCAAGGCCTGCTGTTTTGGCCCAGTCATTGACCCAAGGCCTGCTGTATTGGCCCAGTCATTGGCCAAAGACCTGCTGTATTGGCCCTGTCATTGACCCAAGGCCTGCTGTATTGACCCAGTCATTGGCCCAAGGCCTGCTCTATTGGCCCAGCCATTGGTCCAAGGCCTGCTGTATCGACCCAGTCATTGGCCCAAGGACTGCTGTATTGGCCCAGTCATTGGTCCAAGGCCTGCTCTATTGGCCAAGCCATTGGCCCAAGGCCTGCTCTGTTGGCCCAGCCATTGGCCCAAGGCCTGCTCTATTGGCCCAGCCATTGGCCTAAGGCCTGCTCTATTGGCCCAGTCATTGGCACAGAGCCTACTATATTGGCCCAGCCATTGGCCCAAGGCATGCTGTATCGACCCAGTCATTGGCCCAAGGACTGCTCTATTGGTCCAGCCATTGGCCCAATGCCTGCTCTATTGGCCCAGCCATTGGCCCAAGGCCTGCTCTATTGGCCCAGTCATTGGCACAGAGCCTGCTATATTGGCCCGAGGGAAAGCCTCTGAATTATCACGTGTGAAGCTTTATGAATTCATTGATTCTTTTGATATCACTTCCTCAATTACAACTTTGAGAACGTTATATTTGCTCAGATTAACCTAGATTTATATGGCTGATGTACTGGATGAAGATGGAGACGTTTTTACTGTTTTCTTTTGTACCTTTTCAAATGTCCTAGTGTATGTGTTCGTCCATTTAAAACGGTAGCATGTCGCCAGGATCATCTTCACTTGTAAAACAGCAACGTTTATATAGAGATCCAAATATGATGCCACTCTCTTCAGGTAGGTCGGACAGGGATGCATTCATGTGGTCCTTTGTGGATCTGAGGAGGCCAATTGACAGCGACACCTTACCACTCGTTGATGTGTTTACCTCCTCTTTGTCAATGCGTGTGTACGTCGTTGGTACAGTATTGGTACCTCCTGTCTGAAATCCTTTTAAAAGTGCACTACTTCAGCTAGATTCACATATACTTCACTGTACGTAATAGCTGTCAATGCGTTCAGATCTGACTATGAAACAAGGTCGTTTGTACCTAGTCCGAAGTGTTCTGACTATCTGAGCAGCTAAATACTGGTGTTACTGGCGGATCGATGATCAGAATGCCCTTTTTTATGAAAACCCCAAATTTTAAGTAATATTTTATTATGTTGATTTTTTGTTGATACAATCAAATTATATATAAATGCATATATAACGTTTCATATTACTTTACAGGTGTTGGTCGTTCAATGTGACGTTGACAAGGACAGTGACCTCAGAAACCTTGTTGACCAGACTATCTCCAAGTTTGGACAAATTGATGTACTGGTCAGTAGATTCCATACACTATTTTACATATGTATATTTACATCTCCATGGTACAGGCATTAGATAAGCTACAATGTACCATGCCCTAGCAAGGTATGTTATTTTTCAAACACGTAAATTGGGACATTCTGACGTTATCATGCTTGTTACGTCATCATTGTAGCGTTTGAGACTGCACTGCTTCACTGTTAAAGGGTGACTGTTACCTGTCTGGATTTTTTAAGCAGAGTGTTCGGTATGGCCGATTTTTGTCGACTGGTTGACTTTTTACCTGCACATATGAGTTATTGCACAATTTTTGCGACAAAATATGTTGGATGATGACCCAATGAACGGGAATCACCCTCAGACCGTGGTGATTCAAGCGTATCGGTCACAGCAGTGAGTAGCATTCAATCGTATCGGTCACAGCAGTAAGTGACATTCAAGCGTATCGGTCACAGCAGTGAGTAACATTCAAGCGTATCGGTCATAGCAGTGAGTAACATTCAAGCGTATCGGTCATAGCAGTGAGTAACATTCAAGCGTATCGTTCATAGCAGTGAGTAACATTCAAGCGTATCGGTCATAGCAGTAAGTAACATTCAAGCGTATCGGTCACAGCAGTGAGTAACATTCAAGCGTATCGGTCATAGCAGTGAGTAACATTCAAGCGTATCGGTTACAGCAGTGGCCATTCAAGCGTATCGGTCACAGCAGTTGCCATTCAAGCGTATCGGTCGCAGCAGTGAGTAATATTCAAGCGTATCGGTCATAGCAGTTGCCATTCAAGCGTATCGGTCACAGCAGTGAGTAAAATTCAAGCGTATCGGTCATAGCAGTTGCCATTCAAGCGTATCGGTCATAGCAGTAAGTAACATTCAAGCGTATCGGTCACAGTAGTGGCCATTCAAGCGTATCGGTTACAGCAGTGGCCATTCAAGCGTATCGGTCACAGCAGTGGTCATTAAAGCGTATCGGTTACAGCAGTGGACATTCAAGCGTATCGGTCACAGCAGTGGTCATTCAAGCGTATCGGTCACAGCAGTGGCCATTTAAGCGTATCGGTCACAGTAATGAGTAACATTCAAGCGTATCGGTCACAGCAGTGGCCATTCAAGCGTATCGGTCAAAGCAGTGGTCATTCAAGCGTATCGGTCACAGCAGTGGCCATTCAAGCGTATCGGTCGCAGCAATGGTCATTCAAGCGTATCGGTCACAGCAGTGGCCATTCAAGCGTATCGGTCACAGCAGTGGCCATTCAAGCGTATCGGTCACAGCAGTGAGTAACATTTTACACGAAGCTAACTGTGTATTACATGGTGAAAGTAATGATAAACTGGGCAAAACTTCTAGACTAAACTTCAGTGCTCACAGACAGGCTCTGGTCCTCTCCACCCTCCTAGGTGTGCAGAGGCATGGTTGACAGTGTGACAAACCAGACGTCTCCGGCCTGACTGGAAAAGTGGACACCATTTCAAAACATCTGAATAAGTCAGACGTCAAACTCTCGAAATTTGATCATGCTTTTGTGGCATTAAAAACGGAGGTTTCCCTGCAGTGTGCGGAGGATGATTGACCTCCTATCTGACAGAATGGATAGCGGCGATTTCCAGGTCGGTACTTTGCAGGACCGTACTACTTCTCTCGGGGCGGACAGTCAGTCAGTTCAAAATGAACTTGTGCACTGTAGATGAGAAAGCCCGCTCATTGAGAGACAATCTCATATTTACAAACATTCGCGAGGTTGTAGATGAGACTTCGGAAATAACGGAACGTATACTTAAAGATTGTTTAGCTGAAAAGCTGAAGATGTCGGTAGACAATGTCAATAACTTAAAGTTTGAGCGAGTTGATCGTTCACCTCGTCCAATCATAGCAAGGCGCCATGACTACAAGCAGAGCAAAGATGTACATGTAAAAGGCACTGGACATTTCATCAATGAACAGTTTCCGCCCGCGCTTTATTACAAACGCAAAGAATTACTTCACGTTATGAAGCAGAAGCGAAACCAGGGATGTCGGTGTAGGCTGTCGTATGATAAGCTATACGTGGACAACAGGGACATGTATAGACTTATATGACCCTAGTTGTTAACAGGACGTAAAAACAATCATCCCACCAACCAAAAAAATAAGGTCATTTTACCCAAAACGAAAATTGTTGTCTTTCGTAATGATGGTAATCTTACAAATAGCAATAGGTGGTATTACAATTGAAAAGCCATGGACATTGTTGAGTCCTTCAATTATCTTCGTGTTAAATTGTTTTATAACAGAAAGTTTACCCAAACGCAGAGTATAATTAGCCAGCAAGGTCGAAAATGTGTACATCTCATAATGAATATAATAACAAATAATAAATATATTTGTAATAACAAATATATTTTTTAAAATGAAACTACATGTAAAAATCATGTATTTGATATATATATATGTTTCAAGTGTGTTGACTACGGTTGTGAAGTGTGGGGAGTCCATGCGGCCCCCGACGTAGACTAAGTGCATAATTTTTTGTGAGCACTAGAAAGGGTACTCCAAACTATATGTTTTGTACTCTGAACTTGATAGATTACCTCTTTATACAATACAGAAAATAAGAATAAACAGAAAACTGTATTTTGAGAGCATCGTATAATGATGTTTGCTGAAGTAAACACAAGGGCCAACTGGCTTAGTAATGTTAAATCAATGTTATTGTCTCTAGGATTCGGAAGTGTTTGGTATGATCAGAAAGTTGTATGAGAGGATCGATTTATATACGACGTTGAAATACGATTAAGGGATATTCTTATGCAAAATATTAACAGTATTTTGAAAATTCTACGATTTTTTTTATAAAGATATCTGCCAGATGTTAATTGTCTTCAATATTATCTTTCTAGATCTTTACCTGAATCTTGCTAAATTAAGATTTAGATCTATGTATAAAAAGAGGCAGTTATGTGAGAATACCCCGTAATGAAGGCCTATGTATAAAGTGTAATCTATGCGGTATAGAGGACGAATTACATGTTATTATTGTTTGTAGAGAATTAAGAACAATGTACATTGATAAATATTAGCAATGCCTGGCGGCACTAGACTTACAAGTAGAGTTAAATTATATACTGAAACAAGTTGGCTTCCACCTGAGGAAAGACGAAAACAGAATAAGCTTATACTTTTTCACAAAATGGTTCACGATCTAGCGCCCGAGTATCTCCCCAACGTAATCGTGACTGCCACAATCATGCTACTCGCACGGAAAACAATTTTCATACACATTCTTGCCAAACAACTGTTTTCAATAAATCCTTTTTGCCATCAGTATCTGGAACTCCTTGTCAGACTGTGTTAAAAATGGTCCTTAAATTTATAAACTGAAATCAAATTAACGTAAGCTTACTCACAAAGTTCCAATGTATTACTTTGCTGGTAATAGAATGGGTCAGATTCTCCACGCTAGACTAGGAATGGGGTGTAGTCCGCCTAAATGTTATCGTCACCGAAGAAATCTTATTGATAGTCATATGTGTATGGAATCAAATGAAACCAATGAACATTATCTATTACATTGTCGTCTTTTTTTTAACAAAATCGCCTGCGTATATTTAACAACATAAACCATCCATTAACAACCAATCTACTTCTGATCGGGAAGGAAGAACATTCCGATGATGAAAATATTATAATATTTTCAGGCGTACAGTATATCATCATTAACTCCAAACGGTTAAACAAAGGTTTTTATTTCAGTCATCCTTAATCTATTCTTTGCCAGTCTATTGTCATTGGCACGGGCAATTCGACATCTTCGTCGTCTATCAACCCAACCCCTCTCTACCAAACCCTTCCCCTCCCCATCACTCATTCATACCCAACCTCACCCCAATCTCTTACTCGATTCGTACTCAATATACCCTCCCAATTTGCAGTTAAATACCTTCCAAAATTATGCCATCATGTCCAATTCATGGTTATATAATCATCCACTAATGGAAACGGATTAATATAAGTTTTTTTAAAACTTGTTTCCGGATCCTACTCCTTCATATTTTCTATTTGTAATGTTGAATATACATTTGGAATGAAATAAGTTTTATACTAGATATTATATAATTAGACCATCTATATTTAGATTAATCAATTTACTTTCATTAAGAAATAAGAAAAAGTTAAATAATTTTTCCAAAATTTTGATGTCAATTATTTTTCAATTCCACAGGGTTATGAAAAAAATACATGTACTATGCAGTTGTTACAAAGTGGTTGAAATATGTTACTATGCAATCTGGCGTATTTTGTTTTCTGTGTGTAGGTTAACAACGCTGGAAGCAGTGTATACCGCTCAATCCTGGACACGACCTTAGACATGTTTGACCAGACGGTAAGGACCAATCTACGGGCGCCTTTCTACCTCAGTCAACTGTGTATACCTCATCTGATCAAAACGCAAGGTATGAACTCGTGAAAGGTAGAATGGTCATGCAATAGGTTTACATGTAAGTGGCCATTATGCTTCCAGCAACTTCTACCCGTAAACAAAGGTGTAAATATTTATGATATTAAGGTTATAATGATATTGGACGTAGGTTAATGCCTATATATCAAGATAAGATGTTTCTTCAGACTCTATAAGCCGACACCTCGACGGGGAATACACTCCTGATATTGTTTCTGTCAGAACAAGAGCGGCCGCGGGGACTTGCCACATCTTCAAAGACTCAATCGCTTGACCATCCCCTTTAAATGGCGGCGATCCTCACCCAAATAGCTATATACTGTACACAATTACTTAACACAAGCGAAATCGGGACTGGCTCCTTGGCCATACCATTGGAACTGATGAGATCTCCATCTCTTAGACGAACACATACACTTAACCCTGGGATCTTAGACGAACACATACACTTAACCCTGGGATCTTAGACGAACACATACACTTAACCCTGGGATCTTAGACGAACACATACACTTAACCCTGGGATATGCCTGTCCTTGGGGACTTAATCATTAGGTTCTTGTCGTTACCACCTTACACTTATACTAGTACAATATATATTCATTTGCTTAAGAAATGGATACACATATGCTGGCACGTCTAGACCTGGGTGTATGCCAAATACTTAAAAGTATTTTGACGATACTACTTTAATTTGTTATTATTGTTTAAAAGCCAAGATAAGAGACACATGCTCGGCCTTTTGTTTGCCAGGTAAAAGAGTACTTGCTCGATCTTCCAGATTATATTCTACAATAATAACTTATTTTAAATGTTTTGTTAGAACAGACGATTTTACATTGATTTTATTACTAATGACATGCTATTTTATTGGTAATGACATATTCCTATATTTGGTTTAGTTATTGCACGCATTCTTTTCCCAGGTAACATCGTCAATGTGTCGAGTATATCGTCTACCAAAGCGGTAAGTGTGACCTACACGACGTGTAATTTATATGTATGAATACATAGGTCTGGTGGGTACAATCCCGAAGTTTTTGACAGTATATACACGTACATTGGTAGGCCTGGTGTGACAAAGCTTATATTCATATTGTTATTTAAACACGCATCAGCATTAATTTCTCCCTGACATAACGGAATATTAACCATAATTTGAATCAACAAATGTTTTTTTTTAATCTCTTTCTTGTTGGTTTTGTTCATCTTTTTTTTATTTTTATTATTTTATTTTTTTTCTATTTCAGTTTTTTTTCTCGTTTACCTGTAGATTTATTTCACTCTGTTTGCTTATTGTTTGATATGTATATTGAAAAGGTGTGCAGGTTATCTTTATCGTTATGGAGAATGTCACCACCGGAAGACGTTGAAGTGTTTTGCTTATTGATTTATTCTATAATCTCTTTTTTGTTTATATCTTCATCTCCAAATTATCAACATGTTTCTCAGAATATGAACAATCATACAAATCCAATCCTTGAACATATCCAAAATAAGTCTCCATATCTTAAGTTCCATGTAATTGTCACTCATTTTCCCTCCCTCCCTGGTTATACCTCATATTTGTCATGATAGTTTTTGACAATGGATAATGGTGTATTACATTACTTAGTTAGGTTGGGAATTGTGAGTGACTCTTTATCAGAACGGTTCTTTAGTGTATCCCTGTGTTTTTTTTCAAAAATATTGAATTAAGGTTATTCAAATTCTTTATGTTATTAATTTGTGGTGATATACATCCAAATCCGGGTCCAAATTACAATACTCAATTAGAAAACATATCTGTTTGTCACATTAATATTTGTTCTTTACGAAACAAACTTGATACACTTGAAGCAGAATTCCCAGATTATGATATCCTATGTATATCTGAAACGCATTTGCATGAATCTATTCCTGATAATAGCATTTCCTTGGATAACTTTGGTAATATATTTAGAAAATATCGCGATAATAATGAAGGCGGGGTACTTATTTATGCTAAAAATAACATTAACATTAAGCGTAGACCGGACCTTGAGTCCAATAATCTTGAACTTATCTGAACTGAAATAGCTGCTAATAACAAATCTATTTTTATTGGTTGTATATATAGACCCCCTAATTCCTTAGTTAATTACTGGGATATTCTCGATGAAAACTCAACAATGTAGCTGATTTACAAAGAGACGTTATTCTTGTGGGTGATATAAATCAAGATATGATTAATCTTAATCCAAATTCTCATTTTCAAATAATTTTATTAAAGTATGGATTTGAAAATACTGTTTCGGAACCTACAAGAATTACTTCTTCTTCTTCAAAGCTAATAGACGTAATAATAACTAATAATACTAATCTTATAGCTAATACTTCAGTACATAGTCCCTCTTGTAGTGATCACTGTCCAGTAACTACAAAGCTAAATTTTAAATCTCTTAAAAAGCATGCTTATAAAAAACACTCCTATACTTAAATAATACCGACTACGACGGTGCTAACAACTTTCTTAATTCTATCGATTGGAATGAACGCTTACAAGGTGATACAAATAACATGAATGCTATCCTCACTGATACAATACAGCTATTGACCAATATGTTCCAAAAAAATACTGTAACTATTAGGCCCAACGATAAAATCTGGATGACGAATGACATAAGAATAAAAATTCGTCAGAGAAATCGTCAGCATTCGAAAGCTAAATTAACCAATACTCCTACCACTTGGAACAAATTTAGAACTATTCGGAACGAAGTGATTTCTTCTATCCGAGAGGCAAAAGAAAAATACCTTTCTAAACTCCAATCATCCTTAGTTAATAAGTCTATTCCGCCCGGTAAATGGTGGCGTATTGCCAAATCAGTTATGAATCTAAAAAACAAAAATGAAACAGATGCCCCTTTGGTTATAAATGGAGAGTTAAAATTACACCCAAACCTCAACAGACCTTCTCTACTATCAATATTACCGAACAAGACATTATAGATCAGTTACGTCTTCTCAACATAAGTAAACCTGCAGGTCCGGATACTATTCCCCCTAAATTTATTAAAGGTATGTCTAATTCGCTTATTAAACCACTGCATGTAGTATTTAACAAGTCTATTTCTACTGGTATTCTTCCGACTGTATGGAAACATTCTAATGTCACTCCAATTTATAAAGGCAAAGGTTTACAATCTGATCCATCGAATTTTCGACCAATCTCTGTTACTCCTATTTTTAGTAAAATATTAGAAAAAATTGTCTTCAACTACATGTTTAATTTTCTATCAGAGAATAATATCATTTCCAGAAATCAATCGGGGTTTTTACATAAAGATTCAACTACTTTTCAACTATTGAATATATATGACACAATTGTAAAACATTTGGATAAGGGTAAAGAGGCAAGAATGGTTTTCTGCGATATAAGTAAAGCTTTTGACCGAGTTTGGCATGATGGTCTCATATATAAATTGAAAAAAATATGGTATTAGCGGAAATATGATTAAGTGGTTTTCATCTTATTTAAACGGTAGGATGCAGAGAGTGGTCGTCGATGGAATTCAAATCTTCTTGGAAAACCATTCAGGCAGGTGTGCCTCAAGGTTCTGTGTTGGGTCCATATCTATTTTTATTATATATAAATGATATATGTGAAAATTTAACTTCAGATTTAAAACTGTTTGCTGATGACACATCTTTGTATACACTTATAGAGGGAGACCGACAGGAATCTGCAAATATTTTAAATTCTGATCTCAGGAAAATGTCCTCATGGGCAGACGCCTGGGGAATTGTTTTTAATCCAGAAAAAACAGTAGCTCTTCTTTTTTCAAGGCGGGTTGACTCCCAGACTTTACATCCTGGTCTGGTCTTCAATAACCTTACTATCAAAAATGTAACAAATCACAAACATCTTGGTCTCTTCTTTACTTCTATGTCTAACTGGTCGACTCATATCAATTTTATTTATGAAAAAGCATATACAAGGATAAGTATACTCAGGATGTTGAAATACAAAATTGATAGAAGGTCTCTTACAACTATATATACTTCTTTTATTCGGCCTATCCTAGAATATGCTAGTATTGTGTGGTCTAACTGTACCCAGGCAGAATGTAACCTCTTGGAGTCAATTCAACTTGATGCAATACGTATAATTACTGGCTTAAGAAAAGGAATTAGTCATTCAGTATTATATTATGAAACTGGTATTGTACCTCTCATTGCTAGAAGACATCTACATCAAAATATTACTTTTTATAATATTTTTAACAATAACTGTCCGCATCATATCACTGACTTACTACGACCTTTTATTAACACCAATGATGTCTATTATTTTCGCCATGCTAGATTGTTTAATATTCCTGCCTTGATAACTCAACTATACAGCAATAGTTTTTTTCCGTCCTTGATGTCTGAATGGAACAGTCCGTCCTGTCCGTTTCCCTCTATGTCTTCCGTACGTGAAATGAAAAAGGAATGCCTACAAACTGGTATTACAGATAATTTCCCACTGTGTTCTGAAACATTTAAATATTCTGGCGAAAGAAAAATCAATATTATAATATGTCAGTTAAGAAATTCCGCTAGTAATCTAAACTCTGATTTATTTTATTCTCACTTATGTGATAGTACTGCCTGCCGGTGTGGTTTTCCGATTGAAGATTCCTATCACTATTTTCTTTATTTTCCTCTCTATACTAATCAAAGAATTCGCCTAAGTAACTCCATTGCTGTATTAGATGTTAACATTCCTTTTTTCTATCGAAACTTTCCTCTATGGAAATAATAGTCATGTTTTTAATTCAAATGATATGTTATTGAAGATCGTACAGGAATACATTAGAGATACCAAACGCTTTATATAAGATATTAATAACTAATTATAATTAATTGAGTTGATTTTAGATTTATTAATCAAGATGTGAAAAATAATTAATCTAAGAGGCATTTTGACATGTCTAACATACGCTTCATGATTTAGTTATGTTCAACTTGCGAGACTCTCTGAAATTGTCTGTTTAATCACTATTATCTTTGCTTTACTACATATATTTTCTAGTTGTGGATTTTATATATTGTACTGTTATCAATGTAATTATCGAGAGAGGGCTAATATAGGCATTGCCTGTTGCCCAATTCCCTTTGAATTAACATCTTCAATAAAATATTCTGAAATGAAATGTTTTTCCTAAAGCTGAATAAACAGGTCCTATATACCACTTGCATTTATATTTCTCCTCGCTGTAACTCACAAATCTCGCTACAAATAATTAATAACCCCAATGTATGTATTAACTCCCAAAACAAAGTATAGCCCGGACACAGTCACCACGGTATAGAAACAAACGAGTAGATCTTATTGTCAACACATTTTTGTTATCTATCCCCTCTCAGTGGATATTTACAGGTTTATTGCTCCCATTCCAGGATGATACATTTGTAGCACTAAAATCGGTCGCTGTACTAGCTATTTTGAGGTATTTTCCTACGATATGAATGGAAATTTAAAATACCATTTTAATTGACTTTATGCGGCTTCAGGCAGAGTTGTGTATGTTACGGACTATTTTGTGTTGGATGCTTGTTTACAAACATTGCGCAAAAGGTTCAGCTTGGAGCTTGGGGTGATAAGGCTTTGCGGAGTATTTCATTGAGCAATTGTTTTAATCGAAGTGAAACAAATTTGTACACTTGAAAATTTTGAATTCGTTGACGGCTCATCCTTGCGAAGATCCTGTATTAATAGGTTTTGTTCTTTGATTTCCCGGCAAAACCTGATTGATGCGCAGCGATTGGTACTTGCTGACTGTAATGTCGTCTTTTAAAGGATTGAAAGGAGAGATTACTTGCTCAAAATTATCTTTGATAAGGTCAGAGAGGTCCGAACGTGTTTTACAAAGTCATTTCGAATTATTTTGCTATTCCACTATAAGCTTTATGTAGAGAACTTAGTGCGCGGTACCGATGGTTTACGGAATCAGCCGAGGAGTCTAACTATGTTTGATATTTTCCTCGGGCGGGGGTTCTGAAATTTGTTTTCTTTAAAATAAGTCATATGCATAACTAAACTAGATTCTGTATAAAGGTCGGTCTCAGTATTTACCATTTTCGTTCACTAATAAATGTTGGTAGCTCTCTTAGCTT
The DNA here is from genome assembly GCA_947623455.1 of Mimachlamys varia. Lineage (NCBI taxonomy): Eukaryota > Metazoa > Mollusca > Bivalvia > Pectinida > Pectinidae > Mimachlamys > Mimachlamys varia. Next base: position 6,472,370 of record OX392529.1, read on the forward strand.
TTTGGAAATCTAATACTTGTGAAACTAATTACAATCCTTACTCTTAAGAGTTCACAACGCGGCAAATTACATGAGACTTACCTCCCTTTGGTCATGTTGCGGCTTGTTTCCTCAGTTCCCCACAGCTATAGCCTACTGCATGGCCAAGGCCGGACTTGATCACCTCACCCGGACACTAGCTGTCGGTAAGTCTGTACCTCAGTCACCAGTACCGGACACTAACTGTCAGTAAGTCTGTACCTCAGTCACCAGTACCGGACACTAACTGTCGGTATACCTCAGTCACCAGTACCGTACACTAGCTGTCGGTATACCTCAGTCACCAGTACCGGACATTAGCTGTCGGTATACCTCAGTCACCAGTACCGTACACTAGCTGTCGGTATACCTCAGTCACCAGTACCGTACACTAGCTGTCGGTATACCTCAGTCACCAGTACCGGACACTAGCTGTCGGTATACCTCAGTCACCAGTACCGTACACTAGCTGTCGGTAAGTCTGTACCTCAGTCACCAGTACCGTACACTAACTGTCGGTAAGTCTGTACCTCAGTCACAAGTACCGGACACTAACTGTCGGTAAGTCTGTACCTCAGTCACCAGTACCGGACACTAACTGTCGGTAAGTCTGTACCTCAGTCACCAGTACCGTACACTAACTGTCGGTAAGTCTGTACCTCAGTCACCAGTACCGGACACTAACTGTCGGTAAGTCTGTACCTCAGTCACCAGTACCGTACACTAACTGTCGGTAAGTATGTACCTCAGTCACAAGTACCGGACACTAACTGTCGGTAAGTCTGTACCTCAGTCACCAGTACCGGACACTAACTGTCGGTAAGTCTGTACCTCAGTCACCAGTACCGTACACTAGCTGTCGGTAAGTCTGTACCTCAAACACAAGTACCGGACACTAGCTGTCGGTCAGTCTGTACCTCAGTCACCAGTACCGGACACTAACTGTCGGTCAGTCTGTACCTCAGTCACCAGTCCCGGACACTAACTGTCGGTAAGTCTGTACCTCAGTCACCAGTACCGGACACTAGCTGTCGGTATACCTCAGTCACCAGTACCGGACACTAGCTGTCAGTAAGTCTGTACCTCAGTCACCAGAACCGGACACTAACTGTCGGTAAGTTTGTACCTCAGTCGCCAGTACCGGACACTAGCTGTCAGTAAGTCTGTACCTCAGTCACCATTACTGTACACTAGCTGTCGGTAAGTCTGTACCTCAGTCACCAGTAGGGTACACTAGCTGTCGGTAAGTCTGTACCTCAGTCACCAGTACCGGACACTAACTGTCGGTATACCTCAGTCACCAGTACCGTACACTAGCTGTCGGTAAGTCTGTACCTCAGTCAACAGTACCGGACACTAACTGTCGGTATACCTCAGTCACCAGTACCGTACACTAGCTGTCGGTAAGTCTGTACCTCAGTCACCAGTACCGGACACTAGTTGTCGGTCAGTCTGTACCTCAGTCACCAGTACCGTACACTAGTTGTCGGTAAGTCTGCACCTCAGTCACCAGTACCGGACACTAAATGTCGGTAAGTCTGTACCTCAGTCACCAGTACCGTACACTAGCTGTCGGTATACCTCAGTCACCAGTACCGTACACTAACTGTCGGTAAGTATGTACCTCAGTCACCAGTACCGGACATTAGCTGTCGGTAAGTACCTCAGTCACCAGTACCGGACACTAACTGTCGGTAAGTATGTACCTCAGTCACCAGTACCGGAACTAGCTGTCGGTTAGTCTGTACCTCAGTCACCAGTACCGTACACTAGCTGTCGGTAAGTCTGTACCTCAGTCACCAGTACCGGACATTAGCTGTTGGTAAGTCTGTACCTCAGTCACCAGTACCGGACACTAACTGTCAGTAAGTCTGTACCTCAGTCACCAGTACCGGACACTAGCTGTCGGTATACTTCAGTCACCAGTACCGGACATTAGCTGTCGGTATACCTCAGTCACCAGTACCGGACACTAGCTGTCGGTAAGTCTGTACCTCAGTCACCAGTACCGGACATTAGCTGTTGGTAAGTCTGTACCTCAGTCACCAGTACCAGACACTAACTGTCAGTAAGTCTGTACCTCAGTCACCAGTACCGGACACTAGCTGTCGGTAAGTCTGTACCTCAGTCACCAGTACCGGACATTAGCTGTCGGTATACCTCAGTCACCAGTACCGGACACTAACTGTCAGTAAGTCTGTACCTCAGTCACCAGTACCGGACACTAGCTGTCGGTAAGTCTGTACCTCAGTCACCAGTACCGGACATTAGCTGTCGGTATACCTCAGTCACCAGTACCGGACACTAACTGTCGGTATACCTCAGTCACCAGTACCGGACACTAACTGTCGGTATACCTCAGTCACCAGTACCGGACACTAACTGTCGGAAAGTCTGTACCTCAGTCACCAGTACCGGACACTAACTGTCGGTAAGTCTGTACCTCAGTCACCAGTACCGGACACTAGCTGTCGGTATACCTCAGTCACCAGTACCGGACACTAACTGTCAGTAAGTCTGTACCTCAGTCACCAGTACCGGACACTAGCTGTCGGTAAGTCTATACCTCAGTCACCAGTACCGGACACTACAATTGTAGCTGTCGGTAAGTCTGTACCTCAGTCACCAGTACCGGACACTACAATTGTAGCTGTCGGTAAGTCTGAACCTCAGTCATCAGTACCGGACACTAACTGTCGGTAAGTCTATACCTCAGTCACCAGTACCGGACACTACAATTGTAGCTGTCGGTAAGTCTGTACCTCAGTCACCAGTACCGGACACTAACTGTCGGTAAGTCTGTACCTCAGTCACCAGTACCGGACACTACAATTGTAGCTGTCGGTAAGTCTGTACCTCAGTCACCAGTACCGGACACTAACTGTCGGTAAGTCTGTACCTCAATCACCAGTACCGGACACTAACTGTCAGTAAGTCTGTACCTCAGTCACCAGTACCGGACATTAGCTGTCGGTAATTAGTATATTACCCGGTACCTCACTCACAAGTAACGGACATTAGCTGTCGGTAATTAATATAGTACCCGGTACCTCACTCACAAGTAACGGACATTAGCTGTCGGTAAGTCTTTTACTGTACCTTAGAATTTGTTACAGCTAGTCTTGGACCTAAAATAGAGTAATTTTACACATTTGGTTTTCGGCAGCTTGCCGGCCACTATTTACATATTCATTGAGGTTGACGTCACTGCACGCTGAGGTCTTACGCTGTCATTGGATGGCGGTCTTCCTTTAAATTTAGGCATCGAATGACAGCAAAAGACCAGCACGCAGGGTGACGTCAACATCAATGAATATGTAAATAGTGGCCGGCAAGCTACCGAAAACTTTGAGACACGGAAATTTTGCGTGTTTTTGGAAGAAATGGAGATTATTTCTGCGAAAGGAGGATACATTTGACTTGCATTTAGGAGGTTTATAAAATAAAAATTGTCCATCTTTCCAACGGTAAAAAGCGTTTTTTCGAACCTCAACTTGAAATGTGATTTTTGATGCAAGAAAGGTAGGTGGGGTCAATTTTTCGATCTAGAAAGCTTTCCACCCTTTAGCTTTTATTTTATCACCATTCAGGGGGGAGGGGGAGGGGGGGGGGCATTTTTATCAAAAATTGATCTCAACCCCCCAAATGTGTAAAATTACTCTGAACACTCTATTTTAGGTCCAAAACTAGCTGTAACAAAATCTCAGGTCCCTGTGTGACGACCACTGTCAATGACCTAACCAAACAGAGGAAGGACAACTAACACCATACCTTCATTTGTATATCTAACACCATACCTACATTTGTATATGTACCAGTGTTTTACTGATATTATATAATATTCAGCCCCGTAAAGATTCTTGTAAAAACATAGAAAATACCGAAGCGTCAACACAACCATAATCCGAACTCAAGACCGATTAACTTATTCGCTTATACTTTTACGAGGGTCTCTATGTAAATATTTCCTTTGTTCATATTTTGCCCCTAGTTTAATCGATTTTGAGGTCGGATTATGGTGTGTTTGACACTTTGGTATTCTTTTTTTCCCCATATCTTGCCCCTATATGTAGCTTTATCGATTTCGGATTATGGTTTTGTTGACGCTTCGGTACTCTCTGATTTTTTCTTGCACTGTAACATGAAGTCATCATCACTCTCTGATTTACTGTTGTAGATCTCGCAGAAAAGAAGGTCCGTGTTAACTCCGTCAAGTAAGTATTGTCAAATGGTAATCAAGCGTCTTTATGGTAGAACATAGGTAACCAGGCTTGTCTCCACTGACGTAAACCGGCTTGTCTTCACTCACGTAATCCGGCTTGTCTCCACTCACGTAATCCGGCTTGTCTTCACTCACGTAATCCGGCTTGTCTTCACTCACGTAATCCGGCTTGTCTCCACTCACGTAATCCGGCTTGTCTTCACTCACGTAATCCGGCTTGTCTTCACTCACGTAATCCGGCTTGTCTTCACTCACGTAATCCGGCTTGTCTTCACTCACGTAATCCGGCTTGTCTCCACTCACGTAATCTGGCTTGCCCCACTCACGTAATCCGGCTTGCCCCACTCACGTAATCCGGCTTGTCTCCACTCACGTAATCCGGCTTGTCTTCACTCACGTAATCCGGCTTGTCTTCTGTACGTGAATTATTGTAAGATATAAACTGGTAATAGATGTCATCGTCCTCAAAATTGTTACATGGTTCACAAATACCATTCGGTTTATGAAAATATGTATTAAATCAATTTAGCTGTAGCTGTGCACAAAAAGAAAACGCATTAAAGATCACGTAACACACACATATTCTGCACCTCTTAAAATCACGAATTACTAAATTGTGTTAGGTGAAAACTAGCAATTGCATTGAAAACACAACATATGGTACAAAAAATAAAATCAAATAATGCTCAGAAATATATCTTAAGTCGGTAAAAATTGTATACATTAAATGCCTCAGTTTTCACTTTGAGAACATGACATGTACTTGGATGTGGTCTAGATTTACATTGTGGATATCGTCAAGGAAGGAGAAGACGCTTGCTTTTCCGTTACCCTAGGTCGTATTCTCTTCTACCTTTCAAATGGTCTCCGTGTAACCTTATATTAGTTCAGATTTTACCACTAGTGTTAACCGATTTTAAGTTCGGTTTATGGTTTTGTTGAAGCTTAGGTATTCTCTGTTTTTTGTTTGTTTTTTGTTTTGTTGGTTTGTTTATTTTTGCTTTTTTTTATGTCATTGGACACAACCAGTGAGTTGTAGATAGCCATAGGCCACAGTGTCTGGTCAGCCATGTCCGAGAGTCTATGGAAATCGGTCGTCTCAGTACAAAAATATACACCATTTGTCAAAGGAGTTAGTTAGAATGTCTTCCCAGCTCTAACAACCGTAAACAATGAGTTGAAGGTTTTGCATCACATTTCTGGATGCTTTATTTAGGTGTATTGTCTATAAGTGTGGATTGATTCAGGATCAGTGACCAGTTACATGTACTATACGGTGGTGTTAATGCAATACACTTTGAGCGTAGTGAATTTTCACTTTTTTTCTCTCGATTGTATATTTCTTTGTCAAGTTGGTGCCGATTCTTGGTATTTCATTTATTGTAATTTACATGGGTGTGCTTTGAGAATTCAAGATCAAATATTTGCGCCCAGTGGTGTTTTCTCGAAATGCAATGCTTTTAAGAGCTCGCCATTAATCTTTATCAATAGAAGGCTAACATTCGTTGACAGGTTCTTTGATACTGTAATATACATACATACAGCATAGATCAGCTTTGTTGTAACAAAGGGCACACTGTGGTCATTTGTTTAAATATTACATTACATCTCCTCTTTTTTGTTGACATGTGTAATGTGTATGGGTACGTACGTGCTGATGACGTGTGCGTTAACTAAGAAATAATCTTATGTTTTAGTCCCGGGGTGATCGTCACCAACTTTCAGAAGAATGCGGGTATGGCCGATGATAAATACGAAAAGGTAATCTCTCAAATATTCTTTCAAAATATTTTATTAGCTTCTCATGTTGGTGTAATAGCTACAGTAGGTGCTACCAAACTAATACGATATACATGACCGTGTATGTTTACCACAAAAACAATAATTACCGACACATATCCAGCGAAGTGTCGCTCTTCCTGTACCGGAACCGCTCATTCCGTATGAAAGACAATACCACATTTACATGTTAAGGCTACTAATGTCGGGGATTGAATCAGTTTTGTCCAACGTTTCAGGTTCATGTAATTCTCTCTATAAGGCAAACTGCAAACCAAAGGCTCGGCCCTCGGTTAGAACCATATAGTTACGTCATAATTCACATAAATGCGTATAATCTATTTACAGTACATTGAGCGCCAGAAAACTCTTCAGCCGCTAGGTGGTGCTGGCGATCCTGACGAGGTTGCCAAAGCGATCCAGTTCCTTGCCTCCAACGAATCTTCATTCATCACTGGGCAGCTGCTGTTTGTGGACGGAGGACGTCACGTGTTCTCACCGTGTTAGAAACCACGTGACAACTCACTCACGGAGACATGTTGTCTTCATGATGTAAAAGGCTGATCAGGTGTTTGCATTCAAGACAATTAAATGCATGCATACAACTGCACGTTCTCAATGGTTTGATGTCCCAAAAGAACACATTGTATTCAATAAAGTAATCACAAACAAAAACTGAACTTCTCTTCTCATAAACGTTTTTATTAATGAAGAGTCGTAGTTGGGTTACCATCTGTTTACATATAGTGAGTGTTTGTGACGAACCCTGACTGTTGTGTATTACTGGACATAAATATCAGAAGTTTTGATATATAAATAGTGTATGTGAACTGATAATGTAAAAGAGACAGTCATAGTACAAGAATCGTTGTGATTTGTCCCCTGCCTTGAGAGTATAAGAGAAAAATTTCCAACTCAAGGGGTGATTAAGCAACTGGAATACCCCCCCCCCTTCTCCCCCTCCCCAACCGACTGTTGGAGATGTCTCTGTTCCACCTTCGAGGTAAGGGAGGATGAGTTCACTCTTAACATTCCAATACTGTGTTTTGATTATGTTCAGCATCTGTAAGACTGATTTGACCCAGATTTGCAAATGCCTTCTCCAATCAAGAGCTAAGGGTGGCGTAATCTGTCGTACCTTAGGGTTACATAGGGGAATGCTACGCAAAGGGGTTACAGAGTACATGTAATACTCCCGTAGGGGATGACAGAGAAATACTACCCCTCGGGATGACAGAGAAATACTACCCCTCGGAATGACAGAGAAAACATACCCTCGGGATGACAGAGAAATACTACCCCTCGGGATGACAGAGGAAACATACCCTCGGGATGACAGAGAAATACCGCCCCTCGGTATGACAGAGAAAACATACCCTCGGGATAACAGAGAAATGCTACCCTAGGGATGGCAGAGAAATACCGCCCATCGGTATGACAGAGAAAACATACCCTCGGGATGACAGAGAAATGGTACCGTAGGGGTAGCAGAAAAATATCACCCTAGGGGTGCCAGAGAAATGGTACTGTAGGGGTAGCATAAAAATCATGAACAAATAGAACGTTATATAATTAAGTCATAGCTGGAAAAATTGTCATCTTATGACAAAAGAAAAAAGAATCTACACCGGTATCTATACTGAAATATGACTGGGTCCGGTACATATGCTATTGTTTTACATGATGTTCCTGCATGTATACATGTTACCTGTATTTACATACACGTAAACTAATTACATATCTATCGGTGTGTACGTACAGTTATAACATATCATTGACCTAATGTTAGGAATAAGATTCATCAGTGTGGTATGAATTATATATACTGAGTTTGTTTTACAGAAGAAACAGACGTTTTCGAAAGCTCGCATACTAAGTTTTCCATTCCTGTTTGTGTACAAAACAAACTCGGTATATATATAATATACCTGTAAAAAGCCAGGTGAATTTCATATGAATTTTGCCCATGTTTTGAGATTCACATGAATTATTTTACATGCATGTAAAATTAACTAAATTATATAAATTCACATGGAATTTCCTGTGAAATTCATGTGAAAATAATATAATATAATAAGCCTTAAAAGAATACTAAAATAAAAAACTCTAATTAATTTCATGTGAATTTTTCTACGTGCAAATCACTTTTTGCCACATTTGTTCGTACACCACATATTTGTCTGTCTACTTCACCCGTGACATATTTACCGATGTACACGTACCCATTACATAATATACTTATGTACCTGTATATTGGCACACCTGTAACATTGCACTTGCATTATGTACACCTGTTATATATTTACTGTGTTGACGTACGCATATCTACCTGGGTGTACTTACATCTATTACATATGTACCTGTGTGTTTACCTGTGTTTATGTACACCCATTATATATCTACCTGGGTGTACCTACATCTATTACATATGTACCTGTGTGTTTACCTGTGTTTATGTACATTCCTTACATACCGCACAATGATCTTGACGAGATGATTTTATATGTACATATTAATGTGTACTAATACGAGGCAGAATGATGATTTTATCTTTTTACGGTGATCAATGGTTAACAATTTCTACATTTCTATCATATTCATCAACATCATGCTTTGAAGCGGGCCAGCGTTGCCACCCGATAAAGCGCGCAAAAGCATCATGTTTTGCATAAACTGCATGCTTTCCTCGGAGACTGGACCTCTGTGATGAAATGGATTGAATCGCCAGGATCTGTTTTGTGGTCTTGGTCTAGGGGCTGGTCGCCTTTGTCGGGTAGGGGTTGTCGGTTTGACTGGTGCAGGAGTGGCAGCAAGCTGGGCTGGACGTGGGGACTGCGCTGTGCCCTTGACTGACGGTGTCTTTTGCTGAACAGACCCTTGGTTCATTGAGGCTTTGTTACCTTTGGCTATTGGAACTTGCTTTCCTGGGGCTTGGTTTCCAGATGCCTGGTTTCCTTGGACTCGATTTCTAGATGCCTGGTTTCCTTGGACTCGATTTCCAGATGCCTGGTTTCCTTGGACTCGATTTCCAGGTGCCTGGTTTCCTTGGATTCGATTTCCAGGTGCCTGGTTTCCTTGGACTCGATTTCCTGGAGCTTGATTTATTGGAACTTGCTTTCCTGGGGCTCGATTTCCAGATACCTGGTTTCCTGGAACTTGATTTCCCGGGACTCGGTTTCCTGGGACTTGAACTCCTCGGACTTGTTCTCCTTTCCTTTGGTTTATTGTGGGCTGGTTTCCTTGGACTTGACGAGTCACAGTTGACATGGCCTGCCATTTACCGTCAATAGAGTTGGTTGCCGGTGGCCTTGCCCTTCCCGTCGGCACACGTGAGTTAATCGACTGTTCGAGTCGTGGTCTAACTGGTGGGCGCGTCGATTTACATTCCGACTTGTTGTCCGACTTGAGGACAAGTCGTGGCTCACAGCCGTCTGGGAGTACTTGGCACTCGTTAGGTACCACCAGCTTCGACGACCGGACGCCATACCTGTAACAAAGTACAATAATATTAGCCGGGATACAGTTCATATCATATGTCTGTTTGATAACATATTCGATAAATCCTGTTTTTGTTTTATCTTGGAATAGGCGTGTACATATTTCAGATCCCTAGTATTAGCCTATGGATTTTCTCCTGGTTTTAGTAATCCCCTTGATTACACTTGTATGTATACATCAAGGCATAGCACAATGAATATTATATAGCGCCTTCCAAATTATATTGGTAATGCTAGCATTTTGAATATAGTGACAATGATATTAGGTCGACTGTTCGATTAGGTTATGTAGATATAATTGTCTGACAAATCAGTAAAATATGCGTGACATTTATGTGTTAAAAGCTTTTTGTTGAACACATTACTTTTCAATACATTAGGATAAGTGATGACCCCCCAAGTCCTATCCAGCATTGATAACTTTGTCCCTTACACGAGAGAGCCTGGGGAATAGGATGGCTTCACTGTTTACATCATACATACTTTGACTTATTTGTGAAATGTAGGTTATGTTTACAACTAACGATAATACGAACTACGTACTCATTAATTAGGTTTGAAGGTCACTCTCACTCATTGTCACGTGGTCACGACATCAACAAGTGTCCGGATGGTCAATGACCAGGACCCTTGTCTGCCGGGTTATAGGTTCGATTCGTTTGGCTACAGGAGACTGATTCCTAACACCTTTAACTAGTCGCTGATGTACTCGGGATCATATGTCAGATATTAACTAAGAAATGTTTACGTATGTCAGTTGCTTTTAACGCCTGGTTTGTTAATACAAGTCAACAATGGCCGTCTGTCTCAGTTGTCTCCTTACCCGCGGTCAACTTCCCATACACAGGTCCTCATATATATCAACAATTACTTGGTTAGTCTAAGCTGACTCTCATGTACGGGCCCTCAGGAAAGTCATAAATAACGCAGAAAATATATCTACAAAGTAAAAATGATGTAAGACCGGGATAAAAATAGCTCAACTTTAAAATAACTTCATTGTATATGATAAACCTAGACACAAATCTATACTGTTGTTGTTTACAAAAAGGTGTCCTCACAGAATAGAACCCCGTTTTAAGGGTCAGCCACCAGCCCTTTCCTTTCTATCGAGGAGCAAACTATATATATTACTAGACATATGTCGCTCTAAAATCTATAACTGCTGACAAACAAACTTACGGTACAAGACTTCGAGAGATTCAGGTTGATGAAGACTATGGGCAAGTTTGGTCGCCATCTTGTTCTCATCGAGATATATTAAATGTATCTTTGTGTGATATGAAGATGGACGTTTTTGAGTTTGCTTATTAGTGTGCTTACTTGTTGTGATTGACAATGATAACTCGGTTCTTATTTTGAGGATTGATGCTTACTTGCATGTGATTAACATTTACATGGCGGGTGTCGTCGATGAAGCAGAAGACGCTTACTCTTCCGGATCACCTAGTCTTATTCTCTTGTACTGTTACATTTACGAGGGTCTCTATGCAAATCTTTTCATATGTTGCCTCTGGTTTAATCGACTTTGAGTTCGGATTATGATTTTGTTGACGCTTTGGTATTCTCTTATTTTTTTTATTGCAAAGGTAGATCCAATAACTGATTTTTTACCGGTCAGATAAATCGTACGGCTCATTGTAAATGTGGGTTCCACTATTGGTATAAATTTATGTAAATTGTAGATTTTTACACGTGAGATACTAATAAACATTATTTCAATTTAATAAGCTGAAAAGACCGCAAAACAACTAGAGGTTGACAACCAGTTCTTTCTAGCCTGTTTTCTAGAAATACACAGAATGACTGTTGAAGCATTAAGGACTAAATCTACTCTAAACGTGTATAGGACAACCCAACAGCGTAATGGTACAGTGTATTAATTCATTTAAAAGACGTTTGTCGCGTTTAATTCAAATGTTTGTCATTGTCTCTTGATAGTTTTGCAAAAGGACGAACCGTAAATAGCTTTAAAGAGTGTGTCTATATCACGGATCCCACCGATCAAGGTTGCACTTCTGAATTAACGGGATCAGTTTATTACACACGAGTAATATATAGATGTACACCATTACCCACCCCCATGGTGTGTGTTTCCAACGAGTTCTAGAGCAAACTCTTTGACCCATGATACAGATTACATGTCATTAATATACAATCCCTATCAGACTAGCATCCACAATTAGGGAAAGGTGAGTGATACGGGAGCTCTTATTGGAACGGTGAACACGAGGCCAAGGAGAGGGTGGTCAACTGACAGTGAGATATGACTGGTGTTGACACATGTACAGTGTTTTTATCTGTAGCCTTGTACATATCAACATGATAAGCTGTACTACGACTTAGCTTTATAGTGGATAAACAAACGTAACTTAGACGTTCCCGCCAGTACTAGGTCTGACGACAGGACAACCGCAGCTGGGGTCTTGTTTCGATATATATGCTGCATTCAAAGTAACAGACAATGACAAATATATTGTTTCACGTCTAAATAAACAATTAGGTACAAACTAGATTAACGTCTTTAACGATTGTAACAAACTGAAGTAAAGTTTTCGTCGATGTAGCAGAAGACGCTTACTCTTCCGGAAAATCTAGTCTTATTCTCTATTACTTTGCAAGGGTCTCCATGTTAATCTTTTCCCTTTTCGTATTTTGCCCCTAATTTAATCGATTTTGAGTTTGGGTTATGGTTTTGTGTCGCTTCGGTATTCTCATTTGATATTTCCTTCATTTTGATTATAGAACCTGCAAGCAGGGACTGTTCCATTAACGCTGACATCAGCAGTCTAACCACAGTGACTGTTTAGATCGAATAGAATGCATTTTCTATGGGATACAAGGGTAATTCCATTGTAGTGACATACTTACAAGCCTTGTAACCACTACTTCGGGACAATTTAACAAAGGTGACTTGGTCATTTGTTTATATTTATTATGGCTAGCCATTGACCTGGCGTTTGACATGTAATATGCTGAGGTGTTTGCTGATTTTGGCAAAACATACGAGAAAATACATGTCTGAAGGGGAAACAATTAACTTATCTGGATCACGTAACAGGTAGATGTATATGTTACACAAACTGATCATGCCGTTATGCCCTTAAGTGGCGATAGCAAACAACAGGGAAAATCGTTCCATCGGATATGATTTTGTCATCAAAATACAAATTGCAGTTGTAAATAACATCACACATATATAGGGAGGAAGTCAATCGTTAAAAATTCACATATTAGATAAAACTTCTGAACAAAGCAAGAGACTTATTGAGGTTAAAATGCAGATTTCTTAAAAGCCCCAAACTCCAAAACTCCACTGGTTTGTCTTGAAAAAAGGTTTCTCATTATGTCCTTCCAGTGTCCGATAGGAGCTTTTTTACATAATGGAAACACCTCCTTTATATACATATTTTTGTAATATTTTCAATAGTCGCCATTTGCATTTTTTAAAGTCGAAACAGAATCATTGTTTACGCTGTAACAGATCCAGTCCAGCACATTCCTCTAGTGCATACTATAGACACTTGTGAGTATAGGGGCATGGCTGTTTTCTGTATCATTTGTGATGTTTTTCGCCACACAGCTACATTTTTCGCATGTTTTGCCAAAATCATCGAACAGCTTAACAGCTTAGCAATAAGCTTGTCAAAAAAAGTCCATGGTTGTATGTACCAACAAAGGTCAAGTAACTTTTGCTATATTGTGCCGAAGGAGTGATTAATATGCTTGTAAATATGTAACTCCATATGCTACAGTATATAGATAACCCTTGATTGACCTATGCTCGTCTGTTGAAGGTTGTTCTAGAATATAATGAACTTATCCCGCCCCTGACACATGTTTCAGAGGTAAGTATGGAGAGTCCCTCGCCTGATGCAAGCCTGGATACCGTCTGTCATTGTTTATTGGGAGTGTTTTATCATCATACCTCACAGTATATATATGGTGAAGGTTATACGGGTTAAATGTTAGCGTGTACAGGTAATAAGTACGTAGTGTCAGGTAAGGAGACTAGTCCGGACATTCTCACTGGACATATGTAAACATACACATCGACTACACAAAGGGCAGTCCGGGCTAGAGTCAACGTGGGTGTCCTGAAAACAGCAGCGAACAGCAAAATCTCGAGGATAAAATATAAAAAGTAGGATCATGATATATTTGGTTATCAGTTGGAATATTTTAGTACATAATAGATAGCTTAAATCTTGTGACGAGGCAAGTGGCTGTCAAAGAAATTTACTAGAGAAAACCATGTCGATCATTCAACGGGAGATAACTCGTAAATGCATGTCATAAGGATTCTGTCACCTGGAGGTCGTGAAGACGGTGTTAAGAGTCGGACCCCATTGGGAAAAAGCCTATGCAAGGCATTATGGGTCATACAAAAATGTATCAGGTGAAAGTTAAGTTATTTAATTCAACAACACTTACTGTCACCTATACCATTAGTGGTAATTGCATTCATGCAATATGGATGTAACTTCTGAACTTTCATAGTACTGTGAAAGTTAAAAAAAAAATACTTTCAGTCCTTATGTAGTCCTTACTTTAACTTTCTTCCAGCTAAATACAGTGCCTCTGAGTAATTCAAATAGGTGATTATAAACATATTTTTGATTGATTGAAATTTATAGTTTGGTAGATTTTGATATGTGATGCCATATTGATATGAGCTCAAATTAAAGGAACATTCTTGGCCTAATTCAACGGTTTGAAATATAATCTTCAGGTCGTCAAACGCAGACGTCGGTTACGCTCTAAAATGCCACTAAATCCGCCAACAAACGTCCTTTTAAGTCTTCGACAGGTATGTAGCTACGAATCAGGTCAATTGTCACTTGTGTTGAACTGCAAAAATTTAAGTTATTTGCTCAACAGCTTACACATACCATACAGTAAATTATTTAGTTGTGTGATTTCTGAATTTTATCTGGAAGTAATTTCCTAAACGTTTTACTTTTTTATTGGCGTGGAAACGAGAAAGAATTTTCTCGACTCATACACAAACATTGCTGCACACCGTACACAGAATTTCCTGTTAGCACACAGAGAATATCTTACCCGCAGCACTGGAGTCCGTTTCTGGTGCAGTGACATTCAGAACACTCGCTGGTCCGGAACCTGGAGCCCGGTATCACGGAGAGTTTTACCGTCGAGTTTCCGGTTCCGATTGCATAATCACAGTAGAACTTCCTCGTCCCAAATACTACAAATCATAAAAAGTGGCGCTTTAACATCATTCTATATTCCGTAAATAAATCAATAACTGCTGACGTTTAATTTAAAAAGTTTCGTTATTTACATGCATGTCATTTTATAATTTACAATTGATTTCTTGAGTTTTTTAACAAAAAATTATATTTATTTCAATTAGAATTTTTAGATATATGTGATATTGACATAAAGACTGACAGCTTACGTCCGACAGAAGCTGTAATAAAACAATTAAAATGTAGATACATGTATAAACATAAAGGTCATTCTGTATTCAAGTATTATGTTTAAACCACAAATCATGTTACAAGACTGCGTTACATAAATCGGTTTTACGTTTTAAGCTTTAGATTCAGTTTTTTTTGGTCCAGGAACCACTGGACATTGATCGGCGAGTGTCCTTTACGACGCCTAACACCTACTAAATCGCGGCGCCGTTTTCATTGGATCCATCTGTGTCTAGTGGCGGACATTGATTGCGAACTAACATCAATATAGATATGGTCTTTGTACGGAGCTTCCCGACACGACACAATCAGCTTTTTATCGTAAATAAAGAACAAGTGTACATGTGATACCAGGAAATAACGTATATAGCTACCGATCACCTGTCAAAACTCTATACTGAAATACAAGGAATAAAACAAAAAGTGAATTGGACAGACACAAATATGCACGAGTGAATTAACCTGCTGTGATGTCTGGGTCTCCTGACATGCATGCTGTGGAGTAGAAATTGATTAGCAAGTTTGAAATGGAAGCGAACGATTACAAGATTTGTTCTTTTATTTCAAAATGTATGTAAATATATAACTGAATTATTTCAAAAGTCATTTCCGATTTTAAAATGTTAGCAATGTTCCTGAATTGAATATAGCGTAATCATAGACCGATTTAAAGCATCCTGCCTTAGACTCTGTGTCTTCATAAGGATTTATTTAAATGATGACAAAATTATTTCTAGGGTTAGCTCCCTTTGTATCATCTCGTTGAAATGCTGAAGCAGGAATTATGCATCAATATTGAAATAGCATTCCGTGGTAATGGTGTGTTCGCACAAAGAACACGATAATTCGACAGAACTGTTGGATTGACATAGCCGGATATAGATATGACCGATCTGATGAACTATTTCCCGCGGCCTTTGGATAAATTATGTGCTACTAATACCCATGTAGTAATACCCATGTATTAAAGAGACAATTTAGTGAACCCGCGTTTTTTCTTAAATCAACTAGAATGAAAAATACCTATATTCAGACAAAGAAATCCGTACTTTGATAATTAGATAACGTGTAGTCGATGTCCGATGTTGTCGGTTTAGTTATTGGGAAAGCCCGCGCCAAATATAGCGACATCAAAATATAGCACGAAATAACCGTGCCACCTGGCGCGACCACATGTATACGTGTTGTAAACAATTGGACCCAGTGACACGAGGGATTTGATTTCAAACGTACTTCTTTCAAGTTATGTTAGATTAACAAAATACGTTGTCAACAATTATGATATGGTTTTTATTAGATTCCACAAGAAATTGTGTTGTTATACTTCAACTAACCACAAGCAGATATTATTGAAAGCTCGCACACACAGGGGCCCTCTGAAGGGAAATATGTTAACCTGAAAACACGCATGCTCCGTGGGGTCAAAGTGAGCAGAGATGTTTATAAACATATGTCTCATTTGCATGGGTTGAACGATTAAGGTTTCCTTATTATTAATTGAAAAACGCACGCAAAACATCAAGTTTTGTCAAAATATCAGTATGAATAGTTCACAAGGATTACCGAACTACAATTTATAAAATATTTGGTGATATTATAAAAAAGTAAACGAACTTCGCTAAATTGCCACTTTAATATGTTCTCGTAATGATTATGATATATAGATATAAATGACACTCATATTGTCCAACGAATTAGAGGGAAAGCATTAGTAGCACTGAGGTATCGATGTATCCTGGCAACATCTATTTTGTGTATTCAAGTGGTATACTTATGTATCTATCAACGTTCTGTTGTTTTGCCACAAGATGTTTGTTCAAAAGGTAATGTGTAAACACCATTTTTCGTTGCTAGATGTGTTTTTTCTTTATAATGGCCTGTTATTGTATTACTTTCGTAGGTAAGTTGTTGGTTTAAGATATCCTGTCCGAACATCGAGTGGATAGATCTGTTAAACACAGCAGCGGAGCTGGTCCGGAGGGCTCTACATAGTTACCTACTTACATACGACTGGTCTGTGCTGTCTAGTACAAGAACGGTAAAATAGAGTACGGTCCGGACATCAAAGTGGCCCGAGCACTCTACGGTGACACTTTTCATTCATAATACGCCATTGTACATCTCCCACACACATACTATATCAGGAGTCCCGCTAACAAGATACGCCCGACATAGTCGTATTCAGCGTCACACTACCAACAGAAATCTTCCTAACCAAACGGCCAGGACAAGCATGTTCTTCGGTACAGAACACATGTATTGACATGGTACCAAGCGACCGTATACCTCTTCGGTACAGAACACATGTATTGACATGGCACCAAGCGACCGTATACTTTTCATTTTGATACCGATACCGGTATTAAAAACGAACAAGGAACTATCCAAACGATGGTCGTTTAAAAACT
Source organism: Mimachlamys varia (assembly GCA_947623455.1). NCBI lineage: Eukaryota > Metazoa > Mollusca > Bivalvia > Pectinida > Pectinidae > Mimachlamys > Mimachlamys varia. The sequence goes on from OX392529.1 coordinate 6,489,738, forward strand.
GTTTCTAATGCCAAAGCAACAGATTGAGAAAAGTTTACAAGTATAGTTGCAAATACAAGTATTAGTTTTCCTAGCTTGTGACAACCTCTTCTCTTTTGAGTCCTTATGAAACTTTTAGTCGTGAGTTCTACTGGTGTATTTTAAAGATGGAACAATACATGTACATATCAGTACTACAGTGAAACCTCTCTATTAAGACCACCTTAGGTACCACACCAACGTGGTCTTAATAGCGGGAAAGTCTTAATATCGAGGGTGACCATACAGGAAGATTTAACTAGTCTCAGCCGTGTTTTCTACGGATTTCTAGGATGTCTGACCACTATGTGTCACCATGCGTATTCACAGGCACTTGTGGCCAGGATAATAACCATATATATAATATATAGAATATAGCGAAATTTTAAAAAATAAAATAAAATATATAAACAAAATTTTCCAATTTTCTTTTTATGTTATTAATCATCTAAAACCATAATGAAAATAACTGCCAAATTTCAGCTTGATACGTCAAGCGGTTAAATTTTACAAAAAATCGACTATCAAACACTGAAAAGAGAGAAGGTATGCAACTCCGTGGCAGAAAATACCTCGACCACGTTACAAAACAGTCATAAAAACTTACTTTCCGTTCATACTAGAGAAAAACGAACAGCTTCCATCCATTCCCTATATATTTTCCTTTCTAAAAAGCTATAATGATCCACACTTTTATTTATCGATCGCAAGCGCAGAGTGGTAACATCTCAGAAACCCCCGAAATTTTCGATATAGGAATTACCTGTGACGGAAGTGGATTCCGAACAGCAGTAGACTTATGGAAAAGCCAGAAAGGTCTCGATGTTCGTTTTTGCGCCAAAATACAAACATCGTTTTTGCGTCAATTTAAAAACTTTTGTTTTAAATGATTTCCGACGATGGCAGCATCGGATTTCACTACTAAACACCTTAGGATGGTTTAATGGTAAGATAAACTTAATCGTTTGTATACTAATGATTTGTGAAATATTTTAACATTTTAGAAGTACATAAATATAATCAGGGTAGTCTCCCCTGAGACGTTAGCAGTGACTTCCGTCACAGGTAATTCCAATACCGAAAATTTCGGGGGTTTCTGAGATGTTACCACTCTGCGCTTGCGATCGATAAATACAAGTGTGGATCATTATATCTTTTTAGAAAGGGAAATATATAGGGAATGGATGGAAGCTGTTCGTTTTTCTCTAGTATGAACGGAAAGTAAGTTTTTTATGACTGTTTTGTAACATGGTCGAGGTATTTTCTGCCACGGAGTTGCATACCTTCTCTCTTTTCAGTGTTTGATAGTCGATTTTTTGTGAAATTTAACCGCTTGACGTATCAAGCTGAAATTTGGCAGTTATTTTCATTATGGTTTTAGATGATTAATACCATAAAAAGAAAATTGGAAAATTTTGTTTATATATTTTATTTTATTTTTTAAAATTTCGCTATATTCTATATATCATATATATATATAGTTATTATCCTGGCCACATGTGCCTGTGTGCGTATTCAGGCACGATAACTAACTAGCATACCTCTCTAAAAGCATTCAAAGATACTAGTCTAGTTACGACTATGTCTAACAATCCTACTAAAGTGCACGGACATATAAAACAGTGATTGTATTGTGTCGGTATAACCGATGATGTATGTGAGGTACAGCGACACCTGTGGGAGATAACAGACCCTATATTTGTGTCGCTGCTGGGTGACGGATAGTCTGCCTGTCGCCCTGCGAAGTTACCCGCCCAATGTAAAAGGCACGACACTTTCATGTAGAATGTTCTATCGAGCTTTTATCAAGCCGTAATGATGTTGTTGGCTCTTCGTTAATTACATAACACGTCATACAAATCAATATATAGTATCCACCTGGTAATTTGCCATACCTTCCTTAGTCTAATTGGATATAAACTAGCGAGTAATCCGACACGCTTGAAGGTCTTTGGTTGATGTAAGGTAAATTGCTATGTACTGTTGGAGAGATTGATATTGTTTTCTTTGTGCTTGTAAAATGTCATCACTTCCGCGGAAGAAGTCTCCGTTTTCTCATGCAAAACATGCAAAAGTTACTGCTATTTGCATATTCATGAATTGACGTTAGTCATGTGCCGAAATTTAACGCGTTGATTGGCTGGTTTCTTTTAAGACAAAAATGGCTGCACTTCCAGCAAAATCCACCACTGTTTGGTTTCTGGTGCAAGAAAATGTAGTGGGGCGAGTTTTCGAAATCGATAATTTTACCCCTCGTCGTATAATATCGTCGTTCGGGGTGGCGTTTTAACCGAAAATTAAACAGAGCCCTAAATGTGCGAGGTCCAAATATAACAGTAACACATTTGTAGTAAGGCGACAGGTGCAGAGTAACTAAGCCAACTGATAGTGGTACACCGATATATATGTAATAAAAAAATAATAAGGCCTTGGTCGGGTTCAATAAAATAATAGTAAATCATTGTGAACGTACAATAAAATAATAATAAGGCCTTGTGTATTTACCATAAAATAATAATACGTGCGATAAAGGAAACAATAGGTATCTACGGAGGTTAATGGCCAAGATACAATAATACAAACCACATAGTTTGCAAAACGGGCGATTCTAAGGAAAATGTTGACCTTACTTCGAGTTCAATATATTGACACATACATTGTAGATAACCGGCTGTAACGATCAAATGTTCTGAAAATATCCAATCGTGATACAGAATTATATATTTCCTAATGGTTAAATATATATTGTATATGAACGTCGATGCGGATTTTTATATACAACATAATATAGAATAACTTAATTATCGTCTAGTTGAATCAATGGCCGATGTAGTAACTTAATTATCGTCTAGTTGAATCAGTGGCCATGATAGTAACTTAATTATCATCTAGTTGAATCAGTGGCCGAGGTAGTAACTTAATTATCGTCTAGTTGAATCAGTGACCGGGATAGTAACTTAATTATCGTCTAGTTGAATCAGTGGCCGGGGTGGTAACTTAATTATCGTCTAGTTGAATCAGTTGCCGAGGTAGTAATTTAATTATCGTCTAGTTGAATCAGTGGCCGGGGTGGTAACTTAATTATCGTCTAGTTGAATCAGTTGCCGAGGTAGTAATTTAATCATCGTCTAGTTGAATCAATGGCCATGATAGTAAATTAATTATCATCTAGTTGAATCAGTGGCCGAAGTAGTAACTTAATTATCGTCTAGTTGAATCAGTGGCCGAGGTAGTACATGTAACTTAATTATTGTCTAGTTGAATCAGTGACCGGGATAGTAACTTAATTATTGTCTAGTTGAATCAGTGGCCGAGGTAATAACTTAATCATCGTCTAGTTGAATCAATGGCTGAGGAAGTAACTTAATTATCGTCTAGTTGAATCAGTAGCCATGATAGTAACTTAATTATCGTCTAGTTGAATCAGTGGCCGAGGTAGTAACTTCATTATCGTCTAGTTGAATCAGTGGCCGGGGAAGTAACTTAATTATCGTCTAGTTGAATCAGTGGCTGGGGTAGTAACTTAGTTATCGTCTAGTTGAATCAGTGGCCATGATAGTAACTTAATTATCGTCTAGTTGAATCAGTGGCCGGGGAAGTAACTTAATTATCGTCTAGTTGAATCAGTGGCCGAGGTAGTAACTTAGTTATCGTCTAGTTGAATCAGTGGCCATGATAGTAACTTAATTATCGTCTAGTTGAATCAGTGGCCGGGATAGTAACTTCATTATCGTCTAGTTGAATCAGTGGCAGGGGTAATAACTCAATTATCGTCTAGTTGAATCAGTGGCCGAGGTAGTAACTTAAACATCGTCTAGTTGAATCAGTGGCCGAGGTAGTAACTTAATTATCGTCTAGTTGAATCAGTGGCCGAGGTAGTAACTTAATTATTTTCTAGTTGAATCAGTGACCGGGATAGTAACTTAATTATCGTCTAGTTGAATCAGTGGCCGAGGTAGTAACTTAATTATCGTCTAGTTGAATCAGTGGCCGGGGAAGTAATTTAATTATCGTCTTATTGAATCAGTGACCGGGATAGTAACTTAATTATCGTCTAGTTGAATCAGTGACCGGGATAGTAACTTAATTATTGTCTAGTTGAATCAGTGACCGGGATAGTAACTTCATTATCGTCTAGTTGAATCAGTGGCCGAGGTAATAACTCAATTATCGTCTAGTTGAATCAGTGGCCGAGGTAGTAACTTAATCATCGTCTAGTTGAATCCGTGGCCATGGTAGTAACTTAATTGTCGTCTAGTTGAATCAGTGGCCGAGGTAGTAACTTAATTTTTGTCTAGTTGAATCAGTGGCCGAGGTATTAACTTAATTATCGTCTAGTTGAATCAGTTGCCGAGGTAGTAATTTAATTATCGTCTAGTTGAATCAGTGGCCGAGGTAGTAACTAAATTATCGTCTAGTTGAATCAGTGGCCATGATAGTAACTTAATTATCGTCTAGTTGAATCAGTGGCTGGGGTAGTAACTTAATTATCGTCTAGTTGAATCAGTGGCCGGGGTAGTAACTTAATTATCGTCTAGTTGAATCAGTGGCCGAGGTAGTAACTTCATTATCGTCTAGTTGAATCAGTGGCCGGGATAGTAACTTCATTATCGTCTAGTTGAATCAGTGGCAGGGGTAATAACTCAATTATCGTCTAGTTGAACCAGTGGCCGAGATAGTAACTTAATTATCGTCTTGTTGAATCAGTGGCTGGGGTAGTAACTTAATTATCGTCTAGTTGAATCAGTGGCCATGATAGTAACTTAATTATCGTCTAGTTAAATCAGTGGCCGGGGTAGTAACTTAATTATCGTCTAGTTGAATCAGTGGCCGAGGTAGTAATTTAATTATCGTCTAGTTGAATCAGTGGCCGGGGTTGTAACTTAATTATCGTCTAGTTGAATCAGTGACCGGGATAGTAACTTAATTATCGTCTAGTTGAATCAGTGGCCGAGATAGTAACTTAATTATCGTCTAGTTGAATCAGTGGCCGAGGTAGTACATGTAACTTAATTATCGTCTAGTTGAATCAGTGGCCGAAGTAGTAACTTAATTATCGTCTAGTTGAATCAGTGACCGGGATAGTAACTTAATTATCGTCTAGCTGAATCAGTGGCCATGATAGTAACTTAATTATTGTCTAGTTGAATCAGTGGCTGGGGTAGTAACTAAATTATCGTCTAGTTGAATAAGTGGCCGAGGTAGTAACTTAATCATCGTCTAGTTGAATCAGTGGCCGAGGTAGTAACTTAGTTATCGTCTAGTTGAATCAGTGGCCATGATAGTAACTTAATTATCGTCTAGTTGAATCAGTGGCCGGGATAGTAACTTCATTATCGTCTAGTTGAATCAGTGGCAGGGGTAATAACTCAATTATCGTCTAGTTGAATCAGTGGCCGAGGTAGTAACTTAAACATCGTCTAGTTGAATCAGTGGCCGAGGTAGTAACTTAATTATCGTCTAGTTGAATCAGTGGCCGAGGTAGTAACTTAATTATTTTCTAGTTGAATCAGTGACCGGGATAGTAACTTAATTATCGTCTAGTTGAATCAGTGGCCGAGGTAGTAACTTAATTATCGTCTAGTTGAATCAGTGGCCGGGGAAGTAATTTAATTATCGTCTTATTGAATCAGTGACCGGGATAGTAACTTAATTATCGTCTAGTTGAATCAGTGACCGGGATAGTAACTTAATTATTGTCTAGTTGAATCAGTGACCGGGATAGTAACTTCATTATCGTCTAGTTGAATCAGTGGCCGAGGTAATAACTCAATTATCGTCTAGTTGAATCAGTGGCCGAGGTAGTAACTTAATCATCGTCTAGTTGAATCCGTGGCCATGGTAGTAACTTAATTGTCGTCTAGTTGAATCAGTGGCCGAGGTAGTAACTTAATTTTTGTCTAGTTGAATCAGTGGCCGAGGTATTAACTTAATTATCGTCTAGTTGAATCAGTGGCCGGGGTGGTAACTTAATTATCGTCTAGTTGAATCAGTTGCCGAGGTAGTAATTTAATTATCGTCTAGTTGAATCAGTGGCCGAGGTAGTAACTAAATTATCGTCTAGTTGAATCAGTGGCCATGATAGTAACTTAATTATCGTCTAGTTGAATCAGTGGCTGGGGTAGTAACTTAATTATCGTCTAGTTGAATCAGTGGCCGGGGTAGTAACTTAATTATCGTCTAGTTGAATCAGTGGCCGAGGTAGTAACTTCATTATCGTCTAGTTGAATCAGTGGCCGGGATAGTAACTTCATTATCGTCTAGTTGAATCAGTGGCAGGGGTAATAACTCAATTATCGTCTAGTTGAACCAGTGGCCGAGATAGTAACTTAATTATCGTCTAGTTGAATCAGTGGCTGGGGTAGTAACTTAATTATCGTCTAGTTGAATCAGTGGCCATGATAGTAACTTAATTATCGTCTAGTTAAATCAGTGGCCGGGGTAGTAACTTAATTATCGTCTAGTTGAATCAGTGGCCGAGGTAGTAATTTAATTATCGTCTAGTTGAATCAGTGGCCGGGGTTGTAACTTAATTATCGTCTAGTTGAATCAGTGACCGGGATAGTAACTTAATTATCGTCTAGTTGAATCAGTGGCCGAGATAGTAACTTAATTATCGTCTAGTTGAATCAGTGGCCGGGGAAGTAACTTAATTATCGTCTAGTTGAATCAGTGGCTGGGGTAGTAACTTAGTTATCGTCTAGTTGAATCAGTGGCCATGATAGTAACTTAATTATCGTCTAGTTGAATCAGTGGCCATGATAGTAACTTAATTATCGTCTAGTTGAATCAGTGGTCATGATAGTAACTTAATTATTGTCTAGTTGAATCAGTGGCCATGATAGTAACTTAATTATCGTCTAGTTGAATCAGTGGCCGGGGTAGTAACTTAATTATCGTCTAGTTGAATCAGTGGCCGAGGTAGTAACTTAATTATCGTCTAGTTGAATCAGTGGCCGGGGTAGTAACTTAATTATCGTCTAGCTGAATCAGTGGCCATGATAGTAACTTAATTATTGTCTAGTTGAATCAGTGGCTGGGGTAGTAACTTAATTATCGTCTAGTTGAATAAGTGGCCGAGGTAGTAACTTAATTATCGTCTAGTTGAATAAGTGGCCGGGGTAGTAACTTAATTATCGTCTAGTTGAATCAGTGGCTGGGGTAGTAACTAAATTATCGTCTAGTTGAATAAGTGGCCGAGGTAGTAACTTAATCATCGTCTAGTTGAATCAGTGGCCGAGGTAGTAACTTAGTTATCGTCTAGTTGAATCAGTGGCCATGATAGTAACTTAATTATCGTCTAGTTGAATCAGTGGCGATGGGACGTTTTAAGAAATACATATTATATATAGTACATTGTACATAGTGACAATTTGGGCTTTAAAGTTATAGGCTCTTACATACGTAAGCATTTCATTTGATATCTATGAAACGAGTGTAAGTTTTTGGCTAGCTAAATGGAACATTTGAGGCGAGCACAATGTTCACGTCACCATAAAATGTAAAAAGCCGCCACTTAGACTACAGTGTGGAAGTCTGTGACGTCATGCTTTTGTAAATTGAAGCTTACATGTACAACCAATCACATGGCTTATAGGACATATACGCCGTACATTACGTGATGAAACTTTGCAGGTGAGAAGACGGCATTTGAGAACGTTACTTATCAATAATGATAATTTCCGGTGGATTTTTAAGCTTTATGATTAATAATAACTGCAACTACACCAATAACATCCACCAGTACTACAATTGTAAGAAAAAACGTCGGTTTCAGTGGTCAATCGCGCTAATTAGCGGAGCAATGATGTGGTGAACATTATGAAGCATTATGATAAAAGAAATGATCAATAAAAAAATTATAAAACACAACTATGCGTATGAATGCGATTGAAATACCGTGTTCGAAATAAATACGAAAAAACCTAATGTAAGTACGCCATCTTACCCGTGACTTCCTGTCGGGCAGGCGTGTACGTACACGCCGTCGACGACTGCACGACTCCGAGAATTAACATTGCAAGTAAAGCAAACTCCATCTCGTACATTCACGGATCTCCAGATAAGAACTCTCCGAAACACAGCTGCTCCAGTAAGTTGTCCCAACAATGGTTCTGACCAAAGTGAGTGCGATGACCTCCAAGTCGGGTTAGTAACTGTCTAGTAAACGTCACATGGCCGTCCTGGACTGTCAATGCCGTTACGTGGACCCGCGCTGTTCATTCTTAAGGCTGCTCTAGAGGTCATCACTTCGGTGTAGGTCACGCTGCACCGCGTGTCAGTGCCATTGTGACGTAACGCGGGATAGTCGTACGCTGTATGTGATTTGTTCTATCTTACCACACATAATCACGTCTGGACGACACGCCAATAAAAAACGTCGAATTTTATGATATTATTAAATTTCAGGAGTCGTTTTAGTCTACATATTATATTGATCAATGATCAGCGACAATTAGATACTTGGTTTTTACCGCCGACTGCTGACAGGCTGTTGTGTGTCATGGCCGGGGGCGCTACATCACAGTGACGTAACCGTACTATACTTTTCCTATTATTGACATGGCTGATTCAGTGTATTGCTATGTATAAGAATTTCTTAAATTCCTTTTATGGAACATAGGGTGCGTTTGTCGTTTTCAAATGAAACTATTTAAATAAATTATTTGCCGATATGTGAATGTAAGATGCGACAAGACTGAGTTGTACAGTTAGAGACTGGGAGGCGGGGTTCCTCGACGTAAGGAGGGATCTTTATATATACATGTTGTAGCTCCCTTCTTCAACTTTGTAAACTCTTACTACGTATAAATAAGCTTATACGCAATGTAAAAAGGCTCGGCGGATTGATTTGTTTCAAATATGGAACCGTTCACGCTTCGGAATGAGAATTTTTCGATGACAGCTATCCTTTGATTCTTTCAACGTCTTGAAACCTGGAACAAATTAAGGATACATCAGTCAAATCATATAATAAATGGTTGCTGGTAAACTTCTATTCGATTGATGCACATGCGAAATTAACACAAAAATGGCGGCTTCCTGTTGCGACGTTTGACTGCGTCACTACATAGTACATATTGTACCATATCGGTATGTCAAATCGTGAACGTGTACATATTGTATCATATCGGTATGTCAAATCGTGAACGTGTACATATTTTATCATATCGTCATGTCATTCGTGAACGTGTACATATTTTATCATATCGGTATGTCAAATCGTGAACGTGTACATATTGTATCATATTGGTATGTCAAATCGTGAACATGTACATCTTTTATCATATCGGTATGTCAAATCGTAAACGTGTACATATTTTATCATATCGGTATGTCAAATCGTGTACGTGTACATATTGTATCATATCGGTATGTCAAATCGTGTATCATATCGGTATGTCAAATCGTGTACGTGTACATATTGTATCATATCGGTATGTCAAATCGTGTACGTGTACCAGACCAGTGTGTCGATGCGTGTACATGTACATAACGACAACTTTTCGAAATGCTGGTGACAATACTTGATTTAAAAATAACATGTGATGGCAAAAAGAAAAAAAGTCTGTACAATGCGTATTTTCTAAATTTACCAATGTATCGATGTAGATTCACTGGGACTATTTTGTCTTAGCAACCACGGCTACCGTGGCTACCATCGAAGCGACCCGCCTCGAATGTTGTTTTCTTCTTCTTCGTATAGCATTTAAACAGTAATAAGGATGTACACATAAGGACTATACCTCCTTTTGAAGTAGTATACGTTAGTATGCCCGCAGTTGGCAACGAACATAACTTTGGTGCGCACTAGCAGTCGAAATGAGGTACAATCCTGAACATTACAATATTGGGCGGGGAGGATGACTGGTACAGAGAGTTGGGAGACGATAAACACCGCAGGTTTCCAAACCAATCTCAAACTCCAACATTTGAAATCATATAACGTTTATTTCGTGTCTGTGCTCAGCTCGAGCGTGGCATCTCAATTAAGGTCCGGAGCTTGCTCCAAATCAAAACAAACATTCAAAAACACTGCAGACGACTGGCAACGGTCAGCAAAACCATTTGTATTGTGTGTGTGGATAAGTCGAATCTTTGAGAAATTCCTGACAAGGATGTCATCTATGAAAGATTATAAGACTCTTTCATATGCGTGTATGTAGGATAGGGATATTCCACCCGAGGGGTCACAAAATGTGGTGAAACCCGAGGCTTGCCGAGGGTTTCATCACATTTTGTGATTCCGAGGGTGGAATATCCCTATCCTACATACACACATAATGAAAGAGTCTTTTTCTCTCATATCAACTACCCGAATAAGCTCAAAAACCATGAAAATATGTTTAAACAGGCTACCATTTTGAAATTTCAACTTTTTCCTTGAGATTTTTTGACGAAAACGAATTAGACAGCGAGTTTAAGCATACCCTATATTTGCAAACGAGGTTTGCGCAGAAAAAATAATCTCCTCTTCGTGGTGTTTATGGTTAAAATTTTGTGAAAGGTTTTAATTTTATCACGCCGTCGTTTTTTCTTTCCGGCATCAGAGTTTACCGTATTCGTGACGTCACGTCATTGTTGAGCCATTGTGACGTCACGTCGCGTGAAATGCTATGTAAGATTATAAGACTCTGTCATGACCAGGGATGTAAGATAAGGAAATTCAACCCGAGGGGTTTTCAAATTTGGTAAAACCCGAGGCTTTGCCGAGGGTTTTGCCAAATTTGAAAATCCCGAGGGTGGAATTTCCTTATCTTACATCCCTGGTCATGGCGGAGTATTTTTCTCTCATTTCAACTACTTGAATAAGCTCAAAAACCATGAAAATACTTTTGACTGGCCACCATTTTGAAAATATCAAATTTTTCCTTGATTTTTTTTGACGGAAACAAATGATACAGCGAGATCGAACATACCCCATATTTGCAAACGTAGTTTGCGCAGAAAAAATAATCTCAGCTTTCTAATGTACACGGTTAAAATATCGTGAAAGGTTTTAATTTCATCACGTCGCCATTTTTTTTTTTCGGCATCAGATTTTACCGAACTCGTGACGTCACGACATTGTTGCGCAATTGTGACGTCACGCGGTGGCTGTATTGCATGGGTAGGGGTGTAATACAACCACAGCGATCATATGTGTATTGCCCTAGACAGGCCAGTATTACACACCTAGAAATGAGAGAAAGATGTTTCTTACATGGCTTTCTTGCATGGGCAAACTCTATCCAACATGGCGAGATATGAGAGAAATATAACTTATCGTAAATAACAGCGGGAATCATTTATCTACTGATTGTACATAATATATACAATTTAGATTAATTCAGAATAAAAGTTGGTCAGTTGAAATACAAGCTTCATGTAAATAAATATGGTTACAAAAACACTCAAGTTAACATAGAAAGATATTTCCACTACTGTAACTGCTGTACATAGCATGTCTCGTATTGCTACAGACCTTTTAGCACTTCGTCCCAGATAGCCCTATTAGTACAGCGAGGACACTGGGACTTTTGATTTTCTGGAATAAGTTGTTCTAAGTAAAAAGTTGAGACAGGCAATGAACGTTTATATAAAATTAACCATGTACTTCGTACATGTATCTTGTAAACTTATACTGTAATGAGAGGAGTAACACTGTCAATTCAATACATATATTGCTCTTTTATAAAATTACAACTCTAATTTGGAGGCATTTTTATCAAAAAGATGAAAATTATCAACACAATATCAGTACATGTATATTACACCATCATGACTTTAATCTATGCACCACCGTTATCCTCATCATAAATCATCATTGGATCGAGGTACTGTAGCATCATTGGATTTGCCGCCATCTCAGAAACCCTCCTCTTTTTTACCTCTTGCGTTAAAGAGTTCTGAGAATATCCCTTGGTATGGTACTCATGAGAGTCTGGACTCTAAAAGTGTTATGATATCCTAGTACGAAACTCCCCCCCAGCATGAAATCTTGAGTACGGTAGTTGTATGATATCCGAGTACGAAACTCCCCCCAGCATGAAATCTCGAGTACGGTAGTTGTATGATATCCGAGTACGAAACTCCCCCCAGCATGAAATCTCGAGTACGGTAAAAAATGTAGTTGTATGATATCCGAGTACGAAACTCCCCCCAGCATGAAATCTCGAGTACGGTAGTTTTATGATATCCGAGTACGAAACTCCCCCCAGCATGAAATCTCGAGTACGGTAGTTTTATGATATCCGAGTACGAAACTCCCCCCAGCATGAAATCTCGAGTACGGTAGTTTTATGATATCCGAGTACGAAACTCCCCTCAGCATGAAATCTCGAGTACGGTAGTTTTATGATCTCGGGTAGGTGGAAGAAAGCCGGAGACCCAGAGAATGTCGGAAAACCATTACCCCCTGGTCACCGCGGAGAGGACTGGAAAGAGCACTGAAATTAAAAGAACTTGTACATTGTACCATTGCTTGAGACACGAATTTGAGAAGAACGGAAAGAACAGGAATTTGATAGAAACGGTGTTGTAATACTCCGAACAGGGTTGTAATACTCAAAATAGTGTTGTAATACTCAAAATAGTGTTGTAATACGAATTTGATAGAAATAGTGTTGTAATACGAATTTGATAGAAATAGTGTTGTAATACTCAAAATAGTGTTGTAATACTCAAAATAGTGTTGTAATACTCAAAACAGTGTTGTAATACTCAAAATAGTCTTGTAATACGAATTTGATAGAAACAGTGTTGTAATACTCCGAACAGTGTTGTAATACTCAAAATAGTGTTGTAATACCCAGAACAGGGTTGTAATACTCAGAACAGTGTTATAATACTCCGAACAGTGTTGTAATACTCAAAACAGTGTTATAATACTCAGAATAGGGTTGTAATACTCAGAAGAGGGTTGTAATTCCTAGTAGAGTGTTGCTGTACTTACTGTAGGTACGTACATGTATCTTGGAAGAAGTGGAACATGGCGCTATACCGGTAAGGAAATATGCTGACATGTTTATCGTCTTTTAAGTACCCACTCATTCCCTGGTACAGGCCAGACAAATTATTCTTAAGTATAACCTGTTACGATTGACCATAAATAGAAGCAGCCCATGCTAGCCAATCTGACAATACCTCTACTCCGTCACTCTCCAGCCCCCTGGGCACCAGTGGCCACTCCAATCAGTCGTGTGTCACTAATTAGCCTGACATGTCTAACAAGAAAAACCTAAGACGGGCCCTGTCAATCATCCGGATAACGGTCGCCTTTAGGTTTAAATGTCGAGTTCCGTCACACGAGAACACGTTTCCAGCACCAAGAAAAATGCATTAAGATAAAATACAGTGTATAACAGTATCACATGTTTCTACATGACAAACAATGCCATTACAAAAATATAGCTGTCCCTCTACAACCAAAGTGTAACACAAATATACAATACGCTGTCAACATTACAACTGTAAAGGAAATAGCCCCTAAACGTCTCTATAATGCACAAGTAAGAAAACTTCATACCATAAAACAATCATACACTATATCTATTTCTATATAAGTTCAAAAATATCAACATTTTTGAAAAAGTCAGATGTTAAATTATGGTTGGTTTTCAATTTAGTCAAATTGAAATAGAAGCTACAATTAAATTCAAATTACTTTCTTTCCCCTCTACAAAACACACATTATACCTGTATGCCTGGGCCAAAAAGGACAACGGTAGCGACAGCTATGCCTTACAGCTTATCCGAAAACCAAAGCAATTTACACATGTGAAGGGTCGCAAGCATCTCACCAGCGATTTCAGAAGCAAACTCGAAAAGCAGCAAAAGCAGTAAGCGGACCATCTATAAATACGGCAATAATGCAAAATATATTTACATTTGTTCTGCATCTCTTCATTGTAATACATTACGGAAGCAAATGTTGTTATATGACTGTAACAACATTTGCTATTATGACATCATCACTCTCTATATTATGACGTCTTCAATTTCTTTGTTGTTTACACTTGATTTGCTGTTATGAAACTGATTGAAATAACAATAAAAGCAAGACAATTCTATCAAAATGTAGATAAAAATAATGAACGATTTAGCAAATATTGTTACAGCCCTGATGCAACGAAAAATGTAACAATTGTTACAATGTTCGTACACAATGCACAACAAATGTAACATTGTTACAATTTTCGTGCATCACGCACGAAAAATGTAAAAATTGTTACATTTTTCACAATTGTTACATTTTTCGTTGCATCACAGCCCTATCGCTGACAAACTGACATAACCAACATAAGTCTACCGAGCTTTATTAAGTTTGTTATCAATAATAAGGTATGTTAGCAGACTGTTTGCTAAAATATTTATTGCTTAAATATGTTTTCATGATCCTATCTAAGTCGCTCCTTTAATTTTATCACGGCCTCTTATGGCGATGTGAAAAGCTGTGTCTTCATACAGCTTGGGAACAGTGCAGTAGAATAGGCTGTAGGAACCTTCAGTGTAATCCCTGATACATGTAGTTGTAGTATACATACATGTATGTAGGTACCGGTTTCAAGCTGTGTCTATTAAGGCAATGTTTGTTTTGGGATTTTTTCCCTCAAACTAATTATTCATATTTTGTTTCGATGTGTTTCAGATCTTTCTTGAAGTGTTTTACCGTTCTGGTTTCGATGTGTTTCAGGTCGTCTTAAAGTGTTTACAGTCCTTGTTTCGATGTGTTTCAGATCTTTCTTGAAGTGTTTTACCGTTCTTGTTTCGAGGTGTTTCAGGTCGTCTTAAAGTGTTTACAGTCCTTGTTTCGACTGTTTCAGATCTTCTTGAAGTATTTTACAGTCCTTATTTAGACTGTTTCAGACTTTCTTGAAATATTTTACCGTTCTTGTTTCGAGGTGTTTCAGACCGTCTTAAAGTGTTTACAGTCCTTGTTTCGACTGTTTCAGATCTTCTTGAAGTATTTTACAGTCCTTATTTAGACTGTTTCAGACTTTCTTGAAATATTTTACCGTTCTTGTTTCGAGGTGTTTCAGACCGTCTTGGAGTGTTTTAGTCCTAGTTTTATGCTGTTTCGGGTAGTTATGAATCATTGTGCTGTCTTTGTTCAATGTGTTTATGTTCGCTAGTATATTCTTTTTTATTTCTTACATCCAGTAGCCCTATCAATTGAAACATACTTGGTTTTGTAATGTGATACGTTTTCTAAAACAATGTTTGCAAATTAGAATACCATGGGCATTTTTCACAATAGAATGAAACTCTTCACATCAATTACCTAAATGAAGATAATCTTATTTTTGTAATTCGTTCTAACACTCTTTTGGTATGGGTTTAAGCTGGTAGTTTCGTAGTTTCTATAACAGCTATACATCGTTAAGATGACAACAAGCATGCGCTTGTTGATATTCTCTGTGTTATTAATACTGATGACCGTAATAAACCTTCTTGTGCAACACCAGTTTGAGTGACGAGGGTATCCTAACAAACTGACAAATAATTGTCACAGCCAAATGTAATTTTGAAAAATGAATTATGATAATGTACATCGTATAGGATTATTACTATGTTGTCCCATGTCATATTCCTCTCTTATCTTTGTACATTTATTTGTTTTCCTCAATCAGTCACTACTTTCTGACAATACTATCCCCAACCCCTTTTTTAATTAGATCCAGTCAATTTATTGTTGATTGAGTTTTTTCTTTTATTTCAGTTATTCGAACACCTTTGCAAACAAAATTATTTCATTATTGTTTTTAATTAAACAAATTATGTATGAGATAATGGTAAGATATAAATTATATACCAAGTCTTAAATGGAAAGTTATATCACAATACAAGGGTACATTGTACTTACAAATTGATAAAGACTATATTATATAATAATAAATGTTGCGATTATTGTTAAAATTGGAATACGCACAATTTGCAATATTGAAGAATGGGTTTTAGAAAACATTGATAATATCATGGCTGCAAGTTTTATATCTTGTTTTTAGTCAGAAGAGAGGTGCACAATAATTACATGTAAGAATGTATTATTCATTTAATATAATGACAATTTTTACCTCCCTTAACCCTGTGCTATTTTGAATTACATGTACTATTTTTTTCATCTCAATTTATTCAAAATGTATTATTTTGAATCTAAATTAATTATGTAAGTTTACTCTGGCCTTTATGTGGAGACAATTACCTGTAATACAGGATTTGCCTGGTGTTTACGTTAAAGCAGATACAACCTTTATTTTATATAGGATCTGTCTGTTCTTTTAATATCACTTTCAGATAAATCGACGATGTGTTGTCTATAAACAAGAAAAAGTTTGCTGACCTAGTCGATCGTATATACATTTACACGTACCTTTCTGAACTTGAAATAATGGACACAACATACTCTTCTACATCAGCTGCTTATCTCGATCTTTACTTAAACTACAATGCACGATCAACATAGACATTTTACTACTTGACTATACGATAAACATGGCGATTTCAAATTTCCGATCGTGAATTAAACTGTCCATTTATTGATACATGTAGTAACATCCCTACTTCTCCAACCTATTTGGTTTATATGTCGCAGTTGATTCGTTATTCTATGGCTTGCTCGAAATATTGTGATTTTCGTGATCGATGTCGACTGCTGACAAACAAACAACACAAGGATTTGACAGATGCAGGTTGATCCGAACTATGGGCAAGTTTTGTGGTCGCCATCTTGATCTCATTGAGAAATATTCTGTATCTTTAAGTGATATAAAGATGGTCGTTTTTGAGTGATTTAACTTGTTGTGATTGAAAATGCTGACTCGGTTCACATGGCATTTTGATGACGATGTTTACTTTGATGTGACGAAGATCTACATGGCGGGTGTCGTCGATTAAGCAGAAGACGCTTACTCTTCCGGAACCCCTGGTCAAAGTTCTTGTACTTGACGCTTTGGTATTCTCTAATTTGTATTTTTACAAGGGTCTTCACGTAAATATTTCCTTTGCTCATATTTTCCCCCTAGTTTAATCTATTTTTGTCACCGGATTATGATTTTGTCAACGTTTCGGTATTTAATATAATTAAGATAATTTGTATGTGTATGATTGTCTGGAACTTCGTGTAATAATAAAAAGATTACTACATGTATGTTGATACCCTATATACAATATTGGTATACATGATGTAAACGTTGTGATATTTGAATAGAAAAATCCTATATGTATGGATATTTCATTATCAATCTTTAATATTATGGTAAATATCGATACGATTTCTGTTTTTGTACAATGTATCGTAACAAAACTTTTATCATATTACGCATGTTTTAAGTTATGTGTAGTGATAAAAACGCATAAACTTGTAATTTGCCAAAGTAATCTATACCCCGAAGAAAAACAAAGATATGAAATCATACATATATATGTAAAAATAACAACAACAAAAACCAATAAAAATATCTAAGAGAACAAGTAATACCCAATCCATTTATATCTAAGTTAACCTATTGCCTATTCATCAAACTCAATATATAGGAATATTTAACCATGATGCCTTTTAACTCTTAACAAATAGGACAAGAAATTATCCTTGTCTGCTCCCAAACTAATACCTTATTATAGTATTTTTGTTTTTATATCAATTAACATTTATAACAACTTACTTACCAATGGTTAAAGACCATTGGCTATGAACATTGGTTAAAGACCATTGGCTATGAACATTGGTTAAAGACCATTGGCTATGAACATTGGTTAAAGACCATTGGCTATGAACATTTTCTAATTAGTAATAAAAGACTTCTACTTTCTGCTTATAACTGCCATAGAAATCGGAATAATGACACACAATTGTGATACAATTGAATACATTGTAGTATTAGCGTCATTTTAATGTTTTAGGAAAATAGTATAACAGCACCTATAACATCCACAGGAGTGTTAGTCAAATAGGCGACACCCATGCTATATATCCATGGGTGCTGACCGAACGTACACCTTACACTCTGTACATATAAATCTTCATAGACGTTGACCGAACGTACACCTTACACTCTGTACATGTAAATCTCCATAGACGTTGACCGAACGTACACCTTACACTCTGTACATGTAAATCTCCATAGAGGTTGACCGAACGTACACCTTACACTCTGTACATGTAAATCTTCATAGAGGTTGACCGAACGTACACCTTACACTCTGTACATGTAAATCTCCATAGATGTTGACCGAACGTACACCTTACACTCTGTACATGTAAATCTTCATAGACGTTGACCGAACGTACACCTTACACTCTGTACATGTAAATCTCCATAGACGTTGACCGAACGTACACCTTACACTCTGTACATGTAAATCTCCATAGATGTTGACCGAACGTACACCTTACACTCTGTACATGTAAATCTTCATAGACGTTGACCGAACGTACACCTTACACTCTGTACATGTAAATCTCCATAGACGTTGACCGAACGTACACCTTACACTCTGTACATGTAAATCTCCATAGAGGTTGACCGAACGTACACCTTACACTCTGTACATGTAAATCTTCATAGAGGTTGACCGAACGTACACCTTACACTCTGTACATGTAAATCTCCATAGATGTTGACCGAACGTACACCTTACACTCTGTACATGTAAATCTTCATAGACGTTGACCGAACGTACACCTTACACTCTGTACATGTAAATCTCCATAGACGTTGACCGAACGTACACCTTACACTCTGTACATGTAAATCTCCATAGATGTTGACCGAACGTACACCTTACACTCTGTACATGTAAATCTTCATAGACGTTGACCGAACGTACACCTTACACTCTGTACATGTAAATCTCCATAGAGGTTGACCGAACGTACACCTTACACTCTGTACATATAAATCTTCATAGACGTTGACCGAACGTACACCTTACACTCTGTACATATAAATCTCCATAGACGTTGACCGAACGTACACCTTACACGCTGTACATGTAAATCTCCATAGACGTTCACCGAACGTACACCTTACACTCTGTACATGTAAATCTCCATAGACGTTGACCGAACGTACACCTTACACGCTGTACATGTAAATCTCCATAGAGGTTGACCGAACGTACACCTTACACTCTGTACATGTAAATCTCCATAGACGTTGACCGAACGTACACCTTACACGCTGTACATGTAAATCTCCATAGACGTTGACCGAACGTACACCTTACACTCTGTACATGTAAATCTCCATAGACGTTGACCGAACGTACACCTTACACTCTGTACATGTAAATCTCCATAGACGTTGACCGAACGTACACCTTACACTCTGTACATGTAAATCTCCATAGACGTTGACCGAACGTACACCTTTCACTCTGTACATGTAAATCTCCATAGACGTTGACCGAACGTACACCTTACACTCTGTACATGTAAATCTCCATAGACGTTGACCGAACGTACACCTTACACTCTGTACATGTAAATCTCCATAGACGTTGACCGAACGTACACCTTACACTCTGTACATGTAAATCTCCATAGACGTTGACCGAACGTACACCTTACACTCTGTACATGTAAATCTCCATAGACGTTGACCGAACGTACACCTTACACTCTGTACATGTAAATCTCCATAGACGTTGACCGAACGTACACCTTACACTCTGTACATGTAAATCTCCATAGACGTTGACCGAACGTACACCTTACATTCTGTACATGTAAATCTCCATAGACGTTGACCGAACGTACACCTTACACGCTGTACATGTAAATCTCCATAGACGTTGACCGAACGTACACCTTTCACTCTGTACATGTAAATCTCCATAGACGTTGACCGAACGTACACCTTACACTCTGTACATGTAAATCTCCATAGACGTTGATCGAACGTACACCTTACATTCTGTACATGTAAATCTCCATAGACGTTGACCGAACGTACACCTTACACTCTGTACATGTAAATCTCCATAGACGTTGACCAAACGTACACCTTTCACTCTGTACATGTAAATCTTCATAGACGTTGACCAAACGTACACCTTACACTCTGTACATGTAAATCTCCATAGACATTGATCGAACGTACACCTTACATTCTGTACATGTACATCTCCATAGAAGATGACCGAACGTACACGTTACACTCTGTACATGTAAATCTCCATAGACGTTGACCGAACGTACACTTTACACGCTATACATGTACATCTCCATAGACGTTGACCGACCGTACACTTTACACGCTGTACATGTAAATCTCCATAGACGTTGACCGAACGTACACCTTACACGCTGTACATGTAAATCTCCATAGACATTGACCTAACGTACATCTTACACTCTGTACATGTAAATCTCCATAGACGTTGACCGAACGTACACTTTACACGCTGTACATGTAAATCTCAATAGACGTTGACCTAACGTACATCTTACACTCTGTAATGTAAATCTCAATAGACGTTGACCGAACGTACACCTTACACGCTTTACATGTAAATCTCCATAGACGTTGACCGAACGTACACTTTACACTCTGTACATGTAAATCTCCATAGACGTTGACCAAACGTACACCTTACACTCTGTACATGTAAATCTCCATAGACGTTGACCGAACGTACACCTTACACGCTGTACATGTAAATCTCCATAGACGTTGACCGAACGTACACCTTACACTCTGTACATGTAAATCTCCATAGACGTTGACCGAACGTACACCTTACATTCTGTACATGTAAATCTCCATAGACGTTGACCGAACGTACACTTTACACTCTGTACATGTAAATCTCCATAGACGTTGACCGAACGTACACTTTACACGCTGTACATGTAAATCTCCATAGACGTTGACCGAACGTACACCTTACACGCTGTACATGTAAATCTCCATAGACGTTGACCGAACGTACACCTTACACGCTGTACACGTAAATCTCCATAGACGTTGACCGAACGTACACCTTACACGCTGTACATGTAAATCTCCATAGACGTTGACCGAACGTACACTTTACACGCTGTACATGTAAATCTCCATAGACGTTGACCGAACGTACACTTTACACGCTGTACATGTAAATCTCCATAGACGTTGACCGACCGTACACTTTACACGCTGTACACGTAAATCTCCATAGACGTTGACCGAACGTACACCTTACACTCTGTACATATAAATCTCCATAGACGTTGACCGAACGTACACCTTACACGCTGTACATGTAAATCTCCATAGACGTTGACCGAACGTACACCTTACACGCTGTACATGTAAATCTCCATAGACGTTGACCGAACGTACACTTTACACTCTGTACATGTAAATCTCCATAGACGTTGACCGAACGTACACCTTACATTCTGTACATGTAAATCTCCATAGACGTTGACCGAACGTACACCTTACACGCTGTACATGTAAATCTCCATAGACGTTGACCGAACGTACACTTTACACTCTGTACATGTAAATCTCCATAGACGTTGACCGAACGTACACCTTACATTCTGTACATGTAAATCTCCATAGACGTTGACCGAACGTACACCTTACATTCTGTACATGTAAATCTCCATAGACGTTGACCGAACGTACACCTTACATTCTGTACATGTAAATCTCCATAGACGTTGACCGAACGTACACCTTACATTCTGTACATGTAAATCTCCATAGACGTTGACCGAACGTACACCTTACATTCTGTACATGTAAATCTCCATAGACGTTGACCGAACGTACACCTTACATTCTGTACATGTAAATCTCCATAGACGTTGACCGAACGTACACTTTACACTCTGTACATGTAAATCTCCATAGACGTTGACCGAACGTACACCTTACACGCTGTACATGTAAATCTCCATAGACGTTGACCGAACGTACACTTTACACGCTGTACATGTAAATCTCCATAGACGTTGACCGAACGTACACCTTTCACTCTGTACATGTAAATCTCCATAGACGTTGACCAAACGTACACCTTACACGCTGTACATGTAAATCTCTATAGACGTTGACCAAACGTACACCTTTCACTCTGTACATGTAAATCTCCATAGACGTTGACCGAACGTACACATTGATTTTAGGTCCTCTGACACTCCTGAAATATCTACCACATCGTCGGTGTACACTAGTCAAAAATAATTAACGTTTGTATTGATTGTCAGCTAAAGCTGCATTTCACAACCACTTACATTTAAAGTAAAAGTGATAATATTGTCCCTTGAATTTAGTAATTTTTAGGATTGAAATTGTAACATAACGATCAGTAATGTTTATCGCAAGATATCACAAAACTAGCTTCCCATCGATACCTAATCTGTCAAGTCTAATCATAAATTTGGGCGGTTAATGATTTGTTTTTGATTTTTTTCTTCTTTAACAAAGTACGAACAATCAAAACTTGTAAGGCAAATATTGCATACTTGTTAAATCATATCAAAAATAGAAAGAAAAAAAGAAATATAAAAATAGAATCGTTTGACAAAGATCACACAAACCAAATGATTCACAAGAGCGCTCTTCAGAAATATTGATTAGGCAAAACTCTTCTAGTCATTCCACAAAGTCGATGGAACAACAGAGGGTTTTGAGTCGCAGTGTACGGGTCCGTCCAATTAGCGAGTTAGCCATATCGGTTATAATCAAAGCACGAAAAAACTTGCCTAATGGATAGATTTCAAGATAGAATTTTGAGCACGTCCTATTTTAATAAGTTTTGTTGCCATAATTCACAACTATCGAATGCAGTCGGAAAATAGATACGTTGAGCTGTAAGGTGAGCACCAGACTTTTTGAGAGTCATCCTATGATCTCGTACGTTTCTGCCAGTTGTGCATGTTCTATCTAATGAGCAATACAATTGATAATACCGGGTACCAACGTGTATGATACATGTATTTTCAAAAACCTGATACATAGTATCCATATAAACACACATCGTGGGGCTTGTGTTCTAGTCTTAGTAAACACAACATTTTAATGACTTGATGTTTATTAGGATGAGACCAAGATTTACATTGTGGTATCCTCGATGAAGCAGACGACGCTTACTCTTCCATAACACCTGGTCTTATTCTCTTGTTATTATACAAGGGTCTCCATGTAAATCGTTCCTTTGTTCATATTTTGCCGCTAATTTTATCGATATTGAGTCCGGATTATGGTTTTGCTGACGCTTTGGCAGTCAGATATTACACAAAAATGTTGCAATCGATACTAGTAAAACTAACTGGATGTAAAACTTGGCGTCAATAATCTTTGCTTCTTTTCTCCTGATAAACAAAGAGTTCTTGCCGATAAGGACCCACCTTGTAAAGTTGTATCTTTTTTTTATAAAAGGATGACAAACGGTCCTTGAATACAATTAAACTACTAACAAATCTAGTCTACATACAATGAGATATATGTAGTCCAAATGCTGCCTTAAAAGTAAAGCTTGAAGAGGTTTGGACGTCACATGTCGCGTCGAATAGCGTCACAGTGTTTATTGCTACATAGAAATGCAACTTACATGTCAGAAGCGGACCCATTTTCTGTATTGTATTTAACAATCTTGTTTTGAAGAAGTGCATGAACTTCATTGCTTTTACGTACCTGACCCATTTGCTTCTACATAAGTTTAGAAATTTAGGATCCCCACCTTTTGGCCCCTAGCATCACTGAAGAGTTCTAGGAGGACGAAACAGCTGTATGATACAGTTTAATTCATTTTGTTCTTCATACTGTATGTATTATTACATTTAAAAGGTTCATGTGTTACGTTATCTTTCATGGTTGTGGGTGGCAGACTTTGCTGGTGGATTGTTTACTCCCCGAGGTTTGCTGGAGCTTCCATAGCCACGGCAGTCATCTTTCAGGGTGGAAAAAAAATAAAATCAGAGAATACCAAAGCGTCAACAAAACCACAATCCTAACTCAAAATCGATTAAACTAGGGGCAAAATAGGAACAAAGGAAAGATGTACATGGAGACTCTCGTAAAAGCACAGGTGTTCCGGAAGAGTAAGCGTCTTCTGCTTCATCGACGACACCCGCCATGTAAATCTTGGTCACATCCGAGTAAGCATCAATCCTCAAAATGAGAACCGAGGCATCATTGTCATCACAACAAGGAAACACACTAACAAGCAAACTCAAAAACGTCCATCTTCATATCACACAAAGATACAGAATATTTCTCGATGATATCAAGATGGCGACCATAAAACTTGCCCATAGTCTTCATCAACCTGCACCTCTCGAATCCCTGTGCCGTAAGTTTGTTCGTCAGCAGTCGACATCTATCACGAAAATCGCGATATTCAGAGCAAGCCCTAGAATAACGAATCAACTGCGACATGTAAACACCATAGGATGGAGAAGCAGGGATGTTACTATCAAGAAAGGGAAAGTTCACAATCGGAAAATCGAAATCGTCACGTTTATCATACAGCTTACAGCTTACAGTGGAAGTTATAAATTACGTTAAGATTAAGCAATACAGGTTTTCAAATGACGTTACGATGACTAGTACGGTATGTAAAGTGTCACCTTCCCCAGTATGAACGTTACACCTCGGTTACTGTGTTACTCCAGGAGTGGAATTAACGGTATGTGGTTTTGAAAAACGCGAACGATCTTTTGATCAACCTTGAGCAATCCCTTCTAAAAATGTTTTATCGATCAAAACATTTGATTTTTCCACCCTGTACACAATCATACTTCATACAATCTGAAAGAACGTCCTAGTAGATATCTCGTTATGAGAGCTTTCTTTTCGAAAAAGAGCGGACGACGATACAAACATAATGGAAATGAGCTATCCTGGAGCATATTTTGTGAAATAAAGATGAAATACTGAAGATGATATAATACGAATGATTGAATTCCTGGTTGACAATATATTTCATTTGGCGAGTTTGGAGGAAAGATTTTCCAGCAGAGTGTTGGCATTCCTATGGGAACTAGCTGTGCCCCACTCTTAGCTGACCTGTTCTTGTTTTCATGCGAGGCTGAATTTGCGGAAGAGCTAATCATTACAGATAACGAAAACCTTGCCAAATCTTTTAATTTCACTTTCAGATATATCTACGATGTGATGTCTATGAACAACAGAAAGTTTGCTGACCACGTTGATCGTATATACCCTTCTGAACCTGAAATCAAGGACACGACAGACTCTTTTACATCAGCGGCTTATCTCGATCTCTACTTAAACTACAATGTATGACCAACATGAACAGCCTACTACCAAGATATAAGATTACATTGGTTGTGAACTTTCCATTCCTTTATAGCAACATTCCTGCTTCTCCAACCTGTGTTGTTTACATGTCGCAGTTGATTCGTTGCTCTAGGGTTTGCTCTTAATATAGTGATTGTCGTGATCGATGTCGACTGCTGACATTAACAGAAATTAACAACACAAGGATTCGAGAGATGCAGGTTGATCAGAACTACAGACAAGTTTTATGGTCGCCATCTTTGTCTCGTTGAGAAATATTCTACAGTACATGTATGTATGATATGAAGATGGACGATTTTTAATACAATGTTTGCTCCTTAGTATGCCTGCTTGAAGTTATTGAGAATCATGCCTCACTTCTCACTTCGTGGCCATGAAATACTTGGTTTTAACCAAGATTTGCATGGCGAGTGTCATCCATGAAGCAGAAGACACTTACTCTTCCGGAACACCTGGTCTTATTCTCTTGCTCTTTTTCAAGGGTCTCTGTGGAAAACCTTTCTTTGTTCATAGTTTTAGTTCTGGTTAGTGTGTTGTTGACGCTTTGGTATTCTATATTTATTCATCTGTAACTGCATGTATCGTCTTTCGTCTTTCCGTGAGCCTTACGTATTGTTATCATAACGTCTTGTTTCCAATCTGTTGCAATACTTGTATCGTCGTATTTGATATGGTTAAACTGAGATTTCCTGCATATTTTATCATCATCACTAGCTCCTCTCGTTCTTCTGATGAGTTCCTGTCCGGGCTATAACTTCGAAACCGTTGAAGATATCTTGACGAAACTTGTAGTATATTTGCATCACCTGAAGCCGATGTGCAATGCACCGCTGTTAGGTAACTGTGGTCTTAATCTCAAGATCAAGGTAAAACATGCGCGATTGTTACAGTACTGATCGTGTATTTTATCTGGATGCTTAGGATTATCAATGTACGGATGATTCCGCATAAACGATGTTGGCGCACTGCCAATCAGCGATGATCATACCGTTAAACAGTTTTTTATAGTCGCCTCATAGCTTTATTTTACATCTTGGAAAGAAAAAGTCTACCAGTCGCACAGTGACATTTTACATCGCATTAAATGTTGAAATGTTGCCAGATTGATTTTCATCACTTGCCGTAGGATGCTTCAAAGTAATTTCTATTTTTTAAAATCTTCTTTTGAAAAGAAGGACAATATCATGTATACCGCAGTACAAACAGGACAATATCTGGTAAACCGCTGTACAAACAGGACAATATCTGGTATACTGCTGTACAAACAGGACAATATCTGGTATACCGCGGTACAAACAGGACAATATCTGGTATACCGCTGTACAAACAGGACAATATCTGGTATACTGCTATAAAAACAGGGCAATATCTGGTATACTGCTGTACAACAGGACAATATCCGGTATACCGCAGTACAAACAGGACAATATCCAGTTTACCGCTGTACAAACAAGACAATATCTGGTATACCGCAGTACAAACAGGACAATATCTGGTATACTGCTATACAAACAGGACAATATCTGGTATACTGCTGTACAAACAGGACAATATCTGGTATACTGCTGTACAAACAGGACAATATCTGGTATACTGCTGTACAAACTAGACAATATCTGGTATACTGCTTTACAAACAGGACAATATCCGGTATACCGCAGTACAAACAGGACAATATCTGGTATACGGCGGTAAAGATATGACAATATCCGGTATACCGCGGTACAAACAGTACAATATCCGGTATACCGCGGTACAAACGGGACAATATCCGGAATACTGCGGTACAAACAGGACAACATCCGGTAAACCGAGGTACAAACAGGACAATATCCGGTAAACCGCGGTACAAACAGGACAATATCCAATAAACCCCAGCACAAACAAGACGAAGGACATCTTTTCATTTCTATTTTTATTGATTTTTGTTCTGTTTGAGAACACAACACACTCTTACACTAGTGTCACTGATAACAAATCGTAGAAAAATAAATCTCTGTTAATGAAATTGATGCATGACGTCATTTACGTCTGATGATGCAGCTGAAAGGTGATATGGTGTCTTGAATACACTGAGTTCAAATCAGATTAATCCTCTAATAATAGATACAGCTATTTACATGTGGGGTGTCCATAACACATACAAAACGTTCACAGAGGAAATGTCACTGTACACCTATATGAGAATAGTCACTGACATATCTACTCAAATGATTCCATCACTGAATATTTCACTGAATACGAAAACAGCGGGAATAGTCGCTGTGTATGAAATGATATTTACAGTGAACCAATGGCAATAAAAACATTCACTCCACGTCATTCAACTTCTAGACCTTACACGGAATCTCACGCAATCTCTCAGAATCTCAATAACACAACATTTAGCGACAAGATTGTTCCTAGTTATAGTTAATAAATTAAAACGATGACACGGTATTTCGCGCTGACGAATATACACAATTAACACACACATTACGTAAATGACAAAACCGTACACACAGAATGTTCCCACTAGGACGGTGTACGGGAACTGTACATTCGGCGACGGAAGTCGTTAGGTATTCACTGCCCGATTCGAAACGTTGTTTAGAAAAAAATTGGGCTCAATTGTCTAGGTTAGGTTTGTTGATATATCTTTGGTTCTGATAGCAACCTGGAACGTATAGCTGTATGACATCACGTTGGTAATGGGTACAGCTATAGGCCACCAGTTGGATATCTTCGTTCTCTGGGACTGGTGTGTTGGTACGACACAGCTATAGGTTTGGTGTAGATATCTGCTGCTGGTTTTGTTAACTTTAGGTAGCATTAGGTAATTATTTCCTGAAACTCCCGCCATAATCAAAGTCTCAATCTCAGTTTACTGCTCACGTACCAAATCACGTGATCATTCCAATCATCCCATAACAGATAAACACTTCCGAGCACGCTACAATACCATTTTCTTCCACGACTTCCGGAAATCTGAATTAGGGATAAGTGTGTCACGTGCCATGATTAAGGGGCTGGAGCGAGGCAATAGTAACTGTTTCGTAGGCGTCAGTCCGATAGATTTATCTACCACATAATTTGCAGAGTTTCCAGCAATCATTGCGGCAATAGGATCTGCTTGTTCTGATATGCCGTCACTGTGTGAGGTAACCATGGTTTCTGATTTTGACATCTTTCTATCACCCGTTTTAAACTTGGAAGGATAGGATGAAATTTGAGTTTGTCGATATGCAGATGACCTATTCACCGGCCACTTCCGGGTCAGTCTGCTGGCCAAGAATGTACCGGATGGAAGAGAATCCTGTGTTTGACTGTTCGAGAATTTACTGTCTGGTTTGATCGCTGCTGACCGAAACACGCTGGCGTCCGCCCGGTAGGAGGCGGGCTTCGCCAGTGTCACGGGGGTTGTCTCGCTTGTTCCGTCTGTCGAAGCCGTCGCGTCAACGTGCTGGTTTTTATTCCACTTTACCCCCCGATCTCCTTCCGTCCGGAGGGGCCTCGCTCCGCGATGGCCTAGCAGGGTGTAGCCTCTCTCACCGTTTGGAAGCTGTCCGACATGGCGGCGGGTGAAGCAGTCGATTTTGTTATTGGTCCGGAGTACAAACATGGGGTTACAGCCATCAGCCACAACTGTACACTCCGGGGGTCCGCTCAGACTCCAGCCCTTTATACCAACCCTGAGGAACAAATAGATACAGTTATAACCATACCACTCGCTAATAACGTGCACTTGTATTTAGCTCACTACGAAAGGCCATTGCCTCGTTTTATAAAGTACTGTCATGCGATTCTAAATTCAATTTGACTAATCGAGAGCTTAAACCAAACTGAGTGTTCTCATTGCGGTACGACAAATGAAACATTTCTATGTTATATCCCCGAAACACTCTTAGAAATTCCAACATTAGACCCATTTGGAAATAGTTCATTTGTCGTCTAACTTGTAAATCGTCAAAAACGAATTTTACGAATTAGTTGCACGTTTTACTCTTCAGCGAACTGACCAATCAGAAAGACGTTTACGATTGTTGGTAATTTGACCTTCCCTTGCTGACTTCCGTGACCCGTTTATTGGTGGGGGGGGGGGGGGGTTACTTTGATAGAACAACGTCCTGCTGTTTTAAGATTTTACATTTCCGTCAATATGCGTGACAAACTGAGAGTGTTGGAAATGCTTGAAATTCTTACCTCGCGATTTAGTAGAGTTTCTTGGTGTTTTGAATTCAAATACAATAACGACATATGAAGTAAGCTTCAGTAATATATAGAGACACGCCGTATGTACAGAGATACACATAATTTTGTCTAAATTACAGTCACAACTTTCCAGAAAATACTAGAACAAAAACACGCGTCTCAAATAAATCGTGTCGAAAATTGTATTCAGTGGAACTCTTTAGCACAGAGATCCTTGTAGAACTATGTAGGTAACTAGTTGCATTTTACTTACCCTTGGCAGTGCAGTCCGGCAGTCGTACATTCGCAATGGAAACAGTCCAACGTGTCGAAACCCGAGCCCGGCAAAACCTTTAACTGAACCGTGACACCGCCTGACGTCACAGGGTACTCGCAGTATTGACGTTCCGTCCCGTACTCTGTAGAATAAAATGCAAAAATACGGTCATGTCTGGGCAGATTTAACAAAATATTGATATGAAAGTAATTTAACAGCTTAAATATAGGACAAAGGTTTTATGTCGGGTGAATCTGGGTCCACCAGGAACGTCATGACGTGAGCCGAAGTAGAAGTGATATTACCCAACCAACATCCTCTACCAGATATCATCCAACATAACCATACCAACATCCTCTACCAGATATCGTCTAACATAACCCAACCAACATCCTCTACTAGATATCGGCTAACATAACCCAACCAACATCCTCTACCAGATATCGTCTAACATAACCCAACCAACATCCTCTACTAGATATCGTCCAACATAACCATACCAACATCCTCTACCATATATCGTCTAACATAACCCAACCAACATCCTCTACCAGATATCGTCTAACATAACCCAACCAACATCCTCTACCAGATATCGTCTAACATAACCCAACCAACATCCTCTACCAGATATCGTCTAACATAACCCAACCAACATCCTCTACCAGATATCGTCTAACATAACCCAACCAACATCCTCTACTAGATATCGTCTAACATTACCATACCAACATCCTCTACCATATATCGTCTAACATAACCCAACCAACATCCTCTACTAGATATCTTCCAACATAACCATACCAACATCCTCTACCAGATATCGTCTAACATAACCCAACCAACATCCTCTACCAGATATCGTCTAACATAACCAACCAACGTCCTCTACCAGATATCGTCTAACATAACCAACCAACGTCCTCTACCAGATATCGTCTAACATAACCCAACCAACATCCTCTACCAGATATCGTCTAACATAACCCAACCAACATCTTCTACCAGATATCGTCTAACATAACCCAACCAACATCTTCTACCAGATATCGTCCAACATAACCATACCAATATCCTCTACCAGATATCGTCTAACATAACCCAACCAACATCCTCTACCAGATATCGTCTAACATAACCCAACCAACATCTTCTACCAGATATCGTCTAACATAACCCAACCAACATCTTCTACCAGATATCGTCCAACATAACCATACCAATATCCTCTACCAGATATCGTCTAACATAACCCAACCAACATCCTCTACCAGATATCGTCTAACATAACCCAACCAACATCCACTACCAGATATCGTCTAACATAACCCAACCAACATCCTCTACAAGATATCGTCCAATATAACCCGACCAACATCCTCTACCAGATATCGTCTAACATAACCCAACCAACATCCACTACCAGATATCGTCTAACATAACCCAACAAACATCCTCTACCAGATATCGTCCAATATAACCCGACCAACATCCTCTACCAGATATCGTCTAACATAACCCAACCAACATCCTCTACCAGATATCGTCTAACATAACCCAACCAACATCCACTACCAGATATCGTCTAACATAACCCAACCAACATCCTCTACCAGATATCGTCTAACATAACCCAACCAACATCCTCTACCAGATATCGTCCAACATAACCCAACCAACACCCTCTACCACATATCGTCCAACATCTTCTACCAGATATCGTCCAACATCATCTACCAGATATCGTCTACCATAACCAATCAACATCCTCTACCAGATATCGTCCAACATAACCCAACCAACACCCTCTACCAGATATCGTCCAACATAACCCAACCAACATCCTCTACCAGATATCGTCTAACATAACCCAACCAACATCCTCTACCAGATATTGTCTAACATAACCCAACCAACATCCTCTACTAGATATCGTCTAACATAACCCAACCAACATCATCTACCAGATATCGTCTAACATAACCCAACCAACATCCTCTACCAGATATCGTCTAACATAACCCAACCAACATCATCTACCAGATAACGTCCAACATAACCCAACCAACATTCTCTACCAGATATCGTCTAACATAACCCAACCAACATCCTCTACTAGATATCGTCTAACATAACCCAACCAAAATCCTCTACCAGATATCGTCTAACATAACCCAACCAACATCCTCTACTAGATATCGTCTAACATAACCCAACCAAAATCCTCTACCAGATATCGTCTAACATAACCCAACCAACATCCTCTACTAGATATCGTCTAACATAACCCAACCAACATCCACTACCAGATATCGTCTAACATAACCAACCAACGTCCTCTACCAGATATCGTCCAACATAACCATACCAATATCCTCTACCAGATATCGTCTAACATAACCCAACCAACATCATCTACCAGATATCGTCTAACATAACCCAACCAACATCCACTACCAGATATCGTCTAACATAACCCAACCAACATCTTCTACCAGATATCGTCCAATATAACCCGACCAACATCATCTACCAGATATCGTCTAACATAACCCAACCAACATCCACTACCAGATATCGTCTAACATAACCCAACAAACATCCTCTACCAGATATCGTCTAACATAACCCAACCAACATCCTCTACCAGATATCGTCCAACATAACCCAACCAACATCCTCTACCAGATATCGTCTAACATAACCCAACCAACATCCTCTACCAGATATCGTCCAACATAACCCAACCAACATCCTCTACCAGATATCGTCCAACATAACCCAACCAACATCCTCTACCAGATATCGTCTAACATAACCCAACCAACATCCTCTACCAGATATCGTCTAACATAACCCAACCAACATCCTCTACCAGATATCGTCTAACATAACCCAACCAACATCCACTACCAGATATCGTCTAACATAACCCAACCAACATCCTCTACCAGATATCGTCTAACATTACCCAATCAACATCCTCTACCAGATATCGTCTAACATAACCCAACCAACATCCTCTACCAGATATCGTCCAACATAACCCAACCAACATCCTCTACCACATATCGTCCAACATCTTCTACCAGATATCGTCCAACATCATCTACCAGATATCGTCTACCATAACCAATCAACATCCTCTACCAGATATCGTCCAACATAACCCAACCAACACCCTCTACCACATATCGTCCAACATCTTCTACCAGATATCGTCCAACATCCTCTACCAGATATCGTCCAACATAACCCAACCAACATCCTCTACTAGATATCGTCTAACATAACTCAACTAACATCCTCTACCAGATATCGTCTAACATAACCCAACCAACATCCACTACCAGATATCGTCCAACATAACCCAACCAACATCCTCTACTAGATATCGTCTAACATAACCCAACCAAAATCCTCTACCAGATATCGTCTAACATAACCCAACCGACATCCTCTACTAGATATCGTCTAACATAACCCAACCAACATCCTCTACCAGATATCGTCCAATATAACCCAACCAACATCCTCTACCAGATATCGTCTAACATAACCCAACCAACATCCACTACCAGATATCGTCTAACATAACCCAACAAACATCCTCTACCAGATATCGTCTAACATAACCCAACCAACATCCTCTACCAGATATCGTCCAACATCACCCAACCAACATCCTCTACCAGATATCGTCTAACATAACCCAATCAACATCCTCTACCAGATATCGTCCAATATAACCCGACCAACGTCCTCTACCAGATATCGTCTAACATAACCCAACCAACATCCTCTACCAGATATTGTCCAACATAACCCAACCAACATCCTCTACCAGATATCGTCTAACATAACCCAACCTACATTCTCTACCAGATATCGTCCAACATAACTCAACCAACATCCACTACCAGATATCGTCTAACATAACCCGACCAACATCCTCTACCAGATATCGTCCAACATAACCCAACCAACATCCTCTACCAGATATCGTCTAACATAACCCAACCAACATCCTCTACCAGATATCGTCTAACATAACCCAACCAACATCCTCTACCAGATATCGTCCAATATAACCCGACCAACATCCTCTACCAGATATCGTCTAACATAACCCAACCAACATCCTCTACCAGATATCGTCTAACATAACCCAGCCAACATCATCTACCAGATATCGTCTAACATAACCCAACCAACATCCTCTACCAGATATCGTCCAACATAACCCAACCAACATCCTCTACCAGATATCGTCTAACATAACCCAACCAACATCCTCTACCAGATATCGTCTAACATAACCCAACCATAATCCTCTACCAGATATCGTCTAACATAACCCAACCAACATCCACTACCAGATATCGTCTAACATAACCCAACCAACATCCTCTACCAGATATCGTCTAACATAACCCAATCAACATCCTCTACCAGATATCGTCTAACATAACCCAACCAACATCCTCTACCAGATATCGTCCAACATAACCCAACCAACACCCTCTACAACATATCGTCCAACATCTTCTACCAGATATCGTCCAACATCATCTACCAGATATCGTCTACCATAACCAATCAACATCCTCTACCAGATATCGTCCAACATAACCCAACCAACACCCTCTACCACATATCGTCCAACATCTTCTACCAGATATCGTCCAACATCCTCTACCAGATATCGTCCAACATAACCAACCAACATCCTCTACTTGATATCGTCTAACATAACTCAACTAACATCCTCTACCAGATATCGTCTAACATAACCCAACTAACATCCTCTACCAGATATCGTCTAACATAACCCAACCAACATCCTCTACCAGATATCGTCCAACATAACCCAACCAACATCCTCTACCAGATATCGTCCAACATAACCCAACCAACATCCTCTACCAGATATCGTCTAACATAACCCAACCAACATCCTCTACCAGATATCGTCTAACATAACCCGACCAACATCTTCTACCAGATATTGTCCAATATAACCCGACCAACGTCCTCTACCAGATATCGTCTAACATAGCCCAACCAACATCCTCTACCAGATATCGTCTAACATAACTTAACAAACATCCTCTACCAGATATCGTCTAAAATACCCCAACCAACATCCTCTACCAGATATCGTCTAACATAACCAACCAACATCCTCTACCAGATATCGTCTAACATAACCAACCAACATCTTCTACCAGATATCGTCCAACATCATCTACCAGATATCGTCTACCATAACCAATCAACGTCCTCTACCAGATATCGTCTAACATAACCAAACCAACATCCTCTACCAGATATCGTCCAACATAACCCAACCAACATCCTCTACAAGATATCGTCCAATATAACCCGACCAACATCCTCTACCAGATATCGTCTAACATAACCCAACCAACATCCACTACCAGATATCGTCTAACATAACCCAACAAACATCCTCTACCAGATATCGTCCAATATAACCCGACCAACATCCTCTACCAGATATCGTCTAACATAACCCAACCAACATCCTCTACCAGATATCGTCTAACATAACCCAACCAACATCCACTACCAGATATCGTCTAACATAACCCAACCAACATCCTCTACCAGATATCGTCTAACATAACCCAACCAACATCCTCTACCAGATATCGTCCAACATAACCCAACCAACACCCTCTACCACATATCGTCCAACATCTTCTACCAGATATCGTCCAACATCATCTACCAGATATCGTCTACCATAACCAATCAACATCCTCTACCAGATATCGTCCAACATAACCCAACCAACACCCTCTACCAGATATCGTCCAACATAACCCAACCAACATCCTCTACCAGATATCGTCTAACATAACCCAACCAACATCCTCTACCAGATATTGTCTAACATAACCCAACCAACATCCTCTACTAGATATCGTCTAACATAACCCAACCAACATCATCTACCAGATATCGTCTAACATAACCCAACCAACATCCTCTACCAGATATCGTCTAACATAACCCAACCAACATCATCTACCAGATAACGTCCAACATAACCCAACCAACATCCTCTACCAGATATCGTCTAACATAACCCAAACAACATCCTCTACTAGATATCGTCTAACATAACCCAACCAAAATCCTCTACCAGATATCGTCTAACATAACCCAACCAACATCCTCTACTAGATATCGTCTAACATAACCCAACCAAAATCCTCTACCAGATATCGTCTAACATAACCCAACCAACATCCTCTACTAGATATCGTCTAACATAACCCAACCAACATCCACTACCAGATATCGTCCAACATAACCATACCAATATCCTCTACCAGATATCGTTTAACATAACCCAACCAACATCATCTACCAGATATCGTCTAACATAACCCAACCAACATCCACTACCAGATATCGTCTAACATAACCCAACCAACATCTTCTACCAGATATCGTCCAATATAACCCGACCAACATCATCTACCAGATATCGTCTAACATAACCCAACCAACATCCACTACCAGATATCGTCTAACATAACCCAACAAACATCCTCTACCAGATATCGTCTAACATAACCCAACCAACATCCTCTACCAGATATCGTCCAACATAACCCAACCAACATCCTCTACCAGATATCGTCTAACATAACCCAACCAACATCCTCTACCAGATATCGTCCAACATAACCCAACCAACATCCTCTACCAGATATCGTCCAACATAACCCAACCAACATCCTCTACCAGATATCGTCTAACATAACCCAACCAACATCCTCTACCAGATATCGTCTAACATAACCCAACCAACATCCTCTACCAGATATCGTCTAACATAACCCAACCAACATCCACTACCAGATATCGTCTAACATAACCCAACCAACATCCTCTACCAGATATCGTCTAACATTACCCAATCAACATCCTCTACCAGATATCGTCTAACATAACCCAACCAACATCCTCTACCAGATATCGTCCAACATAACCCAACCAACATCCTCTACCACATATCGTCCAACATCTTCTACCAGATATCGTCCAACATCATCTACCAGATATCGTCTACCATAACCAATCAACATCCTCTACCAGATATCGTCCAACATAACCCAACCAACACCCTCTACCACATATCGTCCAACATCTTCTACCAGATATCGTCCAACATCCTCTACCAGATATCGTCCAACATAACCCAACCAACATCCTCTACTAGATATCGTCTAACATAACTCAACTAACATCCTCTACCAGATATCGTCTAACATAACCCAACCAACATCCACTACCAGATATCGTCCAACATAACCCAACCAACATCCTCTACTAGATATCGTCTAACATAACCCAACCAAAATCCTCTACCAGATATCGTCTAACATAACCCAACCGACATCCTCTACTAGATATCGTCTAACATAACCCAACCAACATCCTCTACCAGATATCGTCCAATATAACCCAACCAACATCCTCTACCAGATATCGTCTAACATAACCCAACCAACATCCACTACCAGATATCGTCTAACATAACCCAACAAACATCCTCTACCAGATATCGTCTAACATAACCCAACCAACATCCTCTACCAGATATCGTCCAACATCACCCAACCAACATCCTCTACCAGATATCGTCTAACATAACCCAATCAACATCCTCTACCAGATATCGTCCAATATAACCCGACCAACGTCCTCTACCAGATATCGTCTAACATAACCCAACCAACATCCTCTACCAGATATTGTCCAACATAACCCAACCAACATCCTCTACCAGATATCGTCTAACATAACCCAACCTACATTCTCTACCAGATATCGTCCAACATAACTCAACCAACATCCACTACCAGATATCGTCTAACATAACCCGACCAACATCCTCTACCAGATATCGTCCAACATAACCCAACCAACATCCTCTACCAGATATCGTCTAACATAACCCAACCAACATCCTCTACCAGATATCGTCTAACATAACCCAACCAACATCCTCTACCAGATATCGTCCAATATAACCCGACCAACATCCTCTACCAGATATCGTCTAACATAACCCAACCAACATCCTCTACCAGATATCGTCTAACATAACCCAACCAACATCCTCTACCAGATATCGTCCAACATAACCCAACCAACATCCTCTACCAGATATCGTCTAACATAACCCAACCAACATCCTCTACCAGATATCGTCTAACATAACCCAACCATAATCCTCTACCAGATATCGTCTAATATAACCCAACCAACATCCACTACCAGATATCGTCTAACATAACCCAACCAACATCCTCTACCAGATATCGTCTAACATAACCCAATCAACATCCTCTACCAGATATCGTCTAACATAACCCAACCAACATCCTCTACCAGATATCGTCCAACATAACCCAACCAACACCCTCTACAACATATCGTCCAACATCTTCTACCAGATATCGTCCAACATCATCTACCAGATATCGTCTACCATAACCAATCAACATCCTCTACCAGATATCGTCCAACATAACCCAACCAACACCCTCTACCACATATCGTCCAACATCTTCTACCAGATATCGTCCAACATCCTCTACCAGATATCGTCCAACATAACCAACCAACATCCTCTACTTGATATCGTCTAACATAACTCAACTAACATCCTCTACCAGATATCGTCTAACATAACCCAACTAACATCCTCTACCAGATATCGTCTAACATAACCCAACCAACATCCTCTACCAGATATCGTCCAACATAACCCAACCAACATCCTCTACCAGATATCGTCCAACATAACCCAACCAACATCCTCTACCAGATATCGTCTAACATAACCCAACCAACATCCTCTACCAGATATCGTCTAACATAACCCGACCAACATCTTCTACCAGATATTGTCCAATATAACCCGACCAACGTCCTCTACCAGATATCGTCTAACATAGCCCAACCAACATCCTCTACCAGATATCGTCTAACATAACTTAACAAACATCCTCTACCAGATATCGTCTAAAATACCCCAACCAACATCCTCTACCAGATATCGTCTAACATAACCAACCAACATCCTCTACCAGATATCGTCTAACATAACCAACCAACATCTTCTACCAGATATCGTCCAACATCATCTACCAGATATCGTCTACCATAACCAATCAACGTCCTCTACCAGATATCGTCTAACATAACCAAACCAACATCCTCTACCAGATATCGTCCAACATAACCCAACCAACATCTTCTACCAGATATTGTCCAACAAACATGTAACCCAACCAACATCCTCTACCAGATATTGTCTAACATAACCCAACCAACATCCTCTACTAGATATCGTCTAACATAACCCAACCAACATCCTCTACTAGATATCGTCTAACATAACCCAACCTACATCCACTACCAGATATCGTCTAACATAACCCAACCAACATCCTCTACTAGATATCGTCTAACATAACCCAACCAACATCCTCTACTAGATATCGTCTAACATAACCCAACCAACATCCTCTACCAGATATCGTCTAACATAACCCAACCAACATCCTCTACCAGATATCGTCTAACATAACCCAACCAACATCCTCTACCAGATATCGTCTAACATAACCCGACCAACATCCTCTACCAGATATCGTCCAACATAACCCAATCAACATCCTCTACCAGATATCGTCTAACATAACCCAACCAACATCCTCTACCAGATATCGTCTAACATAACCCAACCAACATCCTCTACCAAATATCGTCCAACATAACCCAACCAACATCCTCTACCAGATATCGTCTAACATAACCCAACCAACATCCTCTACTAGATATCGTCTAACATAACCCAACCAACATCCTCTACCAGATATCGTCCAACATAACCAACCAACATCCTCTACTTGATATCGTCTAACATAACTCAACTAACATCCTCTACCAGATATCGTCTAACATAACCCAACTAACATCCTCTACCAGATATCGTCTAACATAACCCAACCAACATCCTCTACCAGATATCGTCCAACATAACCCAACCAACATCCTCTACCAGATATCGTCCAACATAACCCAACCAACATCCTCTACCAGATATCGTCTAACATAACCCAACCAACATCCTCTACCAGATATCGTCTAACATAACCCGACCAACATCTTCTACCAGATATTGTCCAATATAACCCGACCAACGTCCTCTACCAGATATCGTCTAACATAGCCCAACCAACATCCTCTACCAGATATCGTCTAACATAACTTAACAAACATCCTCTACCAGATATCGTCTAAAATACCCCAACCAACATCCTCTACCAGATATCGTCTAACATAACCAACCAACATCCTCTACCAGATATCGTCTAACATAACCAACCAACATCTTCTACCAGATATCGTCCAACATCATCTACCAGATATCGTCTACCATAACCAATCAACGTCCTCTACCAGATATCGTCTAACATAACCAAACCAACATCCTCTACCAGATATCGTCCAACATAACCCAACCAACATCTTCTACCAGATATTGTCCAACAAACATGTAACCCAACCAACATCCTCTACCAGATATTGTCTAACATAACCCAACCAACATCCTCTACTAGATATCGTCTAACATAACCCAACCAACATCCTCTACTAGATATCGTCTAACATAACCCAACCTACATCCACTACCAGATATCGTCTAACATAACCCAACCAACATCCTCTACTAGATATCGTCTAACATAACCCAACCAACATCCTCTACTAGATATCGTCTAACATAACCCAACCAACATCCTCTACCAGATATCGTCTAACATAACCCAACCAACATCCTCTACCAGATATCGTCTAACATAACCCAACCAACATCCTCTACCAGATATCGTCTAACATAACCCGACCAACATCCTCTACCAGATATCGTCCAACATAACCCAATCAACATCCTCTACCAGATATCGTCTAACATAACCCAACCAACATCCTCTACCAGATATCGTCTAACATAACCCAACCAACATCCTCTACCAAATATCGTCCAACATAACCCAACCAACATCCTCTACCAGATATCGTCTAACATAACCCAACCAACATCCTCTACTAGATATCGTCTAACATAACCCAACCAACATCCTCTACCAGATATCGTCTAACATAACCCAACCAACATCCTCTACCAGATATCGTCTAACATAACCCAACCAACATCCTCTACCAAATATCGTCTAACATAACCCAACCAACATCCTCTACCAAATATCGTCCAACATAACCCAACCAACATCCTCTACCAGATATCGTCTAACATAACCCGACCAACATTCTCTACCAGATATCGTCTAACATAACCCAACCAACATCCTCTACCAAATATCGTCCAACATAACCCAACCAACATTCTCTACCAGATATCGTCCAACATAACCCAACCAACATCCTCTACCAGATATCGTCTAACATAACCCAACCAACATCCTCTACCAGATATCGTCTAACATAACTCAACTAACGTCCTCTACCAGATATCGTCTAGCATAACCCAACCAACATCCTCTACCAGATATCGTCTAACATAACCCAACCAACATCCTCTACCAGATATCGTCTAACATAACCCAACCAACATCCTCTACCAGATATCGTCCAATATAACCCAACCAACATCCTCTACCAGATATCGTCCAACATAACCAACCAACATCCTCTACCAGATATCGTCCAACATAACCCAACCAACATCCTCTACCAGATATCGTCTAACATAACCCAACCAACATCCTCTACCAGATATCGTCTAACATAACCCAACCAACATCCTCTACCAGATATCGTCTAACATAACCCAACCAACATCCTCTACCAGATATCGTCCAACATTACCAACCAACATCCTCTACCAGATATCGTCCAACATAACCCAACCAACATCCTCTACCAGATATCGTCTAACATAACCCAACCAACATCCTCTACCAGATATCGTCTAACATAACCCAACCAACATCCTCTACCAGATATCGTCTAACATAACCCAACCAACATCCTCTACCAGATATCGTCTAACATAACCCAACCAACATCCTCTACCAAATATCGTCTAACATAACCCAACCAACATCCTCTACCAGATATCGTCTAACATAACCCAACCAACATCCTCTACCAGATATCGTCCAACATAACTCAACCAACATCCTCTACCAGATATCGTTCAAGGAAGCCTGAATACTTGTTTACCAAATGAGATCATGATAATGGCTGTCAAATTCGTCTGCTTCTTTTGTACATGTATCCAGCATTTTACAACTAGTATTATAATTAATACGATGCGTGTAAGATATGTGTCATACATATACACATGGTCTATATGTATTTATACAGATTTCTGTAAAGCATAGCGTACACATTGGTCCATTATGATGTTGAATTATCGTCTAGAAATTATAACGGAACAGTAGTTGTGCTTAAATGATTTTCAGGACGGATTGGGACATCGTTTCCACAGAATAATACAGTACGATGGTGTTAAGGTTATTTCTGAACCCATTTCTGTTACACTAGTCGATCTAATCTATAAACAGCCACCCAGGGGTGTAAACTAAGGATGATTTAGTGGATTGGTACTATAAAACGTTTTATCCTAGTGTGAAATATAGAGCGTCATAATGGATGGTCGGAACGCTGGCCCCATCAATGACGTATTAAATATCAGGTGTGATAAGGTAACTACTGCTAATGATAGTACCTGATGTATCTCATGTAAAACAACTACTATACATCCATGTAAAGATTCTTTTACACAACCAATGGTGGGACGTTTCGATGACAAGTATGTTGCATTATTCTGTCACGTTCATCAAACAAATGATCAGTAAAGTGCATATACACAAAACATGAGGAGTTGTTCGCAAAATTGATCGATTTTGGCTTCGCTGTTAAGCGTAATGACAACAGCATTTTAATTGTATCGTTTAAGAATGTGCCATACTTTGTAGATGTGCGAGAGTTGTGAACCCCTCGTCTCGATTTATAACCGCCCCGCTGCGGCGTACATGTATCCATTGACTTTATAGACTCTCTCACATCTATGATCAAGTTGTGTAAAAGAACATTTACATAAATCATATTTCTCAACCCGCAGAAATTGCTTACATAAAGAAAACTCATGTAAAAAGCTTTGTGATACTCATCAGTGTAACTTATTGTCGAAAGCACACCTCCGAATCTAAAGTACATGTATTTCAAATCATATTTAGAATGCAGTAGAACGAAAATGTAATCTACTTAAATATAACGTTATTGACATACCTGAGGTTTTGACTTTTAAAGGACTTTTCCAATCAACAGCAAAAATTCCGTTCGAACAGAGAAGTACGACACAGAACGAAATGCTCGTATATAAAATCATTTCGGAAAGTCAAATTGTCCTGAACATAGACGCTAATCTGGTGTTGGAGCGCTGGAAGGTCTCGTATTTATAGCTACTAGGTCGTGTTTTGTTTATAGATAGGCATTTGTCAAAGTCGTGTTTACCACCTAGGTACGGGATGATGAAGGAGAGCTTTGGTCAATAACGTTGTTTACTACCGCGCTAGCTAAAACACACAACGGAAATATCCCGGGGCGGTTCTGTTTACGTCCGAAACGTACTGCGCAGGACCAAATCCGGGGAGGCGCCGACCGTCAGCTACAAGGTCATAACTCGAGCTCAAAGAAATCTTGGAATAAATAGTAATATGTTAACCAATATGTTATACATGGTCATGTGATGGAACGGGAGCGGGTGTGAATCATTTTAAACACTCGTCAAATACTTGGAAGATGTCGGGTGGCGTCGAAATGAGTCAAATCTGCGTTTGACCTAATCTATGTATTATGAAATGTTTTTGTTGTTTATTCAATGACAAACTGTGACAAGAATGCAGTGACGTTTATTGTTGTGCAAAAATGATGCAAGTAACACCACATCTAATGACTGTAGAATGTGTTGATGTCCCGGAGGGGTTAGAAACGCGCCATGACGTTGTCTGTGGGAGGTGCAAGGTCTTGGTCCCAAAGATGTTTGTAACGAGGAGCGTGCAGCTGAGGTGTTACACAGGGTGATCAGTGACAGGCGAACAAGCCCTCGCCTGACCCGCGGTTATCCTCCTGCTGTAATAAATAGCTCTGTCACTGG
Source organism: Mimachlamys varia (assembly GCA_947623455.1). Lineage (NCBI taxonomy): Eukaryota > Metazoa > Mollusca > Bivalvia > Pectinida > Pectinidae > Mimachlamys > Mimachlamys varia. The sequence goes on from OX392529.1 coordinate 6,533,683, forward strand.
ACGGGTCGAGTGTCGCCTGTCACGGTCAGTACAGACAGATCCCACCTGGTCAGCCAGTGTAACATGACAGTGGTATTGGTGTAGTACGGTAATCATACAGGTGTAATATAATCACCCTACAAATAGATATGATTACTACTCGACCACATCGTGGTGCTGTGATCGTTACATTAGTTTATATGTACAGAGGTAATAAACATATGATCAGAGTGATCACTGGAGACACGTTATGAACAATATACATGCGTAACATGATCAGTTCATACAGGTACAGGTAGGTACATGAACAAAGCACAGGTGTAAGTGATCACTGTTTAGATGTTCAAAAATCACTTTACAGGTACATGTACATGTATAATATGATCGTTGTACAGGCGTGATATGATCACTGTGCATGTTTAATTTGATCACTGTACAAATGTACATCAAATATAATCTATTGACAGGTGAATATACACAACCGTACAGGTGTAAAATGAGCAATATTCTCTCCGTACAGGTGTAATAAGATCACTGCTAACTATTTAAAGTTTAATTGTTTTAATTATCATTCATACAAATGTAGTACACAGAACTGACTATTTCAATTTGGAAACTGCAAACATTAATAAATAGAATTAATAGAATATGGATTTTGAAGCAAAAAGGTCCCCTGATCAGCCACGAATGTATACTCATCAAACGATTTGCTGTGGCGTAGGAAGTAGGGGTGGAGGGCAGAAAACTGCTCTATAATACTGGTAGATGTTCGGACATCGCCTCGCTCGGTCAATAAAATAAACATTTCCGTAGAGAAACTAAGTTTACAATATTTTCACTTCACGTCAGATCTACACTGGTAAGAATATAATTAAAACTAGTGTTTTCCCCTTTAGTGTTTTCCCCTTTACATTGTGTCTATTCCTCTGTAAGCTCATCTAAGTGGTCTGCTCTGTGCCTACTCGACTGTATGTTCTGTGTGTTAGCAATACAAAGTCAGCATCAGTTCCTCACTATCAGGCGGCTTACACCAACATACCACTTTCTCCCAAATACTCCAACATACCACATCATCCCAAATACTACAACATACCACATCATCCCAAATACTACAACACACCACATCCTCCCAAATACTACAACATACCACATCCTCCCAAATACTACAACATACCACATCATCCCAAATACTACAACATACCACATCATCCCAAATACTACAACACACCACATCCTCCCAAATACTACAACATACCACATCATCCCAAATACACCAACACACCACATCATCCCAAATACTACAACATACCACATCATCCCAAATACTCCAACACACCACTTCCTCCCAAATACTACAACATACCACATCATCCCAAATACTCCAACACACCACATCATCCCAAATACTACAACATACCACATCATCCCAAATACTCCAACACACCACATCATCCCAAATACTCCAACACATCACATCCTCCCAAATACTACAACATACCACATCATCCCAAATACACCAACACACCACATCATCCCAAATACTACAACATACCACATCATCCCAAATACACCAACACACCACATCATCCCAAATACACCAACACACCACATCATTCCAAATACTCCAACATACCACATCATCCCAAATACTACAACATACCACATCATCCCAAATACTACAACATACCACATCATCCCAAATACTCCAACATACCACATCATCCCAAATACTCCAACATACCACATCATCCCAAATACTACAACATACCACATCATCCCAAATACTCCAACACACCACATCATCCCAAATACTACAACATACCACATCATCCCAAATACTCCAACATACCACATCATCCCAAATACACCAACACACCACATCATCCCAAATACTACAACATATCACATCATCCCAAATACTCCAACATACCTCATCATCCCAAATACTCCAACATACCACATCATCCCAAATACACCAACACACCACATCCTCCCAAATACTACAACATACCACATCCTCCCAAATACTCCAACATACCACATCATCCCAAATACTACAACGCACCACATCCTCCCAAATACACCAACACACCACATCATCCCAAATACTCCAACACACCACATCATCCCAAATACTACAACACACCACATCCTCCCAAATACACCAACACACCACATCATCCCAAATACTACAACATACCACATCATCCCAAATACTCCAACACACCACATCCTCCCAAATACTACAACATACCACATCCTCCCAAATACTCCAATACACCACATCATCCCAAATACTACAACATACCACATCATCCCAAATACTCCAATACACCACCTCATCCCAAATACACCAACATATCACATCATCCCAAATACTACAACACACCACATCATCCCAAATACTCCAACACATCACATCCTCCCAAATACTACAACACACCACATCATCCCAAATACTACAACATACCACATCATCCCAAATACTCCAACACATCACATCCTCCCAAATACTACAACACACCACATCATCCCAAATACTACAACATACCACATCATCCCAAATACACCAACACACCACATCATCCCAAATACACCAACACACCACATCATTCCAAATACTACAACATACCACATCATCCCAAATACTCCAACACACCACATCATCCCAAATACTACAACATACCACATCATCCCAAATACTACAACATACCACATCATCCCAAATACTACAACATACCACATCATCCCAAATACTACAACATACCACATCATCCCAAATACTACAACATACCACATCATCCCAAATACTCCAACATACCACATCATCCCAAATACTCCAACATACCACATCATCCCAAATACTCCAACATACCACATCATCCCAAATACTCCAACATACCACATCATCCCAAATACTCCAACATACCACATCATCCCAAATACTACAACACACCACATCATCCCAAATACTCCAACATACCACATCATCCCAAATACTCCAACATACCACATCATCCCAAATACTCCAACATACCACATCATCCCAAATACTGCAACATACCACATCATCCAAAATACTACAACATACCACATCATCCCAAATACTCCAACATACCACATCATCCCAAATACTACAACATACCACATCATCCCAAATACTCTAACACACCACATCATCCCAAATACTACAACATACCACATCATCCCAAATACTCCAACACACCACATCATCCCAAATACTACAAAATACCACATCATCCCAAATACTCCAACACACCACATCATCCCAAATACTCCAACACATCACATCCTCCCAAATACTACAACATACCACATCATCCCAAATACTACAACACACCACATCATCCCAAATACTACAACACACCACATCATCCCAAATACTACAACATACCACATCATCCCAAATACTCCAACACACCACATCCTCCCAAATACTACAACATACCACATCATCCCAAATACTCCAACATACCACATCATCCCAAATACTCCAACATACCACATCATCCCAAATACTACAACATACCACATCATCCCAAATACTACAACATACCAAATCATCCCAAATACTCCAACATACCACATCATCCCAAATACTACAACATACCACATCATCCGAAATACTCAAACATACCACATCATCCCAAATACTCCAACATACCACATCATCCCGAATACTACAACATACCACATCATCCCAAATACTACAACATACCACATCATCCCAAATACTCCAACATACCACATCATCCAAAATACTACAACATACCACATCATCCCAAATACTCCAACATACCACATCATCCCAAATACTCCAACACACCACATCATCCCAAATACTACAACATACCACATCATCCCAAATATTCCAACACACCACATCATCCCAAATACTCCAACACATCACATCCTCCCAAATACTACAACATACCACATCATCCCAAATACACCAACACACCACATCATTCCAAATACTACAACATACCACATCATCCCAAATACTACAACATACCACATCCTCCCAAATACTACAACATACCACATCCTCCCAAATACTACAACATACCACATCCTCCCAAATACACCAACACACCACATCCTCCCAAATACACCAACATACCACATCATCCCAAATACACCAACACACCACATCCTCCCAAATACACCAACATACCACATCATCCCAAATACTACAACATACCACATCATCCCAAATACTCCAACACACCACATCATCCCAAATACTACAACATACCACATCATCCCAAATACACCAACACACCACATCCTCCCAAATACTCCAACGTACTACATCCTCCCAAATACTCCAACACACCACATCCTCCCAAATACACCAACACACCACATCCTCCCAAATACTACAACATACCACATCATCCCAAATACTACAACATACCACATCATCCCAAATACTCCAACATACCACATCATCCCAAGTACACGAACACACCACATCCTCCCAAATACTCCAACGTACTACATCCTCCCAAATACTCCAACATACCACATCATCCCAAATACTACAACATACCACATCCTCCCAAATACTACAACATACCACATCCTCCCAAATACTCCAACACACCACATCCTCCCAAATACTCCAACATACCACATCCTCCCAAATACTCCAACACACCACATCATCCCAAATACTCCAACATACCACATCATCGCAAAAACCCCAACTTACCACATCCTCCCAAATATACCAACATATCACATCCTTCAAAATACACGCTTATTTGTTTGTTTGTATGTTTGCTTGGGTGTAAACAGTCCGTCGACAAATTTGGTCATTTAGGGCCAAGCTGTTGTTCTTCTCTGAGACAACGCTTTGGGGAAAAAGTCAATCAAAATATGATTAGTTCTAGACTTGTATATAAAAGGTATCGAGAAATAAAACATATAACGATAAATAGTCATACTAAAGTGAAGACGGATGATGAAAAATGTCAAGATGTGATGACATGCTGTCCGATGATCGTTAAAAGTTGTGGAGTTAAAATGTAAAATGAACCTATTTCTTTCATATAGCCAAAGAGTAGATCAACGCTGAGGACATTGAATAGCGTTTTCATGTCAGGGACATGACCAAATATGTTTAAAGTCTGCGCATTCTGTTCAAAAGTGTTCTACTGTAAAAGAGGAGTCGCATGAGTGGCGTATAGGCGGATCTCCCCTTTTCAGTAGATGTACAAGAATGATGACGGTATGTCCAGTTCGGAGTCGAGAGAGGACAACTTCCTCTTTGCGATCTCTTCGATTGGACAGACTTTGGTTTTATGTTTCAGTTTCAATCAAAACGGCTTATTGCTCGTCTCTGTAGACCACCGTTATTTCCATTGATGTTGAATGGCTGACTGAATAAATGGCTTAAAATCTGAAGAATCAAAGGCATTTTGCAGCATTTTCATTTTTTCATTTCCCTTTATGCCGAAGTGGCTGGGGATCAATATACATGTCAATACAATTTTAATTTGATGTTTGTCTTTTCAAAGCGATGTTCATCAATTTGGTTGCGGACCAGACCGATGGCACATAGATCCTCAGAGAAAACAGGGGCACCATCGGGTAGTCGGATGGAACCACTAAGGTGGTTAGTGCAGCGTGCTGCGCTCGTGGAAGGGCGATTTGTGTCCTTCGGGTAACGCATTCGATCTTCCCTTCTCCTGCGAAGCAAAAATAATGTCAGAAGTCCATGCTGGTATATTTGGTAAAGTGTATTCGGCTACGTTTCTAAACTTATGTTTAGCTCCCGGAAAAAAATTGATATTCGGATGTTGGTTTTTGATTTGGAGTGGATCTTTCGATATTATTGATTGAAGACCTTTTTGGAACCTGAGTTTGCCGGATTTGTCGTCAATTAGGCAGCATACTAGTTGTAGTATTGCAGCGTCATTTTTTCCCTTCGTTTTGCTCATTTGTCTCTACAATGTAAATGTATGTACAGGCTAGACGTAGCCCTTAGTCCTGAATAGATCCAGCGTCGCCATGCAAGAACTGCGTGCTGAACCATAGACGATATAGAGCCATAATCAAGTCTGGGCCGAAAAAGTGACCTATAAAGGCGCAAGATTATTTCACGGTCTGTACTGCTCAACAACTAAACTTTTTATACCTTTTGGCCCGAGGTCTGGGTCATTGTGCAGTGGGTTTGTTTTGACAGAAGTGCATACAGGTTTTGATCTGTAAAAGGAGGAGTGCCAAATGGGCATTCTGGTGGCTACTACCGTAAAGATTATTTTGTTGTATATGAACACATTTTTGTACATAAATGTACGGTTGGAATGACATTACATGAAATTAGGTCAGGACAGAGTGGGGATTAACATTTTGATGCCCCATTTTGACAAAACTATATTGTATTCTTGGAGTTTGCTGCATAATTTTGCTGCATTGTGCAATTCCAAATCAGCAGAAAACCAAAATGATTCTAAAAAAAGTGCCCATGATCTAAAGTACATATGTAGGTCACGGGGACCTATTCTTTTTAATGTGATTCTTATAACAAAGATTGACTTGTTTTGTGCATAAATATGAACAAGAACATTACAATTGTTATACAGCATGTTTTAATGACAAAGTAATATTGTACGCATTTATTGTGAGTATAAGCCTGGACTGATGCTTTTCTGACAGTCACTGATTTTGTTTGCGAGTTTGTTTTTGTGGCTGTACATATGTTGGTGTAGACACAGTATTGCTCCCGGATTCGAGAAAGGGATATTTTGGGAATTCCCTTCTCATTTTTCCAGGCAGGACCGTCCTCAGAGGATACTGTATGTTCCCAATGCCAGTTGAGACATCGCTTTCCAGCGATATTTCATTTGTCTTGGTCTGTGTGGCAATAAACGCTAATCGACTACAAAATGATATCAGCTTCCACTGGAATGACTTTTCTTTCTGTTGATGTAGTTTCCTGTATAATGATTTACAATTTTAAGTGTTCCTTTGATATTTTATTGTGCACACTCTGTGTTGAAAGGGAGGTAATTCATACAACTTTGGTTGCCACGACAACATAGCGGATAATATCACGAGTTTTGTCATCTGTCCGAAGAGCAAGTGAGTTTATGCCATGACACAGCGTCCGTCATCCGTCCGTCGTCTGTTGTCCGTTCTCCTTCCGTCAATTTGTTAGTAAAATCGCTGCTAGTCATGAACGGCTGAGCAAATTTTGACCAAATTCAGCCAGAAGCATCCTTGCGGGAAAATGGGATTTAATTTTGTATAAACGATCGGTCTGAACCCCAGTAACCCAAGTTGCAGAGTTCATTAGGGGAGCAAATACTCGAAAACTTTTCGACCTCTGAGATGTGTATGATTGTTTCGACCTCTGAGATGTGTATGATTGTTTCGACCTCTGAGATGTGGATGATTGTTTCGACCTCTGAGATGTGGATGATTGGTTCGACCTCTGAGATGTGGATGATTGGTTCGACCTCTGAGATGTGGAGGATTGTTTCGACCTCTGAGATGTGGAGGATTGTTTCGACCTCTGAGATGTGGATGATTGTTTCGACCTCTGAGATGTGGATGATTGTTTCGACCTCTGAGATGTGGATGATTATTTCGACCTCTGAGATGTGGAGGATTGGTTCGACCTCTGAGATGTGAAGGATTGTTTCGACCTCTGAGATGTGGATGATTGTTTCGACCTCTGAGATGTGGAGGATTGTTTCGACCTTTGAGATGTGGAGAATTTTTTCGACCTCTGAGATGTGGAGGATTGTTTCGACCTCTGAGATATGGATGATTGTTTCGACCTCTGAGATATGGATGATTGTTTCGACCTCTGAGATGTGGAGGATTGTTTCGACCTCTGAGATGTGGAGGATTTTTTTCGACCTCTGAGATGTGGAGGATTGTTAAAATGTACGACCTCTGAGATGTGGAGGATTGTTTCAACCTTTTAGATGTGGAGGATTGTTTCGACCTCTGAGATATGGATGATTGTTTCGACCTCTGAGATATGGATGATTGTTTCGACCTCTGAGATGTGGAGGATTGTTTCGACCTTTGAGATGTGGAGGATTTTTTCGACCTCTGAGATGTGGAGGATTGTTTCGACCTCTGAGATATGGATGATTGTTTCGACCTCTGAGATATGGATGATTGTTTCGACCTCTGAGATGTGGATGATTGTTTCGACCTTTGAGATGTGGAGGATTTTTTTCGACCTCTGAGATGTGGATTATTGTTTCGACCTCTGAGATGAGGATGATTGTTTCGACCCCTGAGATGTGGATATTGAGAATTCCTACTGTACACAGATACAGAAACGTTTGTCTGTGGACTGTTTGTAGACAGCGTGTAATATAGGTCACCAAACTGATTTCGGTAAACGAATAATATAGTTATAACCAACCATGTCGTCTCTAAATGTCTACGATTCGATTTGGAGATCTGGTAAGTTGTGGAGGAGATTACATATTAGTCTACAGACTCTCCTTTGTCCTACAAATCGAATTTAGGCAAACTGCTGCCCTGGGCGCAGTGCGACGCACCGCTATAGTTATTGAAATAACCAATAGGGGCTTCACTATATTACAAGAGGTAAATTGCATAGAATTCCATTTCCCAATGTATATAAATGTACGTAACTACGAACAAGAGTTTAATGGATGTGTCACAGGTTTTAGCGCGTGATCATGTTTTTCTAATCAAGATATATCCGATTATATGATGGTAGTTACGTTATATAACTGCTACCCGTCCATAATGACTCATCAGGTGGCCAATGATTCTCCAATATCACCTGTTATATTGACCTGGTAGTTATCCTCAGTATACCAGCTTACGGATACCAATCACCTCGCTATAGAACTAAACATTATCAGGTCCATGTATAAAATATCGATAACATTACAACTCCTGACCACAGAGGTGAACAGTAAAGCGGTTTTTCTTTTGTGAAATGTAGACTAGATTTTGCAACATGCGAATGTCCTAATATAAGAACTAGCTAGTAATCTATTAAATACTTGTCCTCCAGAGACTTAGAATACAACCTCCCGTCTGGTTACACGTTACATGTACAATATAACCGTCTCCAGAGAGTGTAGAATACAACCTCCCGTCTGGTTACACGTTACATGTACAATATAACCGTCTCCAGAGAGTGTAGAATACAACCTCCCGTCTGGTTACACGTTACAATATTACCGTCTCCAGAGAGTGTAGAATACAACCTCCCGTCTGGTTACACGTTACATGTACAATATAACCGTCTCCAGAGAGTGTAGAATACAACCTCCCGTCTGGTTACACGTTACATGTACAATATAACCGTCTCCAGAGAGTGTAGAATACAACCTCCCGTCTGGTTACACGTTACAATATTACCGTCTCCAGAGAGTGTAGAATACAACCTCCCGTCTGGTTACACGTTACATGTACAATATAACCGTCTCCAGAGAGTGTAGAATACAACCTCCCGTCTGGTTACACGTTACATGTACAATATAACCGACTCCAGAGAGTGTAGAATACAACCTCCCGTCTGGTTACACGTTACAATATAGCCGTCTCCAGAGAGTGTAGAATACAGCCTCCCGTCTGGTTACACGTGACATGTACAATATAACCGTCTCTAGAGAGTGTAGAATACAGCCTCCCGTCTAGTTACACGTTACAATATAACCGTCTCCAGAGAGTGTAGAATACAGCCTCCCGTCTGGTTACACGTTACAATATAACCGTCTCCAGAGAGTGTAGAATACAACCCTCCGTCTGGTTACACGTTACAATATAACCGTCTCCAGAGAGTGTAGAATACAGCCTCCCGTCTGGTTACACGTTGCAATATAACCGTCTCCAGAGAGTGTAGAATACAACCTCCCGTCTGGTTACATGTACACGTTACAATATAACCGTCTCCAGAGAGTGTAGTATACAACCTTCCTTCTGGTTACACGTTACAATATTACCGTCTCCAGAGAGTGTAGAATACAACCTCCCGTCTGGTTACACGTTACAATATAACCGTCTCCAGCGAGTGTAGAATACAACCTCCCGTCTGGTTACACGTTACAATATAACCGTCTCCAGCGAGTGTAGAATACAGCCTCCCGTCTGGTTACACGTTACAATATAACCGTCTCCAGAGAGTGTAGAATACAGCCTCCCGTCTGGTTACACGTTACAATATAACCGTCTACAGGGAGTGTAGAATACAACCCTCCGTTTGGTTACACGTTACAATATAACCGTCTCCAGAGAGTGTAGAATACAGCCTCCCGTCTGGTTACACGTTGCAATATAACCGTCTCCAGAGAGTGTAGAATACAGCCTCCCGTCTGGTTACACATTACAATATAACCGTCTCCAGAGAGTGTAGAATACAACCCTCCGTTTGGTTACACGTTACAATATAACCGTCTCCAGAGAGTGTAGAATACAGCCTCCCGTCAGGTTACACGTTACAATATAACCGTCTCCAGAGAGTGTAGAATACAACCTCCCGTCTGGTTACATGTACACGTTACAATATAACCGTCTCCAGAGAGTGTAGTATACAACCTCCCTTCTGGTTACACTTTACAATATTACCGTCTCCAGAGAGTGTAGAATACAACCTCCCGTCTGGTTACACGTTACAATATAACCGTCTCCAGCGAGTGTAGAATACAACCTCCCGTCTGGTTACACGTTACAATATAACCGTCTCCAGCGAGTGTAGAATACAGCCTCTTGTCTGGTTACACGTTACAATATAATCGTCTCCAGAGAGTGTAGAATACAGCCTCCCGTCTGGTTACACGTTACAATATAACCGTCTCCAGAGAGTGTAGAATACAACCTCCCGTCTGGTTACACGTTACAATATAACCGTCTCCAGAGAGTGTAGAATACAACCTCCCGTCTGGTTACACGTTACAATGTAACCGTCTCCAGCGAGTGTAGAATACAACCTCCCGTCTGGTTACACGTTACAATATTACCGTCTCCAGAGAGTGTAGAATACAGCCTCCCGTCTGGTTACACGTTACAATATAACCGTCTCCAGCGAGTGTAGAATACAGCCTCCCGTCTGGTTACACGTTACAAAACAGCCTCCCGTCTGGATACACGTTACAATATAACCGTCTCCAGCGAGTGTAGAATACAGCCTCTTGTTTGGTTACACGTTACAATATAATCGTCTCCAGAGAGTGTAGAATACAGCCTCCCGTCTGGTTACACGTTACAATATAACCGTCTCCAGAGAGTGTAGAATGCAACCTCCCGTCTGGTTACACTTTACAATATTACCGTCTCCAGAGAGTGTAGAATACAACCTCCCGTCTGGTTACACGTTACAATATAACCGTCTCCAGCGAGTGTAGAATACAACCTCCCGTCTGGTTACACGTTACAATATTACCGTCTCCAGAGAGTGTAGAATACAACCTCCCGTCTGGTTATACGTTACAATATAACCGTGTCCAGAGAGTGTAGAATACAACCTCCCGTCTGGTTACACGTTACAATATAGCCGTCTCCAGAGAGTGTAGAATACAACCTCCTGTCTAGTTACACGTTACAATATGACCGTCTCCAGAGAGTGTAGAATACAACTTCTCGTGTGGTTACACGTTACAATATAACCGTCTCCAGAGAGTGTAGAATACAGCCTCCCGTCTGGTTACACGTTACAATATAACCGTCTCCAGATAGTGTAGAATACAGCCTCCCGTCTGGTTACACGATACTATATAACCGTCTCCAGAGAGTGTAAAATACAACCTCCCGTCTGGTTACACGTTACAATATTACCGTCTCCAGCGAGTGTAGAATACAGCCTCCCGTCTGGTTACACGTTACAAAACAGCCTCCCGTCTGGATACACGTTACAATATAACCGTCTCCAGCGAGTGTAGAATACAGCCTCTTGTCTGGTTACACGTTACAATATAATCGTCTCCAGAGAGTGTAGAATACAGCCTCCCGTCTGGTTACACGTTACAATATAACCGTCTCCAGAGAGTGTAGAATACAACCTCCCGTCTGGTTATACGTTACAATATTACCGTCTCCAGAGAGTGTAGAATACAACCTTCCGTCTGGTTACACGTTACAATATAACCGTCTCCAGCGAGAGTAGAATACAACCTCCCGTCTGGTTACACGTTACAATATTACCGTCTCCAGAGAGTGTAGAATACAACCTCCCGTCTGGTTACACGTTACAATATAACCGTCTCCAGCGAGTGTAGAATACAGCCTCCCGTCTGGTTATACGTTACAATATAACCGTGTCCAGAGAGTGTAGAATACAACCTCCCGTCTGGTTACACAGTACAATATAGCCGTCTCCAGAGAGTGTAGAATACAACCTCCCGTCTAGTTACACGTTACAATATGACCGTCTCCAGAGAGTGTAGAATACAACCTCCCGTCTGGTTACACGTTACAATATAACCGTCTCCAGAGAGTGTAGAATACAGCCTCCCGTCTGGTTACACGTTACAATATTACCGTCTCCAGAGAGTGTAGAATACAGCCTCCCGTCTGGTTACACGTAACGGATCTAGGGTTCGATTCCAAGTTCCGTTTAATTTAAATGGAACTGTAGGAACACTATCACGCTGTCGTTTAAAGAGGCAATTTAGTGAATCGCATTTTTAAAAATTAATGAGAATGAAAAATAACTATATTTAGATAAAGGAATCCATACTTGATACTTAGATACCGTGAAACCGATGTCAAGGTATGTTAGATTAACGAAATACGTTGTCAACAATTGTGATATATGATTATTATCAGATCCCACGAGAAATTGTGTTGGTATACTTCAAGCTAACCATAAGCAGATATTATTAAAATTTCGCACACACAGGGGCCCTCTGTAGGGAAATGTGTTAACCTGAACACCTGCATGCTCCGTGGGAATCGGAGTGCTCAGATCTGTTTGTAAGCAAATGTCTCATTTGCATGGGTTGGACAATTAAGGATTTCCCTATTAATAATTGAAAAACACACGGAAAATATCAAGTTTTGACAAAATATCTGTATGAATAGTTCACAAGAACTACCGAACTACAATCTTATAAAATATTTGGTGATATTATATATATAAAAAAAAAGTTTAACTTAATTGCCCCTTTAAGTTTACAATATTATATACTATACCTCGTGAACTGACAACTGTAGGAACAGTATCACGCTCTCGTTTAAGTTTAAAATACTATAATATCATAGGCACTTGTGGCCAGGAGTATAACCATCTATATATAAATATAGATCATATAGCGAAATATCAATAATTAAATAAAATAAAAAAATAAATTTTCCATTTTTTTTTAATGTTATTGATCATATAAAACCATAATGAAAATAAAAGCTAAATTTCACCTTGATACGTCAAGTGTTTAATTTCACAAAAAATCGACTATCAGCCATTGAAACTCTCTTTTTTCGCCCAAGTGAATATACATAGATTGATGTGTATAGATGTAGCTTAGCGAGATATTTTACGATAATGTTGTCAACTGTAAACAAATATGAATAAATGAATGAAACAACAATAAGTGTTACTTCTAATGTAACTATTTATTATCCGTGTCGTTTTGATAATTTGATCTAACAATGCAAGTTCGGCCTTCTCAACCGTACATTGTATCAATATTGTAATACATACTTTACTATGTACATGTACATAATGTATATCATTTTTTATCTTGTCTCCACAACTATTGGCGGTGACAGCTTTGATCTAATTTGAAGTGAACTATCTACATTCTGAACAACAATGAGTACGGGGAATCCTGCTGCGAGACAAACTATATCAGAAAAATGTATTGCTAAAACGTTTCGTCCAAAACATTGCATTTCTTTTTTTATAAACTCAATAACGATGTATCAACTCAGCTTAAAAGCATTCTCGAGTTCATTTCATTCGTTTTTGCTGCCTTTTTAAAAGATAAAACGATCCTATTATCTAATCTCAGTAGCGATATTAAATGTTGTCCGTATGCAGACAATGACTAAAGTTCACTAGTGTTTTCTCTAGAGGGGGCTGTTAAAACATATTTCCGATTTTGTAACCGCCATCTTGAACATTAATAACATATTTTTGTTTTATAAACATTGTAATGTATTTCGTCCATAGATGTTGATATAAAGATAATCTAGATATTCTGAATCATATTATGCTTTTCAATAGTGAGATTGCCTTTCAATTAAAAGTGCCGCGGTGCCAGGTGGTAAAGGTTTCTAATGTCCTGCTAGAACTAGCCCTCCATTAACTCTGGCTCTATACGAACCATAAAACAGGGCAAGTCCTTAAACAACCATAACTGTTAATAGGAAGTAGAACATCACGTGGTACATGGTGTCATATATCAAGTCTTACGTCACGTAGAAGTCATACTTCAAGTCTAACGCCACGTGGAAGTCATACATCAAGTCTAACGCCACGTGGGAGTCATACATCAAGTCTAACGCCACGTGGAAGTCATACATAAAGTCTAACGCCACGTGGAAGTCATACATCAAGTCGAACGCCACGTAGTAGCAATACATCAAGTCTAACGTCACGTGGTAGTCATACATCAAGTCTAACGTTACATGGTAGTCATACATCAAGTCTAACGTCACGTAGTAGCAATACATCAAGTCTAACGTCACGTGGTAGTCATACATCAAGTCTAACGTCACATGGTAGTCATACATCAAGTCTAATGTCACGTGGTATTCATACATCAAGTCTAACGCCACGTGGAAGTCATACATCAAGTCTAACGTCACGTAGAAGTCATACATCAAGTCTAACGTCACGTGGTAGTCATACATCAAGTCTAACGTCACGTGGTAGTCATACATCAAGTATAACGTCACATGGTAGTCATGCATCAAGTCTAACGTCACGTGGTAGTCATACATCAAGTCTAACGTCACGTGGTAGTCATACATCAAGTCTAACGTCACGTGGTAGTCATACATCAAGTCTAACGTCACGTGGTAGTCAGACATCAAGTATAACGTCACGTGGTAGTCATACATCAAGTCTAACGTCACGTGGTAGTCATACATCAAGTCTAACGTCACGAGGTAGTCATACATCAAGTCTAACGTCACGTGGTGGTCATACATCAACTTAACGTCACGTGGTAGTCATACATCAAGCCTAACGTCACATGGTAGTCACACATCAAGTATAACGTCACGTGGTAGTCATACATCAAGTCTAACGTCATGTTACAGATGTAGTTACTTAACCTTTATCCAGTCGCCGGGTAGTTATACATTAAGTCTAACGTCATGTTACAGATGTAGTTACTTAACCTTTATCCAGTCGCCGGGTAGTTATACATCAAGTCTAACGTCATGTTACAGATGTAGTTACTTAACCCGTATCCTGTCGCCGGGTAGTTATACATTAAGTCTAACGTCATGTTATAGATGTAGTTACTTAACCCGTATCCTGTCACCGGGTAGTTATACATCAAGTCTAACGTCATGTTACAGATGTAGTTACTTAACCCGTATCCTGTCGCCGGGTAGTTATACATCAAGTCTAACGTCATGTTATAGATGTAGATACCTAACCCGTATCCTGTCGCCGGGTAGTTATACATCAAGTCTAACGTCATGTTACAGATGTAGTTACTTAACCCGTATCCTGTTGCCGGGTAGTTATACATCAAGTCTAACGTCATGTTACAGATGTAGTTACTTAACCTTTATCCAGTCGCCGGGTAGTTATACATCAAGTCTAACGTCATGTTAAAGAAGTAGTTACTGAACCTTTATCCAGTCGCCGGGTAGTTATACATCAAGTCTAACGTCATGTTACAGATGTAGTTACTTAACCCGTATCCAGTCGCCGGGTAGTTATACATCAAGTCTAACGTCATGTTACAGATGTAGTTACTTAACCCGTATCCTGTCGCCGGGTAGTTATACATCAAGTCTAACGTCATGTTACAGATGTAGTTACTTAACCCGTATCCAGTCGCCGGGTAGTTATACATCAAGTCTAACGTCATGTTACAGATGTAGTTACTTAACCCGTATCCTGTCGCCGGGTAGTTATACATCAAGTCTAACGTCATGTTATAGATGTAGTTACATGTACCTAACCCGTATCCTGTCGCCGGGTAGTTATACATCAAGTCTAACGTCACATGGTAGTCATGCATCAAGTCTAACGTCACGTGGTAGTCATACATCAAGTCTTACGTCATGTTACAGATGTAGTTAATTAACCCGTATCCTGTCGCCGGGTAGTTATACATCAAGTCTAACGTCACATGGTAGTCATGCATCAAGTCTAACATCACGTGGTAGTCATACATCAAGTCTAACGTCACGTGGTAGTCATACATCAAGTCTAACGTCACGTGGTAGTCATACATCAAGTCTAACGTCACGTGGTAGTCATACATCAAGTCTAACGTCATGTTATAGATGTAGTTACTTAACCTTTATCCAGTCGCCGGGTAGTTATACATCAAGTCTAACGTCATGTTACAGATGTAGTTACTTAACCCGTATCCAGTAGCCGGGTAGTTATACATAAAGTCTAACGTCATGTTACATATGTAGTTACTTAACCTTTATCCTGTCGCCGGGTAGTTATACATCAAGTCTAACGTCATGTTACAGATGTAGTTACTTAACCCGTATCCTGTCGCCGGGTAGTTATACATCAAGTCTAACGTCATGTTACAGATGTAGTTACTGAACCTTTATCCAGTCGCCGGGTAGTTATACATCAAGCCTAACGTCATGTTACAGATGTAGTTACTTAACCCGTATCCTGTCGCCGGGTAGTTATACATCAAGTCTAACGTCATGTTACAGATGTAGTTACTTAACCCGTATCCTGTCGCCGGGTAGTTATACATCAAGTCTAACGTCATGTTACAGATGTAGTTACTTAACCCGTATCCTGTCGCCGGGTAGTTATATATCAAGTCTAACGTCATGTTATAGATGTAGTTACTTAACCCGTATCCTGTCGCCGGGTAGTTATACATTAAGTCTAACGTCATGTTACAGATGTAGTTACTTAACCCGTATCCTGTCGCCGGGTAGTTATACATCAAGTCTAACGTCATGTTATAGATGTAGTTACTTAACCCGTATCCTGTCACCGGGTAGTTATACATCAAGTCTAACGTCATGTTATAGATGTAGTTACTTAACCCGTATCCTGTCGCCGGGTAGTTATACATCAAGTCTAACGTCACATGGTAGTCATGCATCAAGTCTAACGTCACGTGGTAGTCATACATCAAGTCTTACGTCATGTTACAGATGTAGTTAATTAACCCGTATCCTGTCGCCGGGTAGTTATACATCAAGTCTAACGTCACATGGTAGTCATGCATCAAGTCTAACATCACGTGGTAGTCATACATCAAGTCTAACGTCACGTGGTAGTCATACATCAAGTCTAACGTCACGTGGTAGTCATACATCAAGTCTAACGTCACGTGGTAGTCATACATCAAGTATAACGTCACGTGGTAGTCATACATCAAGTCTAACGTCACGTGGTAGTCATACATCAAGTCTAACGTCACGTGGTAGTCATACATCAAGTCTAACGTCACATGGTAGTCACACATCAAGTATAACGTCACGTGGTAGTCACACATCAAGTCTAACGTCACGTGGTAGTCATACATCAAGTCTAACGCCACGAGGTAGTCATACATCAAGTCTAACGTCACGTGGTAGTCATACATCAAGTCTAACGTCACGTGGTAGTCATACATCAAGTCTAACGTCACATGGTAGTCACACATCAAGTCTAACGTCACATGGTAGTCATACATCAAGTCTAACTTCACGTGGTAGTCATACATCAAGTCTAACGCTACGTGGAAGTCATACATCAAGTCTAACGTCACGTAGTTGCCATACATCAAGTCTAACGTCACGTAGAATCATACATCAAGTCTAACGTCACGTGGTAGTCATACATCAAGTATAACGTCACGTGGTAGTCATACATCAAGTATAACGTCACATGGTAGTCATGCATCAAGTCTAACGTCACGTGGTAGTCATACATCAAGTCTAACGTCACGTGGTAGTCATACATCAAGTCTAACGTCACGTGGTAGTCATACATCAAGTCTAACGTCACGTGGTTGTCATACATCAAGTCTAACGTCTCGTGGTAGTCATACATCAAGTCTAACGTCACGTGGTAGTCATACATCAAGTCTAACGTCACGAGGTAGTCATACATCAAGTCTAACGTCACGTGGTGGTCATACATCAAGTCTAACGTCACGTGGTAGTCATACATCAAGTCTAACGTCACATGGTAGTCACACATCAAGTCTAACGTCACGTGGTAGTCATACATCAAGTCTTACGTCACGTGGTAGTCATACATCAAGTCTAACGTCACGTGGTAGTCATACATCAAGTATAACGTCACATGGTAGTCATACATCAAGTCTAACGTCACGTGGTAGTCATACATCAAGTCTAACGTCACGTGGTAGTCATACATCAAGTCTAACGTCACGTGGTAGTCAGACATCAAGTATAACGTCACGTGGTAGTCATACATCAAGTCTAACGTCACGTGGTAGTCATACATCAAGTCTAACGCCACGAGGTAGTCATACATCAAGTCTAACGTCACGTGGTGGTCATACATCAAGTTAACGTCACGTGGTAGTCATACATCAAGCCTAACGTCACATGGTAGTCACACATCAAGTATAACGTCACGTGGTAGTCATACATCAAGTCTAACGTCATTTTACAGATGTAGTTAATTAACCCGTATCCTGTCGCCGGGTAGTTATACATCAAGTCTAACGTCATGTTATAGATGTAGTTACTTAACCTTTATCCAGTCGCCGGGTAGTTATACATCAACTCTAACGTCATGTTATAGATGTAGTTACTTAACCCGTATCCAGTCGCCGGGTCATTATACATCAAGTCTAACGTCACGTGGTGGTCATACATCAAGTCTAACGTCACGTGGTAGTCATACATCAAGTCTAACGTCACATGGTAGTCACACATCAAGTCTAACGTCACGTAGAAGTCATACATCAAGTCTAACGTCACGTGGTAGTCATACATCAAATCTAACGTCACGTGGTAGTCATACATAAAGTATAACGTCACGTGGTAGTCATACATCAAGTCTAACGTCACGTGGTAGTCATACATCAAGTCTAACGTCACGTGGTAGTCATACATCAAGTCTAACGTCACGTGGTAGTCAGACATCAAGTATAACGTCACGTGGTAGTCATACATCAAGTCTAACGTCACGTGGTAGTCATACATCAAGTCTAACGTCACGAGGTAGTCATACATCAAGTCTAACGTCACATGGTGGTCATACATCAAGTTAACGTCACGTGGTAGTCATAAATCAAGCTTAACGTCACATGGTAGTCACACATCAAGTATAACGTCACGTGGTAGTCATACATCAAGTCTAACATCATGTTATAGATGTAGTTACTTAACCTTTATCCAGTCGCCGGGTAGTTATACATCAAGTCTAACGTCATGTTATAGATGTAGTTACTTAACCTTTATCCAGTCGCCGGGTAGTTATACATCAAGTCTAACGTCATGTTACAGATGTAGTTACTTAACCTTTATCCTGTCACCGGGTAGTTATACATCAAGTCTAACGTCATGTTACAGATGTAGTTACTTAACCTTTATCCAGTCGCCGGGTAGTTATACATCAAGTCTAACGTCATGTTACAGATGTAGTTACTTAACCCGTATCCTGTCGCCGGGTAGTTATACATTAAGTCTAACGTCATGTTATAGATGTAGTTACTTAACCCGTATCCTGTCACCGGGTAGTTATACATCAAGTCTAACGTCATGTTACAGATGTAGTTACTTAACCCGTATCCTGTCGCCGGGTAGTTATACATCAAGTCTAACGTCATGTTATAGATGTAGATACCTAACCCGTATCCTGTCGCCGGGTAGTTATACATCAAGTCTAACGTCATGTTACAGATGTAGTTACTTAACCCGTATCCTGTTGCCGGGTAGTTATACATCAAGTCTAACGTCATGTTACAGATGTAGTTACTTAACCTTTATCCAGTCGCCGGGTAGTTATACATCAAGTCTAACGTCATGTTAAAGAAGTAGTTACTGAACCTTTATCCAGTCGCCGGGTAGTTATACATCAAGTCTAACGTCATGTTACAGATGTAGTTACTTAACCCGTATCCAGTCGCCGGGTAGTTATACATCAAGTCTAACGTCATGTTACAGATGTAGTTACTTAACCCGTATCCTGTCGCCGGGTAGTTATACATCAAGTCTAACGTCATGTTACAGATGTAGTTACTTAACCCGTATCCAGTCGCCGGGTAGTTATACATCAAGTCTAACGTCATGTTACAGATGTAGTTACTTAACCCGTATCCTGTCGCCGGGTAGTTATACATCAAGTCTAACGTCATGTTATAGATGTAGTTACATGTACCTAACCCGTATCCTGTCGCCGGGTAGTTATACATCAAGTCTAACGTCACATGGTAGTCATGCATCAAGTCTAACGTCACGTGGTAGTCATACATCAAGTCTTACGTCATGTTACAGATGTAGTTAATTAACCCGTATCCTGTCGCCGGGTAGTTATACATCAAGTCTAACGTCACATGGTAGTCATGCATCAAGTCTAACATCACGTGGTAGTCATACATCAAGTCTAACGTCACGTGGTAGTCATACATCAAGTCTAACGTCACGTGGTAGTCATACATCAAGTCTAACGTCACGTGGTAGTCATACATCAAGTCTAACGTCATGTTATAGATGTAGTTACTTAACCTTTATCCAGTCGCCGGGTAGTTATACATCAAGTCTAACGTCATGTTACAGATGTAGTTACTTAACCCGTATCCAGTAGCCGGGTAGTTATACATAAAGTCTAACGTCATGTTACATATGTAGTTACTTAACCTTTATCCTGTCGCCGGGTAGTTATACATCAAGTCTAACGTCATGTTACAGATGTAGTTACTTAACCCGTATCCTGTCGCCGGGTAGTTATACATCAAGTCTAACGTCATGTTACAGATGTAGTTACTGAACCTTTATCCAGTCGCCGGGTAGTTATACATCAAGCCTAACGTCATGTTACAGATGTAGTTACTTAACCCGTATCCTGTCGCCGGGTAGTTATACATCAAGTCTAACGTCATGTTACAGATGTAGTTACTTAACCCGTATCCTGTCGCCGGGTAGTTATACATCAAGTCTAACGTCATGTTACAGATGTAGTTACTTAACCCGTATCCTGTCGCCGGGTAGTTATATATCAAGTCTAACGTCATGTTATAGATGTAGTTACTTAACCCGTATCCTGTCGCCGGGTAGTTATACATTAAGTCTAACGTCATGTTACAGATGTAGTTACTTAACCCGTATCCTGTCGCCGGGTAGTTATACATCAAGTCTAACGTCATGTTATAGATGTAGTTACTTAACCCGTATCCTGTCACCGGGTAGTTATACATCAAGTCTAACGTCATGTTATAGATGTAGTTACTTAACCCGTATCCTGTCGCCGGGTAGTTATACATCAAGTCTAACGTCACATGGTAGTCATGCATCAAGTCTAACGTCACGTGGTAGTCATACATCAAGTCTTACGTCATGTTACAGATGTAGTTAATTAACCCGTATCCTGTCGCCGGGTAGTTATACATCAAGTCTAACGTCACATGGTAGTCATGCATCAAGTCTAACATCACGTGGTAGTCATACATCAAGTCTAACGTCACGTGGTAGTCATACATCAAGTCTAACGTCACGTGGTAGTCATACATCAAGTCTAACGTCACGTGGTAGTCATACATCAAGTATAACGTCACGTGGTAGTCATACATCAAGTCTAACGTCACGTGGTAGTCATACATCAAGTCTAACGTCACGTGGTAGTCATACATCAAGTCTAACGTCACATGGTAGTCACACATCAAGTATAACGTCACGTGGTAGTCACACATCAAGTCTAACGTCACGTGGTAGTCATACATCAAGTCTAACGCCACGAGGTAGTCATACATCAAGTCTAACGTCACGTGGTAGTCATACATCAAGTCTAACGTCACGTGGTAGTCATACATCAAGTCTAACGTCACATGGTAGTCACACATCAAGTCTAACGTCACATGGTAGTCATACATCAAGTCTAACTTCACGTGGTAGTCATACATCAAGTCTAACGCTACGTGGAAGTCATACATCAAGTCTAACGTCACGTAGTTGCCATACATCAAGTCTAACGTCACGTAGAATCATACATCAAGTCTAACGTCACGTGGTAGTCATACATCAAGTATAACGTCACGTGGTAGTCATACATCAAGTATAACGTCACATGGTAGTCATGCATCAAGTCTAACGTCACGTGGTAGTCATACATCAAGTCTAACGTCACGTGGTAGTCATACATCAAGTCTAACGTCACGTGGTAGTCATACATCAAGTCTAACGTCACGTGGTTGTCATACATCAAGTCTAACGTCTCGTGGTAGTCATACATCAAGTCTAACGTCACGTGGTAGTCATACATCAAGTCTAACGTCACGAGGTAGTCATACATCAAGTCTAACGTCACGTGGTGGTCATACATCAAGTCTAACGTCATGTGGTAGTCATACATCAAGTCTAACGTCACATGGTAGTCACACATCAAGTCTAACGTCACGTGGTAGTCATACATCAAGTCTTACGTCACGTGGTAGTCATACATCAAGTCTAACGTCACGTGGTAGTCATACATCAAGTATAACGTCACATGGTAGTCATACATCAAGTCTAACGTCACGTGGTAGTCATACATCAAGTCTAACGTCACGTGGTAGTCATACATCAAGTCTAACGTCACGTGGTAGTCAGACATCAAGTATAACGTCACGTGGTAGTCATACATCAAGTCTAACGTCACGTGGTAGTCATACATCAAGTCTAACGCCACGAGGTAGTCATACATCAAGTCTAACGTCACGTGGTGGTCATACATCAAGTTAACGTCACGTGGTAGTCATACATCAAGCCTAACGTCACATGGTAGTCACACATCAAGTATAACGTCACGTGGTAGTCATACATCAAGTCTAACGTCATTTTACAGATGTAGTTAATTAACCCGTATCCTGTCGCCGGGTAGTTATACATCAAGTCTAACGTCATGTTATAGATGTAGTTACTTAACCTTTATCCAGTCGCCGGGTAGTTATACATCAACTCTAACGTCATGTTATAGATGTAGTTACTTAACCCGTATCCAGTCGCCGGGTCATTATACATCAAGTCTAACGTCACGTGGTGGTCATACATCAAGTCTAACGTCACGTGGTAGTCATACATCAAGTCTAACGTCACATGGTAGTCACACATCAAGTCTAACGTCACGTAGAAGTCATACATCAAGTCTAACGTCACGTGGTAGTCATACATCAAATCTAACGTCACGTGGTAGTCATACATAAAGTATAACGTCACGTGGTAGTCATACATCAAGTCTAACGTCACGTGGTAGTCATACATCAAGTCTAACGTCACGTGGTAGTCATACATCAAGTCTAACGTCACGTGGTAGTCAGACATCAAGTATAACGTCACGTGGTAGTCATACATCAAGTCTAACGTCACGTGGTAGTCATACATCAAGTCTAACGTCACGAGGTAGTCATACATCAAGTCTAACGTCACATGGTGGTCATACATCAAGTTAACGTCACGTGGTAGTCATAAATCAAGCTTAACGTCACATGGTAGTCACACATCAAGTATAACGTCACGTGGTAGTCATACATCAAGTCTAACGTCATGTTATAGATGTAGTTACTTAACCTTTATCCAGTCGCCGGGTAGTTATACATCAAGTCTAACGTCATGTTATAGATGTAGTTACTTAACCTTTATCCAGTCGCCGGGTAGTTATACATCAAGTCTAACGTCATGTTACAGATGTAGTTACTTAACCTTTATCCTGTCACCGGGTAGTTATACATCAAGTCTAACGTCATGTTACAGATGTAGTTACTTAACCTTTATCCAGTCGCCGGGTAGTTATACATCAAGTCTAACGTCATGTTATAGATGTAGTTACTTAACCCGTATCCAGTCGCCGGGTAGTTATACATCAAGTCTAACGTCATGTTACAGATGTAGTTAATTAACCTTTATCCAGTCGCCGGGTAGTTATACATCAAGTCTAACGTCATGTTATAGATGTAGTTACTTAACCCGTATCCAGTCGCCGGGTAGTTATACATCAAGTCTAACGTCATGTTACAGATGTAGTTAATTAACCTTTATCCAGTCGCCGGGTAGTTATACATCAAGTCTAACGTCATGTTACAGATGTAGTTAATTAACCTTTATCCAGTCGCCGGGTAGTTATACATCAAGTCTAACGTCATGTTATAGATTTAGTTTCTTTATACATCAAGTCTAACGTCATGTTACCGATGTAGTTACTTAACCTTTATCCAGTCGCCGGGTAGTTATACATCAACTCTAACGTCATGTTATAGATGTAGTTACTTAACCCGTATCCAGTCACCGGGTAGTTATACATCAAGTCTAACGTCATGTTATAGATGTAGTTACTGAACCTTTATCCAGTCGCCGGGTAGTTATACATCAACTCTAACGTCATGTTATAGATGTAGTTACTTAACCCGTATCCAGTCGCCGGGTCATTATACATCAAGTCTAACGTCATGTTACAGATGTAGTTACTTAACCTTTATCCAGTCGCCGGGTAGTTATACATCAAGTCTAACGTCATGTTATAGATGTAGTTACCTAACCCATATCCTGTCACCGGGTAGTTATACATCAAGTCTAACGTCATGTTATAGATGTAGTTACTGAACCTTTATCCAGTCGCCGGGTAGTTATACATCAAGTATAACGTCATGTTACAGATGTAGTTACTTAACCCGTATCCTGTCACCGGGTAGTTATACATCAAGTCTAACGTCATGTTATAGATGTAGTTACTTAACCTTTATCCAGTCGCCGGGTCATTATACATCAAGTCTAACGTCATGTTACAGATGTAGTTACTTAACCTTTATCCTGTCACCGGGTAGTTATACATCAAGTCTAACGTCATGTTACAGATGTAGTTACTTAACCTTTATCCTGTCACCGGGTAGTTATACATCAAGTCTAACGTCATGTTACAGATGTAGTTACTTAACCTTTATCCTGTCACCGGGTAGTTATACATCAAGTCTAACGTCATGTTACAGATGTAGTTACTGAACCTTTATCCAGTCGCCGGGTAATTATACATCAAGTCTAACGTCATGTTACAGATGTAGTTACTGAACCTTTATCCAGTCGCCGGGTAATTATACATCAAGTCTAACGTCATGTTATAGATGTAGTTACTTAACCCGTATCCAGTCGCCGGGTAGTTATACATTAAGTCTAACGTCATGTTACAGATGTAGTTACTTAACCCGTATCCAGTCGCCGGGTAGTTATACATTAAGTCTAACGTCATGTTACAGATGTAGTTACTTAACCTTTATCCAGTCGCCGGGTAGTTATACATCAAGTCTAACGTCATGTTACAGATGTAGTTACTTAACCCGTATCCTGTCACCGGGTAGTTATACATCAAGTCTAACGTCATGTTACAGATGTAGTTACTTAACCCGTATCCTGTCGCCGGGTAGTTATACATCAAGTCTAACGTCACATGGTAGTCATGCATCAAGTCTAACGTCACGTGGTAGTCATTAATCAAGTCTTACGTCATGTTACAGATGTAGTTAATTAACCCGTATCCTGTCGCCGGGTAGTTATACATCAAGTCTAACGTCACATGGTAGTCATGCATCAAGTCTAACATCACGTGGTAGTCATACATCAAGTCTAACGTCACGTGGTAGTCATACATCAAGTCTAACGTCACGTGGTAGTCATACATCAAGTCTAACGTCACGTGGTAGTCATACATCAAGTATAACGTCACGTGGTAGTCATACATCAAGTCTAACGTCACGTGGTAGTCATACATCAAGTCTAACGTCACGTGGTAGTCATACATCAAGTCTAACGTCACATGGTAGTCACACATCAAGTATAACGTCACGTGGTAGTCACACATCAAGTCTAACGTCACGTGGTAGTCATACATCAAGTCTAACGCCACGAGGTAGTCATACATCAAGTCTAACGTCACGTGGTAGTCATACATCAAGTCTAACGTCACGTGGTAGTCATACATCAAGTCTAACGTCACATGGTAGTCACACATCAAGTCTAACGTCACATGGTAGTCATACATCAAATCTAACGTCACGTGGTAGTCATACATCAAGTCTAACGCTACGTGGAAGTCATACATCAAGTCTAACGTCACGTAGTTGCCATACATCAAGTCTAACGTCACGTAGTAGTCATACATCAAGTCTAACGTCACGTGGTAGTCATACATCAAGTATAACGTCACGTGGTAGTCATACATCAAGTATAACGTCACATGGTAGTCATGCATCAAGTCTAACGTCACGTGGTAGTCATACATCAAGTCTAACGTCACGTGGTAGTCAAACATCAAGTCTAACGTCACGTGGTAGTCATACATCAAGTCTAACGTCACGTGGTAGTCATACATCAAGTCTAACGTCACGTGGTAGTCATACATCAAGTCTAACGTCACGTGGTAGTCATACATCAAGTCTAACGTCACGAGGTAGTCATACATCAAGTCTAACGTCACGTGGTAGTCATACATCAAGTCTAACGTCACGTGGTAGTCATACATCAAGTCTAACGTCACGTGGTAGTCATACATCAAGTCTAACGTCACGTGGTAGTCATACATCAAGTCTAACGTCACGAGGTAGTCATACATCAAGTCTAACGTCACGTGGTGGTCATACATCAAGTCTAACGTCACGTGGTAGTCATACATCAAGTCTAACGTCACATGTAGTCACACATCAAGTATAACGTCACGTGGAGGTCATACATCAAGTCTAACGTCATGTTATAGATGTAGTTACTTAACCCGTATCCAGTCGCCGGGTAGTTATACATTAAGTCTAACGTCATGTTACAGATGTAGTTACTTAACCTTTATCCAGTCGCCGGGTAGTTATACATCAAGTCTAACGTCATGTTACAGATGTAGTTACTTAACCCGTATCCTGTCACCGGGTAGTTATACATCAAGTCTAACGTCATGTTACAGATGTAGTTACTTAACCCGTATCCTGTCGCCGGGTAGTTATACATCAAGTCTAACGTCACATGGTAGTCATGCATCAAGTCTAACGTCACGTGGTAGTCATTAATCAAGTCTTACGTCATGTTACAGATGTAGTTAATTAACCCGTATCCTGTCGCCGGGTAGTTATACATCAAGTCTAACGTCACATGGTAGTCATGCATCAAGTCTAACATCACGTGGTAGTCATACATCAAGTCTAACGTCACGTGGTAGTCATACATCAAGTCTAACGTCACGTGGTAGTCATACATCAAGTCTAACGTCACGTGGTAGTCATACATCAAGTATAACGTCACGTGGTAGTCATACATCAAGTCTAACGTCACGTGGTAGTCATACATCAAGTCTAACGTCACGTGGTAGTCATACATCAAGTCTAACGTCACATGGTAGTCACACATCAAGTATAACGTCACGTGGTAGTCACACATCAAGTCTAACGTCACGTGGTAGTCATACATCAAGTCTAACGCCACGAGGTAGTCATACATCAAGTCTAACGTCACGTGGTAGTCATACATCAAGTCTAACGTCACGTGGTAGTCATACATCAAGTCTAACGTCACATGGTAGTCACACATCAAGTCTAACGTCACATGGTAGTCATACATCAAATCTAACGTCACGTGGTAGTCATACATCAAGTCTAACGCTACGTGGAAGTCATACATCAAGTCTAACGTCACGTAGTTGCCATACATCAAGTCTAACGTCACGTAGTAGTCATACATCAAGTCTAACGTCACGTGGTAGTCATACATCAAGTATAACGTCACGTGGTAGTCATACATCAAGTATAACGTCACATGGTAGTCATGCATCAAGTCTAACGTCACGTGGTAGTCATACATCAAGTCTAACGTCACGTGGTAGTCAAACATCAAGTCTAACGTCACGTGGTAGTCATACATCAAGTCTAACGTCACGTGGTAGTCATACATCAAGTCTAACGTCACGTGGTAGTCATACATCAAGTCTAACGTCACGTGGTAGTCATACATCAAGTCTAACGTCACGAGGTAGTCATACATCAAGTCTAACGTCACGTGGTAGTCATACATCAAGTCTAACGTCACGTGGTAGTCATACATCAAGTCTAACGTCACGTGGTAGTCATACATCAAGTCTAACGTCACGTGGTAGTCATACATCAAGTCTAACGTCACGAGGTAGTCATACATCAAGTCTAACGTCACGTGGTGGTCATACATCAAGTCTAACGTCACGTGGTAGTCATACATCAAGTCTAACGTCACATGGTAGTCACACATCAAGTATAACGTCACGTGGTAGTCATACATCAAGTCTAACGCTACGTGGAAGTCATACATCAAGTCTAACGTCACGTAGTTGCCATACATCAAGTCTAACGTCACGTAGTAGTCATACATCAAGTCTAACGTCACGTGGTAGTCATACATCAAGTATAACGTCACGTGGTAGTCATACATCAAGTATAACGTCACATGGTAGTCATGCATCAAGTCTAACGTCACGTGGTAGTCATACATCAAGTCTAACGTCACGTTACAGATGTAGTTACTTAACCCGTATCCAGTCGCCGGGTAGTTATACATTAAGTCTAACGTCATGTTACAGATGTAGTTACTTAACCTTTATCCAGTCGCCGGGTAGTTATACATCAAGTCTAACGTCATGTTACAGATGTAGATTACAGATCAAGTCTAACGTCACATGGTAGTCACACATCAAGTATAACGTCACGTGGTAGTCACACATCAAGTCTAACGTCACGTGGTAGTCATACATCAAGTCTAACGCCACGAGGTAGTCATACATCAAGTCTAACGTCACGTGGTAGTCATACATCAAGTCTAACGTCACGTGGTAGTCATACATCAAGTCTAACGTCACATGGTAGTCACACATCAAGTCTAACGTCACATGGTAGTCATACATCAAATCTAACGTCACGTGGTAGTCATACATCAAGTCTAACGCTACGTGGAAGTCATACATCAAGTCTAACGTCACGTAGTTGCCATACATCAAGTCTAACGTCACGTAGTAGTCATACATCAAGTCTAACGTCACGTGGTAGTCATACATCAAGTATAACGTCACGTGGTAGTCATACATCAAGTATAACGTCACATGGTAGTCATGCATCAAGTCTAACGTCACGTGGTAGTCATACATCAAGTCTAACGTCACGTGGTAGTCAAACATCAAGTCTAACGTCACGTGGTAGTCATACATCAAGTCTAACGTCACGTGGTAGTCATACATCAAGTCTAACGTCACGTGGTAGTCATACATCAAGTCTAACGTCACGTGGTAGTCATACATCAAGTCTAACGTCACGAGGTAGTCATACATCAAGTCTAACGTCACGTGGTAGTCATACATCAAGTCTAACGTCACGTGGTAGTCATACATCAAGTCTAACGTCACGTGGTAGTCATACATCAAGTCTAACGTCACGTGGTAGTCATACATCAAGTCTAACGTCACGAGGTAGTCATACATCAAGTCTAACGTCACGTGGTGGTCATACATCAAGTCTAACGTCACGTGGTAGTCATACATCAAGTCTAACGTCACATGGTAGTCACACATCAAGTATAACGTCACGTGGTAGTCATACATCAAGTCTAACGTCATGTTATAGATGTAGTTACTGAACCTTTATCCAGTCGCCGGGTAGTTATACATCAAGTCTAACGTCATGTTATAGATGTAGTTACTTAACCTTTATCCAGTCGCCGGGTAGTTATACAACAAGTCTAACGTCATGTTACAGATGTAGTTACTTAACCCGTATCCAGTCGCCGGGTAGTTATACATTAAGTCTAACGTCATGTTACAGATGTAGTTACTTAACCTTTATCCAGTCGCCGGGTAGTTATACATCAAGTCTAACGTCACGTGGTAGTCATACATCAACTCTAACGTCACGAGGTAGTCATACATCAAGTCTAACGTCACGTGGTGGTCATACATCAAGTCTAACGTCACGTGGTAGTCATACATCAAGTCTAACGTCACATGGTAGTCACACATCAAGTATAACGTCACGTGGTAGTCATACATCAAGTCTAACGTCATGTTATAGATGTAGTTACTGAACCTTTATCCAGTCGCCGGGTAGTTATACATCAAGTCTAACGTCATGTTATAGATGTAGTTACTTAACCTTTATCCAGTCGCCGGGTAGTTATACAACAAGTCTAACGTCATGTTACAGATGTAGTTACTTAACCCGTATCCAGTCGCCGGGTAGTTATACATTAAGTCTAACGTCATGTTACAGATGTAGTTACTTAACCTTTATCCAGTCGCCGGGTAGTTATACATCAAGTCTAACGTCATGTTACAGATGTAGTTACTTAACCCGTATCCTGTCACCGGGTAGTTATACATCAAGTCTAACGTCATGTTACAGATGTAGTTACTTAACCCGTATCCTGTCGCCGGGTAGTTATACATCAAGTCTAACGTCACATGGTAGTCATGCATCAAGTCTAACGTCACGTGGTAGTCATTAATCAAGTCTTACGTCATGTTACAGATGTAGTTTATAACCCGTATCCTGTCGCCGGGTAGTTATACATCAAGTCTAACGTCACATGGTAGTCATGCATCAAGTCTAACATCACGTGGTAGTCATACATCAAGTCTAACGTCACGTGGTAGTCATACATCAAGTCTAACGTCACGTGGTAGTCATACATCAAGTCTAACGTCACGTGGTAGTCATACATCAAGTATAACGTCACGTGGTAGTCATACATCAAGTCTAACGTCACGTGGTAGTCATACATCAAGTCTAACGTCACGTGGTAGTCATACATCAAGTCTAACGTCACATGGTAGTCACACATCAAGTATAACGTCACGTGGTAGTCACACATCAAGTCTAACGTCACGTGGTAGTCATACATCAAGTCTAACGCCACGAGGTAGTCATACATCAAGTCTAACGTCACGTGGTAGTCATACATCAAGTCTAACGTCACGTGGTAGTCATACATCAAGTCTAACGTCACATGGTAGTCACACATCAAGTCTAACGTCACATGGTAGTCATAAATCAAATCTAACGTCACGTGGTAGTCATACATCAAGTCTAACGCTACGTGGAAGTCATACATCAAGTCTAACGTCACGTAGTTGCCATACATCAAGTCTAACGTCACGTAGAAGTCATACATCAAGTGTAACGTCACGTGGTAGTCATACATCAAGTATAACGTCACGTGGTAGTCATACATCAAGTATAACGTCACATGGTAGTCATGCATCAAGTCTAACGTCACGTGGTAGTCATACATCAAGTCTAACGTCACGTGGTAGTCATACATCAAGTCTAACGTCACGTGGTAGTCATACATCAAGTCTAACGTCACGTGGTAGTCATACATCAAGTCTAACGTCACGTGGTAGTCATACATCAAGTCTAACGTCACGTGGTAGTCATACATCAAGTCTAACGTCACGAGGTAGTCATACATCAAGTCTAACGTCACGTGGTAGTCATACATCAAGTCTAACGTCACGTGGTAGTCATACATCAAGTCTAACGTCACGTGGTAGTCATACATCAAGTCTAACGTCACGTGGTAGTCATACATCAAGTCTAACGTCACGAGGTAGTCATACATCAAGTCTAACGTCACGTGGTGGTCATACATCAAGTCTAACGTCACGTGGTAGTCATACATCAAGTCTAACGTCACATGGTAGTCACACATCAAGTATAACGTCACGTGGTAGTCATACATCAAGTCTAACGTCATGTTATAGATGTAGTTACTGAACCTTTATCCAGTCGCCGGGTAGTTATACATCAAGTCCAACGTCATGTTACAGATGTAGTTACTTAACCCGTATCCTGTCACCGGGTAGTTATACATCAAGTCTAACGTCATGTTATAGATGTAGTTACTTAACCCGTATCCTGTCGCCGGGTAGTTATACATCAAGTCTAACGTCATGTTATAGATGTAGTTACTTAACCCGTATCCTGTCGCCGGGTAGTTATATATCAAGTCTAACGTCATGTTATAGATGTAGTTACTTAACCTTTATCCAGTCGCCGGGTAGTTATATATCAAGTCTAACGTCATGTTATAGATGTAGTTACTTAACCCGTATCCAGTCGCCGGGTCATTATACATCAAGTCTAACGTCCATGTTATAGATGTAGTTACTGAACCTTTATCCAGTCGCCGGGTAGTTATACATCAAGTCTAACGTCATGTTACAGATGTAGTTACTTAACCTTTATCCAGTCGCCGGGTAGTTATACATCACGGCTCGCTCTGTAATTACAGATGTAGTTACTTAACCCGTATCCTGTCACCGGGTAGTTATACATCAAGTCTAACGTCATTTTATAGATGTAGTTAATTAACCCGTATCCAGTCGCCGGGTAGTTATACATCAAGTCTAACGTCATGTTATAGATGTAGTTACTGAACCTTTATCCAGTCGCCGGGTAGTTATACATCACGGCTCGCTCTGTAATTACAGATGTAGTTACTTAACCCGTATCCTGTCACCGGGTAGTTATACATCAAGTCTAACGTCATTTTATAGATGTAGTTACTTAACCCGTATCCTGTCGCCGGGTAGTTATACATCAAGTCTAACGTCATGTTATAGATGTAGTTACTTAACCCGTATCCTGTCGCCGGGTAGTTATACATCAAGTCTAACGTCATGTTACAGATGTAGTTACTTAACCCGTATCCTGTCGCCGGGTAGTTATACATCAAGTCTAACGTCATGTTACAGATGTAGTTACTTAACCCGTATCCTGTCGCCGGGTAGTTATACATCAAGTCTAACGTCATGTTACAGATGTAGTTACTTAACCCGTATCCTGTCGCCGGGTAGTTATACATCAAGTCTAACGTCATGTTACAGATGTAGTTACTGAACCTTTATCCAGTCGCCGGGTAGTTATACATCAAGTCTAACGTCATGTTACAGATGTAGTTACTTAACCCGTATCCTGTCACCGGGTAGTTATACATCAAGTCTAACGTCATGTTATACAAGTGTAGATACAGGTTACGCAACGAGTGGCTATTGGATATAGAATTGATTTCACTCGAATTAATTATTTCTTTAAATTATCTTTTGTAAAAATAATTAACGAAAGGGAAATAAATTCCATATCCAATAACCACGAGTCTTGCTATCTGTTTCTACCAAAATATTTAATCAGCAGTGTCAGTGATGATTTCTGGAGTGAACCGCGGACTATTTGCGCGGAAACGCATCATCTCGTATATATTCCCGCTAAGTTGTGACGACGTCAACAGTCGATGACGACGTCAACAATCGTGAAGGGCATATACTACTAGTGGTATATACCATATATTTATCCAATAGTCAGTACGTTTATACAATGGTCTGAAAATTGAATAACATCAGGTATTGACACCTTCTGTCCATCATTAAGCTGTACCTGGTATTGACACCTCCTGTCCATCATTAAGCTGTACCTGGTATTGACACCTCCTGTCCATCATTAATATGTACCTGGTATTGACACCTCCTGTCCATCATACTCTTGTACCTGGTATTGACACTTCCTGTCCATCGTTAAGCTGTACCTGGTATTGACACCTCCTGCCATCATACGCTCGTACCTGGTATTGACACCTTCTTTTCATCATTAAGCTGTACCTGGTATTGACAACTCCTGTCCATCATTAAGCTGTACCTGGTATTGACACCTCCTGTCCATCATTAAGCTGTACCTGGTATTGACACCTCCTGTCCATCACAAACTTGTGCCTGGTATTGACACCTCATGTCCATCATTAAGCTGTACCTGATATTGACACCTCCTGACCATCACAAACTTGTTCCAGGTACTGACACCTCCTGTCCATCATACGCTTGTACCTGGTATTGACACCTCCTGTCCATCATTAAGTTGTACCTAATATTGACACCCCCTTTTCATCATTAAGCTGTACCTGGTATTGACACCTCCTGTCCATCATAAGCCTGTGCCTGGTATTGACACCTCCTGTCCATCATTAAGCTGTACCTGGTATTGAAACTTCCTGTCCTTCATTAAGTTGTACCTGGTATTGACAACTCCTGTCCATCATTAAGCTGTACCTGGTATTGACACCTCCTGTCCATCACAAACTTGTGCCTGGTATTGACACCTCATGTCCATCATTAAGCTGTACCTGATATTGACACCTCCTGACCATCACAAACTTGTTCCAGGTACTGACACCTCCTGTCCATCATACGCTTGTACCTGGTATTGACACCTCCTGTCCATCATTAAGCTGTACCTAATATTGACACCCCCTTTTCATCATTAAGCTGTACCTGGTATTGACACCTCCTGTCCATCATAAGCCTGTGCCTGGTATTGACACCTCCTGTCCATCATTAAGCTGTACCTGGTATTGAAACTTCCTGTCCTTTATTAAGTTGTACCTGGTATTGACACCTCCTGTCCATCATTAAGCTGTACCTGGTATTGACACCTCCTGTCCATCATTATCTTGTGCCTGGTATTGACACCTCCTGTCCATCATTAAGCTGTACCTGGTATTGACACTTCCTGTCCTTCATTAAGCTGTACCTGGTATTGACACCTCCTGTCCATCATTAAGCTGTACCTGGTATTGACACCTCCTGTCCATCATTATCTTGTACCTGGTATTGACACTTCCTGTCCTTCATTAAGCTGTACCTGGTATTGACACTTCCTGTCCTTCATTAAGCTGTACCTGGTATTGACACCTCCTGTCCATCATTAAGCTGTACCTGGTATTGACACCTCCTGTCCATCATTATCTTGTGCCTGGTATTGACACTTCCTGTCCTTCATTAAGCTGTACCTGGTATTGACACTTCCTGTCCTTCATTAAGCTGTACCTGGTATTGACACCTCCTGTCCATCATTAAGCTGTACCTGGTATTGACACCTCCTGTCCATCATTAAGCTGTACCTGGTATTGTCACCTCCTGTCCATCATTAAGCTGTACCTGGTATTGACACCTTCTTTTCATCATTATCTTGTACCTGGTATTGACACCTCCTGTCCATCATGAGCTTGTGCCTGGTATTGACACCTCCTGTCCATCATTACGCTGTACCTGGTATTGACACCTCCTGTCCATCATTAAGCTGTACCTGGTATTGAACCTCCTTTTCATCATTATCTTGTACCTGGTATAGACACTTCCTGTCCATCATAAGCTTGTGTCTGGTATTGACACCTCCTGTCCATCTAGGCGTACCTGGAATTGACACTCATTGTCTATCATAAGCTTGTACTTGGTATTGACACCTCCTGTCCTTTATAAGCTTGTACTTGGTATTGACACCTCCTGTGAAGCATAAGGATGAGCCAGGTATTGACACCTCCTGTCCATCATTATCTTGTGCCTGGTATTGACACCTACTGTCCTCATTGCCTTGTGCCAGGTATTGACACCTCCTGTCCATTTTTATATTGTGCCTGGTATTGACACCTCCTGTCCATCATTATCTTGTTCCTGGTATTGACACTTCCTGTCCCGTATTAGCTTGGGCCTGGTATTGACACCTCCTGTCCATTTTTATATTGTGCCTGGTATTGACACCTCCTGTCCATCATTATTTTATACCTGGTATTGACACCTCCTGTCCATCATTAGCTTGGGCCTGGTATTGACACTTCCTGTCCACCATTAGCTTGGGCCTGGTATTGACACCTCCTGTCCATTTTTATATTGTGCCTGGTATTGACACCTCATGTCCATCATTATCTTGTAACAGGTATAGACACCTCCTGTCCATCATAAGCCTGTGCCTGGTATTGACACCTCCTGTCCATCATTATCTTGTGCCTGGTATTGACACCTCCTGTCCACCATAAGCTTGGGCCTGGTATTGACACCTCCTGTCCATTTTTATATCGTGCCTGGTATTGACACCTCCTGTCCATCATTATCTTGTGCCTGGTATTGACACCTCCTGTCCATTTTTATATTGTGCCTGGTATTGACACCTCCTGTCCATCATTAACGTGTACCTGGTATTGACACCTCCTGTCCATCATAAGCATGTACTTGGTATTGACACCTCCTGTCCATCATTATCTTGTGCCCGGTATTGACACCTCCTGTCCATCATTAAGCTGTACCTGGTATTGACACCTCCTGTCCATCATAAGCTTGTACTTAGTATTGACACCTCCTGTCCATCATTTTCTTGAGCCTGGTATTGACACCTCCTGTCCATCATAAGCTTGTGCCTGGCATTGACACCTCCTGCCCATCATAAGCTTGTGCCTGGTATTGACACCTCCTGACCATTATTAGCTTGGGCCTGGTATTGACACCTCCTGTCCATTATTAGCTTGTGCCTGGTATTGACACCTGCTGTCCTCATTACCTTGTACCTGGTATTGACACCTCCTGTCCATTATAAGCTTGTACTTGGTATTGACACCTCCTGTCCATTACTATCTTGTGTCTGGTATTTACAAATCCTGTCACCGGTCTCTCAGAAATGATGCATTTGTCCTTTCACCTGGTTCCACTTATTTGTTGTTGTAAAATTTGGTACTAGAGAAACTATATTCAGGATTATAACGACCTGAGGCGAACACAGTATTACAATAAAGTCGGTTTGTTTGTAAACACTGGCGATATTTGGCGGAGTGCGAGTATCGACCCCGGCATAGCATCACTGTCGTGACAGTCCGCCGGGCGGAAAGCCTCACAACCCCCAGTCGCTTGAATGGATACTAGAGACGCTACATATTGATCACAGAGTTCAAATATCCTCATGTTTATTAGGCATGTGAATATGAAGAGGTGTTTTGTGTTTGTGGAATACTCACATCGATTTGCTATATACATAAGTAAATATCACGGCACGTGATACATTTACTGCATGCGTCACAGCAAGGTTTAACTAGCTCAAAAGCAATAATTGAGCAATGCGTTCTGAGTGAATCAAATTATCCGTGAATGACATGCAGTGTCGTGCA
Organism: Mimachlamys varia; assembly: GCA_947623455.1. Taxonomy (NCBI): domain Eukaryota; kingdom Metazoa; phylum Mollusca; class Bivalvia; order Pectinida; family Pectinidae; genus Mimachlamys; species Mimachlamys varia. The sequence goes on from OX392529.1 coordinate 6,570,913, forward strand.
GAAATATCCTCTTTTGGGATTTAAAGCATTATCGAGAAGTGTGTGTAGACGTTGAGGCCAAGTCTCTGGACGTAGGTCAGTGTGGCTCATTTCACCAATGACGCTGGATAGGCCAGAACAGCTGTGAACGACGTCGCCAAACCGAAAGTATCTGACACGTGGATAGCCGAACACAATCAGGTAAACTTGTAAAACAGGTTACATTATGTATACATCTCGTCACGCTAGGATGACTGCCTGTACAATACAGGTAACGTTATGTAAACATCTCGTCACGCTAGGATGACTGCCTGTACAATACAGGTAACATTATGTATACATCTCGTCACGCTAGGATGACTGCCTGTACAATACAGGTAACATTATGTATACATCTCGTCACGCTAGGATGACTGCCAGTACAATACAGGTAACATTATGTATACATCTCGTCACGCTAGGATGACAGACCGTACAATACAGGTAACATTATGTATACATCTCGTCACGCTAGGATGACTGCCAGTACAATACCGGTAACATTATGTATACATCTCGTCACGCTAGGATGACTGCCTGTACAATACAGGTACCATTATGTATACATCTCGTCACGCTAAGATGACTGCCAGTACAATACAGGTTACATTATGTATTCATCTCGTCACGCTAGGATGACTGCCAGTACAATACCGGTAACATTATGTATACATCTCGTCACGCTAGGATGACTGCCAGTACAATACCGGTAACATTATGTAAACATCTCGTCACGCTAAGATGACTGCCAGTACAATACCGGTAACATTATGTAAACATCTCGTCACGCTAGGATGACTGCCTGTACAATACAGGTAACATTATGTATACATCTCGTCACGCTAAGATGACTGCCAGTACAATACCGGTAACATTATGTAAACATCTCGTCACGCTAGGATGACTGCCTGTACAATACAGGTAACATTATGTATACATCTCGTCACGCTAGGATGACTGCAGGTACAATACAGGTAACATTATGTAAACATCTCGTCACGCTAGGATGACTGCCTGTACAATACCGGTAACATTATGTATACATCTCGTCACGCTAGGGTGACTGCCAGTACAATACAGGTAACATTATGTATACATCTCGTCACGCTAGGATGACTGCCTGTACACTACAGATAACAGCATGTATACATCTGGTCACGCTAGGATGACTGCCAGTACAATACAAGTAACATTATGTATACATCTCGTCACGCTAGGATGACTGCCAGTACAATACAGGTAACATTATGTATACATCTCGTCACGCTAGGATGACTGACCGTACAATACAGATAACAGCATGTATACATCTCGTCACGCTAGGATGACTGCCAGTACAATACCGGTAACATTATGTATACATCTCGTCACGCTAAGATGACGGCCAGTACAATGCAGGTAACATTATGTATACATCTCGTCACGCTAGGATGACTGCCAGTACAATACAGGTAACATTATATATACAGCTCCCGTCACGGTGTGATTACTGCCAGCATGATACAGGTAACATTATGTATACATCTCGTCACGCTAGGATGACTGCCTGTACAATACAGGTAACATTATGTATACATCTCGTCACGCTTGGATAACTGCCAGTACAATACCGGTAACATTATGTATACATCTCGTCACGCTAGGATGACTGACCGTACAATACAGGTAACATTATATATACAGTTGTGGTATTGCACAACGCACCAAAAACTGCGTGCGTGCATCGTGCATACATCGTGCACACATCTCTCGCCCATGGTGCGCACAACTGGGCGATCTTAAGATCGTGCGTTTATGTGTTCGATTAAATCGCACACACGCACGATTTGGGACAATTGGTCGATACATATTACGGAATGAAAAACATATGGAACCCTCTTGTCCAAAAACTATTTAAATTCGCATCATATGATATTTATTGGGATTATGTCAATTTAACAATATACAGTAAACAGTATTACAGTGACCATGAGACAGCCAAGTGCGGGTTAAGCTACCAGGTATCAGAATATGTAAATAACATGCCGGAGTTTTACCTTTCCCGTGTGCGGCGATACGCTACGACAGCCATTACCGAGCGACCGTTATGAAAACAAACTGGACTCTTATAATCAGTTATTTGAAAAACCCTCCCCTCCCCAACACTTTACCTGTGTTTTCACACCTAGGCGAGTGCTGTAAGTGCCCCGGGCCAGAGATATCTACATATATTGGCCATGTACAGGTACAGTTTATAACTTGGTAAAACTGGCAATATTTACTTGAAATGAGAACTTATCAATATGAGTTGAAAGTTTACATACATGTGTCTATTTGGTTTGTTTCTGAAACTACAGAAAGACTATTATTAATTTTTAGAAATATATAGATAGAACTATCAGCTAATGTAAATAGTTAAAATATAGAAATATGTTTAAAACAACTAGCGCGAAACCGTATATATTGTTAAACTATTTCTAAATTTACATCAACCACGATTGTCATCGCACAATGTTAGTCTATCGTGCGCCCACATGTGCGTTAGAAATAATCGCCCAGGATCGCATCGTTCGCACATCGTGCATACACCGTTCGCCCATCGGGCGCCCACCGCACATCGTGTAACGTTGTGCGATCCCACAACTGTACATCTCGTCACGCTAGGATGACAGACCGTACAATACAGGTAACATTATGTTTACATCTCGTCACGCTAGGATGACTGCCAGTACAATACAGGTAACATTATGTATACATCTCGTCACGCTAGGATGACTGCCAGTACAATACCGGTAACATTATGTAAACATCTCGTCACGCTAAGATGACTGCCAGTACAATACCGGTAACATTATGTAAACATCTCGTCACGCTAGGATGACTGCCTGTACAATACAGGTAACATTATGTATACATCTCGTCACGCTAAGATGACTGCCAGTACAATACCGGTAACATTATGTAAACATCTCGTCACGCTAGGATGACTGCCTGTACAATACAGGTAACATTATGTATACATCTCGTCACGCTAGGATGACTGCCAGTACAATACAGGTAACATTATGTAAACATCTCGTCACGCTAGGATGACTGCCTGTACAATACCGGTAACATTATGTATACATCTCGTCACGCTAGGGTGACTGCCAGTACAATACAGGTAACATTATGTATACATCTCGTCACGCTAGGATGACTGCCTGTACACTACAGATAACAGCATGTATACATCTCGTCACGCTAGGATGACTGCCAGTACAACACAAGTAACATTATGTATACATCTCGTCACGCTAGGATGACTGCCAGTACAATACAGGTAACATTATGTATACATCTCGTCACGCTAGGATGACTGACCGTACAATACAGATAACAGCATGTATACATCTCGTCACGCTAGGATGACTGCCAGTACAATACCGGTAACATTATGTATACATCTCGTCACGCTAAGATGACGGCCAGTACAATGCAGGTAACATTATGTATACATCTCGTCACGCTAGGATGACTGCCAGTACAATACAGGTAACATTATATATACAGCTCCCGTCACGGTGTGATTACTGCCAGCATGATACAGGTAACATTATGTATACATCTCGTCACGCTAGGATGACTGCCTGTACAATACAGGTAACATTATGTATACATCTCGTCACGCTTGGATAACTGCCAGTACAATACCGGTAACATTATGTATACATCTCGTCACGCTAGGATGACAGACCGTACAATACAGGTAACATTATATATACAGTTGTGGTATTGCACAACGCACCAAAAACTGCGTGCGTGCATCGTGCATACATCGTGCACACATCTCTCGCCCATGGTGCGCACAACTGGGCGATCTTAAGATCGTGCGTTTATGTGTGCGATTAAATCGCACACACGCACGATTTGGGACAATTGGTCGATACATATTACGGAATGAAAAACATATGGAACCCTCTTGTCCAAAAACTATTTAAATTCGCATCATATGATATTTATTGGGATTATGTCAATTTAACAATATACAGTAAACAGTATTACAGTGACCATGAGACAGCGAAGTGCGGGTTAAGCTACCAGGTATCAGAATATGTAAATAACATGCCGGAGTTTTACCTTTCCCGTGTGCGGCGATACGCTACGACAGCCATTACCGAGCGACCGTTATGAAAACAAACTGGACTCTTATAATCAGTTATTTGAAAAACCCTCCCCTCCCCAACACTTTACCTGTGTTTTCACACCTAGGCGAGTGCTGTAAGTGCCCCGGGCCAGAGATATCTACATATATTGGCCATGTACAGGTACAGTTTATAACTTGGTAAAACTGGCAATATTTACTTGAAATGAGAACTTATCAATATGAGTTGAAAGTTTACATACATGTGTCTATTTGGTTTGTTTCTGAAACTACAGAAAGACTATTATTAATTTTTAGAAATATATAGATAGAACTATCAGCTAATGTAAATAGTTAAAATATAGAAATATGTTTAAAACAACTAGCGCGAAACCGTATATATTGTTAAACTATTTCTAAATTTACATCAACCACGATTGTCATCGCACAATGTTAGTCTATCGTGCGCCCACATGTGCGTTAGAAATAATCGCCCAGGATCGCATCGTTCGCACATCGTGCATACACCGTTCGCCCATCGTGCGCCCACCGCACATCGTGTAACGTTGTGCGATCCCACAACTGTACATCTCGTCACGCTAGGATGACAGACCGTACAATACAGGTAACATTATGTTTACATCTCGTCACGCTAGGATGACTGCCAGTACAATACAGGTAACATTATGTATTTATCTCGTCACGCTAGGATGACTGCCTGTACAATACAGGTAACATTATATATACATCTCGTCACGCTAGGATGACTGCCTGTACAATACAGGTAACATTATGTATACATCTCGTCACGCTTGGATGACTGCCAGTACAATACAGGTAACATTATGCATACATCTCGTCACGTTAGGATGACTGCCTGTACAATACAGGTAACATTATGTATACATCTCGTCACGCTTGGATGACTGCCAGTACAATACAGGTAACATTATGCATACATCTCGTCACGTTAGGATGACTGCCTGTACAATACAGGTAACATTATGTATACATCTCGTCACGCTAGGATGACTGCCTGTACAATACAGGTAACATTATGTATACATCTCGTCACGCTTGGATAACTGCCAGTACCATACCGGTAACATTATGTATACAGCTCCCGTCACGGTGTGATTACTGCCAGCATGATACAGGTAACGTTATGTATACATCTCGTCACGCTAGGATGACTGGCCGTACAATACAGGTAACATTATGTATACATCTCGTCACGCTAGGATGACTGCCTGTACAATACCGGTAACATTATGTATACATCTCGTCACGCTAGGATGACTGCCAGTACAATACAGGTAACATTATGTAAACATCTCGTCACGCTAGGATGACTGCCTGTACAATACAGGTAACATTATGTATATATCTCGTCACGCTAGGATGACTGCCAGTACAATACCGGTAACATTATGTATACATCTCGTCACGCTAGGATGACTGACCGTACAATACAGGTAACATTATGTATACATCTCGTCACGCTAGGATGACTGCCAGTACAATACAGGTAACATTGTGTATACATCTCGTCACGCTAGGATGACTGCCAGTACAATACAGGTAACATTATGTATACATCTTGTCACGCTAGGATGACAGACCGTACAATACAGGTAACATTATGTATACATCTCGTCACGCTAGGATGACTGACCGTACAATACAGGTAACATTATGTATACATCTCGTCACGCTAGGATGACTGACCGTACAATACAGGTAACATTATGTATACATCTCGTCACGCTAGGATGACTGACCGTACAATACAGGTAACATTATGTATACATGTCGTCACGCTAGGATGACTGACCGTACAATACAGGTAAACACGTTTGACAGTGGAGGTTAGAGGTCACAATACTTCCGTCACATGTCGCCCCTCCAACACAAGCTACATGTACACTGTACACATTGATTTATTTCATGCTGTTAAATGATAGAATGACATCAGTGATTGTCTGGCTATCTTAACCACTGGGTATTATCAATGTCTATGTACTCTTAAACGCTTATTGACTGTATGTACAGATGTAACATGTTACGTGCAGTTGCCCGGGTATCGTCACCTTATAGATAAGGGTTGTCTAGATATCATAGTGAGCCTATATTTACATTAACTTGTACGAAAGAGATGATGTATAAAATAAATCGAGCAAACGAATCAGTAGAAAGTAGCAATTATAAAGTACTCTATATAGAGTTAGTCACAAATGTTCACTTTTGTATTGGAAACCGGTTCCTAGAATCTGCTTGTATTGTTCAGAAGTAGATTGAGAGTATACTCTATACGTATCTTTGTATTGTTCAGATGTGATTTTGTATAGTTTGGGAATCTGCTTCATGAATTTGCTTGTTTTGTTTATGTTCAACAAATGATGCTTGTGATTGTATGGATCCTTTATCCAACAGTTTCTAAGAATGGCAGTGCATGTTTTGGTAAGTCATTAAAGTGCCAGACTCTGATTCAAGCTGTTAGAGCGTATGGTAAACCTGTTCAGGAATAATATGTAAACAGAAGGTGTTACTGTGGATGATCCTTCTATGGACGTCATTGACTGTCTGATTGGCGTTACAGGTCCGTTCGAATGTATGTGTGTCATTACCAGGCACTCGTAACTAAACGACAACTTAAATTTATTGGGCCTTTAAATTTTCCCTTTGCTTACACAACAAAGAACAAACATTTCCACGGGAAGAAGCATAACCATAGTCAGATTACCCAGACCGGACAAACAGTTCCACATTCAGACGCTACTCGAACCTTTGGCGCAAGATCATTTTGTGACTGATATCATAAGTCGGGAAACCTAACCCCAGGAGTGACGACAGTGGTAGTACTAAAGGGATAGAAATGTTCTCCGCCGTTCTGGTGATATAAACTGTTATCTAACCCCAGTCCCAAATGGTCATGACTATGGATATTGCGTAGAAACCTTTATATACACGTCTTGAGTGTTGACGCGTCTCGAGTGTTTATCTGGCTGATGTGTTTGGAGATTGTTCTTGTAGATAGCCTCGGGTGTTATGTGTATAAACAGTCTTTACAGTGTACACTTAACACACAGACTCGATAATACAGTTACAGACTATAGCTATATAACGATTAAAACCTAACGCACGTAACAGTAATAGGTTACACATTTAAACTATACGTACTACAGTAAATGTTTGATCGTAAAGAGTCCCAATTCAAGTATATTCTGGAAGCTGGCTTATGAGAATTTGTGTCAGTAACTTTTCTTGGAAGCAATTTTTTATCAATATTATATACATTGTAGAATACATCAAAACTGAGCTAAATTCTTGATAGGTCATTGTTTTTTTTAAGTTATAAGGGTTTTAAAATTGGCGGGGGAAAAAGCTGAAAAATGGAAAGGAACAACCAAAATTTTGAAATATAGAATCAGATAATAATTTGATAATTTGAACTCAAAATCGATAAAACTAGGGACAAAATATGAACACAGGGAAGATTGACATGGATACCATCTTAATAGTACAGGAGAATGAGACCATGTGTTTCGGAAGAAGAAGCGTCTTCTGCTTCATCGATGACACCCACCATGAGAATCTAGGTCAATCCAAGTAAATGGCATGGCCTCAAAGTGAGAACGGAGGCATAATTCTCAATCACAACAAGCAATCATACAAAAACGTCCATCTTCATAATAATTATGCAACGATGTAGAACATTTCTCAATGAGATCAAGATGGCGACCATAAAACTGTCAAAAGTCTTCTCCAATAGGTACATTTGTATCTCTCGAATGCCTATGCCGTACGTCTGTTCGTCAGCAGCTTACATCCATCACGAAAATCTCGATATTCAGAGCAAGCTCAGAATAACGAATCACCTGCAACATATAAACATCATAGAATGGAGAAGCAGGGATGTTACTATTAAGGAAAGGAAAGTTCTTGATCGGAAAATTATCGAAATCGCGACGTTTATCCTACGTGTTAGACATAGTCAAGAAGAAGCTGATGTAGGTCTAGGAGTCTGTTGTTGTGTCTTTAATCTCGAGTTCAGTAGGGTACACGCGATCGACTAGGTCAGTAACCTTCTGGTTGCTATAGACAACATATCGTCGATATACCTGAAAGTGCAAGGGAAAAATTTGGCAATGTTTTCTTTACCCGTCTTGATAAGCCCCTCGACAAAATTAGCCTCGTATGAAAACAAAACCAAGTCAGCCAACAGTGGTGCACAGTTAGTTCCCATTGGAATGCCAAGTCTGGTTTGAAAGTCTTGCCTCCAAACTCAACAAAGATATTGTCAACCAGGAATTCAATCATTCGTACTTTATCTTCCTCGGTATCTTTCTCCTAGCCTTTGTTGTGTTTTGCAAAGTATGCTCCAAGTTTACTCACAACCATGTACAGATTTTTTTTTGTATTTGTATCGTCGTCCACTTTTCTTGGAAAAGAAAACTGTCATAATGAGACTGAAGACGTTCTTTCGGTTTGGTATGTGGTATGGTATGTACAGGGTGGAAAAATAGACGAAACATTTTTGAGAATGGGGTGCTCAAGATTGATCAGAAAATCTTTCGAGTTTTCAAAGTTCCCGTCCAGTTAATGTCACTCATGGAGTATACAGTGTCACAATAACACTGAAGCCTTGATTTAACGGTACTAAGAATGGATCTAAGATGTTTTGACAATGACTTGTTGAGCAGTGGGAAGAACCAGCGATAAAACGCTGCTTCGAAGGATCCTTATATATCCAATATCAACGAGGCAGGTCAGCGTCTTTATCATTAACGGGTAATTTAAAAGATTGTAATACTGATGTTTGGTTAGAAAGTATTTCATCTTTCAAAAAACCGGTCAATGCGTAAGTAGGGTTAATTTGCAATCGGTTATCAAGCAGATCCAGTTCTTTTTGCAAACCAGGATCATGTCATTCGATGCCTTGTCTGTAGACACAAGCACACAGTTATCATAGAAGTCGTTGAGTGTTGTTCGAACATCGGGGTCAAGAAATATCGACTTGTGTTTAGTTTTCATTTTGTATCGCAAACGTCTTATTTTTTTATGAATAAAGGACCTAATAGATTTCACCCACCCTGAAAGTGAATCCAATTCAGCATATTCACGTTTAGCCCATTGTCTGGCGTTATCTTTCACAGAGTCCATAAGAATCTTGAAATTCACATCCATTTCATGGATGGGGTCTCTTGATACTTATTTAGGGCATTTCATGTAAAACTCCCATAGCTTAATGTTTGGGGTAATATTCAGATTACCGGTCACTATGTACATTGTATCCTACGGAAGCCGGTTAGTGTCAAATGAAGAACATGGACATTCTGAAGAAAGGGGTCATTTTAAGGTCATCTATGTCCAACTGTTGCAGTGTTTATTTGTGATTGAAAAGCCTAGGTGCATAAGGTACCGAATAACAATAAGATATGATAGTTGTCCTTTTATACTGGAAGTACGGCGGTAAGTTAGCTTGAACAGGCTTTTGATGCAAGATATTGCTGATGTTAATGACATCAATCCCCTTGTTGACAAATTCGACTTTTATAAAATGCTGGTGCCTCATCACCGTACGTTCGCACAGGCCGAAATAGTCGAGTTTTTGCCACATCAAAAGAAAGATATGGGTCATTGGACAATTTTCAACAGGTGTTTTTAAGGGAAAAAGCAAAGAATTTTCGAAAAATGATTAATTTACCTTAATTCCAAACTAAGCGTAAAGGTACAATACAGGTAGCTATAAATAAATATACACTAATACGTACAAAATATAGCACATAGTGACGTTAACTCGGAACGCCAAAGACAGGTGAACGGTGATATCAAACATGGTCTTATTTTTGAAGCAAAATTTATAAAATGCACAACACAGGCCAAATAAGACACGTGTAAACTGAGAACGGCACTCTGAGTCAGACTCAATTTAAGTGTTTGTGTTTCGTGGCAAGGTTTTCTAGCACGTAGTAGGCATTTTATAGAAACAAGCTGCGCCTATCTTTTGGCAGTTTTTTTTTTTTAATTTTATTTTTGTATTGATGAGTTGACCAGAACTGGTAAAACATCCGTCGTGAAGTCCTTGAATTTTACATTAGGCATGTCGACGCTGGACTGGTTTTAAATAGCTGGAGATGTATTGACCATATCGATCGTTCAGCGCTTGAAATCAAGGGCACAGGAGACACTACAGCCGCTTTCTGAGATCTTTACTTGTATGACCGGCATAAACCGCTTACTGCTAAACTGCAATGATAATTTAGACTGTTTCGACTTTCCGATCATGAACTTTTCCTTTCTTGACAGAATCATCACTGCTAGCGTACCACATCTCTATAGATTGCTCCGAGTATCACTGACAACTGTGTGGTGGACACTCATACCGCCAGGTTACACTCAGAGTGATGGTGATAAGTATGTGGAAACATCCTATGATCGCCATCAGGGTTTTACAGGGAAATCTGCTCTCCGTTAATTAATTTTCCCTTTGTTGATAGTAGCACCACCGCTTTCTCTACCTGCTGTGTTTACGTGTCGCAGTCGATTCGGTATAGGCTACTTCTCCGTATGCTATGGAAATATATTATATACCAATTAGTACCTGGGGTGTCACAACTCGAAGTATGCAGCTTAAGCTGACCTAACTACCCATGGAGGAAGGGGGGGGGGGGGGTGTCTTTGATGAACCAACAGAAGCTTACAATTTTGTACCCTTACCGAACAAATGGTCACATTCCCTTTTTATCTTTTTAAAAGGACGCCTTTTTTTATCTTAATAATTTGCCATCATAGTCGACATCTGTGGATATTCTGTGCTGTAAACATGACCGTCAGTAGTTAACACCTCTCATTTACTGACTAACCCTTTGTTAATTTTAAATGTCAAGAAAATAATTATGCTTCAGCTACTCTTTCACGAACACCATCAAGTTCAGAGCGAGCTTTCTTTTTCATGTTTTTCATAAGAGAAAAGATTGCAGAAATATAACAATAAATATGGGTGAAAGAGACCAGTAGAGGTTAGAGACCATAAGAGGTTAGAGAAAAGAGGCCTGTAGAGGTTAGAGAAAAGAGGCCTGTAGAGGTTAGAGGCCATTAGAGGTTAGAGAAAAGAGGCCTGTAGAGGTTAGAGAAAAGAGGCCTGTAGAGGGTAGGAAAACAGACCAGAAGAGGTAGACAAAGGACCCTGCATATTCTGAAGAAAAAGGCATTTGAGAAAGAGGCCAATCAAGATTGGAAAAAAAACACTAACGATTTGAAACAAGATTTCAGAAGAAATCATAATAAAAGTAGCCTGTATCTATCGAAAAAAAGGTGGTCAGTAAAAATCGAGGAAGAAAAGCGTGATGACTACATTTCATGATGTGTAATGACAGCACATCATCAAATATCTTAATTTTCTGTAGTTTTCTATATGACTTTGATACCAGTCTTGGCAACCTAATAAATGATTTCATGTTTCTTTGAAAACAAAATGCAATCGGTCAGAAGGGGAACATAATTTGGTTTCATTTTGTGAATAATTCCAGTTTACTTGGAAATAATTCAATTGAATTTAAAAAGGGAGTTGCAAATCAGAAACTCATTTTCACAAGTTCGTATTGCTTTCTTCATATGTATTGCTCCCATCGTTAAAATGTAACAAATAGTTTTCAATGCTGAATTTTAATGACGATTCAATCAATATCTCTCTGGGAACTATGCCAGTTATGTCCCTTCGCTCCTATCGCATTTCCTCAGTTCTCACTTTGAGGACATTTACCAGGACGTTACCTAGGTGGCATGGCAAATACTGTCGATGTAGCAAGAAAGGTGAAGGCTTTCAGAGGAGCACAGAAGGCTCACCTCACACATTTCTTACATTTATCTTCCGTTTTTCACGGAAGTCATATACCAAAACCCTGCTCACATAAACATCTGGGATATTTGACCTTTTGTGAGACAGCTCGAGACTACAGACGCCATCGATAGACGACGTGTAAAGATAGACATGTCACTAACAGATCAGTCGTTGTTTATCAACTGAGGTGGTAGGGATCGATAATTCACTTAGCTGGGATTTATCTCCTCTTACCACGTCACCCACCATACAGGTTCCGTGTATCTTCTCTTACCACGTCACCCACCATACAGGTTCCGTGTATCTCCTCTTACCACGTCACCCACCATACAGGTTCCGTGTATCTCCTCTTACCACGTCACCCACCATACAGGTTCCGTGAGACGGAACTGCTCAAGTGTATAAGATAATGGAGCATGTAACTAAACCGTCCTCTATGTTATATTCATAACTAAACCGTCGTCTCTAGTGATCTAGATAATCGACTTCGTCACGTAACCGTCATCTCCAGTGATCTAGAGAATCGACTTCGTCACGTAACCGTCATCTCCAGTGATCTAGATAATCGACTTCGTCACGTAACCGTCATCTCCAGTGATCTAGATAATCGACTTCGTCACGTAACCGTCATCTCCAGTGACCTAGATAATCGACTTCGTCACGTAACCGTCATCTCTAGTGATCTAGATAATCGACTTCGTCACGTAACCGTCATCTCTAGTGATCTAGATAATCGACTTCGTCACGTAACCGTCATCTCTAGTGATCTAGATAATCGACTTCGTCACGTAACCGTCATCTCTAGTGATCTAGATAATCGACTTCGTCACGTAACCGTCATCTCCATTGACCTAGATAATCGACTTCGTCACGTAACCGTCATCTCTAGTGATTTAGATAATCGACTTCGTCACGTAACCGTCCTCTCCAGTGATTTAGATAATCGACTGCGTCACGTTACCGTCATCTCTAGTGATCTAGATAATTAACTGCGTCACGTAACCGTCATCTCTAGTGATCTAGATAATCAACTGCGTCACGTAACCGTCGTCTCTAGTGATCAAGATAATCGACTGCGTCACGTTACCGTCATCTCTAGTGATCGAGATAATTGACTGCGTCACGTAACCGTCATCTCTAGTATTCTAGATAATCGACTTCGTCACGTAACCGTCATCTCTAGTGATCTAGATAATCGACTGCGTCACGTAACCGTCATCTCTAGTATTCTAGAAATCGACTGTGTCACGTTACCGTCATCTCTAGTGATCTAGATAATCGACTGCGTCACGTAACTGTCGTCTCTAATGATCTAGATAATCGACTGCGTCACGTAACCGTCATCTCTAGTGATCTAGAAATCGACTGCGTCACGTTACCGTCATCTCTAGTGATCTAGATAATCGACTGCGTCACGTAACTGTCGTCTCTAATGATCTAGATAATCGACTTCGTCACGTAACCGTCATCTCTAGTGATCGAGATAATCGACTGCGTCACGTAACGGTCGTTTCTAGTGATCTAGATAATCGACTGTACCACGTAACTGTCGTCTCTAGTGATTTAGATAATCGACTGCGTCACGTAACCGTCATCTCTAGTGATCTAGATAATCGACTGCGTCACATAACTGTCATCTCTAGTGATCTAGATAATCGACTGCGTCACGTAACCGTCATCTCTAGTGGTCTAGATAAACGACTGCGTCACGTAACCGTCATCTCTAGTGATCTAGATAAACGACTGCGTCACGTAACCGTCGTCTCTAGTGATCTAGATAATCGAGTGCGTCACGTAACCGTCATCTCTAGTGATCTAGATAATCGACTGCGTCACTTAACTGTCATCTCCAGTATTCTAGATAAACGACTGCGTCACTAAACCGTCATCTCTAGTTATCTAGATAATCGACTTCGTCACGAAACCGTCGTCTCCAGTATTCTAGATAAACGACTGCGTCACGTAACTGTCATCTCAAGTTATTTAGATAATCGACTTCGTCACGTAACTGTCATCTCTAGTGATCTAGATAATCGACTGCGTCACGTAACCGTCGTCTCCAGTGATTTAGATAATCAACTTCGTCACGTAACCGTCGTCTCTAGTGATCTAGATAATCGACTGCGTCACGTAACCGTCGTCTCCAGTGATTTAGATAATCGACTGCGTCACGTTACCGTAATCTCTAGTGATCTAGATAATCGACTGCGTCACGTAACCGTTATCTCTAGTGATCTAAATAATCGACTGCGTCACGTAACCGTCGTCTCTAGTGATCTAGATAATCGACTTTGTCACGTAACCGTCGTCTCTAGTGATCAAGATAATCGACTGCGTCACGTAACCGTCATTTCTAGTGATTTAGATTAACGACTGCGTCACGTAACCGTCATCTCTAGTGATCTAGATAATCGACTGTACCACGTTACCGTCATCTCTAGTGATCTAGATAATCGACTGCGTCACGTAACCGTCATCTTTAGTTATCTAGATAATCGACTTCGTCACGTAACCGTCGTCTCCAGTGATCTAGATAATTGACTGCGTCACGTAACTGTCATTTCTAGTGATCTAGATGATCGACTTCGTCACGTAACTGTCATCTCCAGTGATCTAGATAATCGACTGCGTCACGTAACCGTCGTCTCTAGTGATCTAGATACATATGTAATTGACTGCGTCACGTAACTGTCATCTCTAGTGATCTAGATGATCGACTTCGTCACGTAGCTGTCGTCTCTAGTGATCTAGATAATCGACTGCGTCACGTAACCGTCGTCTCCAGTGATTTAGATAATCGACTGCGTCACGTTACCGTCATCTCTAGTGATCTAGATAATCGACTGCGTCACGTAACCGTTATCTCTAGTGATCTAAATAATCGACTGCGTCACGTAACCATCGTCTCCAGTGATTTAGATAATCGACTGCGTCACGTTACCGTCATCTCTAGTGATCTAGATAATCGACTGCGTCACGTAACCGTTATCTCTAGTGATCTAAATAATCGACTGCGTCACGTAACCGTCGTCTCTATTGATCTAGATAATCGACTTTGTCACGTAACCGTCATTTCTAGTGATTTAGATTAACGACTGCGTCACGTAACCGTCATCTCTAGTGATCTAGATAATCGACTGTACCACGTAACCGTCATCTCTAGTGATCTAGATAATCGACTGCGTCACGTAACCGTCATCTTTAGTTATCTAGATAATCGACTTCGTCACGTAACTGTCATCTCCAGTGATCTAGATAATCGACTGCGTCGCGTAACCGTCATCTCTAGTGATCTATATAATCGACTGCGTCACGTGACCGTCGTCTCTAGTGATTTAGATAATCGACTGCGTCACGTAATCGCCAGCTCTAGTGATCTAGATAAACGACTGCGTCACGTAACCGTCATCTCTAGTGATCTAGATAATCGACTGCGTCACGTAACCGTCATCTCTAGTGATCTAGATAATCGATTGCGTCACGTAACCGTCATCTCTAGTGATCTAGATAATCGACTTCGTCACGTAACCGTCATCTCTAGTGATCTAGATAATCGACTGCGTCACGTAACCGTCATCACTAGTGATCTAGATAATCGACTGTGTCACGTAACCGTCGTCTCCAGTGATTTAGATATTCGACTGCGTCACGTAACCGTCATCTCTAGTGATCTAGATAATCAACTGCGTCACGTAACCGTCATCTCTAGTGATCTAGATAATCGACTGCGTCACGTAACCGTCGTCTCTAGTGATCTAGATACATATGTAATTGACTGCGTCAGTTAACTGTCATCTCTCGTGATCTAGATGATCGACTTCGTCACGTAGCTGTCGTCTCTAGTGATCTAGATAATCGACTGCGTCACGTAACCGTCGTCTCCAGTGATTTAGATAATCGACTGCGTCACGTTACCGTCATCTCTAGTGATCTAGATAATCGACTGCGTCACGTAACCGTCGTCTCTAGTATTCTAGATAATCGACTGCGTCACGTAATCGTCGTCTCTAATGATCTAGATAATCGACTGCGTCACGTAACGGTCGTTTCTAGTGATCTAGATAATCGACTGTACCACGTAACTGTCGTCTCTAGTGATTTAGATAATCGACTGCGTCACGTAACCGTCATCTCTAGTGATCTAGATAATCGACTGCGTCACATAACTGTCATCTCTAGTGATCTAGATAATCGACTGCGTCACGTAACCGTCATCTCTAGTGGTCTAGATAAACGACTGCGTCACGTAACCGTCATCTCTAGTGATCTAGATAAACGACTGCGTCACGTAACCGTCGTCTCTAGTGATCTAGATAATCGACTGCGTCACATAACTGTCATCTCTAGTGATCTAGATAATCGAGTGCGTCACGTAACCGTCATCTCTAGTGATCTAGATAATCGACTGCGTCACTTAACTGTCATCTCCAGTATTCTAGATAAACGACTGCGTCACTAAACCGTCATCTCTAGTTATCTAGATAATCGACTTCGTCACGAAACCGTCGTCTCCAGTATTCTAGATAAACGACTGCGTCACGTAACTGTCATCTCAAGTTATTTAGATAATCGACTTCGTCACGTAACTGTCATCTCTAGTGATCTAGATAATCGACTGCGTCACGTAACCGTCGTCTCCAGTGATTTAGATAATCAACTTCGTCACGTAACCGTCGTCTCTAGTGATCTAGATAATCGACTGCGTCACGTAACCGTCGTCTCCAGTGATTTAGATAATCGACTGCGTCACGTTACCGTAATCTCTAGTGATCTAGATAATCGACTGCGTCACGTAACCGTTATCTCTAGTGATCTAAATAATCGACTGCGTCACGTAACCGTCGTCTCTAGTGATCTAGATAATCGACTTTGTCACGTAACCGTCGTCTCTAGTGATCAAGATAATCGACTGCGTCACGTAACCGTCATTTCTAGTGATTTAGATTAACGACTGCGTCACGTAACCGTCATCTCTAGTGATCTAGATAATCGACTGTACCACGTTACCGTCATCTCTAGTGATCTAGATAATCGACTGCGTCACGTAACCGTCATCTTTAGTTATCTAGATAATCGACTTCGTCACGTAACCGTCGTCTCCAGTGATCTAGATAATTGACTGCGTCACGTAACTGTCATTTCTAGTGATCTAGATGATCGACTTCGTCACGTAACTGTCATCTCCAGTGATCTAGATAATCGACTGCGTCACGTAACCGTCGTCTCTAGTGATCTAGATACATATGTAATTGACTGCGTCACGTAACTGTCATCTCTAGTGATCTAGATGATCGACTTCGTCACGTAGCTGTCGTCTCTAGTGATCTAGATAATCGACTGCGTCACGTAACCGTCGTCTCCAGTGATTTAGATAATCGACTGCGTCACGTTACCGTCATCTCTAGTGATCTAGATAATCGACTGCGTCACGTAACCGTTATCTCTAGTGATCTAAATAATCGACTGCGTCACGTAACCATCGTCTCCAGTGATTTAGATAATCGACTGCGTCACGTTACCGTCATCTCTAGTGATCTAGATAATCGACTGCGTCACGTAACCGTTATCTCTAGTGATCTAAATAATCGACTGCGTCACGTAACCGTCGTCTCTATTGATCTAGATAATCGACTTTGTCACGTAACCGTCATTTCTAGTGATTTAGATTAACGACTGCGTCACGTAACCGTCATCTCTAGTGATCTAGATAATCGACTGTACCACGTAACCGTCATCTCTAGTGATCTAGATAATCGACTGCGTCACGTAACCGTCATCTTTAGTTATCTAGATAATCGACTTCGTCACGTAACTGTCATCTCCAGTGATCTAGATAATCGACTGCGTCGCGTAACCGTCATCTCTAGTGATCTATATAATCGACTGCGTCACGTGACCGTCGTCTCTAGTGATTTAGATAATCGACTGCGTCACGTAATCGCCAGCTCTAGTGATCTAGATAAACGACTGCGTCACGTAACCGTCATCTCTAGTGATCTAGATAATCGACTGCGTCACGTAACCGTCATCTCTAGTGATCTAGATAATCGATTGCGTCACGTAACCGTCATCTCTAGTGATCTAGATAATCGACTTCGTCACGTAACCGTCATCTCTAGTGATCTAGATAATCGACTGCGTCACGTAACCGTCATCACTAGTGATCTAGATAATCGACTGTGTCACGTAACCGTCGTCTCCAGTGATTTAGATATTCGACTGCGTCACGTAACCGTCATCTCTAGTGATCTAGATAATCAACTGCGTCACGTAACCGTCATCTCTAGTGATCTAGATAATCGACTGCGTCACGTAACCGTCGTCTCTAGTGATCTAGATACATATGTAATTGACTGCGTCAGTTAACTGTCATCTCTCGTGATCTAGATGATCGACTTCGTCACGTAGCTGTCGTCTCTAGTGATCTAGATAATCGACTGCGTCACGTAACCGTCGTCTCCAGTGATTTAGATAATCGACTGCGTCACGTTACCGTCATCTCTAGTGATCTAGATAATCGACTGCGTCACGTAACCGTCGTCTCTAGTATTCTAGATAATCGACTGCGTCACGTAATCGTCGTCTCCAGTGATTTAGATAATCGACTGCGTCACGTGACCGTCGTCTCTAGTGATCTAGATAATCGACTGCGTCACGTAACCGTCATCTCTAGTGATCTAGATAATCGACTGTGTCATGTAATCGTCGTCTCTAGTGATTTAGATAATCGACTGCGTCACGTAACCGTCATCTCTAGTGATCTAGATAATCGACTGCGTCACATAACCGTCATCTCTAGTGATCTAGATAATCGACTGCGTCACGTTACTGTCATCTCTAGTTATCTAGATAATCAACTGCGTCACGAAACCGCCATCTCTAGTGATCTAGATAATCGAGTGCGTCACGTGACCGTCGTCTCTAGTGATCTACATAATCGACTGAGTCACGTAACCGTCATCTCTAGTGATCTAGATAATCGACTGCGTCACGTAACCGTCGTCTCTAGTGATCTAGATAATCGAATGTGTCACGTAATCGTCATCTCTAGTGATCTAGATAATCGACTGCGTCACTTAATCGTCATCTCTAGTGATCTAGATAAACGACTGCGTCACGTAACCGTCGTCTCTAGTGATCTAGATGATCGACTGCGTCACGTAACCGTCATCTCTAGTTATCTAGATAATCGACTGCGTCACGTAATTGTCATCTCCAGTGATCTAGATAAACGATTGCGTCACGTAACGGTCGTCTCTAGTGATCATTTTAGTGATTGTCTTTATAGTTTAACGCTAACGTTTTGGTATATGGATGTTTTAGTGATATTATATCAGTTTTAATGAATGTTTATTGTTAAATAAAACATGTTGATATGAAATGCACGATAAGCGATTGGCAGGAGAGTGTTAGCATAGTGATTGGCGTTGTTTGGATGAGATATTTGTTGTCCGAGTAAATTAACTTGGTAATAAGGGTCTGGCTATTAAGAAAACAAGGCTTTCGACAGACTATAAGGTCAACTGAATTGGTAACATGTGCACAGATTGCTAACTAGAGATATAAACAAGTGGTCTGAGACATATTTGGTACACGAGGGTCACCGAAATGACATTAATTAGCTTACTCATGTTGTTGAAATGAGAGAACAATACTGTTTCATGGCAAATATGGAAATTCCATCCGCGGGACTTTCAAACTTCAATGTCTCGGGTGGAATTTCCCTATCTTACACTCCTGGTTATGAAAGAGTCATATAGTATTTCCCTTGACAGAGAGTACTACACACTTAGAAATGAGAGATTGAGCTATGTATAAGTATATTTAATATGCCTACTGTTATTTTAAGACATTGACTAGGAGATTCGCAACACAAAGCAAGGACTAATACGGTCAAACTAATGTGCATCGACGTCGTTATCATCTACTTTGTATACATGTATATCAATTTTGTAATGTGACTTTGATTAAAGACTAGCCTCTGCCACCCTAGTGTTTGTACGGCTACTGTGTAACATTATATAGTCTGTATGACTACTGTGTAACACTATATAGTCTGTACGGCTACTGTGTAACACTATAAAGTCTGTACGGCTACTGTGTAACATTATATAGTCTGTACGGCTACTGTGTAACATTATATAGTCTGTACGGCTACTGTGTAACACTATATAGTCGGTACGGCTACTGTGTAACACTATATAGTCTGTACGGCTACTGTGTAACATTATATAGTCTGTACAGCTACTGTGTAACACTATATAGTCTGTACGGCTACTGTGTAACACTTTATAGTCTGTACGACTACTGTGTAACACTATATAGTCTGTACGGCTACAGTGTAACACTGTATAGTCTGTACGGCTACTGTGTAACACTGTATAGTCGGTACGGCTACTGTGTAACACTATATAGTCTGTACGACTACTGTGTAACACTATATAGTCTGTACGGCTACAGTGTAACACTGTATAGTCTGTACGGCTACTGTGTAACACTATATAGTATGTACGGCTACTGTGTGACACTATATAGTCTGTACGGCTACTGTGTAACACTATATAGTCTGTACGACTACTGTGTAACACTATATAGTCTGTACGACTACTTTGTAACACTATATAGTCTGAACAGCTACAGTGTAACACTATATAGTCTGTACGACTACTTTGTAACACTATATAGTCTGTACGACTACTTTATAGCACTATATAGTCTGTACGACTACTGTGTAACACTATATAGTCTGTACGGCTACAGTGTAACACTGTATAGTCTGTACGGCTACTGTGTAACACTGTATAGTCGGTACGGTTACTGTGTAACACTATATAGTCTGTACGGCTACTGTGTAACACTATATAGTCTGTACGACTACTGTGTAACATTATATAGTCTGTACGGCTACAGTGTAACACTGTATAGTCTGTACGGCTACTGTGTAACATTATATAGTCTGTACGGTTACTTTGTAACACTATATAGTCTGTACGGCTACTGTATGACACTATATAGTCTGTACGACTACTTTGTAACACTATATAGTCTGTACGACTACTTTGTAACACTATATAGTCTGTACGACTACTTTATAGCACTATATAGTCTGTACGGCTACTGTGTAACACTATATAGTCTGTACGGCTACAGTGTAACACTGTATAGTCTGTACGGCTACTGTGTAACACTGTATAGTCGGTACGGTTACTGTGTAACACTATATAGTCTGTACGGCTACTGTGTAACACTATATAGTCTGTACGACTACTGTGTAACATTATATAGTCTGTACGGTTACTTTGTAACACTATATAGTCTGTATGGCTACTGTGTAACACTATATAGTCTGTACGACTACTGTGTAACACTATATAGTCTAAACGGCTACAGTGTAACACTGTATAGTCTGTACGGCTACTGTGTAACACTGTATAGTATGTACGGCTACTGTGTGACACTATATAGTCTGTACGACTACTGTTTAACACTATAAAGTCTGTACGGCTACTGTTTAACACTATATAGTCTGTACGACTACTGTGTAACACTATATAGTCTGTACGACTACTTTATAGCACTATATAGTCTGTACGGCTACAGTGTAACACTGTATAGTCTGTACGGCTACTGTGTAACACTATATAGTCTGTACGGTTACTGTGTAACACTATATAGTCTGTACGGCTACTGTGTAATCACTATATAGTCTGTACGACTACTGTGTAACACTATATAGTCTGTACGGCTACAGTGTAACACTGTATAGTCTGTACGGCTACTGTGTAACATTATATAGTCTGTACGGCTACTGTGTAACACTATATAGTCTGTACGACTACTGTGTAACACTATATAGTCTGTACGGCTACAGTGTGACACTGTATAGTCTGTACGGCTACTGTGTAACACTATATAGTCTGTACGGCTACTGTGTAACACTATATAGTCTGTACGACTACTGTTTAACACTATAAAGTCTGTACGGCTACTGTTTAACACTGTATAGTCGGTACGGTTACTGTGTAACACTATATAGTCTGTACGGCTACTGTGTAACACTATATAGTCTGTACGACTACTGTGTAACACTATATAGTCTGTACGGCTACAGTGTAACACTGTATAGTTTGTACGGCTACTGTGTAACATTATATAGTCTGTACGGTTACTTTGTAACACTATATAGTCTGTACGGCTACTGTGTAACACTATATAGTCTGTACGACTACTGTGTAACACTATATAGTCTGAACGGCTACAGTGTAACACTGTATAGTCTGTACGGCTACTGTGTAACACTGTATAGTATGTACGGCTACTGTATAACACTGTTTAGTCTGTACGGCTACTGTGTAACACTATATAGTCTGTACGGCTACAGTGTGACACTGTATAGTCTGTACGGCTACTGTGTAACTTTATATAGTCTGTACGGTTACTTTGTAACGCTATATAGTCTGTACGGCTACTGTGTAACACTATATAGTCTGTACGACTACTGTGTAACACTATATAGTCTGAACCGCTACAGTGTAACACTGTATAGTCTGTACGGCTACTGTGTAACACTGTATAGTATGTACGGCTACTGTATAACACTGTATAGTCTGCAAGGTTACTGTGTAACACTATATAGTCTGTACGGCTACTGTGTAACACTATATAGTCTGTACGACTACTGTGTAACACTATATAGTCTGTACGGCTACTGTGTAACACTATATAGTCTGTACGACTACTGTGTAACACTGTATAGTATGTACGGCTACTGTGTAACACTATATAGTCTGTACGGCTACTGTGTAACACTATATAGTCTGTACGACTACTGTTTAACACTATAAAGTCTGTACGGCTACTGTTTAACACTGTATAGTCTGTACGACTACTGTGTAACACTATATAGTCTGTACGGCTACTGTGTAACACTATATAGTCTGTACGACTACTGTGTAACACTGTATAGTATGTACGGCTACTGTGTAACACTATATAGTCTGTACGGCTACTGTGTAACACTATATAGTCTGTACGACTACTGTTTAACACAATAAAGTCTGTACGGCTACTGTTTAACACTGTATAGTCTGTACGACTACTGTGTAACACTATATAGTCTGTACGGCTACAGTGTAACACTGTATAGTCTGTACGGCTACTGTGTAACACACACTGTATAGTCGGTACGGTTACTGTGTAACACTATATAGTCTGAACGGCTACAGTGTAACACTGTATAGTCTGTACGGCTACTGTGTAACACTGTATAGTATGTACGGCTACTGTATAACACTGTTTAGTCTGTACGGCTACTGTGTAACACTATATAGTCTGTACGACTACTTTATATCACTATATAGTCTGTACGGCTACTGTGTAACATTATATAGTCTGTACGACTACTGTGTAACACTATATAATCTGAACGGCTACAGTGTAACACTTTATAGTCTGTACGGCTACTGTGTAACACTATATAGTCTGTACGGCTACTGTGTAACACTATATAGTCTGTACGACTACTGTTTAACACTATAAAGTCTGTACGGCTACTGTTTAACACTGTATAGTCTGTACGACTACTGTGTAACGCTATATAGTCTGTACGGCTACTGTGTAACACTATATAGTCTTTACGACTACTGTGTAACACTGTATAGTATGTACGGCTACTGTGTAACACTATATAGTCTGTACGGCTACTGTGTAACACTATATAGTCTGTACGACTACTGTTTAACACTATAAAGTCTGTACGGCTACTGTTTAACACTGTATAGTCGGTACGGTTACTGTGTAACACTATATAGTCTGTACGGCTACTGTGTAACACTATATAGTCTGTACGACTACTGTGTAACACTATATAGTCTGTACGGCTACAGTGTAACACTGTATAGTTTGTACGGCTACTGTGTAACATTATATAGTCTGTACGGTTACTTTGTAACACTATATAGTCTGTACGGCTACTGTGTAACACTATATAGTCTGTACGACTACTGTGTAACACTATATAGTCTGAACGGCTACAGTGTAACACTGTATAGTCTGTACGGCTACTGTGTAACACTGTATAGTATGTACGGCTACTGTATAACACTGTTTAGTCTGTACGGCTACTGTGTAACACTATATAGTCTGTACGACTACTTTATATCACTATATAGTCTGTACGGCTACTGTGTGACACTATATAGTCTGTACGGCTACTGTGTAACACTATATAGTCTGTACGACTACTGTGTAACACTATATAGTCTGTACGACTACTTTATAGCACTATATAGTGTATACGGCTACTGTGTAACATTATATAGTCTGTACGGCTACTGTGTAATATTATATAGTCTGTACGGCTACTGTGTAACACCATATAGTCTGTACGACTACTGTGTAACACTATATAGTTTGTACGGCTACAGTGTAACACTGTATAGTCTGTACGGCTACTGTGTAACACTGTATAGTATGTACGGTTACTTTGTAACACTATATAGTCTGTGCGGCTACTGTGTAACACTATATAGTCTGTACGGCTACTGTGTAACACTATATAGTCTGTACGACTACTTTATAGCACTATATAGTCTGTACGGCTACTGTGTAACACTGTATAGTATGTACGGTTACTTTGTAACACTATATAGTCTGTACGGCTACTGTGTAGCACTATATAGTCTGTACGGCTACTGTGTAACACTATATAGTCTGTACGACTACTTTATAGCACTATATAGTCTGTACGGCTACTGTGTAACACTGTATAGTCGGTACGGTTACTGTGTGACACTATATAGTCTGTACGGCTACTGTGTAACACTATATAGTCTGTACGGCTACTGTGTAACACTATATAGTCTGTACGGCTACTATGTAACACTATATAGTCTGTACGGCTACTGTGTAACACTATATAGTCTGTACGACTACTTTATAGCACTATATAGTCTGTACGGCTACTGTGTAACACTATATAGTCTGTACGACTACTGTGTAACACTATATAGTCTGTACGGCTACAGTGTAACACTGTATAGTCTGTACGGCTACTGTGTAACACTATATAGTCTGTGCGGCTACTGTGTAACACTATATAGTCTGTACGGCTACTGTGTAACACTATATAGTCTGTACGACTACTTTATAGCACTATATAGTCTGTACGGCTACTGTGTAACACTGTATAGTATGTACGGTTACTTTGTAACACTATATAGTCTGTACGGCTACTGTGTAGCACTATATAGTCTGTACGGCTACTGTGTAACACTATATAGTCTGTACGACTACTTTATAGCACTATATAGTCTGTACGGCTACTGTGTAACACTGTATAGTCGGTACGGTTACTTTGTTACACTATATAGTCTGTACGGCTACTGTGCAACACTATATAGTCTGTACGGCTACTGTGTAACACTATATAGTCTGTACGGCTACTATGTAACACTATATAGTCTGTACGGCTACTGTGTAACACTATATAGTCTGTACGACTACTTTATAGCACTATATAGTCTGTACGGCTACTGTGTAACACTATATAGTCTGTACGACTACTGTGTAACACTATATAGTCTGTACGGCTACAGTGTAACACTGTATAGTCTGTACGGCTACTGTGTAACACTGTATAGTATGTACGGCTACTGTGTGACACTATATAGTCTGTACGGCTACTGTGTAACACTATATAGTCTGTACGACTACTTTATAGCACTATATAGTCTGTACGGCTACTGTGTAACACTGTATAGTCGGTACGGTTACTGTGTGACACTATATAGTCTGTACGGCTACTGTGTAACACTATATAGTCTGTACGGCTACTGTGTAACACTATATAGTCTGTACGGCTACTATGTAACACTATATAGTCTGTACGGCTACTGTGTAACACTATATAGTCTGTACGACTACTTTATAGCACTATATAGTCTGTACGGCTACTGTGTAACACTGTATAGTCTGTACGACTACTTTATAGCACTATATAGTCTGTACGGCTACTGTGTAACACTGTATAGTATGTACGGTTACTTTGTAACACTATATAGTCTGTACGGCTACTGTGTAGCACTATATAGTCTGTACGGCTACTGTGTAACACTATATAGTCTGTACGACTACTTTATAGCACTATATAGTCTGTACGGCTACTGTGTAACACTGTATAGTCGGTACGGTTACTTTGTGACACTATATAGTCTGTACGGCTACTGTGTAACACTATATAGTCTGTACGGCTACTGTGTAACACTATATAGTCTGTACGGCTACTATGTAACACTATATAGTCTGTACGGCTACTGTGTAACACTATATAGTCTGTACGACTACTTTATAGCACTATATAGTCTGTACGGCTACTGTGTAACACTGTATAGTCTGTACGACTACTTTATAGCACTATATAGTCTGTACGGCTACTGTGTAACACTGTATAGTATGTACGGTTACTTTGTAACACTATATAGTCTGTACGGCTACTGTGTAGCACTATATAGTCTGTACGGCTACTGTGTAACACTATATAGTCTGTACGACTACTTTATAGCACTATATAGTCTGTACGGCTACTGTGTAACACTGTATAGTCGGTACGGTTACTTTGTGACACTATATAGTCTGTACGGCTACTGTGTAACACTATATAGTCTGTACGGCTACTGTGTAACACTATATAGTCTGTACGGCTACTATGTAACACTATATAGTCTGTACGGCTACTGTGTAACACTATATAGTCTGTACGACTACTTTATAGCACTATATAGTCTGTACGGCTACTGTGTAACACTATATAGTCTGTACGACTACTGTGTAACACTATATAGTCTGTACGGCTACAGTGTAACACTGTATAGTCTGTACGGCTACTGTGTAACACTGTATAGTATGTACGGCTACTGTGTGACACTATATAGTCTGTACGGCTACTGTGTAACACTATATAGTCTGTACGACTACTGTGTAACACTATATAGTCTGTACGACTACTTTGTAACACTATATAGTCTGAACAGCTACAGTGTAACACTATATAGTCTGTACGACTACTTTGTAACACTATATAGTCTGTACGACTACTTTATAGCACTATATAGTCTGTATGGCTACTGTGTAACACTATATAGTCTGTACGGCTACAGTGTAACACTGTATAGTCTGTACGGCTACTGTGTAACACTGTATAGTCGGTACGGTTACTGTGTAACACTATATAGTCTGTACGGCTACTGTGTAACACTATATAGTCTGTACGACTACTGTGTAACATTATATAGTCTGTACGGCTACAGTGTAACACTGTATAGTCTGTACGGCTACTGTGTAACATTATATAGTCTGTACGGTTACTTTGTAACACTATATAGTCTGTACGGCTACTGTATGACACTATATAGTCTGTACGACTACTTTGTAACACTATATAGTCTGTACGACTACTTTGTAACACTATATAGTCTGTACGACTACTTTATAGCACTATATAGTCTGTACGGCTACTGTGTAACACTATATAGTCTGTACGGCTACAGTGTAACACTGTATAGTCTGTACGGCTACTGTGTAACACTGTATAGTCGGTACGGTTACTGTGTAACACTATATAGTCTGTACGGCTACTGTGTAACACTATATAGTCTGTACGACTACTGTGTAACATTATATAGTCTGTACGGTTACTTTGTAACACTATATAGTCTGTACGGCTACTGTGTAACACTATATAGTCTGTACGACTACTGTGTAACACTATATAGTCTAAACGGCTACAGTGTAACACTGTATAGTCTGTACGGCTACTGTGTAACACTGTATAGTATGTACGGCTACTGTGTGACACTATATAGTCTGTACGACTACTGTTTAACACTATAAAGTCTGTACGGCTACTGTTTAACACTATATAGTCTGTACGACTACTGTGTAACACTATATAGTCTGTACGACTACTTTATAGCACTATATAGTCTGTACGGCTACAGTGTAACACTGTATAGTCTGTACGGCTACTGTGTAACACTATATAGTCTGTACGGTTACTGTGTAACACTATATAGTCTGTACGGCTACTGTGTAATCACTATATAGTCTGTACGACTACTGTGTAACACTATATAGTCTGTACGGCTACAGTGTAACACTGTATAGTCTGTACGGCTACTGTGTAACATTATATAGTCTGTACGGCTACTGTGTAACACTATATAGTCTGTACGACTACTGTGTAACACTATATAGTCTGTACGGCTACAGTGTAACACTGTATAGTTTGTACGGCTACTGTGTAACATTATATAGTCTGTACGGTTACTTTGTAACACTATATAGTCTGTACGGCTACTGTGTAACATTATATAGTCTGTACGGTTACTTTGTAACGCTATATAGTCTGTACGGCTACTGTATAACACTATATAGTCTGTACGACTACTGTGTAACACTATATAGTCTGAACCGCTACAGTGTAACACTGTATAGTCTGTACGGCTACTGTGTAACACTGTATAGTATGTACGGCTACTGTATAACACTGTATAGTCTGCACGGTTACTGTGTAACACTATATAGTCTGTACGGCTACTGTGTAACATTATATAGTTTGTACGGTTACTTTGTAACACTATATAGTCTGTACGGCTACTGTGTAACACTATATAGTCTGTACGACTACTGTGTAACACTATATAGTCTGAACGGCTACAGTGTAACACTGTATAGTCTGTACGGCTACTGTGTAACACTGTATAGTATGTACGGCTACTGTGTAACACACACTGTATAGTCGGTACGGTTACTGTGTAACACTATATAGTCTGAACTGCTACAGTGTAACACTGTATAGTCTGTACGGCTACTGTGTAACACTGTATAGTATGTACGGCTACTGTATAACACTGTTTAGTCTGTACGGCTACTGTGTAACACTATATAGTCTGTACGACTACTTTATATCACTATATAGTCTGTACGGCTACTGTGTAACATTATATAGTCTGTACGACTACTGTGTAACACTATATAGTCTGAACGGCTACTGTTTAACACTGTATAGTCTGTACGACTACTGTGTAACACTATATAGTCTGTACGGCTACTGTGTAACACTATATAGTCTGTACGACTACTGTGTAACACTGTATAGTCTGTACGGCTACAGTGTAACACTGTATAGTCTGTACGGCTACTGTGTAACACACACTGTATAGTCGGTACGGTTACTGTGTAACACTATATAGTCTGTACGGCTACTGTGTAACACTATATAGTCTGTACGACTACTGTGTATCACTATATAGTCTGTACGGCTACAGTGTAACACTGTATAGTTTGTACGGCTACTGTGTAACATTATATAGTCTGTACGGTTACTTTGTAACACTATATAGTCTGTACGGCTACTGTGTAACACTATATAGTCTGTACGACTACTGTGTAACACTATATAGTCTGAACGGCTACAGTGTAACACTGTATAGTCTGTACGGCTACTGTGTAACACTGTATAGTATGTACGGCTACTGTATAACACTGTTTAGTCTGTACGGCTACTGTGTAACACTATATAGTCTGTACGACTACTTTATATCACTATATAGTCTGTACGGCTACTGTGTAACATTATATAGTCTGTACGGCTACTGTGTAACACTATATAGTCTGTACGACTACTGTGTGACACCATATAGTCTGTACGAATACTGTGTAACACTATATAGTCTGTACGACTACTGTGTAACACTATATAGTCTGTACGACTACTTTATAGCACTATATAGTCTATACGGCTACTGTGTAACATTATATAGTCTGTACGGCTACTGTGTAACATTATATATTCTGTACGGCTACTGTGTAACACCATATAGTCTGTACGACTACTGTGTAACACTATATAGTTTGTACGGCTACAGTGTAACACTGTATAGTCTGTACGGCTACTGTGTAACACTGTATAGTATGTACGGTTACTTTGTAACACTATATAGTCTGTGCGGCTACTGTGTAACACTATATAGTCTGTACGGCTACTGTGTAACACTATATAGTCTGTACGACTACTTTATAGCACTATATAGTCTGTACGGCTACTGTGTAACACTGTATAGTATGTACGGCTACTTTGTAACACTATATAGTCTGTACGGCTACTGTGTAGCACTATATAGTCTGTACGGCTACTGTGTAACACTATATAGTCTGTACGACTACTTTATAGCACTATATAGTCTGTACGGCTACTGTGTAACACTGTATAGTCGGTACGGTTACTGTGTGACACTATATAGTCTGTACGGCTACTGTGTAACACTATATAGTCTGTACGGCTACTGTGTAACACTATATAGTCTGTACGGCTACTATGTAACACTATATAGTCTGTACGGCTACTGTGTAACACTATATAGTTTGTACGACTACTTTATAGCACTATATAGTCTGTACGGCTACTGTGTAACACTATATAGTCTGTACGACTACTGTGTAACACTATATAGTCTGAACAGCTACAGTGTAACACTATATAGTCTGTACGACTACTTTGTAACACTATATAGTCTGTACGACTACTTTATAGCACTATATAGTCTGTACGGCTACTGTGTAACACTATATAGTCTGTACGGCTACAGTGTAACACTGTATAGTCTGTACGGCTACTGTGTAACACTGTATAGTCGGTACGGTTACTGTGTAACACTATATAGTCTGTACGGCTACTGTGTAACACTATATAGTCTGTACGACTACTGTGTCACATTATATAGTCTGTACGGCTACAGTGTAACACTGTATAGTCTGTACGGCTACTGTGTAACATTATATAGTCTGTACGGTTACTTTGTAACACTATATAGTCTGTACGGCTACTGTATGACACTATATAGTCTGTACGACTACTTTGTAACACTATATAGTCTGTACGACTACTTTGTAACACTATATAGTCTGTACGACTACTTTATAGCACTATATAGTCTGTACGGCTACTGTGTAACACTATATAGTCTGTACGGCTACAGTGTAACACTGTATAGTCTGTACGGCTACTGTGTAACACTGTATAGTCGGTACGGTTACTGTGTAACACTATATAGTCTGTACGGCTACTGTGTAACACTATATAGTCTGTACGACTACTGTGTAACATTATATAGTCTGTACGGTTACTTTGTAACACTATATAGTCTGTACGGCTACTGTGTAACACTATATAGTCTGTACGACTACTGTGTAACACTATATAGTCTAAACGGCTACAGTGTAACACTGTATAGTCTGTACGGCTACTGTGTAACACTGTATAGTATGTACGGCTACTGTGTGACACTATATAGTCTGTACGACTACTGTTTAACACTATAAAGTCTGTACGGCTACTGTGTAACACTGTATAGTATGTACGGCTACTTTGTAACACTATATAGTCTGTACGGCTACTGTGTAGCACTATATAGTCTGTACGGCTACTGTGTAACACTATATAGTCTGTACGACTACTTTATAGCACTATATAGTCTGTACGGCTACTGTGAAACACTGTATAGTCGGTACGGTTACTGTGTGACACTATATAGTCTGTACGGCTACTGTGTAACACTATATAGTCTGTACGGCTACTGTGTAACACTATATAGTCTGTACGGCTACTATGTAACACTATATAGTCTGTACGGCTACTGTGTAACACTATATAGTTTGTACGACTACTTTATAGCACTATATAGTCTGTACGGCTACTGTGTAACACTATATAGTCTGTACGACTACTGTGTAACACTATATAGTCTGAACAGCTACAGTGTAACACTATATAGTCTGTACGACTACTTTGTAACACTATATAGTCTGTACGACTACTTTATAGCACTATATAGTCTGTACGGCTACTGTGTAACACTATATAGTCTGTACGGCTACAGTGTAACACTGTATAGTCTGTACGGCTACTGTGTAACACTGTATAGTCGGTACGGTTACTGTGTAACACTATATAGTCTGTACGGCTACTGTGTAACACTATATAGTCTGTACGACTACTGTGTCACATTATATAGTCTGTACGGCTACAGTGTAACACTGTATAGTCTGTACGGCTACTGTGTAACATTATATAGTCTGTACGGTTACTTTGTAACACTATATAGTCTGTACGGCTACTGTATGACACTATATAGTCTGTACGACTACTTTGTAACACTATATAGTCTGTACGACTACTTTGTAACACTATATAGTCTGTACGACTACTTTATAGCACTATATAGTCTGTACGGCTACTGTGTAACACTATATAGTCTGTACGGCTACAGTGTAACACTGTATAGTCTGTACGGCTACTGTGTAACACTGTATAGTCGGTACGGTTACTGTGTAACACTATATAGTCTGTACGGCTACTGTGTAACACTATATAGTCTGTACGACTACTGTGTAACATTATATAGTCTGTACGGTTACTTTGTAACGCTATATAGTCTGTACGGCTACTGTGTAACACTATATAGTCTGTACGACTACTGTGTAACACTATATAGTCTAAACGGCTACAGTGTAACACTGTATAGTCTGTACGGCTACTGTGTAACACTGTATAGTATGTACGGCTACTGTGTGACACTATATAGTCTGTACGACTACTGTTTAACACTATAAAGTCTGTACGGCTACTGTTTAACACTATATAGTCTGTACGACTACTGTGTAACACTATATAGTCTGTACGACTACTTTATAGCACTATATAGTCTGTACGGCTACAGTGTAACACTGTATAGTCTGTACGGCTACTGTGTAACACTATATAGTCTGTACGGTTACTGTGTAACACTATATAGTCTGTACGGCTACTGTGTAATCACTATATAGTCTGTACGACTACTGTGTAACACTATATAGTCTGTACGGCTACAGTGTAACACTGTATAGTCTGTACGGCTACTGTGTAACATTATATAGTCTGTACGGCTACTGTGTAACACTATATAGTCTGTACGACTACTGTGTAACACTATATAGTCTGTACGGCTACAGTGTAACACTGTTTAGTCTGTACGGCTACTGTGTAACATTATATAGTCTGTACGGTTACTTTGTAACGCTATATAGTCTGTACGGCTACTGTTTAACACTATATAGTCTGTACGACTACTGTGTAACACTATATAGTCTGAACCGCTACAGTGTAACACTGTATAGTCTGTACGGCTACTGTGTAACACTGTATAGTATGTACGGCTACTGTATAACACTGTATAGTCTGCACGGTTACTGTGTAACACTATATAGTCTGTACGGCTACTGTGTAACACTATATAGTCTGTACGACTACTGTGTAACACTATATAGTCTGTACGGCTACTGTGTAACACTATATAGTCTGTACGACTACTGTGTAACACTGTATAGTATGTACGGCTACTGTGTAACACTATATAGTCTGTACGGCTACTGTGTAACACTATATAGTCTGTACGACTACTGTTTAACACTATAAAGTCTGTACGGCTACTGTTTAACACTGTATAGTATGTACGGCTACTGTGTAACACTATATAGTCTGTACGGCTACTGTGTAACACTATATAGTCTGTACGACTACTGTTTAACACCATAAAGTCTGTACGGATACTGTTTAACACTGTATAGTCTGTACGACTACTGTGTAACACTATATAGTCTGTACGGCTACTGTATAACACTGTATAGTCTGTACGGCTACTGTGTAACACACACTGTATAGTCGGTACGGTTACTGTGTAACACTATATAGTCTGTACGGCTACTGTGTAACACTATATAGTCTGTACGACTACTGTGTAACACTATATAGTCTGTACGGCTACAGTGTAACACTGTATAGTTTGTACGGCTACTGTGTAACATTATATAGTCTGTACGGTTACTTTGTAACGCTATATAGTCTGTACGGCTACTGTTTAACACTATATAGTCTGTACGACTACTGTGTAACACTATATAGTCTGAACCGCTACAGTGTCACACTGTATAGTCTGTACGGCTACTGTGTAACACTGTATAGTATGTACGGCTACTGTGTAACACTGTATAGTCTGCACGGTTACTGTGTAACACTATATAGTCTGTACGGCTACTGTGTAACACTATATAGTCTGTACGACTACTGTGTAACACTATATAGTCTGTACGGCTACTGTGTAACACTATATAGTCTGTACGACTACTGTGTAACACTGTATAGTATGTACGGCTACTGTGTAACACTATATAGTCTGTACGGCTACTGTGTAACACTATATAGTCTGTACGACTACTGTTTAACACTATAAAGTCTGTACGGCTACTGTTTAACACTGTATAGTATGTACGGCTACTGTGTAACACTATATAGTCTGTACGGCTACTGTGTAACACTATATAGTCTGTACGACTACTGTTTAACACTATAAAGTCTGTACGGCTACTGTTTAACACTGTATAGTCTGTACGGCTACTGTGTAACACTGTATAGTATGTACGGCTACTGTATAACACTGTTTAGTCTGTACGGCTACTGTGTAACACTATATAGTCTGTACGACTACTTTATATCACTATATAGTCTGTACGGCTACTGTGTAACATTATATAGTCTGTACGGCTACTGTGTAACACTATATAGTCTGTACGACTGCTGTGTGACACTATATAGTCTGTACGAATACTGTGTAACACTATATAGTCTGTACGACTACTGTGTAACACTATATAGTCTGTACGACTACTTTATAGCACTATATAGTCTATACGGCTACTGTGTAACATTATATAGTCTGTACGGCTACTGTGTAACATTATATAGTCTGTACGGCTACTGTGTAACACCATATAGTCTGTACGATTACTGTGTAAGACTATATAGTTTGTACGGCTACAGTGTAACACTGTATAGTCTGTACGGCTACTGTGTAACACTGTATAGTATGTACGGTTACTTTGTAACACTATATAGTCTGTGCGGCTACTGTGTAACACTATATAGTCTGTACGGCTACTGTGTAACACTATATAGTCTGTACGACTACTTTATAGCACTATATAGTCTGTACGGCTACTGTGTAACACTGTATAGTATGTACGGTTACTTTGTAACACTATATAGTCTGTCCGGCTACTGTGTAGCACTATATAGTCTGTACGGCTACTGTGTAACACTATATAGTCTGTACGACTACTTTATAGCACTATATAGTCTGTACGGCTACTGTGTAACACTGTATAGTCGGTACGGTTACTGTGTGACACTATATAGTCTGTACGGCTACTGTGTAACACTATATAGTCTGTACGGCTACTGTGTAACACTATATAGTCTGTACGGCTACTATGTAACACTATATAGTCTGTACGGCTACTGTGTAACACTATGTAGTCTGTACGACTACTTTATAGCACTATATAGTCTGTACGGCTACTGTGTAACACTATATAGTCTGTACGACTACTGTGTAACACTATATAGTCTGAACAGCTACAGTGTAACACTATATAGTCTGTACGACTACTTTGTAACACTATATAGTCTGTACGACTACTTTATAGCACTATATAGTCTGTACGGCTACTGTGTAACACTATATAGTCTGTACGGCTACAGTGTAACACTGTATAGTCTGTACGGCTACTGTGTAACACTGTATAGTCGGTACGGTTACTGTGTAACACTATATAGTCTGTACGGCTACTGTGTAACACTATATAGTCTGTACGACTACTGTGTAACATTATATAGTCTGTACGGCTACAGTGTAACACTGTATAGTCTGTACGGCTACTGTGTAACATTATATAGTCTGTACGGTTACTTTGTAACACTATATAGTCTGTACGGCTACTGTGTAACACTATATAGTCTGTACGACTACTGTGTAACACTATATAGTCTGAACAGCTACAGTGTAACACTATATAGTCTGTACGACTACTTTGTAACACTATATAGTCTGTACGACTACTTTATAGCACTATATAGTCTGTACGGCTACTGTGTAACACTATATAGTCTGTACGGCTACAGTGTAACACTGTATAGTCTGTACGGCTACTGTGTAACACTGTATAGTCGGTACGGTTACTGTGTAACACTATATAGTCTGTACGGCTACTGTGTAACACTATATAGTCTGTACGACTACTGTGTAACATTATATAGTCTGTACGGCTACAGTGTAACACTGTATAGTCTGTACGGCTACTGTGTAACATTATATAGTCTGTACGGTTACTTTGTAACACTATATAGTCTGTACGGCTACTGTATGACACTATATAGTCTGTACGACTACTTTGTAACACTATATAGTCTGTACGACTACTTTGTAACACTATATAGTCTGTACGACTACTTTATAGCACTATATAGTCTGTACGGCTACTGTGTAACACTATATAGTCTGTACGGCTACAGTGTAACACTGTATAGTCTGTACGGCTACTGTGTAACACTGTATAGTCGGTACGGTTACTGTGTAACACTATATAGTCTGTACGGCTACTGTGTAACACTATATAGTCTGTACGACTACTGTGTAACATTATATAGTCTGTACGGTTACTTTGTAACACTATATATGCTGAACGGCTACTGTGTAACACTATATAGTCTGTACGACTACTGTGTAACACTATATAGTCTAAACGGCTACAGTGTAACACTGTATAGTCTGTACGGCTACTGTGTAACACTGTATAGTATGTACGGCTACTGTGTGACACTATATAGTCTGTACGACTACTGTTTAACACTATAAAGTCTGTACGGCTACTGTTTAACACTATATAGTCTGTACGACTACTGTGTAACACT
Organism: Mimachlamys varia; assembly: GCA_947623455.1. NCBI lineage: Eukaryota > Metazoa > Mollusca > Bivalvia > Pectinida > Pectinidae > Mimachlamys > Mimachlamys varia. Next base: position 6,607,714 of record OX392529.1, read on the forward strand.
ATATAGTCTGTACGACTACTTTATAGCACTATATAGTCTGTACGGCTACAGTGTAACACTGTATAGTCTGTACGGCTACTGTGTAACACTATATAGTCTGTACGGTTACTGTGTAACACTATATAGTCTGTACGGCTACTGTGTAATCACTATATAGTCTGAACGACTACTGTGTAACACTATATAGTCTGTACGGCTACAGTGTAACACTGTATAGTCTGTACGGCTACTGTGTAACATTATATAGTCTGTACGGCTACTGTGTAACACTATATAGTCTGTACGACTACTGTGTAACACTATATAGTCTGTACGGCTACAGTGTAACACTGTATAGTCTGTACGGCTACTGTGTAACATTATATAGTCTGTACGGTTACTTTGTAACGCTATATAGTCTGTACGGCTACTGTGTAACACTATATAGTCTGTACGACTACTGTGTAACACTATATAGTCTGAACCGCTACAGTGTAACACGGTATAGTCTGTACGGCTACTGTGTAACACTGTATAGTATGTACGGCTACTGTATAACACTGTATAGTCTGCACGGTTACTGTGTAACACTATATAGTCTGTACGGCTACTGTGTAACACTATATAGTCTGTACGACTACTGTGTAACACTATATAGTCTGTACGGCTACTGTGTAACACTATATAGTCTGTACGACTACTGTGTAACACTGTATAGTATGTACGGCTACTGTGTAACACTATATAGTCTGTACGGCTACTGTGTAACACTATATAGTCTGTACGACTACTGTTTAACACTATAAAGTCTGTACGGCTACTGTTTAACACTGTATAGTATGTACGGCTACTGTGTAACACTATATAGTCTGTACGGCTACTGTGTAACACTATATAGTCTGTACGACTACTGTTTAACACTATAAAGTCTGTACGGATACTGTTTAACACTGTATAGTCTGTACGACTACTGTGTAACACTATATAGTCTGTACGGCTTCAGTGTAACACTGTATAGTCTGTACGGCTACTGTGTAACACACACTGTATAGTCGGAACGGTTACTGTGTAACACTATATAGTCTGTACGGCTACTGTGTAACACTATATAGTCTGTACGACTACTGTGTAACACTATATAGTCTGTACGGCTACAGTGTAACACTGTATAGTTTGTACGGCTACTGTGTAACATTATATAGTCTGTACGGTTACTTTGTAACACTATATAGTCTGTACGGCTACTGTGTAACACTATATAGTCTGTACGACTACTGTGTAACACTATATAGTCTGAACGGCTACAGTGTAACACTGTATAGTCTGTACGGCTACTGTGTAACACTGTATAGTATGTACGGCTACTGTATAACACTGTTTAGTCTTTACGGCTACTGTGTAACATTATATAGTCTGTACGGCTACTGTGTAACACTATATAGTCTGTACGACTACTGTGTGACACTATATAGTCTGTACGAATACTGTGTAACACTATATAGTCTGTACGACTACTGTGTAACACTATATAGTCTGTACGACTACTTTATAGCACTATATAGTCTATACGGCTACTGTGTAACATTATATAGTCTGTACGGCTACTGTGTAACATTATATAGTCTGTACGGCTACTGTGTAACACCATATAGTCTGTACGACTACTGTGTAACACTATTTAGTTTGTACGGCTACAGTGTAACACTGTATAGTCTGTACGGCTACTGTGTAACACTGTATAGTATGTACGGTTACTTTGTAACACTATATAGTCTGTGCGGCTACTGTGTAACACTATATAGTCTGTACGGCTACTGTGTAACACTATATAGTCTGTACGACTACTTTATAGCACTATATAGTCTGTACGGCTACTGTGTAACACTGTATAGTATGTACGGTTACTTTGTAACACTATATAGTCTGTACGGCTACTGTGTAGCACTATATAGTCTGTACGGCTACTGTGTAACACTATATAGTCTGTACGACTACTTTATAGCACTATATAGTCTGTACGGCTACTGTGTAACACTATATACTCTGTACGGCTACAGTGTAACACTGTATAGTCTGTACGGCTACTGTGTAACACTATATAGTCTGTACGGCTACTGTGTAACACTGTATTGTCTGTACAGCTTCTGTGTAACACTATATAGTCTGTACGATTACTGTGTAATACTATATTGGCCATTGTGTAACACTTTATACTTTAACACATGTTACAGGTTGCTGCTATGATGTAGTATCAGCTTGAGTAACTGCCTATCTGGTACTGATCTCATTTGACTGATTATCATGTCCTTGAAAGCTAACAACGATCGGATTATCTTGATGTGGATCTGTGATGTAATATAGGTGTTTTGTTTTATTATCGACAGAATTGATGCTGCATCTTGGAATACCTTGTATTTTGGTGGAGTTTGAGAAGGAGAAGCCCCAGTGATTTAGACACATTTTGGGATTCTGTTGATTGTTGATGCGGTCTGGTACACGTATTGCAGCGATTGTTGTCGCGATTCCGTAGCTACGGGATTGTGACGCTGAATACTCCCACTGATGCTTAAAGCGGTTCGGTATCGCAGGGATTGTTGACACGGTTTTGTGATCCCGGAAATGTGATGCAGTTCATAGCACCAGGACTGTGACGCTGTTTGACGTTGTTCGGTACACCAGGACTGTGACGCAGTTTGACGTTGTCGGTACCCCAGGACTGTGACGCAGTTTGACGCTGTTCGGTACACCAGGACTGTGACGCAGTTTGACGCTGTTCGGTACCCCAGGACTGTGACGCAGTTTGACGCTGTTCGATAGCCCCATGACTGTGGCACGGTTCGGTACTTCAGGGATTGTTGTGGTGGTTCGGTATCTCAGGAATTATGACGCGATAAAGTGCCCCATTAATTGTTGACGCAATTCGGTAGTCCCGGTATTGTAAGACAGTCTTATAGCCCAGGGATTGTTGACGACGTCGGTTGCCCGGGACCGTAACGAAGCTATGGGATTACCAAGGAGTTTACCGTTAGAGCATGTCTTCTACCGTTGCAGACAATGTAATGACAATGCTGTGTTCTCAACTAAATTAACCACGCAGGTCTGGAAACTTACACTGCATTAGATTGTTTCCATTCATCGATTGAATCCCTGAATTTAAAGGAAAAATCTTTTAATGCTTGAACTTTCATCCCAACTGAAGCAGAAGAGCCACATAAAAACATACAGTTTACAGTACAGTATAGACACACATGGTGACGAAATGCGAGTCAGTGACGTTCGGATATGATAGACAACCTGATGTAACCACGTGACAATCTGTTTGTGACAAAGATGAAGTTTAATCACGATGATAAACGTCTCCTATACGTCGTTTGATAATCAGAAAAAAACATGTACAGTAGTATGGTAATGCAAACGTTGTATGTTGTTAAAGCATCTGCACAACATTTGCTCGGGGAAAAAATGGCTACCCTATCTTAGCCAAGCTGGTGATGTCACTAACTGTGTCCGGTTTATGGAATACTGATGACGTAATATTTGACGTTTGTGCTACATCTGAAGAGAACTAATTATATCAGCTTCTACATCGGTAGTAAAAAATGCTTATACGTTAGAGAGTGTTTTTAATCCTTACAAAATATGTCGGAAATAAAACTTGAGTTTGACATGTGAAAATCTGGGTATGTAAACACTGCTATCCCGTCCACAGAAAGACAGGTGACGTGATCTATGACGTCATTTTGAGTGGTAAAAACTGCTTATCTCAACGTAAATGTCGATCATAATCTTTGGTCAAATGTTTTATATATAAACATAGACAATAGACGCCGGTAAGGTGATATTCCAGGATTATACCTGCGTAATACAAATCTGTACAGGAGTTAGTAGGTATCCTGACATTATAAACTAGCTCTGTAGACGAGTGACGGGACCTGGAGAGTGCAGTGTCGAGCCTGATTAATTAGATTCCGCGACAGTTGCTACCTCCATCACAGGCAGTAAATTCTTGTCTGAAACCATTTCCTTTGATATGTTAAGGAATGCACTCAGTTCAATATAATCCATATGAGACAATACATACGTATAGTACTAGTGGCAGGTGAGTATCGATCCCCACGCCTCGCTGGATTATCTATGTAGATTATCGTTGTAGATTATATCTGTGGAGTTATTAGAGTTAAATATTGACGACTCGGAATGCTTCATGGTCACCACGCTGTGTGATTTACGACAAATAAAGCTAATTATTTTGGATTACTAGGAACGCAGTATGTGACTATACGGCCAGGTGAAGTGGATTACCAGGACCGCAGTATGTGACTATACGGCCAGGTGAAGTGGATTACCAGGAACGCAGTGTGTGACTTTACGGCCAGGTGAAGTGGATTACCAGGACCGCAGTATGTGACTATACGGCCAGGTGAAGTGGATTACCAGGAACGCAGTGTGTGACTATACGGCCAGGTGAAGTGGATTACCAGGAACGCAGTGTGTGACTATACGGCCAGGTGAAGTGGATTACAGGAACGCAATGTGTGACTATACGGCCAGGTGAAGTGGATTACACAAGAAAGTGCTATTCGAGTGTTATTATATATAAACGGTTTGTGTGGATTATCAAATGCACTTTCGGACACGGTTCGAGTGGATTATCAAAGGCACTTTCGGACACGGTTCGTGTGGATTATCAAAGGCACTTTCGGACACGGTTCGAGTGGATTATGCATTGCACGTTTTCGTGATATCCGTTTAGTACACCTGACATCAAATGCTGAGTCAGGTGAATTGTGTGAGTGTAATCTATTGTTTTTCCGGTTAGCGGGTGGAATATGTGGTACTTCAGTTGGTGAAACCCACGAGCTAAAATGAATAAGATAAAAAGCAAGTTACAGCGGGCCCATTCTACCCAGGAGGCGAACAGTCTCTCCGTGATGCTCCGAGACTCCATGTATCTCGCATGGCCAGCAGCAAGTTTTGCCGAGGATAATTCGAACGAGGCCAAGAGAAGACTACTCCGACAAAGTGCCGCAATCATTGACGAGGAGGGCGAAGACGACGATCTGGAGTAAGTACCAATTTATATTATTTCTACAATGGGTGTTGTGGTCGTAAAACGATGTATGTATTTGCCTGTAGGCCCATGTACATGTACCAGCAAAACAACTTTTGTATTGGTAGGCCCATGTGTACAATTATACCAGTCAAACTGGTTTAAGTTTACACATACCAGATCCAAGACGTGCGTACTGGTTGGTACTGGACTCGTAGCTGTAGCTGAAAAAAACGCCTGATTCCTTTGTACTGAACGCGCCTTTATTGTATGATTATTTGTCTCTTGGGAAAGGTTTTGTAGCCACAACAGCCTCATGGTCGGTCTATTTAAGTATCACTTTGGTCTATGTTTTTTTAAGTATCCCTTTGGTTTATTTAAACATCCCTCTAGTCTATGTATTTTAAGAATCCCTTTGGTCTATTTAAGCATCCCTTTGGTCTATGTTTTTTAAGCATCCCTCTAGTCTATGTATTTTAAGAATCCCTTTGGTTTATTTAAACATCCCTCTAGTCTATGTATTTTAAGAATCCCTTTGGTCTATTTAAGCATCCCTTTGGTCTATGTTTTTTAAGCATCCCTTTAGTCTATGTTAGCATCCGTTTGGACTATTTAAGCATCCCCTTGGTCTTCTTAAGCATCCCGTTGGTCTATTTAAGTATCACTTTGGTCTATTTACGCTTCCCCTTTGGTCTATATAAGCATCCCTTTGGTCTATGCTTTTTAAGCATCCTTTTGGTTTATTTAAACATCCTTTTGGTCTATGGAAGCATCACTTTGGTCTATGAAAGCATCCGTTTGGTCTATGAAAGCATCCGTTTGGTCTATGAAAGCATCCATTTGGTCTATGAAAGCATTCCCTTGGTCTATTTTTAAAAGCATCCCTTTGACCTATTTAAGTATCACTTGGTAAGAAATACAAAGAATGTTTCATTATTATCATCATTGAGATTCTTGTCTCAATAAAAGTCTTTATCAAATGATAGTACTACCATGATATACAGTGTAATAAAGCCATTACATTAATTGACTTTATTTAACACGTGTTATAACACATTCCGCTATGCTGATTGGCTGCTTCCGTGTGAACTATATTCATACGGCTGGAGTCGACCTACTTCTTTTTACATGTACTACGAATAGTGAAACAAAATGATGAAGTTCAAAGTTGGTGATGACGTTATGGTTGACAACAGATGCCATATCGATATATAAAGAAGGTACTTGGAAATAATTAGCATATTGTTGCAATTGGATGCATCGATATCTAATTTAATTGTAGAACCGATTAGCTTATTTCTGCGCACATGTTGAACGTACTTTCATCTACAGTACAATCGCGTACGCGTAACACTAGGCCTATTCAAAACACTGCGAACAAATCGACCTCAAACGTCGCCTTTCACTGTTTAATAGAAACATTCTCGTGGAACATTAAACGTCACTGGTAACTCTGACGAGTTCATGACGGTGACAGTGAATAGGGAACGAAATCTCAATTTTCGCGCCAAGTGATGTCACGCTAACGTCACACCAAGAACAGTCGCTCAGGCACTATTAAATGAAACATGCCATATTTATACAGTGTTTCTTTTTAGATCGATATCAATACAGTGTGTCGACCTCCTCCAGGAAACACAATCGCACATATCTTCTCTGTCTAAAATCGATTTTCAAATGTTTTGTTTTACTTTTCATTGTAAATCCTCATACACTTTTCTGACTCATATTCACGCGAGTTTGTCAATGTATGTAATCCTTACCAGATTTTGTGATGGCTGTCCTCGTTTGTAGGAATGTTTTCAAACTTGACATTCTCGGGGTAGTGTACTAACGTTTTGTCGCTGTCCCTGGGAGTGAAACAGTCTTCATTACTTTCTCTCTATCTGGGTGCCCTTGGCCGAGATTGTTTGTAAATTCGCACAAACGCGAGGAACGCGGAACAAGAACACTTTCCGTGACACAAATCCACCACCAATTCAGCAAGACTTGGCACAGGGGCATGTAAAAATACCAATGATACATGTATGCAGGGCTAAACGCTTATGGACAAGTTGAGATTTATAGGCGTGTTAACTCTACATAGAATATTGATTTTAACAATTATTGTTACATGGTGGAATATTCTGATACGAGTAAGGCAACATTGAATACGTATGAACAAAGAGGTACACATACAGTGTAGAAGTACGTAGGCGGACAATGATACCGCTCATCCTAAAGTCTGCCTTCGGTAACGTTAACCCAAAAGCTTATTGTTTAAAACATATTCGTAAACCATATATTGTAATAGCATTATATCTAATATTGTTTTTATATTTCATTATGTCTTGATAAAGGAGCAGAATGCTCCGAATACATTTCTCGCCCTATATACAATACATTGTCATATCTACAGCTATATACAATACATTATCATATCTACAGCTGTATTAATACAATGTCATATCTACAGCTGTATACAATACATTGTCATATCTACAGCTGTATCAATACAATGTCTTCTCTCATATCTCGCCATGTTGGATAAAGTTTGCCCATGTAAGAAAGCTATGTAAGAAAAATCTTTCTCACATTTCCAGGTGTGTAATATTGGCCTGTCCAGGGCAATACACCTATGATCGCTGTGGTTGTATTACACACCTACCCATGCAATACAGCCACGGCATGACGTCACAATGGCGCAACAATGATGTGACGTCACGAGTTCGGTAAAATCTGATGCCGAAAAGAGAAAAATGGCGACGTGATGGAATTAAAACCTTCCAAGATATTTTAACCGTGTACATTAGAAAGCTGAGATTATTTTTTTTCTGCGCAAACTACGTTTGCAATTCGTCAATAAAGCTCAATGGAAAAGTTGATATTTTCAAAATGGTGGCCAATCAAAAGTATTTTCATAGTTTTTGAGCTTATTCAGGTAGTTGATATGAGGGAAAATACTCTTTCATGACCAAAGGTGTAAGAAAGGGGAAATTCCACCCTTGGGATTTTCAAATTTGGCAAAACCCTCGGCAAAGCCTCGGGTTTTACCAAATTTGAAATCCCCTCGGGTTGAATTTCCTTATCTTACACCCCTGGACATGAAAGAGTCTTATAATCTTAGATAGCATTTCACGCGACGTCACGTCACAATGGCTAGACAATGTCGTGACATCACGAATACGGTAAACTTGATGCCGGAAAGAGAAAACGACGGCGTGATAAAATTAAAATCTTTCGCAAAATTTTAACCATAAACACCAGGAAGAGGAGATTAATTTTTCTGCGCAAATTCGTTTGCAAATATAGGGTATGCTTAAACTCGCTGTCTAATTCGTTTTCGTCAAAAAAATTCAAGGAAAAAGTTGAAATTTCAAAGTGGTAGGCTGTTTAAACATATTTTCATGGTTTTTGAGCTTATTCGGGTAGTTGATATGAGAGAAAAATACTCTTTTATTATGTGTGTATGTAGGATAGGGATATTCCACCCTCGGGATCACAAAATGTGGTAAAACCCTCGGCAAGCCTCGGGTTTCACCACATTTTGTGACCCCTCGGGTGGAATATCCCTATCCTACATATGTAACACGTATATGAAAGAGTCTTATAATATCTACAGCTGTATTAATACAATGTCATATCTACAGCTGTATTAATACAATGTCATATCGACAGTTGTATAAAAATACAATGTTACATGTATATATACAGTTGTATCAATACATTGTTATATCTACAGCTGTATACAATACATTGTCATATCTACAGCTGTATTAATACAATGTCATACTGTATCTACAGCTGCATTAATACAATATCATATCTACAGCTGTATTAATACAATGACATATTTACAGTTGTATAAAATACAATGTCATATATTGTATATACAGCTGTATACAATACATTGACATATATACAGCTGTATACAATACATTGTCATATCTACAGCTGTATTAATACAATGTCATATCTTGTTAATGAGACAAGGAGACTGGTTCGACCCTTTGATGAATATCAAAAGAATATTGTCGTAACATAACGGTAAAATTGATAGGCTTTGAAGACGGTCGCGGTTCCTTTGTAATCTTCAAAGGACAGACATGCAGCTTAGCGAGTGGTCAGGTTTGTCCGAGCGTGCGTTCAGTATTGCCATGACATATTCCAGGGGTGGAGAGAGCGTAGATGATCGTAACCCCTGGATATCGAGGATGCTTTAACCCGTCTTCATTATAAAATGTACTTTAATCTATTTTCCCACATTCCTGATGAAGAAGAACTGCCCATTTCCTGTACGCCAAAAGCACCGGCCGTTTGTCGACACTTTCCACCAGTGACAGGCTTGAACTAAAAAGGGAACACTTTCTGTCCTATGCTTCCATTTGTTCCATTCTTAACGTTATATTAATCTTATGAAACATGACTCCTAATCAAATATTATGTGGCCGAGCAGTCAGAGCATTCTATCACACACAGAAACTTTACCACCACTCCATGGTATCCTCAACAGAACGTTCTGACATCACTCCATGGTATCCTCAACAGAACGTCCTGACATCACACCATGGTATCCTCACCAGAACGTCCTGACATCACACCATGGTATCCTCACCAGGACGTCCTGACACCACACCATGATATCCTCACCAGGACGTTCTGACATCACTCCATGGTATCCTCAACAGAACGTCCTGACATCACACCATGGTATCCTCACCAGAACGTCCTGACATCACACCTTGGTATCCTCACCAGAACGTCCTGACATCACACCATGGTATCCTCACCAGAACGTCCTGACATCACACCATGGTATCCTCTCCAGAACGTCCTGACATCACACCATGGTATCCTCACCAGAACGTCCTGATATAACATCATGGTATCCTCACAAGAACGTCCTGACATCACACCATGGTATCCTCACCAGAACGTCCTGACATCACTCCATGGTATCCTCACCAGAACGTCCTGACATCACACCATGGTAACCTCACCAGAACGTCCTGACATCACACCATGGTATCCTCACCAGAACGTCCTGACATCACACCATGGTATCCTCACCAGAACGTCCTGACATCACACCATGATATCCTCACCAGAACGCCCTGACATCACACCATGGTATCCTCACCAGAACGTCCTGACATCACACCATGATATCCTCACCAGAACGCCCTGACATCACACCATGGTATCCTCACCAGAACGCCCTGACATCACACCATGGTATCCTCACCAGAACGCCCTGACATCACACCATGGTATCCTCACCAGAACGCCCTGACATCACACCATGGTATCCTCACCAGAACGTCCTGACATCACTCCATGGTATCCTCACCAGAACGCCCTGACATCATACCATGGTATCCTCACCAGAACGTCCTGACATCACACCATGGTATCCTCACCAGAACGTCCTGACATCACACCATGGTATCCTCACCAGAACGTCCTGACATCACTCCATGGTATCCTCACCAGAACGTCCTGACATCACACCATGGTATCCTCACCAGGACGTCCTGACATCACACCATGATATCCTCACCAGAACGTCCTGACATCACACCATGGTATCCTCACCAGAACGCCCTGACATCACACAATGGTATTCTCACCAGAACGTCCTGACATCACTCCATGGTATCCTCGACAGAACGTCCTGACATCACACCATGGTATTCTCACCAGAACGTCCTGACATCACACCATGGTATTCTCACCAGAACGTCCTGACATCACACCATGGTATCCTCACCAGAACGTCCTGACATCACACCATGGTATCCTCACCAGAACGTCCTGACATCACACCATGGTATCCTCACCAGAACGTCCTGACATCACACCATGATATCCTCACCAGAACGTCCTGACATCACACCATGATATCCTCACCAGAACGTCCTGACATCACACCATGGTATCCTCACCAGAACGTCCTGACATCACACCAAGGTATCCTCACTAAAACGTCCTGACATCACACCATGGTATTCCCACCAGAACGTCTTGACATCACACCATGGTATTCTCACTAGAACGTCCTGACATCACTCCATGGTATTCTCACCAGAACGTCCTGACATCACACCATGATATCCTCACCAGAACGCCCTGACATCACACCATGGTATCCTCACCAGAACGCCCTGACATCACACCATGGTATCCTCACAAGAATCCCTGACATCACACCATGATATCCTCACAAGAATCCCTGACATCACACCATGGTATCCTCATCAGAACGTCCTGACATCACTCCATGGTATCCTCACCAGAACGTCCTGACATCACACCATGATATCCTCACCAGAACGTCCTGACATCACACCATGATATCCTCACCAGAACGTCCTGACATCACTCCATGGTATCCTCACCAGAACGTCCTGACATCACTCCATGGTATTCTCACCAGAACGTCCTGACATCACACCATGGTATCCTCACCAGAACGCCCTGACATCCCTTGTTAGACTCAATTATGTCTCCAAACATGTATCAACACTACATCCAGAATGTGTCTTCCAAAATATAACCTCCATGGTATGTTCTCCACAGATGTTCCTCCAAAATATAACCTCCATGGTATGTTCTCCAAAGAGTTTCCTCCAAAATGTAACCTCCATGTTATGTTCTCCAGGGATTTTCCTTCAAAATGTAACCCACATGTTATGTTCTCCACAGAGATTCCTCTAAAATATAACCTCCATGTTATGTTCTCCAAAGAGTTTCTTCCAAAATATAACTTCCATGTATATGTTCTCCACAGATTTTCCTCCAAAATATAACCTCCATGTTATGTTCTCGACAGATTTTCCTCCAAAATAAAACCTCCATGATATGTTCTCCAAAGAGTTTCCTCCGAAATGTTACCTCCATGATATGTTCTCCAAAGAGTTTCCTCCGAAATGTAACCTCCATGTTATGTTCTCCAGGAATTTTCCTTCAAAATGTAACCCACATGATATGTTCTCGACAGATTTTCCTCCGAAATGTAACCTCCATGGTATGTTCTCCAAAGAGTTTCCTCCAAAATAAAACCTCCATGATATGTTCTCCAAAGAGTTTCCTCCAAAATGTAACCTCCATGTTATGTTCTCCAGGGATTTTCCTTCAAAATGTAACCCACATGTTATGTTCTCCACAGAGATTCCTCTAAAATATAACCTCCATGTTATGTTCTCCAAAGAGTTTTTTCCAAAATATAACTTCTATGTATATGTTCTCCACAGATTTTCCTCCAAAATAAAACCTCCATGTTATGTTCTCGACAGATTTTCCTCCAAAATAAAACCTCCATGATATGTCCTCCAAAGAGTTTCCTCCGAAATGTTACCTCCATGATATGTTCTCCAAAGAGTTTCCTCCGAAATGTAACCTCCATGTTATGTTCTCCAGGGATTTTCCTTCAAAATGTAACCCACATGATATGTTCTCGACAGATTTTCCTCCGAAATGTAACCTCCATGTTATGTTCTCGACAGATTTTCCTCCAAAATAAAACCTCCATGATATGTTCTCCAAAGAGTTTCCTCCGAAATGTAACCTCCATGTTATGTTCTCGACAGATTTTCCTCCAAAATAAAACCTCCATGGTATGTTCTCGACAGATTTCCCTCCAAAATGTAACCTCCATGTTATGTTCTCCACCGAGTTTCCTTCAAAATGTAACCTCCATGTTATGTTCTCGGCAGATTTTCCTCCAAAATGTAACCTCCATGTTATGTTCTCCACAGATTTTCCTCCAAAAAGTTACCTCCATGGTATGTTCTCCACAGATGTTCCTCCAAAATGTAACCTCCATGGTATGTTCTCCACAGATGTTCCTCCAAAATGTAACCTCCATGGTATGTTCTCCACAGATGTTCCTCCAAAATGTAACCTCCATGGTATGTTCTCCACAGATGTTCCTCCAAAATGTAACCTCCATGTTCTCCTCATATTTTCCTCCATAATGTAACCTCCATGGTATTTTTTCCTGACCACCACTCTATGGTATCCTCACCAGAACGCCCTGACCTATCTGGTTACCGGGGGTGTCTTCAAAGTCAAGCTGCCTGTTGTTCAATAATTTTTCTAATTAAAACACACCACGGATCACGGAACACATACCACAGGACTCCCCTTGGGAGACACACCTTGAAAACACACCCTGAAGCACATTCAGGAGGCCACATCTTTCGGGACGATTATCCATTACATGGACTTTCTACATTCCATGTTAATGGAGATAAAAGAGCGAAAGTGAAATAATCGTCCCGAAAGATGTAGCCTCCGGAGTATTGTCTTCATGGTGTGTTTTCAATGTGTGTCTCCCAATTATAAGAAAAAAGATTGAACAACAGGCTAGGCGTATAGTGGGCCTGGTGTGTTTTCTCGAGGGAGGGTCCAGTCGGTTCAGTAATATGTGTCTTTGGGGTTGTGTATATGATATAAATGTTCGCTGATATAGGACAGATTCTGGTTAAAAGTGTATGGCTAAATCCTTGATTAAGATATTCTGTGGTAAATGGTGTTTTGGAGGACTTTTTTCCGAGAAATACAGACCTAAGCCGACAATGCTTAGCTTTCTGGACGATTATGTAATCTTGCACCGATCGTGTATTGTGTTTGTATGTTAGGACTGTTAACAACAATGGTTGGGGATAAAAGAGCTGTGATGCCCTTGGAACACACTACCACCATCTGCACTGTATAAAACATTGAAAGTTAAAGGTCAAATTCCACCCCATCCATACAATAGTTTGCTTAATTAGATTTCTTGACGACGGCACAGTCTCGGTAGAAAGCTGTGTTTGCGGGATAGTGCTGCTGAGAAATGCCACATTCTACTATTGTCCATTACACGGGCTTTCTACAAGAACATTACATGTTATTTGAGATAAAAGGGCGAAGGTGAAAGCAGCATTACATGTTAATTGGTAGACCTTTCGGAACACAACTTTGTGACGTCACGGCCTTAACTCTAGCCGTTAGACGTTCCTTGATAGCCTCATTCTCATTTTAGTTTCTAATGGACATAAAATGATGACGTTACTGACAAAATCATGTTACTTCTATAAATAAATATAGTGGAATCGTACAACGTTACACGCACATAGGGCAAACGAAGAAACCCTGATGGCTATCGTTTGTACACATTTGTGCGGACAATGGGCGAACGAAGAAACCCTGATGGCTATCGTTTGTACACATTTGTGCGGACAATGGGCGAACGAAGAAACCCTGATGGCTATCGTTTGTACACATTTGTGCGGACAATGGGCGAACGAAGAAACCCTGGATGGCTATCGTTTGTACACATTTGTGCGGACAATGGGCGAACGAAGAAACCCTGATGGCTATCGTTTGTACACATTTGTGCAGACAATGGGCGAACGAAGAAACCCTGATGGCTATCGTTTGTACACATTTGTGCAGACAATGGGCGAACGAAGAAACCCTGATGGCTATCGTTTGTACACATTTGTGCGGACAATGGGCGAACGAAGAAACCCTGATGGCTATCGCCTGTACACATTTGTGCGGACAATCTGTGAAGACATCTAAAAACTTATTTATCTTCATACAGAAATTAAGAAATGTTTCGGTGTTTGTAAATGGTAGCAGAGTTATATTGACTGGGTTTCCTATACATGTACATGTTTAGTTAACGTGGTCACTTTCTACATGCACAAAGGTCGTGATTTACAACCCCGGGACACTTATCTAACTGAATGGGTGCACGTGCGATTGACCAAACCGACTGCTTATAAAAATTACTCAATGTCCAGTTATTTCTTCATAACCAATAAGATTATGATCGGTCGCCTGTTAGCTTCTGCCCAATCGAAGTATTAGTCACTCCTCTGTCAATTATGTCCCAGTAAAGTACTGGTCAGCCAACTGGTTGTTCGTTTATGTTCCAATGAAGTATTGGTCAGTCCTTTGTTCTTTTATGTTCCAGTGAAGTATTGGTCAGTCCTTTGTTCGTTTATGTTCAAGTGAAGTACTGGTCAGTCCTTTGTTCGTTTATGTTCAAGTGAAGTACTGGTCAGTCCTTTGTTCGTTTATGTCCCAGTAAAGTATTGGTCAGTCCTCCGTCCATTTATGTCCCAGTCAATGCAGACTTTGTTCGTTTATGTTCCAGTAAAGTATTGGTCAGTCCTTTGTTCGTTTATGTTCCAATGAAGTACTGGTCAGTCCTTTGTTCGTTTATGTTCAAATGAAATACTGGTCAGTCCTTTGTTCGTTTATGTTCAAATGAAATACTGGTCAGTCCTTTGTTCGTTTATGTTCAAATGAAGTACTTGTCAGTTCTTTGTTCGTTTATGTTCCAATGAAGTACTGGTCAGTCCTTTGTTCGTTTATGTTCAAATGAAATACTGGTCAGTCCTTTGTTCGTTTATGTTCAAATGAAATACTGGTCAGTCCTTTGTTCGTTTATGTTCAAATGAAGTACTTGTCAGTTCTTTGTTCGTTTATGTTCCAATGAAGTACTGGTCAGTCCTTTGTTCGTTTATGTTCAAATGAAATACTGGTCAGTCCTTTGTTCGTTTATGTTCAAATGAAATACTGGTCAGTCCTTTGTTCGTTTATGTTCAAATGAAGTACTTGTCAGTTCTTTGTTCGTTTATGTTCCAATGAAATACTGGTCAGTCCTTTGTTCGTTTATGTTCCAATGAAGTACTGGTCAGTCCTTTGATCGTTGAAGTTCCAGTGAAGTACTGGCCAGTCGCCTGTCCACCTATGCACACGTACGGTAATGATCTGTTGTTATCTACACGTAAGCCACTTCCTCTTTGCTGATAGGCATGTCGCGAGGAATGATGAATGATGATTCATCAATTAACGAGAGTTTTCACTGTCTCATGCGCACGCGATCCCCTTAGACGTAGCGACATGCGGTTCCCTTGGGGGTAGGGATGTGGACCAAGGAGCGGTGCCACGAAATTCCCCAGTGATATGACTGGCTACAAACGAAACAGGCTAATCTTTGAAAGTCTTCGGTAAGATGAACGCAAATTACCAGAAAACACTTTTCCCTTCGAGTAATGCCAACAATATTGGAGCCGCCTGATAAACGGTTGTCATCACTACCAGAGAGCGGCCTCTGTGTGATTGTGTTGTGTCACGACATCGTCTCCCCCTCCTTCCTGTCTGTACACTACCAATGTCGGCTTGATCCACACAATACATCCCGCTCATCATAGCCAGCCAATTACGTGTTTATTTTGACCCCGATCCAGACATGTTATTTTCTCTGGTGACAGTACCAGGCGTACGTACAGTATGTAGGTTTACAATTATCTGTATAACCTATCAATATCAAGTGATTTTCAAGGAAACATTAAATATAATCATGTCATTGCTTTATCGTAGAGACCCTGTGGGTGTACCTAGCAATTAAACGGCGGAATTCATTAAAACTTTCATACAATTGTTATTCAACTATGAACAGGTGTTTAACTTTATGCAAATCTAGACATCCCAGCCCAGTATACACAGGTTACGTCCTTGAACGCTTACAGCAATACAAAAGAAAAGAAGCAATACCTATTAACCCTACAGATCTTGTATCATGAAGCACGCTGAGGAAAGTATTGTTTCTTAAAATTGTATGGATCACAGTGATAATCTAGGCTATGGATCACAGTGATTATCTAGGCTATGGATCACATTGGTTATCTGGGCTATGGATCACAGTAATTATCTGGGCTATGGATCACAGTGATTTTCTAGGCTATGGATCACAGTGATTATTTGGGCTACGGATCAGAGTGATTATCTAGGCTATGGATCACAGTAATTATCTGGGCTTTGGATCACAGTAATTATCTGGGCTATGGATCACAGTGATTATCTAGGCTATGGATCACAGTAATTATCTGGGCTTTGGATCAGAGTAATTATCTGGGCTATGGATCACAGTGATTATCTAGGCTATGGATCACAGTGATTGTCCAGGCTATGGATCACAGTGATTATCTAGGCTATGGATCACATTGATTATCTAGGCTATGGATCACAGTGATTGTCTAGGCTATGGATCACAGTGATTATCTAGGCTATGGATCACAGTGATTATCTAGGCTATGGATCACAGTGATTATCTAGGCTATGGATCACAGTGATTATCTAGGCTATGGATCACAGTGATTGTCTAGGCTTTGGATCAAATTGATTATCTAGTCTATGGATCACAGTGATTGTCTAGGCTATTAATCACAGTGATTGTCTGGGCTATGGATCACAGTGATTGTCTAGGCTATGGATCACAGTGATTGTCTAGGCTATGGATCACATTGATTATCTAGGCTATGGATCACAGTGATTATCTGGGCTATGGATCACAGTGATTATCTAGGCTATGGATCCCTTTGATTATCTAGGCTATGGATCACAGTGATTGTCTAGGCTATGGATCACATTGATTATCTGGGCCATGGATCACATTGATTATCTAGGCTATGGATCACAGTGATTATCTAGGCTATGGATCACATTGATTATCTAGGCTATGGATCACAGTGATTGTCTAGGATATGAATCACAGTGATTATCTAGGCTATGGATCACAGTGATTATCTGGGCCATGGATCACAGTGATTATCTGGGCTTTGGATCACATTGATTATCTAGGCTATGGATCACAGTGATTATCTAAGCTATGAATCACATTGATTATCTAGGCTATGGATCACAGTGATTATCTGGGCCATGGATCACAGTGATTGTCTAGGCTATGGATCACAGTGATTGTCTAGGCTATGGATCACAGTGATTATCTAGGCTATGGATCACATTGATTATCTAGGCTATGGATCACAGTGATTATCTGGGCCATGGATCACAGTGATTGTCCAGGCTATGGATCACATTGATTATCTAGGCTATGGATCACAGTGATTATCTGGGCTTTGGATCACATTGATTATCTAGGCTATGGATCACAGTGATTATCTAAGCTATGAATCACATTGATTATCTAGGCTATGGATCACAGTGATTATCTGGGCCATGGATCACAGTGATTGTCTAGGCTATGGATCACAGTGATTGTCTAGGCTATGGATCACAGTGATTATCTAGGCTATGGATCACATTGATTATCTAGGCTATGGATCACAGTGATTATCTGGGCCATGGATCACAGTGATTGTCCAGGCTATGGATCACATTGATTATCTAGGCTATGGATCACAGTGATTGTCTAGGCTATGGATCACATTGATTATCTGGGCCATGGATCACAGTGATTGTCCAGGCTATGGATCACAGTGATTGTCTAGGCTATGGATCACAGTGATTGTCTAGGCTATGGATCACAGTGATTATCTAGGCTATGGATCACAGTGATTATCTGGGCTATGGATCACAGTGATTATCTAGGCCATGGATCACACTGATTATTTAGGCTATGAATCACATTGATTATCTAGGCTATGGATCACAGTGATTATCTGGGCCATGGATCACAGTGATTATCTAGGCTATGGATCACATTGATTATCTAGGCTATGGATCACAGTGATTGTCTAGGCTATGAATCACAGTGATTATCTGGGCCATGGATCACAGTAATTATCTGGGCTATGGATCACAGTGATTATCTAGGCTATGGATCACAGTGATTATCTAGGCTATGGATCACAGTGATTATCTAGGCTATGGATCACATTGATTATTTAGGCCATGAATCACAGTGATTGCCTAGGATATGGATCACAGTTATTATCTGGGCCATGGATCACAGTGATTATCTGGGCCATGGATCACAGTGATTATCTAGGCTATGGATCACAGTGATTATCTAGGCTATGGATCACAGTGATTGTCCAGGCTATGGATCACAGTGATTGTCCAGGCTATGGATCACAGTGATTGTCTAGGCTATGGATCACAGTGATTATCTAGGCTATGGATCACATTGATTATTTAGGCTATGGATCACAGTGATTGTCCAGGCTATGGATCACAGTGATTGTCCAGGCTATGGATCCCTTTGATTATCTAGGCTATGGATCACAGTGATTATCTGGGCTATGGATCACAGTGATTATCTGGGCCATGGATCACAGTGATTATCTTGGCCATGGATCACAGTGATTATCTAGGCTATGGATTACATTGATTATCTAGGCTATGGATCACAGTTATTATCTGGGCTATGGATCACAGTGATTATCTAGGCCATGGATCACAGTGATTGTCTAGGCTATGGTTCACAGTAATTATCTGGGCTATGGATCACAGTGATTATCTGGGCCATGGATCACAGTGATTATCTAGGCTATGGATCACAGTGATTATCTAGGCTATGGATCACAGTGATTATCTGGGCTTTGGATCACAGTAATTATCCGGGCTATGGATCACAGTGATTATCTGGGCCATGGATCACAGTGATTGTCTAGGCTATGGATCACAGTAATTATCTGGGCTATGGATCACAGTGATTATCTGGGCCATGGATCACAGTGATTATCTAGGCTATGGATCACAGTGATTGTCCAGGCTATGGATCACATTGATTATCTAGGCTATGGATCACAGTAATTATCTGGGCTATGGATCACATTGATTATCTAGGCTATGGATCACATTGATTATCTAGGCTATGGATCACAGTAATTATCTGGGCTATGGATCACAGTGATTATCTAGGCTATGGATCACAGTGATTATCTGGGCCATGGATCACAGTGATTATCTAGGCTATGGATCACAGTGATTATCTAGGCTATGGATCACATTGATTATCTAGGCTATGGATCACAGTGATTATCTGGGCTATGGATCACAGTGATTATCTAGGCTATGGATCACAGTGATTATCTAGGCTATGGATCACAGTGATTGTCTAGGCTATGGATCACATTGATTATCTGGGCCATGGATCACAGTGATTATTTAGGTTAAAATCAGAGAGGGTAGAACGTTTCATTCAAAAGTGGTTGAAAATTAAAAACGGTGTTTTCTTCGCACTTTCATGTGATTGCCTAAGTAATTAAATCAGATCGCTAGTTTATATGTTATGATTTTAATTGGGATATCTCCAGAATTTGATTAAGTTTATTTCGAAAAATAAAAATTCACGAATGAAATCCTACAAAAACTGTACTAGTACTCAGAGATCACTTTAGCTTGACCATCAATGCTGACGTAACAATGCTATCGACTCGCGATCGAAACATGTCAATATATTCATCCGGAAACGCAACGTATTTTAAAATAAGAAACGGAATATTGGAAGTAACACCATCCGGAAAAAGTACCTTTTTGTCCACTCTCTCTGTAAGCAATATGCAGTTTAAAGTTTAATGCATCATTGTTCTGGTTTTTTTTTCAATGTATAAAGACATTCGTGTACCTTGACTATAGAGAAAATAGTACATGTACCGTATGCATACACTTGTATATGAGTGGGTGCATATATGTGTGTATGGTAAGGACTTATGCATGCATGTATATACTGTAAATGTATTCATGATTGTAGTGTCAAGTGGATGTCAATATATACAGCAGCACCATGATGTTATGTCCATGTAGTCCCCAAAGACCGTTTTATTGTTTCTATTTTATATACAGGTTTGCGATTTCAGATTTTATTTCCGAAACTCAGTCAAATAAAATAAAAGTTTGTAACAAGAGGCAAATGCACATGATATTTTGTAAAGTTACATACACATGTGTCAATTAGTGCTGATAAATCTCCTCCAGTACTAAAACTTAAATAAAACATCTCAAACGATTTCAACAAAAAAAAATGGTAAATAATGTATATCTGTCACAGAATAAAAAGCACGTATGCGCAGTGTTCTTTATTGAAATTGCACGGATAAAATAACAATTTTCGAAAAAAAATGCCTCGCCCTTGAATGGTCATACACAAACACGTAATGATATGTATACTGAAAGGGTGGCAAACTCTCCCGTCGAGAAATCGATCCCAGCTCAGCTTCTTGTATCAAAAAAGCATTCTACATTGTAGATAATGTAAGGGAAATGTTCAGTATTGTTTGAAGGTTGACTTTTCGCAGTCATCCTGCCACTTTCTTTTTAACGTTGACGAGTCTGACGTCACCCCAATGCTGAACATTCGCCAGAATACACCGTCACCAGTGTTAGCCGTCACATGTACAAGTGTACATTGTATACACCGTCACTAGTGTAAGCCGTCATATGTATACATCGTCATTAGTGTTAGCCGTCACCAGTGTCAGTCGTCATATATACAACGTCACCAGTGTCAGCCGTTATATGTATACACCGTCATCAGTGTTAGCCGTCACATGTAATAAACCGTCACCAGTGTTAGCCGTTACATGTATACACCGTCACCAGTGTTAGCCGTCACATGTAATAAACCGTCACCAGTTTTAGCCGTTACATGTATACACCGTCACCAGTGTTAGCCGTCACATGTAATAAACCGTCACCAGTGTTAGCCGTTACATGTATACACCGTCACCAGTGTTAACCGTCACATGTAATAAACCGTCACCAGTGTTAGTCGTCACATGTATACACCGTCACCAGTGTTAGCCGTCACATGTGTATACCGTTACCAGTGTTAGCCGACACATGTATATACCGTCATCAGTGTTAGCCGTCACCAGTATACACCGTCGCCAGTGTTAGTCGTCACATGTAATAAACCGTCACCAGTGTCAGTCGTCATATGTATACACCGTCAACAGTGTTTGCCGTCACATGTAATAAACCGTCGCCAGTGTTAGCCGTCACATGAAATAAACCGTCGCCAGTGTTAGTCGTCACATGTAATAAACCGTCGCCAGTGTTAGTCGTCATATGTATACACCGTCAACACTGTTTGCCGTCGCATGTAATAAACCGTCGCCAGTGTTAGTCGTCACATGTAATAAACCGTCACCAGTGTTAGTCGTCATATGTATACACCGTCAACAGTGTTTGCCGTCGCATGTAATAAACCGTCGCCAGTGTTAGTCGTCACATGTAATAAACCGTCACCAGTGTTAGCCGTCACATGTAATAAACCGTCGCCAGTGTTAGCCGTCACATGAAATAAACCGTCACCAGTGTTAGCCGTCACATGTAATAAACCGTCACCAGTGTTAGCCGTCACATGTAATAAACCGTCGCCAGTGTTAGCCGTCACGTGTATACACCGTCAATAGTGTTAGCCGTCACATGTAATAAACCGTCACCAGTGTTAGCCGTCACATGTAATAAACCGTCACCAGTGCTAGCCGTCACATGTAATAAACCGTCACCAGTGTTAGCCGTCACATGTAATAAACCGTCCCCAGTGTTAGCCGTCACGTGTATACACCGTCAATAGTGTTAGCCGTCACATGTAATAAACCGTCACCAGTGTTAGCCGTCACATGTAATAAACCGTCACCAGTGTTAGCCGTCACATGTAATAAACCGTCACCAGTGCTAGCCGTCACATGTAATAAACCGTCACCAGTGTTAGCCGTCACATGTAATAAACCGTCCCCAGTGTTAGCCGTCACATGAAATAAACCGTCGCCAGTGTTAGTCGTCACATGTAATAAACCGTCACCAGTGTTAGCCGTCACATGTATACACCGTCAATAGTGTTAGCCGTCACATGTAATAAACCGTCACCAGTGTTAGCCATCACATGTAATAAACCGTCACCAGTGTTAGCCGTCATACATGTATGCACATTGTATATATCATCTAAAAGTTTGGTTGGCGATGGTGTCGATAGTTGCTTGGTTCCTGGTGTTGATGGGTTATTGCGGTGATTTTATGATGTCAATACAATGTACATACATTTACTTATATCTGGTTTCGATAGTTGTGTTGTGCGATTGTTGGGTTAGTCACAGAAGCGCACTCTCGTTGTTTTTATGCCAGTCGTTTTCAGTCGGCAAAATGCGGGCCAATTGAATAATTTCATTGTATTATTTGTAAATTTTGTTTTCACGAGTGGTCGTCAATGGTTCATTGATGTTGATCGATCAGTGATGGCTGCCTGTGTAGGTGACGCTACATCGGAATGGCAGAAACATGTCGGCCTGCTATCACGGCTAATAAACGATTCCTGAATGATTAAAGCAGCAGAAAGAAATGGATTAACACAAGGGTCCCCACAAAGTGATCAATTACAACGCTCCGTGACATCATAAAATAGGGTGTGAATCACTTGGCAAAATCTGCCTAATTGATGTTTCCTCGAGCTAGAGAATTAACTGAGGCGATTCGCCGGAACTATCCCCAGATTGTGGATATAAACACGGAATACATAACCCATTGCGGTGTAAACACTACACTGTGAAGTTTCCAATACCGGACAGTCACTGATACATAGTCGCAATACATAAAACATCTTGGTATATTTCAGCATTTAATGCCAACTGGACAATGGCAAATTTATTGAAGCGCGCTAGCGCTTCATGTTAAATTTGCTCTTGTCCAGTTGTCCAAGTGTAAGTGTATATATTAGGGACCCGAGGGTGAGTGTATATCGGGGCCGGATGTGATTTATGCAAAGTGCACATATTTTTTGCGGTATGTACAATTGTACATGTACCATATAACCCATTGAAATGGTTGGGATACCATCTTTAAGAGATACGAATACTTGAGCGGTTGGGACTACCGTAACCAGATACGTGTATACACTCACCGGCGTATTCATTCCTCGTTAGATATTTTCGGAGTCAATCTTATAGTGTTGCTATATTGTTCTCAATTAAGACCAATTGTTACTTTTGCTGTAGCCGAAGTTATTCTTAACAAACTGGGAAACATAATATAATCCAGATGCCAGTTTTCGAATCTCGAGTTCTACCATTTTTAACAGGAAATCAACTTTTTAAAATGGAATTCCGACACAGTATTTAATACCATTTCATTTCCTGTTCCCATGATGAATTTCAGTCCGCGGTTCTTGATTGAATTCGTAGAGGAATTAGTCTTCTCGTTATCCTGCTAACAATAGATACAATATCCGCCATCTTTAATCCCCCGCTAATGAAATAAAATAGCGGGAATACGAACAGGAAAAACGGCAGGTTACAGACTGGGATGATGCTTTTGTAACAGAGCAGAAAGATCCTGGTTAACAAAGTGTTGGGGATATTGGGTATGGGATTGTCAGATTTTCTGTTTTATACATGTATATTGGGGTATGGGATTGTGAAGTTTTCTGTTTTATATATTGGGGTATGGGATTGTGAAGTTTTCTGTTTTATATATTGGGTATGGGATTGTGAGATTTTCTGTTTTAGATATTGGGGTATGGGATTGTGAGATTTTCTGTTTTAGATATTGGGGTATGGGATTGTGAGATTTTCTGTTTTAGATATTGGGGTATGGGATTGTGAGGTTTTCTGTTTTAGATATTCGGGTATGAGATTGTCAGATTTTCTGTTTTATATATTGGAGTATGGGATTGTCAGATTTTCTGTTTTAGATATTGGGGTATGGGATTGTCATATTTTCTGTTTTAGATATTGGGGTATGGGATTGTGAGGTTTTCTGTTTTATATATTGGGGTATGAGATTGTCAGATTTTCTGTTTTATATATTGGGGTATGGGATTGTCAGATTTTCTGTTTTAGATATTGGGTATGGGATTGTGAGATTTTCTGTTTTAGATATTGGGGTATGGGATTGTGAGGTTTTCTGTTTTATATATTGGGGTATGAGATTGTCAGATTTTCTGTTTTATATATTGGGGTATGAGATTGTCAGATTTTCTGTTTTAAATATTGGGGTATGGGATTGTCATATTTTCTGTTTTATATATTGGGGTATGGGATTGTGAGATTTTCTGTTTTAGATATTGGAGTATGGGATTGTCAGATTTTCTGTTTTATATATTGGGGTATGGGATTGTGAGGTTTTCTGTTTTATATATTGGGGTATGGGATTGTGAGGTTTTCTGTTTTAGATATTGGGGTATGGGATTGTGAGGTTTTCTGTTTTAGATATTGGGGTATGGGATTGTGAGGTTTTCTGTTTTATATATTGGGGTATGGGATTGTGAGGTTTTCTGTTTTAGATATTGGGGTATGGGATTGTGAGGTTTTCTTTTTATATATTGGTGTATGGGATTGGGAGGTTTTCTGTTTTATATATTGGGGTATGGGATTGTGAGGTTTTCTGTTTTATATATCGGGGTATGGGATTGTCAGATTTTCTGTTTAGATATTGGGGTAAGGGATTGTCATATTTTCTGTTTTAGATATTGGGGTATGGGATTGTCAGATTTTCTGTTTTAGATATTGGAGTATGGGATTGTCAGATTTTCTGTTTTAGATATTGGGGTATGGGATTGTCAGATTTTCTGTTTTAGATATTGGGGTATGGGATTGTGAGGTTTTCTGTTTTAGATATTGGGGTATGGGATTGTCAGATTTTCTGTTTTAGATATTGGAGTATGGGATTGTGAGGTTTTCTGTTTTATATATCGGGGTATGGGATTGTCAGATTTTCTGTTTTAGATATTGGGGTATGGGATTGTCATATTTTCTGTTTTAGATATTGGGGTATGGGATTGTCAGATTTTCTGTTTTTGATATTGGAGTCTGGGATTGTCAGATTTTCTGTTTTAGATATTGGGGTATGGGATTGTCAGATTTTCTGTTTTAGATATTGGTGTATGGGATTGTGAGGTTTTCTGTTTTAGATATTGGGGTATGGGATTGTCAGATTTTCTGTTTTAGATATTGGGGTATGGGATTGTGAGGTTTTCTGTTTTAGATATTGGGGTATGGGATTGTGAGGTTTTCTGTTTTAGATATTGGGGTATGGGATTGTGAGATTTTCTGTTTTAGATATTAGGCTATGGGATGGTGAAGTTTTCTGTTTTAGATATTGGGGTATGGGATTGTCAGATTTTCTGTTTTATATATTGGGGTATGGGATTGTGAGGTTTTCTGTTTTAGATATTGGGGTATGGGATTGTGAGGTTTTCTGTTTTATATATCGGGGTATGGGATTGTCAGATTTTCTGTTTTAGATATTGGGGTATGGGATTGTCATATTTTCTGTTTTAGATATTGGGGTATGGGATTGTCAGATTTTCTGTTTTTGATATTGGAGTCTGGGATTGTCAGATTTTCTGTTTTAGATATTGGGGTATGGGATTGTCAGATTTTCTGTTTTAGATATTGGTGTATGGGATTGTGAGGTTTTCTGTTTTAGATATTGGGGTATGGGATTGTCAGATTTTCTGTTTTAGATATTGGGGTATGGGATTGTGAGGTTTTCTGTTTTAGATATTGGGGTATGGGATTGTGAGGTTTTCTGTTTTAGATATTGGGGTATGGGATTGTGAGATTTTCTGTTTTAGATATTAGGCTATGGGATGGTGAAGTTTTCTGTTTTAGATATTGGGGTATGGGATTGTCAGATTTTCTGTTTTATATATTGGGGTATGGGATTGTGAGGTTTTCTGTTTTAGATATTGGGGTATGGGATTGTCAGATTTTCTGTTTTAGATATTAGGCTATGGGACGGTGAAGTTTTCTGTTTTAGATATTGGGGTATGGGATTGTCAGATTTTCTGTTTTAGATATTGGGGTATGGGATTGTCAGATTTTCTGTTTTATATATTGGGGTATGGGATTGTGAGGTTTCTGTTTTAGATATTGGGGTATGGGATTGTCAGATTTTCTGTTTTATATATCGGGGTATGGGATTGTGAGGTTTTCTGTTTTAGATATTGGGGTATGGGATTGTGAGATTTTCTGTTTTATATATTGGGGTATGGGATTGTGAGGTTTTCTGTTTTAGATATTGGGGTATGGGATTGTCAGCTTTTCTGTTTTATATATTGGAGTATGGGATTGTCAGATTTTCTGTTTAATATATTGGAGTATGGGATTGTGAGGTTTTCTGTTTTATATATTGGGTATGGGATTGTCAGCTTTTCTGTTTTAGATATTGGGGTATGGGATTGTCAGATTTTCTGTTTTAGATATTAGGGTATGAGATTGTCAGATTTTCTGTTTTATATATTGGGGTATGGGATTGTCAGCTTTTCTGTTTTAGATATTGGGGTATGTGATTGTCAGATTTTCTGTTTTATATAATGGGGTATGGGATTGTCATATTTTCTGTTTTAGATATTGGTGTATGGGATTGTGAGGTTTTCTGTTTTAGATATTGGGGTATGGGATTGTCAGATTTTCTGTTTTAGATATTGGGGTATGGGATTGTCAGATTTTCTGTTTTATATATTGGGGTATGGGATTGTCAGCTTTTCTGTTTTATATATTGGGGTATAGGATTGTGAGGTTTTCTGTTTTATATATTGGGTATGGGATTGTCAGCTTTTCTGTTTTATATATTGGGGTATGGGATTGTGAGGTTTTCTGTTTTAGATATTGGGTATGGGATTGTCAGCTTTTCTGTTTTAGATATTGGGGTATGGGATTGTGAGGTTTTCTGTTTTAGATATTGGGGTATGGGATTGTGAGGTTTTCTGTTTTAGATATTGGGGTATGGGATTGTCAGATTTTCTGTTTTATATATTGGGGTATGGGATTGTCAGATTTTCTGTTTTATACATGTATATTGGGGTATGGGATTGTGAGGTTTTCTGTTTTAGATATTTGGGTATGGGATTGTGAGGTTTTCTGTTTTATATATCGGGGTATGGGATTGTGAGGTTTTCTGTTTTAGATATTGGGGTATGGGATTGTCAGCTTTTCTGTTTTATATATTGGAGTATGGGATTGTCAGCTTTTCTGTTTTATATATTGGGGTATGGGATTGTGAGGTTTTCTGTTTTAGATATTGGGGTATGGGATTGTCAGCTTTTCTGTTTTATATATTGGAGTATGGGATTGTCAGATTTTCTGTTTGATATATTGGAGTATGGGATTGTCAGATTTTCTGTTTGATATATTGGAGTATGGGATTGTCAGATTTTCTGTTTTAGATATTGGGGTATGGGATTGTCAGATTTTCTGTTTTAGATATTGGAGTATGGGATTGTCAGATTTTCTGTTTTAGATATTGGGGTATGGGATTGTGAGGTTTTCTGTTTTAGATATTGGAGTATGGGATTGTCATATTTTCTGTTTTATATATTGGGGTATGGGATTGTGAGGTTTTCTGTTTTAGATATTGGGGTATGGGATTGTGAGGTTTTCTGTTTTATATATAGGGGTATGGGATTGTGAGGTTTTCTGTTTTATATATCGGGGTATGGGATTGTGAGGTTTTCTGTTTTAGATATTGGGGTATGGGATTGTCAGCTTTTCTGTTTTATATATTGGATTATGAGATTGTCAGATTTTCTGTTTTATATATTGGAGTATGAGATTGTCAGATTTTCTGTTTTATATATTGGAGTATGAGATTGTCAGATTTTCTGTTTTATATATTGGAGTATGAGATTGTCAGATTTTTTGTTTTAGATATTGGGGTATGGGATTGTGAGATTTTTTGTTTTATATATTTGAGTATGGGATTGTGAGGTTTTGTGTTTTATATATTGGGGTATGGGATTGTGAGATTTTCTGTTTTAGATATTGGGGTATGGGATTGTGAGATTTTCTGTTTTATATATTGGGGTATGGGAATGTCAGATTTTCTGTTTTAGATATTGGGGTATGGGATTGTGAGATTTTCTGTTTTATATATTGGAGTATGGGATTGTCAGATTTTCTGTTTTAGATATTGGAGTATGGGATTGTCAGATTTTCTGTTTTAGATATTGGGGTATGGGATTGTGAGGTTTTCTGTTTTAGATATTGGGGTATGGGATTGTGAGGTTTTCTGTTTTATATATTGGAGTATGGGATTGTGAGGTTTTCTGTTTTAGATATTGGAGTATGGGATTGTCAGATTTTCTGTTTTAGATATTGGAGTATGGGATTGTCAGATTTTCTGTTTTAGATATTGGGGTATGGGATTGTCAGATTTTCTATTTCATATAATGGGGTATGGGATTGTCAGATTTTCTGTTATAGATATTGGGGTATGGGATTGTGAGGTTTTCTGTTTTAGATATTGGGGTATGGGATTGTGAGATTTTCTGTTTTATATATTGGGGTATGGGATTGTGAGGTTTTCTGTTTTATATATTGGGGTATGGGATTGTCATATTTTCTGTTTTATATATTGGGGTATGGGATTGTCATATTTTCTGTTTTAGATATTGGGGTATGGGATTGTGAGATTTTCTTTTTTATATATTGGGGTATGGGATTGTGAGGTTTTCTATTTTAGATATTGGGGTATGAGATTGTCAGATTTTCTGTTTTATATATTGGGGTATGTGTCAGAGTTTCTGTTTTATATAATGGGGTATGGGATTGTCAGATTTTCTGTTATAGATATTGGGGTATGGGATTGTCAGATTTTCTGTTTTATATATTGGGGTATGGGATTGTGAGGTTTTCTGTTTTATATATCGGGGTATGGGATTGTGAGATTTTCTGTTTTAGATATTAGGCTATGGAATGGTGAAGTTTTCTGTTTTAGATATTGGGGTATGGGATTGTCATATTTTCTGTTTTATATATTGGGTATGGGATTGTGAGATTTTCGGTTTCAGATATTGGGCTACGGAATTGTGAGATTTGCGGTTTCAGATATTGGGGTATGGGATTGTGAGATTTGCGGTTTCAGATATTGGGCTATGGAATTGTGAGATTTGCGGTTTCAGATATTGGGTATGCAATTGTGAGATTTTCGGTTTCAGATATTGGGCTATGGAATTGTGAGATTTGCGGTTTCAGATATTGGGCTATGGAATTGTGAGATTTGCGGTTTCAGATATTGGGTATGGAATTGTGAGATTTGTGGTTTCAGATATTGGGCTATGGAATTGTGAGATTTGCGGTTTCAGAACGACATGAACTTATAGTTAAATGATGGAATTGTTATTTTATTAACGAATGGCAGGTTCATCACAAGCTAAAAAAGGACGGGTACTTATCCCAGAACTGTAAACGGTGGTGTCTAAATGGCAATTAGTTGTGCTTTTCTTGAAAGAACAGGAGAAAATAAAACGAAATTGTTTCTTACCATCTATCGACGTACAAACACCTTTGTCTGTATATCTACTGATGTATGTAGGATTCCGGGTTCTATGATGGCGGAGGTCTTTGGTTGAGAAATAGTTAGAGGATTTTAATATCGTCGATATTTCGCCTAGATAATGGCGGATAGTAGATTAACGGGGTTGCTCTGTTGGAGATTGTACGGTAGTCGTGCTCAATAACGCGGCGACATTGGTAATTGTGATTGACATTATATTAGAGAGGCTGCCTCTGTCGACCTAAGCACGGGCTCACAGCATGCTCCATAAAAGTGCAAACGTGCTGATGACAAAACCCTGAATGTTTCGTTAGAGGCGATGTGCTCAAATTAACAGGTCTTGACAGCAGATAATGCTGATCACATAGACGAGGGGAGACAACCTGAGTGATTTTAAGAGTACGCGGTGTTATTTCATTATACGTTTTGTAGCATGGCTTGAAAGAAACGTTCTTGAAAGTAAAGTGCCGATGCATATGGTGCTTGTGTCTCATTATACATGTACATGTACATATGGTGCTTGTGTCTCATTATACATGTACATGTACATATGGTGCTTGTGTCTCATTATACATGTACATGTACATATGGTGCTTGTGTCTCATTATACATGTACATGTACATATGGTGCTTGTGTCTCATTATACATGTACATGTTTATGTGTTGTTATCAGAAATAAGTCTGGTAAAATCCACAATAATACTAGAGTTGTAAATGCTGCAATCTGTTTATTTAAATAAATTAACATTAGCAAGCTGCAAAAACTTCCCCAATTATTCTTAGATAAACCCTTTACACATCTACATTATTACGTTACGTATCCTTGAACATCCGGTTTTCGACGGAGTAATCAATTATCGCAGATAGCACACGAAAAAACTGTGAATAAAATATCCCAATATTATTTACGTAATAGTCTATCTTTTACCTTACCTGTACAATTGTTTCTCTTGCAATTCGTTATTTGCTCATTACAATATCGGCACTTTCCTACTGCTACTCGTCATGGCGACGCCATGACACTATATTGTGTTATCGACGGTCGTGCTCCCTAGCGTTTCAAAAGCATTGAAGACCACGCCTGTGGAATTTTGTAACGGGAACACATTTTCAAGAACCAACATTTGAGTTTTAAATAATCATCCTTCAGAAAAGTCACATTTTGATTAAAATAATAAGTTTTAATATTTTTTTGATGGAAGTGACATCAGAACTTGCATAAGTTAACATCTTTTTTTTTGTATAATTCTCTGTTTAAAACACTGCATTGCTTACCATTGCATTCTTTGTATTGAAATCGTATACTATATATAGCACGTCACAGGGTCTGATAAAAAAAACCCATTACTTTCGATTTTTTTAATGAGAAAATAAAATCTGAAAATACTCTTCTTTCATAGTGTTTTATTAATAACACAACAAAAATTTCGCGTTACTAGAATTGCAAAATTAATTTTGCCTGGTTGTGATATGTCGCTAAAATCACATAATCCGACTCGGGACATCTGGCACAATGTTTACTAAGCGTTGCAAATTTGACTGAGGCTCAGAACGCTGCAGGTAGGGTTTTAAATATGTATATAAAATGGGCTTAAGTAAATACTTGATTTTACGTGAGTATATATTCAATCTGTTATAAAATTAACCGTTTAAAATGCAAAGTCTACTGTTCTTGGTCAAAACGTTTCTTGTTGTGTGGGCATTTGGCAGACGACACCTGGTGAGAAATCACGCGAGAGTTTACGAGATATTTACAAAATGGCAAAGCCGTCGGAAACTCCATCTCGTCGATAACGTAATGCCCGACAATACATGTATTGCTGATTGATGGACCAGAAGTTGTATGCTACATAGATAAAACAGTACTCATACACATTTTGAAAATCTGAAACTCACAAAAGGGCCGTTGGAATTCAAACATAGCAACATCTACAGTTCGGTTACATTAGGACATAAACCTCGATCTAAATAAATTTGCATTTCGGACACACTCTAAACCAGTCCTACCGACATATCCATTTCGGATACACTCTAAACCCCGTCCTACCGACATCTACATTTCGGATACACTCTAAACCCTCAACCTACCGACATCTACCTTTCGGATACACTCTAAACCCCCAACCTACCGACATCTACATTTCGGATACACTCCAAACCCCGTCTTACCGACATCTACATTTCGGATACACTCTAAACCCCCAACCTACCGACGTCTACATTTCGGAAACACTCTAAACCCCGTCCTACCGATATACTCTTAACCCGGCGTACCGACATCTACATTTCGGATATACTCTTAACCCGGCGTACTGACATCTACATTTCGGATATACTCTTAACCCGTCCTATCGACATCTACATTTCGGAAACACTCTAAACCCCGTCCTACCGACATCTACATTTCGGATATACCCTTAACCCGGCGTACCGACATCTACATTTCGTATATACTCTTAACCCGGCGTACCGACATCTACATTTCGGATATACTCTTAACCCGGCCTACCGACATCTACATTTCGGATACACTCTTAACCCGGCCTACCGACATCTACATTTCGGATATACTCTTAACCCGGCCTACCGACATCTATATTTCGGATACACTCTAAACCCAGTCCTACCGACATCTACATTTCGGATACACTCATAACCCGGCCTACCGACATCTACATTTCGGATATACTCTTAACCCGGCGTACCGACATCTACATTTCGGATACACTCCAAACCCCGTCTTACCGACATCTAAATTTCGGATATACTCTTAACCCGGCGTACCGACATCTACATTTCGGATACACTCCAAACCCGGCGTACCGACATCTACATCTCGGATACACTCTTAACCCGTCCTACCGACATCTACATTTCGGATACACTCTAAACTCCGTCCTACTTACATCTCCATTTCGGATACACTCCAAACCCCGTCCTACCGACATTTACATTTCGGATACACTCTAAACTCCGTCCTACTTACATCTCCATTTCGGATACACTCCAAATCCCGTCCTACCGACATCTACATTTCGGATACACTCTAAACCCCGTCCTACCGACATCTACATTTCGGATACACTCTAAACCCCAAACCTACCGACATCTACATTTCGGATATACTCTTAACCCGGCGTACCGACATCTACATTTCGGATACACTCTAAACCCCGTCCTACCGACATCTACATTTCGGATACACTCTAAACCCCGTACTATCGACATCTACATTTCGGATACACTCTTAACCCGTCCTACCGACATCTATATTTCGGATATACTCTTAACCTGGCGTACCGACATCTACATTTCGGATACACTCTTAACCCGGCCTACCGACATCTACATTTCGGATACACTCTAAACCCCAAACCTACCGACATCTACATTTCGGATATACTCTTAACCCGGCGTATCGACATCTACATTTCGGATACACTCTAAACCCCGTCCTACCGACATCTACATTTCGGATACACTCCAAACCCCGTCCTACCGACATCTACATTTCGGATACACTCTTAACCCGTCCTACCGACATCTATATTTCGGATATACTCTTAACCCGGCGTACCGACATCTACATTTCGGATACACTCTTAACCCGGCCTACCGACATCTACATTTCGGATACACTCTAAACTCGGCGTACCGACATCTACATTTCGGATACACTCTTAACCCGTCCTATCGACATCTACATTTCGGATACACTCTGAACCGCGTCCTACCTACATCTACATTTCGGATACACTCTAAACCCCGTCTTACCGACATCTACATTTCGGATATACTCTTAACCCGGCGTATCGACATCTACATTTCGGATACACTCCAAACCCGGCGTACCGACATCTACATTTCGGATACACTCTTAACCCGTCGTACCGACTTTACATTTCGGATACACTCTAAACTCCGTCCTACTTACATCTCCATTTCGGATACACTCCAAACCCCGTCCTACCGACATTTACATTTCGGATACACTCTGAACCGCGTCCTACCTACATCTACATTTCGGATACACTCTTAACCCCGTCTTACCGACATTTACATTTCGGATACACTCTAAACCCCCGCTTACCGACATGTACATTTCGGATACCCTCTGAACCGCGTCCTACCTACATCTACATTTCGGATACACTCTAAACCCCGTCTTACCGACATCTACATTTCGGATACACTCTTAACCCCGTCTTACCGACATTTACATTTCGGATACACTCTAAATCCCCCGCTTACCGACAATTACATTTCGGATACACTCTAAACCCCGTCCTACCGACATCTACATTTCGGATACACTCTAAACCCCGTCCTACCGACATCTACATTTCGGATACACTCTAAACCCCCAACCTACCGACATCTACATTTCGGATACACTCTAAACCCCCAACCTACCTACATCTACATTTCGGATGCACTCCAAACCCCGTCATTCTTACATCTAAATCTCGTTAACGATTTGTTGATACACTGTAGGTACTTTTAGAAAAATAATCTTTTTACTTTCACTGTAATGACTGCAAAGTATTCGCTATCAACATCAGCTGAATTGTTCAATGAATGTTGTATTGAATGTTTAGTAATTGATAAACTTGACACGATCTCTTTCCAGTCTTCCAATCCAGCGGATTCTCAAGATTATGTTATATGTATTACATACCGACTCTTATTTCTCCCGGTGCATCTCCCTTGAGATCATTGTAATCTTCCAAGTTTAGGATGTGTACGCTGGATGCTCGAGGTGATGTATTAATCGATGAGTTGGTCTATATTGCCCTGTATAGGATGGTGTTAGATTCCTGACAAGGACAGTACGACATAAAGGGAGATAACGCCGATTTCCTTGTAACAGAGAGGCTCAACACTGGTACACTGTTCCCCGTCTGTTACACACAACACTGGTACACTGTTCCTCTGTCTGTTACACACAACACTGGTACACTGTTCCTCTGTCTGTACACACAACCCTGGTACACTGTTCCTATGTCTGTACACACAACACTGGTACACTGTTCCTCTGTCTGTACACACAACAATGGTACACTGTTCATTTGTCTGTACACACAACACTGGTACACTGTTCATTTGTCTGTACACACAACACTGCTACACTGTTCCTCTGTCTGTTACACACAACACCGGTACACTGTTCCTCTGTCTGTTACACACAACACTGATACACTGTTTCTCTATCTGTTACACACAACACTGGTACACTGTTCATTTTTCTGTACACACAACACTGGTACACTGTTCCTCTGTCTGTTACACACAACACTGCTACCCTGTTCCTCTGTCTGTTACACACAACACTGCTACACCGTTCCTCTGTCTGTTACACACAACACTGGTACACTTTTCCTCGGTCTGTTACACACAACACTGGAACACTGTTCCTCTGTCTGTTTCACACAACACTGGTACACTGTTCATTTGTCTGTTACACACAACACTGCTATACTGTTCCTCTGTCTGTACACACAACACTGGTACATTGTTCCTCTGTCTGTGCACACAGAACTGGTACATTGTATGTATTGCACATATTTACAACACATGCTTATGAAAGTCAAACAGGCATACAAAACACACGAAACAAACTCACATACTACGGTGTTAGAAACCCACACCTGTAAACAAACCCACAACTGTAAACAAACCTACACACGTAAACAGACCTACACATGTAAACTGACCTACACATGTAAACAGACCCACACATGTAAACAGACCCACACATGTAAACAAACCCACACACGTAAACAGACCTACACATGTAAACTGACCTACACATGTAAACAGACCCACACACGTAAACAGACCTACACATGTAAACAGACCTACACATGTAAACTGACCTACACATGTAAACTGACCCACACATGTAAACAGACCCACACATGTAAACAGACCCACACATGTAAACTGACCCACACATGTAAACAGACCCACACATGTAAACTGACCCACACATGTAAACAGACCCACACACGTAAACAGACCTACACATGTAAACTGACCTACACATGTAAACTGACCCACACATGTAAACAGACCCACACACGTAAACAGACCTACACATGTAAACTGACCTACACATGTAAACTGACCCACACATGTAAACAGACCCACACACGTAAACAGACCTACACATGTAAACTGACCTACACATGTAAACAGACCCACACATGTAAACAGACACACACATGTAAACAGACACACACACGTAAACAGACCTACACATGTAAACTGACCTACACATGTAAACTGACCCACACATGTAAACAGACCCACACATGTAAACAGACCCACACATGTAAACAAACCCACACACGTAAACAGACCCACACATGTAAACAGACACACACATGTAAACAGACCCACACCTGTAAACAAACCAACACACGTAAACAGACACACACATGTAAACAAACCCACACACGTAAACAGACCCACACACGTAAACAGACCCACACCTGTAAACAAACCCACACATGTAAAAAACCCACACATGTAAACAGATCTACACATGTAAACAGACCCACACATGTAAAAAACCCACACACGTAAACAAACCCACACACGTAAACAAACCCACACATGTAAACAGATCTACACATGTAAACAGACCCACACATGTAAACAGACCCGCACATGTTTATCTATCATTGTATGGCATTACCTATTTCAGTTGGCATTCATATAGGGATTGAACGGCGTTTTTTAATTTTCATGCCGGTATGAATGCAAAGCGGTTACATCCATATTGCATGAAGCCCGCTAGGGCTTCATGGTCAATATGGATGTAACCGATTTGCATTCATACCGGCATGAAAATTAAAACAACGCCGTTCAATTCATATATTTACATTTTTACTACTGAACAATTGTCTAATTTATTTTCTTATTTATTGAACAACTGGTTAATCAACTGCGTTTATTATTGCGCCGTCCTTTAAACGAAAAAGGCGGAACAGCCATAATTTGCGTAAAATTGGCGCCAATAATCTACCGTAGTCATTTGAACGTTTGCCGCGGGGGCGTTCTCCATGTTATCCGAAGCGGAGCGTAAGACTCCCATTGAACAAGACTAATATATTACGTCATAAGTAATTCACGTGAATGGATGTATTCATACTGTATTCATGCTGTATTCATAGTCTAGTGTTTGTTGTTTTCAGTTGGTATGTTCATATAGAGAATAAACAATCAGAATGTAAATATAATGCTTTGAATGCCATTGACCGATTGTTGAGGTCAGTATGTTTATGACGTCATAATAGTTCCGTCGGATACCACTGACCGTCCTCGGGCGATGACTGAACATTATGCTACATTCATTGAACAAGCATACATGAAAGATACATTATTTGAACTTGGTGCTGAGAAATATAAAAAAAAAAAAATTCATATAAAAAATCATAATTACCTTTCCTAAGATGGTAAATATACATGTAAGTATTGAATTAGTCATACCATAAGCACAACTATATACGGAGGTTTCAAACTATGATTATTTCCATTCTGTACATGGCACCATTAAGGAAACGCTCAGTCATTTTGGAAGCTGTCCACTTTACCGACAGGTCTATTTCCGTGTTGTAGTGGGCTCTGGCCGAACAGTCACACAGGTTGGTTGTGGACGTATGTTATCGTGAGAATTACTGAACTGTACAGATCGCAATCATAGAAACATTGTATTGCTGAAATGGCTTAATGTTCTCAACACCGGAAATAAGACCACAATTACGCTACCCCAAGTCTGATATGGGACATTGATGTTGAGGACCCGTGCCATAAACAACACGAGAACTAGTATATGTTTAGTGACACGGGCTTTGAGATCAATACCAGATGACCTCGGTGTTATATATATATAGTGACACAGGGTTTGAGATCGGTACCAGATGACCTCGGTGTTATATATAATAGTGACACAGGGTTTGAGATCGGTACCAGATGACCTCTGGGTTATATATATAGTGACACAGGGTTAGAGATCGGTACCAGATGACCTCTGTGTTATATATAAGAGTGACACAGGGTTTTAGATCGGTACCAGATGACCTTGGTGTTATATATATAGTGACACGGGCTTTGAGATCAATACCAGATGACCTTGGTGTTATATATATAGTGACACGGGCTTTGAGATCAATACCAGATGACCTCGGTGTTATATATATAGTGACACAGGGTTTGAGGTCGGTACCAGATGACCTCGGTGTTATATATATAGTGACACAGAGTTTGAGATCAATACCAGATGACCTCGGTGTTATATATATAGTGACACAGGATTTGAGGTCG
Organism: Mimachlamys varia; assembly: GCA_947623455.1. Taxonomy (NCBI): domain Eukaryota; kingdom Metazoa; phylum Mollusca; class Bivalvia; order Pectinida; family Pectinidae; genus Mimachlamys; species Mimachlamys varia. Next base: position 6,646,071 of record OX392529.1, read on the forward strand.
ATATCAGATGACCTCGGTGTTATATATAATAGTGACACAGGGTTAGAGATCGGTACCAGATGCCGTCGGTGTTAAATATTATAGTGACACAGGGTTTGAGATCGGTACCAGATGACCTCGGTGTTATATATATAGTGACACAGGGTTTGAGGTCGGTACCAGATGACCTCGGTGTTATATATATAGTGACACAAGGTTTGAGATTGGTACCAGATGACCTCTGTGTTATGTATAATAGTGACACAGGGTTTGAGGTCGGTACCAGATGACCTCGGTATATATATATAGTGACACAGGGTTAGAGATCGGTACCAGATGACCTCTGTGTTATGTATAATAGTGACAGAGGGTTTGAGATCGGTACCAGATGACCTCGGTGTTATATATATAGAGACACAGGGTTTTAGATCGGTACCAGATGAACTCGGTGTTATATATAATAGTGACATAGGGTTTGAGATCAGTACCAGATGACCTCTGGGTTATATATATAGTGACACAGGGTTAGAGATCGGTACCAGATGACCTTGGTGTTATAAATATAGTGACACAGGGTTTGAAATCGGTACCAGATGACCTCGGTGTTATATATAATAGTGACACAGGGTTAGAGATCGGTACCAGATGACCTCTGTGTTATATATAATAGTGACACAGGGTTAGAGATCGGTACCAGATGACCTTGGTGTTATATATAATAGTGACACAGGGTTGGAGATCGGTACCAGATGACCTCTGTGTTATATATAATAGTGACACAGGGTTTGAAATCGGTACCAGATGACCTCTGTGTTATATATAATAGTGACACAGGGTTAGAGATCGGTACCAGATGACCTCGGTGTTATATATAATAGTGACATAGGGTTTGAGATCAGTACCAGATGACCTCTGGGTTATATATATAGTGACACAGGGTTAGAGATCGGTACCAGATGACCTCTGTGTTATATATAATAGTGACACAGGGTTTGAGATCGGTACCAGATGACCTCAGTGTTATATATAATAGTGACATAGGGTTTGAGATCAGTACCAGATGACCTCTGGGTTATATATATAGTGACACAGGGTTTGAGGTCGGTACCAGATGACCTCTGTGTTATATATAATAGTGACACAGGGTTGGAGATCGGTACCAGATGACCTCTGTGTTATATATAATAGGGACACAGGGTTTGAGATCAGTACCAGATGACCTCTGGGTTATATATATAGTGACACAGGGTTTGAGGTCGGTACCAGATGACCTCGGTGTTATATATAATAGTGACACAGAGTTTGAGATCGGTACCAGATGACCTCGGTGTGATATAAAATAGTGACACAGGGTTTGAGATCGGTACCAGATGACCTCGGTGTTATATATATAGTGACACAGGGTTAGAGATCGGTACCAGATGACCTCGGTGTTATATATTATAGTGACACAGAGTTTGAGATCGGTACCAGAGGACCTCTGTGTTATATATAATAGTGACACAGAGTTTGGGATCGGTACCAGAGGACCTCGGTGTTATATATAATAGTGACACAGGGTTTGAGATCGGTACCAGATGACCTCTGTGTTATATATAATAGGGACACAGGGTTTGAGATCGGTACCAGATGACCTCTGGGTTATATATATAGTGACACAGGGTTTGAGGTCGGTACCAGATGACCTCGGTGTTATATATAATAGTGACACAGAGTTTGAGATCGGTACCAGATGACCTCTGGGTTATATATAATAGTGACACGGGGTTTGAGATCGGTACCAGGTGACCTCGGTGTTATATATAATAGTGACACAGGGTTGGAGATCGGTACAAGATGACCTCTGTGTTATATATAATAGTGACACAGGGTTTGAGATCGTACCAGAGGACCTCTGTGTTATATATATAGTCACACAGGGTTGGAGATCGGTACCAGAGGACCTCTGTGTTATATATAATAGTGACACAGGGTTTGAGATCGGTACCAGATGACCTCTGTGTTATACATAATAGTGACACACGGTTGGAGATCGGTACCAGATGACCTCGGTGTTATATATAATAGTGACACAGGGTTTGAGATCGGTACCAGATGACCTCGGTGTTATATATATAGTGACACAGGGTTTGAGGTTGGTACCAGATGACCTCGGTGCTATATATATAGTGACACAGGGTTTGAGATCGGTACCAGATGACCTCGGTGTTATATATATAGTGACACAGGGTTGGAGATCGGTACCAGATGACCTCGGTGTTATATATAATAGTGACACAGGGTTTGAGATCGGTACCAGATGACCTCTGGGTTATATATAATAGTGACACAGGGTTTGAGATCGGTACAAGATGACCTTGGTATTATATATAATAGTGACACAGAGTTTGAGATCGGTACCAGATGACCTCTGTGTTATATATATAGTGACACGGGGTTTGAGGTCGGTACCAGATGACCTCGGTGCTATATATATAGTGACACAGGGCTTGAGGTCGGTACCAGATGACCTCTGTGTTATATATATAGTCACACAGGGTTGGAGATCGGTACCAGAGGACCTCTGTGTTATATATAATAGTGACACAGGGTTTGAGGTTGGTACCAGATGACCTCGGTGTTATATATATAGTGACACAGGGTTGGAGATTGGTACCAGATGACCTCGGTGTTATATATATAGTGACACAGGGTTTGAGATCGGTACCAGATGACCTCGGTGTTATATATAATAGTGACACAGGGTTTGAGATCGGTACCAGATGACCTCGGTGTTATATATATAGTGACACAGGGTTGGAGATCGGTACCAGATGACCTCTGTGTTACATATAATTATAGTGACACAGGGTTTGAGATCGGTACCAGAGGACCTCTGTGTTACATATAATTATAGTGACACAGGGTTGGAGATCGGTACCAGATGACCTCGGTGTTATATATATAGTGACACAGGGTTTGAGGTCGGTACCAGAGGACCTCTGTGTTATATATAATAGTGACACAGGGTTTGAGATCGGTACCAGATGACCTCTGTGTTATATATAATAGTGACACAGGGTTTGAGATCGGTACCAGATGACCTCTGTGTTATATATAATAGTGACACAGGGTTTGAGATCGGTACCAGATGACCTCTGTGTTATACATAATAGTGACACAGGGTTAGAGATCGGTACCAGATGACCTCGGTGTTATATATAATAGTGACACAGGGTTTGAGATCGGTACCAGATGACCTCGGTGTTATATATATAGTGACACAGGGTTGGAGATCGGTACCAGATGACCTCGGTGTTATATATATAGTGACACGGGGTTTTACGTCGGTACCAGATGACGTCGGTGTTATGTGCAGTATAAGAGGGGTGTTCCAAAAATAATGTCACTTGCATCGGTTCTTATATAGCGGAAGTGTTTTTGTTCATTTTAATTTGCTCTGCCCTTCAAAATACTCTCCTCCAGCCAGAACACACCTTTTTAGCCAGTCAATCCATTTTTGGAAGCATTTTTCATACTCTTCAATGGGTACACCCATCGGACACTGATAAACAGCAGATCCAAGGGCATTTCTCGAATTGTATCCCCTTCCAGATAAATGATATTTAAGTTTTGGAAAGAGAAAATAGTCGCAGGGGGCCAAGTCTGGCGAATACGGAGGGTGCGGAAGAACGGTAACCTTCTCTGACTCCAAAAAGTCAGTCACAATACGTGCCTTGTGAGCGGGTGCATTATCATGCAAAATTCGGACATACTTAAGTCCTGTTTTGGGGCGGCGACTTTTGTAGTAGTTCTTCAACTTTCTCAGAACAACGTTTTTATAGAACTTGCCTGTGACCGTTCTGCCTTTTGGCACCAGGATTTGAATAGCTGGACCCTTATTAGTTAAAAAATTGCATACAAAACCTTCTTTACCGTTCGTATTCGTTTGGCAATACTTGGGCGTCTGGCATTTTTAGTGGCCCATATTCGGTTGGCAACCTTCCGCTTTGGTTCAAAATAATACACACAGGTCTCATCACCGGTGACTATATTATCAAAAGCCTTTTTACTACATTTTGGGTACATTATGAGAAGTTTTTTTGCCATTGTTACACGCGTCTTCTTTTGCTCATCCGTTAACAAATGGGGTATCCATCTTGCATTTATCTTTCTAACTTTTAGGTGTTTCTTCAAAATTGCATGAACTCTTGCTAACGACAAGTTTGTCATTCGAGCCAATTGTCTTACGGTGAATCGAGCATCAGTTTGGAGGATATTTCGGATTTTTTCTATGTTACCTTTGGTCGTAGTTGTTGCAGGACGACCTGGGTGAGCAGCATCTTTCAGTTGCTGCTACCCAGCACTAAATTACCTACCCACCTACAAACAGTCCTGTGAGACATTTGGCCCTCCCCATAAATGTCACACACCTCGAGGTGAATATCTACAGCCTTTTTGCCGAGTAATGACCTACCTTTTATATAGGCCCTACTTTCAACAACATTTTCAGCTCGTTTTCCTGTCATTTTGTGTCTAGTCTAACGAATAGGCTATGAAACGATGTACACTGTACCGAGGCCAGTGAACGTGTGGACGAGATATTTACCTGTGTCACGAGCCAGTGATCACTCAATCGACACCAGGTGGTTTTGTGCATAAGTTGCACGATTTCCGCGAAATAAAGCACAGATGACATTATTTATGGAACACCCCTCGTATATAGTGACACAGGATGTAGACTTCTAGGCATTTGCAGATATTGAAGAAGAACGTTTCTATATGTGTTGAGAGATAACTATGAAAGATTGAAATACATAATTTAAGTAAAAGTAACGGACAAGTGTTAGACTGACAGCATGCTATAAGATCGGGATGTTTTGATTGGTGATATCAGAAGTCAGCCAATTAGGGCTTGGGTTTGTATGGAACGGCAACTAAGAAATTTATCAATTCAAACTGATCAGGTTAGTAAGCGTTACTGTATTACGTACTACGCGTTTTTGCTTAGTAAGTTATTGATAACTGCATCAATTTATACACGAATCCCATAAGCCATAGGGTTTCACAGTATAGTATAAATGGAATGCATTTCCCCCATCCCGTCCAGAATAGATTAGCGACCTGAAGCATACCTCTCAAACAAACAACAGACATTGTCAGTACGTCGATGTTATATAGTAAGGCATGTGCGACATCGGTACCATGTACAGCATCATACCTGGATGCAGTCAATGTATTTCAAACGGAACAAAAAGCAATCGAGTATTAATCAAAGTCGACCGATTGGTCGTCCCGTTTTATCCACCAATAGGAGTGCTTTGTCGGACGTTTGTTACATGTCGTCCTGGTTACTGTAACGTGAGCTTTCTGTTCGAGCGAGCCTGACACGGCCGGGCCGGATATGACCTGCCCCCGGGACTTCGTTATATTACTCCCATCGCAACCGATATCACCATGCACATCACTATGTCTTTGCATTTGAATACAGACGCTCCCTGGATGCAGATAATGCGTTTCATGTTCAAGTTTTTAATTTAATATTGTCCGCATCCAACAAGAAAGGTATTGTGTGATTTGCCGGTCATCTACAGCTGTTATTGTGTAGGATGACTCCGCGCGGTTTGTAGCAGTGTTGTGTAATCCTCAGGCAGATCTGTTCGAGTCTAAAAGCCTCGACAACAACAAACCTCCCACCGACACTTGTCGGTGTTCATGCCTGATAAACACATATGCATGCTACTATGCACTTTCAAATGCTTTGGGAAGCAGTTTTAGCAATTCTTGGTTATTGCAATTTTATTTCAATTTAAAGTTTTAATTTCCATGAATCGAAATATGAAGCTAACAGGAAGTGGTGAACGGTTTTACATATCAAACTGCTACGTCATATAAAGAGTTACGTGACATTAGTGTTATTACATTTGTACAGAACCGGAAGTGAGTGTTGATGCTGTAACATGGAATTGGCTATCTCGGTGTATTGGGAAATATGATCGTCGTATGTTGATAAAGATTTTCGAGGATAATATAATTGAATCTTTACCCAATATATTTTTCATCAAGAGATGCTTATGTGATACTGGCAAATCATCTTGTCATTAAATTTGCCTCTAACCCAATTGGAATAGCACGTATGAAGCGTTGGTCCAGGGTTTGATATATACTAGAGACAGCTGTCTCCCCGTTAGGGATATTTAGTAACTATAGACTCGACAGTACGGCTGTAGATTGTACAGTACGGCTGTAGATTGCTGTCAGATATATTTAGGAACTATAGACTCGACAGTACGGCTGTAGATTGTACAGTACGGCTGTAGATTGTACAGTATGGCTGTAGATTGTACAGTATGGCTGTAGATTGTACAGTACGGCTGCAGATTGTACAGTACGGCTGTAGATTGTACAGTAAGGCTGTAGATTGTACAGTAGGCTGTAGATTGTACAGTACGGCCGTAGATTGTACAGTACGACTGTAGATTGTACAGTATGGCTGTAGATTGTACAGTAAGGCTGTAGATTGTACAGTACGGCCGTAGATTGTACAGTATGGCTGTAGATTGTACAGTATGGCTGTAGATTGTACTGTACGGCCGTAGATTGTACAGTATGGCTGTAGATTGTACAGAAAGGCTGTAGATTGTACAGTACGGCTGTATATTGTACAGTACGGCCGTAGATTGTACAGTATGGCTGTAGATTGTACAGAAAGGCTGTAGATTGTACAGTACGGCCGTAGATTGTACAGTACGACTGTAGATTGTACAGTATGGCTGTAGATTGTACAGTATAGCTGTAGATTGTACAGTAAGGCTGTAGATTGTACAGTACGGCCGTAGATTGTACAGTACGACTGTAGATTGTACAGTACGGCTGTAGATTGTACAGTAGGCTGTAGATTGTACAGTACGGCTGTAGATTGTACAGTATGGCTGTAGATTGTACAGTATGGCTGTAGATTGTACAGTACGACTGTAGATTGTACAGTACGGCTGTAGATTGTACAGTAGGCTGTAGATTGTACAGTACGGCTGTAGATTGTACAGTATGGCTGTAGATTGTACAGTATGGCTGTAGATTGTACAGTAAGGCTGTAGATTGTACAGTACGGCCGTAGATTGTACAGTACGGCTGTAGATTGTACAGTACGACTGTAGATTGTACAGTACGGCTGTAGATTGTACAGTAGGCTGTAGATTGTACAGTAAGGCTGTAGATTGTACAGTACGGCTGTAGATTGTACAGTAGGCTGTAGATTGTACAGTACGGCTGTAGATTGTACAGTAGGCTTTAGATTGTACAGTTAGGCTGTAGATTGTACAGTAAGGCTGTAGATTGTACAGTACAGTAAGGCTGTATATTGTACAGTACGGCTGTAGATTGTACAGTGCGGCTGTAGGTTGTACAGTAGGCTGTAGATTGTACAGTAGGCTGTATATTGCTGTCAAATATATTTAGGAACTATAGACTCGACAGTACGGCTGTAGATTGTACAGTACGGCTGTATATTGCTTTCAGATATATTTAGGAACTATAGACTCGACAGTACGGCTGTAGATTGTACAGTACGGCAATAGATTGTACAATACGGCTGTAGATTGTACAGTACGGCTGTAGATTGTACAGTAAGGCTGTCGATTGTACAGTACGACTGTAGATTGTACAGTAAGGCTGTATATTGTACAGTACGGCTGTAGATTGTACAGTACGGCTGTAGATTGTACAATAAGGCTGTCGATTGTACAGTACGACTGTAGATTGTACAGTACGGCTGTAGATTGTACAATACGGCTGTAGATTGTACAGTACGGCTGTAGATTGTACAGTACGGCTGTAGATTGTACAGTAAGGCTGTCGATTGTACAGTACGACTGTAGATTGTACAGTACGGCTGTAGATTGTACAGTACGGCTGTATATTGTACAGTAAGGCTGTCGATTGTACAGTACGACTGTAGATTGTACAGTAAGGCTGTATATTGTACAGTACGGCTGTAGATTGTACAGTAAGGCTGTCGATTGTACAGTACGGCTGTAGATTGTACAGTACGGCAGTAGATTGTACAGTACGACTGTAGATTGTACAGTACGACTGTAGATTGTACAGTAAGGCTGTATATTGTACAGTACGACTGTAGATTGTACAGTAAGGCTGTATATTGTACAGTACGACTGTAGATTGTACAGTACGACTGTAGATTGTACAGTAAGGCTGTCGATTGTACAGTACGGCTGTAGATTGTACAGTACGGCAGTAGATTGTACAATACGGCTGTAGATTGTACAGTAAGGCTGTATATTGTACAGTACGGCTGTAGATTGTACAGTATGGCTGTAGATTGTACAGTACGGCTGTAGATTGCCGCCACACGCCTTAATGGTGACGTTTTTCCTATTCCGCAGCTAAGTTGTCAGGGTTTAACATCTGACATGGGACATTTGGGTAAACACGGACAAGATGAACACTTCTATCCGTCGCTGTGCGTTCATCTTACGACAGGTACGGAAACTTGATTCCCGGTAACGATGGCCGACAACTAAGCCACAGTTATACTTTACTTCACAGGGACCTGCGAATTTGTTACAGTTAGTTTTGGACCTAAACTATGGTGTTTAGAGTAATTTTACACTTTAGGGGAGTAGATGAATTTTCGATAAACATGCCCCCTCAATGGTCATAAAGGCTAAAGGATGGAAAGCTTTATTTCCAGGTCGAAAAATCGACCCCACCTTCATTTCTTGCAGCAAAAATCACATTTCTTGTTGAGGTACGAACAAACTCTTGTTATCGTTGGAAAGATGGGTAATATTTATTTTGAAAAAAACCTAAATGCACGTCAAAGGTATCCTCTTTTTGCAGAAATAATGTCTATTTCCTCCAAAACACATAAAACGTCCGTGTCTCAAACACCGTCGGCTATTAAGCCACTTTTGCATAGCAAGTAAGTTTTGACGTCACTGCACGCGCTGGCCTTTCGCTATCATTGGATACGTATATTTAGAGGAAGACCGCCATCCAATAACAGCGAAAGTCAAGCGTACAAATGTATTTGGTGTTTGACCTACTGACACATCAAGTCGTAGTTGGTGTTTGACCTACTGACACATCAAGTCGTAGTTGGTGTTTGTCGTACTGACACATCAAGTCGTAGTTGGTGTTTGTCGTACTGACACATCAAGTCGTAGTTGTTGTTTGACCTACTGACACATCAAGTCGTAGTTGGTGTTTGTCGTACTGACACATCAAGTCGTAGTTGCTGTTTGTCGTACTGACACATCAAGTCGTAGTTGGTGTTTGACCTACTGACACATCAAGTCGTAGTTGGTGTTTGTCGAACTGACACATCAAGTCGTAGTTGTTGTTTGTCGTACTGACACATCAAGTCGTAGTTGGTGTTTGTTGTACTGACACATCAAGTCGTAGTTGGTGTTTGACCTACTGACACATCAAGTCGTAGTTGGTGTTTGTCGTACTGACACATCAAGTCGTAGTTGGTGTTTGACCTACTGACAAATCAAGTCGTAGTTGGTGTTTGACCTACTGACACATCAAGTCGTAGTTGGTGTTTGACCTACTGACACATCAAGTCGTAGTTGGTGTTTGATCTACTGACACATCAAGTCGTAGTTGGTGTTTGTCGTACTGACACATCAAGTCGTGGTTGGTGTTTGACGTACTGACACATCAAGTCATAGTTGGTGTTTGTCGTACTGACACATCAAGTCGTAGTTGCTGTTTGTCGTACTGACACATCAAGTCGTAGTTGGTGTTTGACCTACTGACACATCAAGTCGTAGTTGTTGTTTGTCGTACTGACACATCAAGTCGTAGTTGGCGTTTGATGAACTGACACATCAAGTCGTAGTTGGTGTTTGACCTACTGACACATCAAGTCGTAGTTGGCGTTTGACCTACTGACACATCAAGTCGTAGTTGGTGTTTGTCGTACTGACACATCAAGTCGTAGTTGGTGTTTGACCTACTGACACATCAAGTCGTAGTTGGTGTTTGACCTACTGACACATCAAGTCGTAGTTGGTGTTTGACCTACTGACACATCAAGTCGTAGTTGGTGTTTGACGTACTGACACATTAATTCGTAGTTGGTGTTTGTCGTACTGACACATCAAGTCGTAGTTGGTGTTTGTCGTACTGACACATCAAGTCGTAGTTGGTGTTTGACCTACTGACACATCAAGTCGTAGTTGGTGTTTGTTGTACTGACACATCAAGTCGTAGTTGGTGTTTGACGTACTGACACATCAAGTCGTAGTTGGTGTTTGACCTACTGACACATCAAGTCGTAGTTGGTGTTTGACCTACTGACACATTAAGTCGTAGTTGGTGTTTGACCTACTGACACATCAAGTCGTAGTTGTTGTTTGACGTACTGACACATCAAGTCGTAGTTTGTGTTTGACGTACTGACACATCAAGTCGTAGTTGTTGTTTGACGTACTGACACATCAAGTCGTAGTTGTTGTTTGTCGTACTGACACATCAAGTCGTAGTTGTTGTTTGACGTACTGACACATCAAGTCGTAGTTGGTGTTTGTCGTACTGACACATCAAGTCGTAGTTGTTGTTTGTCGTACTGACACATCAAGTCGTAGTTGTTGTTTGTCGTACTGACACATCAAGTCGTGGTTGGTGTTTGACGTACTGACACATCAAGTCGTAGTTGTTGTTTGACGTACTGACACATCAAGTCATAGTTGGTGTTTGTCGTACTGACACATCAAGTCGTAGTTGCTGTTTGTCGTACTGACACATCAAGTCGTATTTGTTGTTTGACGTACTGACACATCAAGTCGTAGTTGTTGTTTGTCGTACTGACACATCAAGTCGTAGTTGCTGTTTGTCGTACTGACACATCAAGTTGTAGTTGGTGTTTGACGTACTGACACATCAAGTCGTAGTTGGCGTTTGATGAACTGACACATCAAGTCGTAGTTGTTGTTTGACGTACTGACACATCAAGTCGTAGTTGCTGTTTGACGTACTGACACATCAAGTTGCATTTTGGTTTTACGTACCGACAGCTCCATCAAGTCTGCAGTAAGTCGCACCAGGTTGTGACGCCGTTAGCAACGACCACCTGCTTCGCTGCTTTATTAGCTTCTCATCATTCAAGTAGAGCCAGGATTCACGTAAATGACCCGAAATTGCTTCTGTAAATCAGCCACTCTCGTAATGAGAATAGAACTACCGGCTATAATACATCAATTTCCAAAGAAGCTTGTCGTGATTATATGTGCCCGGAGTAAGGTTGTATTGACACCTCAGGTGCACAGACTACCAAACCTGGTTTAATCTGTCAAAATTACCGCTCCTTGTTTGTTTTTAATACATTGATATTCATCAGACGTCAAAGCAGGTGTAAGTACACCATTATAGAGTGTTAAATACGGACTATCACCACAGAACGTCGGGGAACATGTATCGTTTTGTTTATTTTATTAGGGTAAATATGACGTAGTGTAACGTGGTTTGGGGTGATAATGATTTCTGAAGTTACTCTACATGGTGATTATGGTGCATACAATGAATTAGTGCGCGAGTAATATATTGGCTGTGGATACACAGGTACAACATATGTATTACATATATTAATACTAGTTCTATATAAGTGTGAGGTCATGTTACCGATAGACGGTTTGTTTCATAGAAGATGCTATATAAAAGGCTGTCAGTTATACCTATATTACATTAAACTTATTTCCGATGTTTTTTCGTGTACTACTGGGTATCAGTAAGATGTGAAAGCATATGTTAGAGTTGTTTACCGATATAACGTGACGTCATTATCTTCTCGGTCATTATAATTATGTTAGAGTTGTATACCGATATAACGTGACGTCATTATCTTCTCGGTCATTATAATTATGTTAGAGTTGTATACCGATATAACGTGACGTCATTATCTTCTCGGTCATTATAATTATGTTAGAGTTGTATAACGATATAACGTGACGTCATTATCTTCTCGGTCATTATAATTATGTTAGAGTTGTATAACGATATAACGGGACGTCATTATCTTCTCGGTCATTATAACTATGTTAGAGTTGTATACCGATATAACGTGACGTCATTATCTTCTCGGTCATTATAATTATGTTAGAGTTGTATACCAATATAACGTAACGTCATTATCTTCTCGGTCATTATAATTATGTTAGAGTTGTATAACGATATAACGGGACGTCATTATCTTCTCGGTCATTATAATTAGGTTAGAGTTGTATACCGATATAACGTGACGTCATTATCTACTCGGTCATTATAATTATGTTAGAGTTGTATACCGATATAACGTGACGTCATTATCTTCTCGGTCATTATAACTATGTTAGAGTTGTATACCGATATAACGTGACGTCATTATCTTCTCGGTCATTATAATTATGTTAGAGTTGTATACCGATATAACGGGACGTCATTATCTTCTCGGTCATTATAACTATGTTAGAGTTGTATACCGATATAACGGGACGTCATTATCTTCTCGGTCATTATAATTATGTTAGAGTTGTATACCGATATAACGTGACGTCATTATCTTCTCGGTCATTATAATTATGTTAGAGTTGTATACCGATATAACGTGACGTCATTATCTTCTCGGTCATTATAATTATGTTAGAGTTGTATAACGATATAACGGGACGTCATTATCTTCTCGGTCATTATAATTATGTTAGAGTTGTATACCGATATAACGTGACGTCATTATCTTCTAGGTCATTATAATTATGTTAGAGTTGTATACCGATATAACGTAACGTCATTATCTTCTCGGTCATTATAATTATGTTAGAGTTGTATACCAATATAACGGGACGTCATTATCTTCTCGGTCATTATAATTATGTTAGAGTTGTATACCGATATAACGTAACGTCATTATCTTCTCGGTCATTATAATTATGTTAGAGTTGTATACCGATATAACGGGACGTCATTATCTTCTCGGTCATTATAATTATGTTAGAGTTGTATATCGATTTAACGGGACGTCATTATCTTCTCGTTTATTATAATAATGTTAGAGTTGTATACCGATATAACGGGACGTCATTATCTTCTCGGTCATTATGATTATGTTAGAGTTGTATACCGATATAACGGGACGTCATTATCTTCTCGGTCATTATAATAATGTTAGAGTTGTATACCAATATAACGTAACGTCATTATCTTCTCGGTCATTATAATTATGTTAGAGTTGTATACCAATATAACGGGACGTCATTATCTTCTCGGTCATTATAATTATGTTAGAGTTGTATACCGATATAACGGGACGTCATTATCTTCTCGGTCATTATAATTATGTTAGAGTTGTATAACGATATAACGGGACGTCATTATCTTCTCGGTCATTATAATTATGTTAGAGTTGTATACCAATATAACGGGACGGCATTATCTTCTCGGTCATTATAATTATGTTACAGTTGTATACCGATATAACGGGACGTCATTATCTTCTCGGTCATTGTAATTATGTTACAGTTGTATACCGATATAACGGGACGTCATTATCTTCTCGGTCATTATAATTATGTTAGAGTTGTATAACGATATAACGGGACGTCATTATCTTCTCGGTCATTATAATTATGTTAGAGTTGTATAACGATATAACGGGACGTCATTATCTTCTCGGTCATTATAATTATGTTAGAGTTGTATAACGATATAACGGGACGTCATTATCTTCTAGGTCATTATAATTATGTTAGAGTTGTATACCGATATAACGGGACGCCATTATCTTCTCGGTCATTATAATTATGTTACAGTTGTATACCGATATAACGGGACGTCATTATCTTCTCGGTCATTGTAATTATGTTACAGTTGTATACCGATATAACGGGACGTCATTATCTTCTCGGTCATTGTAATTATGTTACAGTTGTATACCGATATAACGGGACGTCATTATCTTCTCGGTCATTATAATTATGTTAGAGTTGTATACCGATATAACGGGACGTCATTATCTTCTCGGTCATTATAATTATGTTAGAGTTGTATACCGATATAACGGGACGTCATTATCTTCTCGGTCATTATAATTATGTTAGAGTTGTATACCGATATAACGGGACGTCATTATCTTCTCGGTCATTATAATTATGTTAGAGTTGTATACCGATATAACGTAACGTCATTATCTTCTCGGTCATTATGATTATGTTAGAGTTGTATACCGATATAACGGGACGTCATTATCTTCTCGGTCATTATAATTATGTTAGAGTTGTATACCGATATAACGTAACGTCATTATCTTCTCGGTCATTATAATTATGTTAGAGTTGTATACCGATATAACGTAACGTCATTATCTTCTCGGTCATTATAATTATGTTAGAGTTGTATACCGATATAACGGGACGTCATTATCTTCTCGGTCATTATAATTATGTTAGAGTTGTATACCAATATAACGGGACGTCATTATCTTCTCGGTCATTATAATTATGTTAGAGTTGTATACCGATATAACGGGACGTCATTATCTTCTCGGTCATTATAATTATGTTAGAGTTGTATACCGATATAACGGGACGTCATTATCTTCTCGGTCATTATAATTATGTTAGAGTTGTATACCAATATAACGGGACGTCATTATCTTCTCGGTCATCATAATTATGTTAGAGTTGTATACCGATATAACGGGACTTCATTATCTTCTCGGTCATCATAATTATGTTAGAGTTGTATAACGATATAACGGGACGTCATTATCTTCTCGGTCATTATAATTATGTTAGAGTTGTATAACGATATAACGGGACGTCATTATCTTCTCGGTCATTATAATTATGTTAGAGTTGTATACCGATATAACGGGACGTCATTATCTTCTCGGTCATTATAATTATGTTAGAGTTGTATAACGATATAACGGGACGTCATTATCTTCTCGGTCATTATAATTATGTTAGAGTTGTATAACGATATAACGGGACGTCATTATCTTCTCGGTCATTATAATTATGTTAGAGTTGTATACCAATAAAACGTGACGTCATTATCTTCTCGGTCATTATAATTATGTTAGAGTTGTATACCGATATAACGGGACGTCATTATCTTCTCGGTCATTATAATTATGTTAGAGTTGTATAACGATATAACGGGACGTCATTATCTTCTCGGTCATTATAATTATGTTAGAGTTGTATAACGATATAACGGGACGTCATTATCTTCTCGGTCATTATAATTATGTTAGAGTTGTATACCGATATAACGTGACGTCATTATCTTCTCGGTCATTATAATTATGTTAGAGTTGTATACCAATAAAACGTGACGTCATTATCTTCTCGGTCATTATAATTATGTTAGAGTTGTATACCGATATAACGGGACGTCATTATCTTCTCGGTCATTATAATTATGTAAGAGTTGTATAACGATATAACGGGACGTCATTATCTTCTCGGTCATTATAATTATGTTAGAGTTGTATAACGATATAACGGGACGTCATTATCTTCTCGGTCATTATAATTATGTTAGAGTTGTATAACGATATAACGGGACGTCATTATCTTCTCGGTCATTATAATTATGTTAGAGTTGTATAACGATATAACGGGACGTCATTATCTTCTCGGTCATTATAATTATGTTACAGTTGTATAACGATATAACGGGACGTCATTATCTTCTCGTTTATTATAATTATGTTATAGTTGTTTACCGATATAACGGGACGTCATTATCTTCTCGGTCATTATAATTATGTTAGAGTGGTATACCGATATAACGGGACGTCATTATCTTCTCGGTCATTATAATTATGTTAGAGTTGTATACCGATATAACGGGACGTCATTATCTTCTCGGTCATTATGATAAAGCTAGAGTTGTATACCGATATAACGGGACGTCATTATCTTCTCGGTCATTATAATTATGTTAGAGTTGTATACCGATATAACGGGACGTCATTATCTTCTCGGTCATTATAATTATGTTAGAGTTGTATACCGATATAACGGGACGTCATTATCTTCTCGGTCATTATAATTATGTTAGAGTTGTATACCGATATAACGGGACGTCATTATCTTCTCGGTCATTATAATTATGTTAGAGTTGTATACCGATATAACGTGACGTCATTATCTTCTCGGTCATTATAATTATGTTAGAGTTGTATACCAATATAACGTAACGTCATTATCTTCTCGGTCATTATAATTATGTTAGAGTTGTATACCGATATAACGTGACGTCATTATCTTCTCGGTCATTATAATTATGTTAGAGTTGTATACCGATATAACGGGACGTCATTATCTTCTCGGTCATTATAATTATGTTAGAGTTGTATACCGATATAACGTGACGTCATTATCTTCTCGGTCATTATGATTAGGTTAGAGTTGTATAACGATATAACGGGACGTCATTATCTTCTCGGTCATTATAATTATGTTAGAGTTGTATAACGATATAACGGGACGTCATTATCTTCTCGGTCATTATAATTATGTTAGAGTTGTATACCGATATAACGTGACGTCATTATCTTCTAGGTCATTATAATTATGTTAGAGTTGTATACCGATATAACGTAACGTCATTATCTTCTCGGTCATTATAATTATGTTAGAGTTGTATACCAATATAACGGGACGTCATTATCTTCTCGGTCATTATAATTATGTTAGAGTTGTATACCGATATAACGTAACGTCATTATCTTCTCGGTCATTATAATTATGTTAGAGTTGTATACCGATATAACGGGACGTCATTATCTTCTCGGTCATTATAATTATGTTAGAGTTGTATATCGATTTAACGGGACGTCATTATCTTCTCGTTTATTATAATAATGTTAGAGTTGTATACCGATATAACGGGACGTCATTATCTTCTCGGTCATTATGATTATGTTAGAGTTGTATACCGATATAACGGGACGTCATTATCTTCTCGGTCATTATAATAATGTTAGAGTTGTATACCAATATAACGTAACGTCATTATCTTCTCGGTCATTATAATTATGTTAGAGTTGTATACCAATATAACGGGACGTCATTATCTTCTCGGTCATTATAATTATGTTAGAGTTGTATACCGATATAACGGGACGTCATTATCTTCTCGGTCATTATAATTATGTTAGAGTTGTATAACGATATAACGGGACGTCATTATCTTCTCGGTCATTATAATTATGTTAGAGTTGTATACCAATATAACGGGACGTCATTATCTTCTCGGTCATTATAATTATGTTACAGTTGTATACCGATATAACGGGACGTCATTATCTTCTCGGTCATTGTAATTATGTTACAGTTGTATACCGATATAACGGGACGTCATTATCTTCTCGGTCATTATAATTATGTTAGAGTTGTATAACGATATAACGGGACGTCATTATCTTCTCGGTCATTATAATTATGTTAGAGTTGTATAACGATATAACGGGACGTCATTATCTTCTCGGTCATTATAATTATGTTAGAGTTGTATAACGATATAACGGGACGTCATTATCTTCTAGGTCATTATAATTATGTTAGAGTTGTATACCGATATAACGGGACGCCATTATCTTCTCGGTCATTATAATTATGTTACAGTTGTATACCGATATAACGGGACGTCATTATCTTCTCGGTCATTGTAATTATGTTACAGTTGTATACCGATATAACGGGACGTCATTATCTTCTCGGTCATTGTAATTATGTTACAGTTGTATACCGATATAACGGGACGTCATTATCTTCTCGGTCATTATAATTATGTTAGAGTTGTATACCGATATAACGGGACGTCATTATCTTCTCGGTCATTATAATTATGTTAGAGTTGTATACCGATATAACGGGACGTCATTATCTTCTCGGTCATTATAATTATGTTAGAGTTGTATACCGATATAACGGGACGTCATTATCTTCTCGGTCATTATAATTATGTTAGAGTTGTATACCGATATAACGTAACGTCATTATCTTCTCGGTCATTATGATTATGTTAGAGTTGTATACCGATATAACGGGACGTCATTATCTTCTCGGTCATTATAATTATGTTAGAGTTGTATACCGATATAACGTAACGTCATTATCTTCTCGGTCATTATAATTATGTTAGAGTTGTATACCGATATAACGTAACGTCATTATCTTCTCGGTCATTATAATTATGTTAGAGTTGTATACCGATATAACGGGACGTCATTATCTTCTCGGTCATTATAATTATGTTAGAGTTGTATACCAATATAACGGGACGTCATTATCTTCTCGGTCATTATAATTATGTTAGAGTTGTATACCGATATAACGGGACGTCATTATCTTCTCGGTCATTATAATTATGTTAGAGTTGTATACCGATATAACGGGACGTCATTATCTTCTCGGTCATTATAATTATGTTAGAGTTGTATACCAATATAACGGGACGTCATTATCTTCTCGGTCATCATAATTATGTTAGAGTTGTATACCGATATAACGGGACTTCATTATCTTCTCGGTCATCATAATTATGTTAGAGTTGTATAACGATATAACGGGACGTCATTATCTTCTCGGTCATTATAATTATGTTAGAGTTGTATAACGATATAACGGGACGTCATTATCTTCTCGGTCATTATAATTATGTTAGAGTTGTATACCGATATAACGGGACGTCATTATCTTCTCGGTCATTATAATTATGTTAGAGTTGTATAACGATATAACGGGACGTCATTATCTTCTCGGTCATTATAATTATGTTAGAGTTGTATAACGATATAACGGGACGTCATTATCTTCTCGGTCATTATAATTATGTTAGAGTTGTATACCAATAAAACGTGACGTCATTATCTTCTCGGTCATTATAATTATGTTAGAGTTGTATACCGATATAACGGGACGTCATTATCTTCTCGGTCATTATAATTATGTTAGAGTTGTATAACGATATAACGGGACGTCATTATCTTCTCGGTCATTATAATTATGTTAGAGTTGTATAACGATATAACGGGACGTCATTATCTTCTCGGTCATTATAATTATGTTAGAGTTGTATACCGATATAACGTGACGTCATTATCTTCTCGGTCATTATAATTATGTTAGAGTTGTATACCAATAAAACGTGACGTCATTATCTTCTCGGTCATTATAATTATGTTAGAGTTGTATACCGATATAACGGGACGTCATTATCTTCTCGGTCATTATAATTATGTAAGAGTTGTATAACGATATAACGGGACGTCATTATCTTCTCGGTCATTATAATTATGTTAGAGTTGTATAACGATATAACGGGACGTCATTATCTTCTCGGTCATTATAATTATGTTAGAGTTGTATAACGATATAACGGGACGTCATTATCTTCTCGGTCATTATAATTATGTTAGAGTTGTATAACGATATAACGGGACGTCATTATCTTCTCGGTCATTATAATTATGTTACAGTTGTATAACGATATAACGGGACGTCATTATCTTCTCGTTTATTATAATTATGTTATAGTTGTTTACCGATATAACGGGACGTCATTATCTTCTCGGTCATTATAATTATGTTAGAGTGGTATACCGATATAACGGGACGTCATTATCTTCTCGGTCATTATAATTATGTTAGAGTTGTATACCGATATAACGGGACGTCATTATCTTCTCGGTCATTATGATAAGGCTAGAGTTGTATACCGATATAACGGGACGTCATTATCTTCTCGGTCATTATAATTATGTTAGAGTTGTATACCGATATAACGGGACGTCATTATCTTCTCGGTCATTATAATTATGTTAGAGTTGTATACCGATATAACGGGACGTCATTATCTTCTCGGTCATTATAATTATGTTAGAGTTGTATACCGATATAACGGGACGTCATTATCTTCTCGGTCATTATAATTATGTTAGAGTTGTATACCGATATAACGTGACGTCATTATCTTCTCGGTCATTATAATTATGTTAGAGTTGTATACCAATATAACGTAACGTCATTATCTTCTCGGTCATTATAATTATGTTAGAGTTGTATACCGATATAACGTGACGTCATTATCTTCTCGGTCATTATAATTATGTTAGAGTTGTATACCGATATAACGGGACGTCATTATCTTCTCGGTCATTATAATTATGTTAGAGTTGTATACCGATATAACGTGACGTCATTATCTTCTCGGTCATTATGATTAGGTTAGAGTTGTATACCGATATAACGGGACGTCATTATCTTCTCGGTCATTATAATTATGTTAGAGTTGTATACCGATATAACGGGACGTCATTATCTTCTCGGTCATTATAATTATGTTAGAGTTGTATACCGATATAACGTGACGTCATTATCTTCTCGGTCATTATAATTATGCTCCTGGATACAGTAGAATACCCATCATGAATTAAACGTTAATGTCTGCAATGTAAATACAGCGTGTGTATTCTAATTGAAAGTGTATAAAGATTCTTAGAATCTCCCTGACATTATTTTTGTTTTGCACAACATTACAAAGGTATTTATCTTAAAGACTGTTTTTCGTTCCGTTTATTTGACCCGTTTATAAATAAAAAATATCGATATTTTCTGATAATTAAGAACACCATTTGAAATGTGTCTTTTTATTGTATACTCAGTAATAAATACAGAGTTTTTGCATATGCATTATGGCGCCAAAGCTACCAACACGTAATCGTCACCCATGCATTATTGGTTCAGTAATGCACCCCAAAACCCGTATTGGCCCTCTTCGCGGAACACCTCTAAATTTTACTTCGCATCAAACCATTCGGGTCTCTCAGGTTTTGACCTAGCTGCTGTGTTACAAACAAAACGGGAACAAAAACATGTCGTCACGAAGACGAACAGATCAAGATATGGGAGAGAAAGTTTTGAATTCCTTAGCAGCAAGATTGGTAGATTTATAATACCTAACAGATAAAGAAAGAATGATAGCAGAGGGTTTAGAAAAGTCTCGCTCCACAGTAGAAGTATATTTTTATGATAATTCTGGATGACCGGTGACAATCACATGATAGAAAAAAGAAATTTTGTAAAGGACGTTAGTGTTAAAAGTTATTGTTAATATGACAAAAAATGTACATAACATTTAATGTAAAACTTATAGAGACTTTAAACACTTAGATAATTTAAAATAAATAACTGTTTATTTTCAAATTTGTTGCATTTAATGAAAAATGAAGTTCATTCAATACGTTAAAACAATGGAATTATTCATTCTTTTAAAATTATATATTTTTCTGTGATTTATTACTAAGTATGCAATAAATTGAATAAAACATACCATTTTCCATATCGGATCCAATACAGGCCCATCGACCCAAATATTGGGTCCGATATGGAAAATGGTACGTATTATTCTCTATATATGGGAACTAGATATTGATTGGGCCACTTTTAAATATTAAAATAAAATAAAAAAATCACACACACGTTAAACTTGTATAAAGGGCACACTGAGATGTTTTTAGTAGAATCGGACATGTTGAAGGTCGATGTAGAACACATTGGAAACTTCAGACAAATACGGCTGTACTAACATATCAGTCTATCGGTTGTTGGTATCATGTCTAACCGTGGAATTTGCTTCTGACATGTGATGTGCTAGTTTTTGTTGATTTCGACAAAACATTCGAACACAATGCTTTGTTTTAAGCGAGAACAATAAGCTCTCCAGCACATTGCACGCGATAGGGCGACTATCAAAACGGACAGTAATTCTATTTTGACTTTGAATTACGAATGGCAACTAACAAAAATGTTACACAAATATGGAATATAGAGAAGTATTTTTATTATGATATCTTTATATGATAATAGTATGACTTCTGTACACTGCAAAGAATGTTTGCAAGACAAATGTTCAGATATATGTAGTTTTGTCCTTCAAATTAGCGGTGGAGCTACCGTGGTATTTTTTCTAAACCCAGTCTTTTTGCTATATTCAAGAGTATTAATAAGAGGGTATTTGAATTACAAATGCTAGCTGATAAAAGTGAACCATATCCACCGCAAAAATCAGAATGTATATATACATCTGTGTGTGGCCCAGAGAACCATATCCACCAATCAAATATCAGAATGTACATGGCCCAGAGAACTTTATCCACCAATCAAATATCAGAATGTATATCCCAGAGAACAATGGCCACCAATCAAATATCAGAATGTATATCCCAGAGAGCAATGGACATTAATCAAATATCAGAATGTGTATCCCAGAGAACAATGGCCATTAATCAAATATCAGAATGTGTATCCCAGAGAACAATGGCCATTAATCAAATATCAGAATGTGTATCCCAGAGAACAATGGCCACCAATCAAATATCAGAATGTATATCCCAGAGAACAATGGCCACCAATCAAATATCAGAATGTGTATCACAGAGAACCATATCCACCAACCAAAAATCAGAATGTGTATCACAGAGAACAATGGTCATTAATCAAATATCAGAATGTGTATCACAGAGAACAATGGCCACCAATCAAATATCAGAATGTATATCCCCGAGAACAATGGTCATTAATCAAATATCAGAATGTGTATCACAGAGAACAATGGCCACCAATCAAATATCAGAATGTATATCCCCGAGAACAATGGCCACCAATCAAATATCAAAATGTGTATCACAGAGAACAATGGTCATTAATCAAATATCAGAATGTGTATCACAGAGAACAATGGCCATTAATCAAATATCAGAATGTGTATCACAGAGAACAATGGCCACCAATCAAATATCAGAATTTATATCCCAGAGAACAATGGCCATTTATCAAATATCAAAATGTGTATCACAGAGAACAATGGTCATTAATCAAATATCAGAATGTGTATCACAGAGAACAATGGCCACCAATCAAATATCAGAATGTATATCCCCGAGAACAATGGCCACCAATCAAATATCAAAATGTGTATCACAGAGAACAATGGTCATTAATCAAATATCAGAATGTGTATCACAGAGAACAATGGCCACCAATCAAATATCAGAATGTATATCCCCAAGAACAATGGCCACCAATCAAATATCAGAATGTGTATCACAGAGAACAATGGTCATTAATCAAATATCAGAATGTGTATCACAGAGAACAATGGTCATTAATCAAATATCAGAATGTATATCCCAGAGAACAATGGTCATTAATCAAATATCAGAATGTATATCCCAGAGAACAATGGCCACCAATCAAATATCAAAACGTGTATCACAGAGAACAATGGCCACCAATCAAATATCAAAATGTGTATCACAGAGAACAATGGTCATTAATCAAATATCAGAATGTGTATCACAGAGAACAATGGCCACCAATCAAATATCAGAATGTGTATCACAGAGAACAATGGCCACCAATCAAATATCAGAATTTATATCCCAGAGAACAATGGCCATTAATCAAATATCAGAATTTATATCCCAGAGAACAATGGCCATTAATCAAATATCAGAATGTGTATCCCCAGAGAGCAATGATCACCAACCAAATATCAGAATGTGTATCACAGAGAACAATGGCCACCAATCAAATATCAGAATGTGTATCACAGAGAACAATGGTCACCAACCAAATATCAGAATGTATATCACAGAGAACAATGGCCACCAATCAAATATCAGAATGTGTATCACAGAGAACAATGGTCACCAAATCAAATATCAGAATGTGTATCACAGAGAACAATGGCCACCAAATCAAATATCAGAATGTGTATCACAGAGAACAATGGCCATTAATCAAATATCAGAATGTGTATCACAGAGAACAATGGCCACCAATCAAATATCAAAATGTGTATCACAGAGAACAATGGTCACCAATCAAATATCAGAATGTGTATCACAGAGAACAATGGCCATTAATCAAATATCAGAATGTGTATCACAGAGAACAATGGCCACCAATCAAATATCAGAATGTGTATCACAGAGAACAATGGCCACCAATCAAATATCAGAATGTGTATCACAGAGAACAATGGCCACCAATCAAATATCAAAATGTGTATCACAGAGAACAATGGCCATTAATCAAATATCAGAATATGTATCCCCAGAGAGCAATGGTCACCAATCAAATATCAAAATGTGTACCACAGAGAACAATGGCCATTAATCAAATATCAGAATGTGTATCCCCAGAGAGCAATGGTCACCAACCAAATATCAGAATGTGTATCACAGAGAACAATGGCCACCAATCAAATATCAAAATGTGTATCACAGAGAACAATGGCCATTAATCAAATATCAGAATGTGTATCACAGAGAACAATGGCCACCAATCAAATATCAGAATTAGTATCCCCGAGAACAATGGCCACGTTCCACTACAATGTAAATGTGTATTCGCCTGTGACGACTGTTCTGTTATGAACAGTGGGTATCTGGAAACGTTCTACAGTAGTTTCTTGGTTGCCGAATCAACAGATTAATATGTAAAAACTGCAAGGATCCTCGTCGCTTACTGACGGTTGAAAACCTTTAACGGATCAAAGCTATATGTAACACAGGCAGGCTATGAAATTAACAATACAAACTTGTATTATCTATCATCATGTTCAATTGGGTATGTTCTATAATATAGTGAGAAGGACTTGGTTTATTTATCATAACGGAATAAAAGTATGACACAACTTGTATACAATTATCCTAAATCTACATAATACATGTACTATCAGGATCTGTTCTAAGTACAATTCGCACCAATCTACATAATACTATCAGGATCTGTTCTAAATACAATTTTACAATGTTTCACGCTACCTTTATTTCAATTAGTAAATTTATCAAAATATGAACACAGACGTACAAGTACAATTGAAAACAGCACAGCTTCACTTTACACACATATATAAGACTAATTATATATCACTTTATTTTGTTGATCAAAGTTCTAGCACAATAACATTAATTTCTTAACTCTATTTTACTCGTGGTTCATTTTGCCGTCTTCCAATACATCAATACACTAACCAACGGCCCACACGAACCTTAAATACCAACAGGATCCTAGAATACCGCCCAGCCAGCCCACTCAGTGCCTCTATGTTATAAACTATGATGCTAATTACTCGTGACGTCACCATCCTTGTCGTAGTGCTGGGGGGTGGTAGACGCGACCGGAATAGGTCGTGACTTCCGTCTAATCTATGGGGGTGCGTCAGTCCTTCCCCGAAACGTTAGGCACACAGTTGTACTTCTGGCATTTATATTGGTGTGATGTCAACAAGGCCATCCTAACATGATATTAGTGCATGGAACTACGTAGTAATATGATTTTATGTCAACCGAAACTATATATTACTGCTGGTAATATGAACAGGTTGTCTATATGGATACGCTGTGTCATTTGGAAATTCAGATATACATTACAGTATTGTTGCTAATTCCAGTAAAAAACCAATAACGTGTCTAAAAGAGGCCCGAACCAAAAACACAAATAAAACGCAAAAACGACCTTCCATGTGTTAATCATTACGTTGTTTTGCTAAGTAAGTTATATGTTTAACTGTAGTGAACGTTGGTTTTTTTAGTAAGCTATGTGCTAATAAAGCATTGAGCTGCCTTTAGTTGGCATTCATAGGAAATATGAATGCCAACGTGACAAAGGCAAATTCAATAATGAAGTGCGTTAGCGCTTTATGTTAAATGTGCCTTTGTCATGTCGTCCAACTAAAAGCAGTTCATGTATTTCGTAGTAAACGATTTGAAATTATACAAGACTAGTTTAATTTTACCTTTAAATTCATTAATTAAAGGGATTTTGCGCACCTGACCCTTTTGCTTCTACATTAGTTTAGACATTTTGGATTCCCACCTTTTGGCCCCTAGCATCATTGAAAAGTCCTAGAAGGACGAAACAGCTGTACATTGTATGACGCAGTTTTATTCATGTTTTTCGGCATACTGTATCTATTTCTAAATTTAAAAGGTGCAGCATATGTGTTTTTTACGTCATCGTTTCTATTTACTATTTGCAGAATATGTTTATCTCATAAAAAATCAATTACACTTTTTATTTCTCAGCATTTAGCTAAAATAATGAATGCATCGCGCATGCTTGTTTCATCAATAAAACAGACAACATGAATGGAATATGTAGCTAGTGCGTACCATGCAGCCTAAACATATATATACATTTAAATTTATTTATATTTTGAATGAACCCTTGTAATAGTCACATGGCATTCTATCCATCCTGCATCATCCCTTTTTCTTTTCTTCTTATCTTCTATTTATTTTCTCACTATGTGTT
Source organism: Mimachlamys varia (assembly GCA_947623455.1). Lineage (NCBI taxonomy): Eukaryota > Metazoa > Mollusca > Bivalvia > Pectinida > Pectinidae > Mimachlamys > Mimachlamys varia. Next base: position 6,672,365 of record OX392529.1, read on the forward strand.
CTCTTTACTTATAAAATGTATTACACTATAGTTATAATGAATATTGTACATGTCGCTATTGCTATACTTTGTTATATAATTGTTGAGGAGCGGGCTTTCATAAGTTGGTATAACTTGTGCCCAATCCTATTGTTTTAAAGCAATAAAATATATTCAAATCATCAATAAAACAGCCTAAGCCCGGGCACGGTCAGTGAGATCAGACGGAACAATTGTGACGTCATAATAATGATGACTTCAACAATCCATCAATGCAAGTACACTCGTGTGAAGTTTCATCACAATCTTTCCAATAGTTTGAGAAACGCGTCAGGAACCTCTCTGGCGGAACTCGGAAGTAAATTTGGAAGATAAATACACACCCCCTTCATTTGGGGGACATAACGAGGTGCAGGTTCGTTTTTACCGAACTGGTCTAAGGACGATTCTAGCGACACTGCAGTTAATGTTATGTTTGATCTATTCGTGTGATTGTGTGGGATTAGACAGTGACGTCAGGCCTGCTATTATCTCAGTAACAAATGACTGATGTATTTCAAGTAAAGCGATTCATTCTTTTAGAGTGAAAGTCTATCGGGAATGGCTAAATTTGGGGCCCCGCTGCCAGTCACGGCCGGGATGACGTCAGCATTTCTTTATACGGAAGTACAATCAACTTACAGCATTAAACGTATTAATGTGACGCAATTTACAACTTATTTATAGATCAGTTAAGACATAATGCTAAGTGTAAAAAAACACATGGTACAGTTTGTATATGTTTTTGATTGCAATACATAAAACAAACGTACCTGTACAAATACAATGTATGGCACTTTGAAGACTGAGATTCACTCCCTTGGGACGAGAGTGTGATAGAATCGTTCACTCCCTAGAAGTGAGTGTTATAGAATCGTTCACTCCCTAGAAGTGAGTGTTATAGAATCGTTCACTCCCTAGAAGTCAGTGTGGTAGAACCGTTCACTCCCTAGGGGTGAATGTGATAGAATCGTTCACTCCCTAGGGGTCAGTGTGATAGAATCGTTCACTCCCTAGGGGTTAGTGTGATAGAACAGTTCACTCCCTAGGAGTCAGAGTGATAGAATCGTTCACTCCCTAGGAGTGAGTGTGATGGAATCGTTCACTCCCTAGGATTGAGTGTGATAGAACAGTTCACTCCCTAGGGTTGAGTGTGATAGAACAGTTCACTCCCTAGGGTTGAGTGTGATAGAATCGTTCACTCCCTAGGGTTGAGTGTGATAGAACAGTTCACTCCCTAGGGGTGAGTGTGATAGAATCGTTCACTCCCTAGGGGTGAATGTGATAGAATCGTTAACCTCCTAGGGGTGAGTGTGATAGAATCGTTAACTCCCTAGGGGTGAGTGTGATGGAATCGTTCACTCCCTAGGGGTGAGTGTGATAGAATCGTTAACTCCCTAGCGGTGCGTGTGATAGAATCGTTCACTCCCTAGGGGTCAGAGTGATAGAATCGTTCACTCCATAGGGTGAGTGTGATAGAATCGTTAACTCCCTAGCGGTGCGTGTAATAGAATCGTTCACTCCCTAGGGGTCAGAGTGATAGAATAGTTCACTCCCTAGGGGTGAGTGTGATAGAATCGTTCACGCCCTCGGGGTGAGTATGATAGAATCGTTCACTCCCTAGGGGTGAGTGTGATGGAATCGTTCACTCCCTAGGGGTGAGTGTGATAGAATCGTTCACTCCCTAGGGTTGAGTGTGATAGAATCGTTCACTCCCTAGGGGTGAGTGTGATAGAATCGTTAACTCCCTAGGGGTGAGTGTGATGGAATCGTTCACTCCCTAGCGGTGCGTGTGATAGAACAGTTCACTCCCTAGGGGTGAGTGTGATAGAATCGTTCACTCCCTAGGGGTGAGTGTGATGGAATCGTTCACTCCCTAGGGGTGAGTGTGATGGAATCGTTCACTCCCTAGGGGTGAGTGTGATAGAATCGTTCACTCCCTAGGGTTGAGTGTGATAGAATAGTTCACTCCCTAGGGGTGAGTGTGATGGAATCGTTCACTCCCTAGGGGTGAGTGTGATGGAATCGTTCACTCCCTAGGGGTGAGTGTGATAGAATCGTTCACTCCCTAGGGTTGAGTGTGATAGAATCGTTCACTCCCTAGGGTTGAGTGTGATAGAATCGTTCACTCCCTAGGGTTGAGTGTGATAGAATCGTTCACTCCCTAGGGGTGAGTGTGATGGAATCGTTCACTCCCTAGCGGTGCGTGTGATAGAATCGTTCACTCCCTAGGAGTCAGAGTGATAGAATCGTTCACTCCCTAGGGGTGAGTGTGATAGAATCGTTCACTCCCTAGGGGTGAGTGTGATAGAATCGTTCACTCCCTAGGGGTGAGTGTGATGGAATCGTTCACTCCCTAGGGGTGCGTGTGATAGAATCGTTCACTCCCTAGGAGTCAGAGTGATAGAATCGTTCACTCCATAGGGGTGAGTGTGATAGAATCGTTCACTCCCTAGGGGTGAGTGTGATAGAATCGTTCACGCCCTAGGAGTCAAAGTGATAGAATAGTTCATTCCCTAGGGATGAGTGTGATAGAATCGTTCACGCCCTAGGGGTGAGTATGATAGAATCGTTCACTCCCTAGGAGTGAGTGTGATAGAATCGTTAACTCCCTAGGGGTGAGTGTGATAGAATCGTTAACTCCCTAGGGGTGAGTGTGATAGAATCGTTCACTCCCTAGGGGTCAGTGTAATAGAATCGTTCACTCCCCTGAAGAGAGCTGTCATATTTAAAACGTGCGAGATATATATATGTCGTATATAAAAACGCAACTAAGCTTTATTTTATAAAAAAAAACCGATGAGAGGTGTCTTATATAAAAGGCACATGAGCTGTTTTATAAAAAAACGCGCGAGATATGTCTTTTATAAAAAGGCGCGTGGGCTGTCCTTTATAAAAAGGCGCGAGATTTGTCGTATATAAAACGCGCTTGAGCTCTCTTATATACATAGGGGCGTAAGTTGTCTAAAATAAAATCGCACGAGAGCTGTCTTATATACAATGTAAAAAGGCGCTTGAGCTATGTTTTATAAAAGCACGCGTGAGTGGTCTTATTCAAAAACTCATGAGAGCTGTCTTATATGAAAACCCGCGTGAGTTGTAAGCATTATATAAAATGCACGAGCGGTGTCTTGTAACAGAGGTCTTTTTTTTCAATGCCTCCGCTAGGAGTCGAACCCGGAACCTCTGGCTACTCGTAGTAATCTTACGCTCAACCGATCGAGCTAAAGAGTTCTCTCTAGCCGAGCGGTATATTGTAGCTTCTATTTACCAGGGTTACATAACAACGCGCGTGAGTTGTAAATATTATATAAAATGCAAGAGCAGTGTCTTATATAAGAACGCGCGTGAGTTGTAAGTATTATTTAAAATGCACGAGCGTTGTCTTATATAAGAACGCGCGTGAGTTGTAAGTATTATATAAAATGCACGAGCGTTGTCTTATATAAGAACGCGCGTGAGTTGTCTTATATATTAGTGCACGATAGTAGTCTTATATATTGACGCGCGTGATATGCCTTATATAAAATCGCGCGAAAGCTATCTTAAAAATTTATATAATTATGCGCACGTATTAGCTGTCTTATGTAAAAACGCGCGTGATATATTTTATATGATAACGCAAGTGGGTTCAACCGTTGTCTCGCGCGACTTTATATAAGACAGCCCTCGTGAGTTTTTGTGTCGCCTCCGACGGATGTCGGAAAGGCGACACATAGGGGTTACTGACGATGACGGCGACGGCGGCGTCAACAATTAAAGTTTTGCGTTTAGCTCTGTTTCTGACAAAGTTACGTCAACCAAACCTCATACTACCCATGCTTCATAGATGAAGCATGGGTAGTAGAGCCTACTGGGCTAAAAAAATTCATGGATTTCTGCTTTTTTGGGGTAAAAATCTCAAATTTCTGGAATTACAACGTTAAAGTTTTGCGTTTAGCTCTTGCATATTAGGCTGTTTCTGACTAAGTATAAAAGCTACAGCAACCAAACTTGGTATGTAGGTGTATTAGGACTCAACGAACACTATCGCACCTTCCGTTTCATGATTCAACAAAATGGCCGAAATTTCCTTGCCACTGATTGGTCGAAATTTAGATATTGTCCAATTTCACTCCAAATTGGTATGTAGGTGTATTATGACTCTACGAACACTATCGCAACTTCCGTTTCATGATTCAACAAAATGGCCGAAATTTCCTTGCCACTGATTGGTCGAAATTTAGATATTGTCCAAATTCACTCCAAATTGGTATGTAGGTGTATTATGACTCTACGAACACTATCGCAACTTCCGTTTCATGATTCAACAAAATGCCCGCCATTTCCTTTCCACTGATTGGTCGAAATTTAGATATTGTCCAATTTCACTCAAAATTGGTATGTAGGTGTGTTAGGACTCTACAAACACTATCGCAATTTCCGTTTCATGATTCAACAAATTGGAAGCCATTTCTTTGCCACTGACTGGTCAAAATTTCAATATTGTCCGATTTCAATCAAATTTGGTAAATAGGTGAATTATGACTCTACGAACACTATCACTTTTGACAAAGGCGACACATATAATTACGCGTAATTCTTGTTGTAAATATAGGACAGATCACGCGCGTTTTATATATACGACATTTCTCGCGCGTTTTTATATTATAAAAACGCACGTGAGTTGTACGTCTTATATAAGCACGAGAACTGTTTATATAAAAACGCGCGGAGGTTGTCAAGATCGATCTAGATCACGACAATTCACACGCGTTATTATTCGAAAACATCATGATACAATGTTGCTACATGTATCGCGTCATCACTTTATGCAGTGGTACATGTACAAGAGTAACGTCACTTATTTCATTACACGCTGCATCTGCCGTTGCTGAAGGTGTAAATATAAGTTTGAATGGAGAAAGAGAAATCGTAGCCATCGGGATCAAATTTATGAATATTACATGTAGCACCTAGTTATGCCTCCCGCTAAAAGTCTTTAACGTTACCTTTAGGTTGATATTGCTGATTCTATATTACACAGGGGTGATTGATTCTGTTAATATCACACCGGTAAAAGTGCGCTACACCTGTACGGGGTAACAAAATATCAACTAAAAACCTATTGTGGTATTGATCAACATTGGACTTGCTGATGTTAATACGTTGTTACATTAACTTAGTAGAGTAATTTTCACCGAGAACGCCATTCGAGGTTGATATAACATATCCAGGGTTATACAACAACGTACTATTAACCGAGGTAAAAGTCTGTAAGTCTTAGGTCACACATTAATATATATGCAACTTAACAAAAGCTTAATTAATTAATTAATTAATCCAACTACTAGTAAGTAACAAGATAATAATTTAGAAGCATGATTCAAGTGAAAGACAAAAATAGAAGCATTGGTGGGGTAGATAGCCAAAATTAGTCAATTAGAATCGAGGAGAAACAGAGGAAACATTAATGTAATATATATATATATACGGTTATTAGCTCACCTGGTCTGAAGGACCAAGGTGAGACTATGCAATACCGTGGCGTTTGGCGTCCGTTCGTCCGTTCGTCCGTTCGTCCGTCCGTCCGTCCGTCCGTCAGTCCGTTCGTCAACAAATGACTTCTTCTTAACCGCTTATCGGAATTTTATCAAATTTGATGGGAAGCATCCCTATGTGGCATGGATTCAAATTTGTACAAATGAAGGGACTGACACCACAGGCGCCTGAGGGGCGGGACCAAAATGGTCCATTTGGCAATATTCATATTAGCGACTTATTCTCTGGATCTAATCAATGTACAACATTCATATTTCAGTGGACGTATCACTACATTTGTATGAGGTTGAGATTCAAAGTTTATACAAATGGGGCTGATCCCCCAGGGCCCTGAGGGGCGAGGTCGTAAGGGGTCCATTTGGCACTATTCATATTAATGACTAATGAATAGGTGGTTGGGATTCAAATTTCTACAAATGATGGACCTGATGTGTGGAGCCAAAAACTGGCAAATAATCTATATTTGATACAAAACAATTTCAAATAATTTATCTCTATGTTTTCTTTTGAATCTTTTGAATCAGAAAGCTAAGTGTTCATTAATTACATTACTGCATGGGAAAATACTATTGTATCAGATCACACCCTGAAAAAGTGTGCGTAATATCACTTACACATGAATTATTGTCACATATATATGCTGAAATCCGGGTGAGCAAAACAGGCCCAAAAGTATAGATTACAAACAACGGTCTAGTAAGCTACTATTGTTCCATGTGTGAAATGCACTTTATTATGTGTATTGAATGATGTGTACTGACGACGTCATGGTTTTTCAGTAAATGCAATTTGCAGCAAGGATTACCGCCCGGAGAAAAATCGATACTGAATGGGAATGTTATAACATGTAATTGAGAGGTCTAAGATATAGATCTATTTATATACAACCTGTTGTAACATGATAATCTTGAGATGATGTAACGATTCCAATTAAAATATACAAATATATCAGCTTTATCATACCTAAAATACATAGACATGTAAGCTTCATGTATGACGTCTGCAATGTCCTCTACTGTTACCCCACACTGTACTGTCCTCTGTTAACCCACACTGTACTGTCCTCTACTGTTACCCCACACTGTACTGTCCTCTGTTAACCCACACTATACTGTCCTCTACTGTTACCCCACACTGTACTGTCCTCTACTGTTATCACACACTGTACTGTCCTCTACTGTTACCCTACACTGTACTGTCCTCTGTTACCTTACACTGTACTGTCCTCTATTGTTACCCTACACTGTACTGTCCTCTACGGTTACCCTACACTGTACTGTCCTCTACTGTTACCACACACTGTACTGTCCTCTACTGCTACCCCACACTGTACTGTCCTCTACTGCTACCCCACACTATACTGTCCTCTACTGTTACCCCACACTGTACCGTCCTCTACTGTTACCCCACACTGTAATGTTCTCTACTGTTACCCCATACTGTACTGTTCTCTACTGTTACCCCACACTGTTCTGTCCTCTACTGTTACCCTACACTGTACTGTCCTCTACTGTAACCCCACACTGTACTGTCCTCTACTGTTACCCCACACTGTACTGTCCTCTACTGTTACCCCACACTGTACTGTCCTCTACTGTTACCCCACACTGTACTGTCCTCTACTGTTACCCCACACTGTACTGTCCTCTACTGTTACCTCACACTGTACTTTCCTCTACTGTTACCCCACACTGTACTGTCCTCTACTGCTACCCCACACTATACTGTCCTCTACTGTTATCACACACTGTACTGTCCTCTACTGTAACCCCACACTGTACTGTCCTCTACTGTTACCCTACACTGTACTGTCCTCTACTGTTACCTTACACTGTACTGTCCTCTACTGTTACCTTACACTGTACTGTCCTCTACTGTTACCCCACACTGTACTGTCCTCTACTGTTACCCTACACTGTACTGTCCTCTACTGTTACCCTACACTGTACTGTCCTCTATTGTTACCCTACACTGTACTGTCCTCTACTGTTACCCTACACTGTACTGATCTCCACTGTTACCTTACACTGTACTGTCCTCTACTGTTACCCTACACTGTACTGTCCTCTACTGTTACCCTACACTGTACTGTCCTCTATTGTTACCCTACACTGTACTGTCCTCTACTGTTACCCTACACTGTACTGTCCTCTATTGTTACCTTACACTGTACTGTCCTCTATTGTTACCCTACACTGTACTGTCCTCTACTGCTACCCCACACTGTACTGTCCTCTACTGTTACCACACACTGTACTGTCCTCTACTGCTACCCCACACTGTACTGTCCTCTACTGCTACCCCACACTATACTGTCCTCTACTGCTACCCCACACTATACTGTCCTCTACTGTTACCCCACACTGTACCGTCCTCTACTGTTACCCCACACTGTAATGTCCTCTACTGTTACCCCATACTGTACTGTCCTCAACATTATTTTTCACCATTTACATGACAGTACACATGATTATTGGAAATCTTGTTTTACCTTTGCTACCGTCCCGTATTTCAGTCACCTCAGACAATACAGTTTCGGTTAAATTTTCTAATATAAACAGGAGTTGATCACGCGTGTAAATAATTCTATTAAGAATGCACTATATTATATGTACCTTGTTATGTTTTACAAGGTCGATTTTATATTGATCTGAAAGAATATCTTTTTCCTTTCCATCTGATGATATACGTGTTAATCTACCGAGACAAGGATCTATCTAGTTAGCCTGAGATGCCGTATCTTTTTAAGGCTATACTTAAATTCACAACCTAATATCCGATTCATTAGTAAGAGTAATTTACTTGCGACAAACTCATCTTGTTTTATAACTCAATAGAGGCCATGGCGACTGTTTATCAGGTAATGATTTCCATCACATTCTTACAGTTACCTAAGGCCACAGTCATGTGATCCCCATAGGTTACATTGCCCCTCGCCACCCCTTCAGACTATAACAACGCACCAGCAGTGCCCCCTCGCCACCCCTTCAGACTATAACAACGCACCAGCAGTGCCCCCTCGTCACCCCTTCAGACTATAACAACGCACCAGCAGTGCTCCTCGCCACCCCTTCAGACTATAACAACGCACCAGCAGTGCCCCCTCACCACCCCTTCAGGCTATGACAACGCACCAGCAATGCCCCCTCGCCACCCCTTCAGGTTATAACAACGCACCAGCAGTGCCCCCTCGCCACCCCTTCAGGTTATAACAACGCACCAGCAGTGCCCCCTCGCCACCCCTTCAGGCTATAACAACGCACCAGCAGTGCCCCTCGCCACCCCTTCAGACTATAACAACGCACCAGCAGTGCCCCCTCGCCACCCCTTCAGACTATAACAACGCACCAGCAGTGCCCCCTCGCCACCCTTTCAGACTATAACAACGCACCAGCAAAGCCCCCTCGCCACCCCTTCAGACTATAACAACGCACCAGCAGTGCCCCCTCGCCAACCCTTCAGGCTATAACAACGCACCAGCAATGCCCCCTCGCCACCCCTTCAGACTATAACAACGCACCAGCAATGCCCCCTCGCCACCCCTTCATGTTATAACAAAGCACCAGCAGTGCCCCCTCGCCACCCCTTCAGGCTATAACAACGCACCAGCAGTGCCCCCTCGCCACCCCTTCATGTTATAACAACGCACCAGCAGTGCCCCCTCACCACCCCTTCAGGTTATAACAACGCACCAGCAGTGCCCCTCGCCACCCCTTCAGGTTATAACAACGCACCAGCAGTGCCCCTTGCCACCCCTTCATGTTATAACAACGCACCAGCAGTGTCCACTCGCCACCCCTTCAGGCTATAACAACGCACCAGCAGTGCCCCTCGCCACCCCTTCATGTTATAACAACGCACCAGCAGTGCCCCTCGCCACCCCTTCATGTTATAACAACGCACCAGCAGTGCCCCCTCGCCACCCCTTCAGGCTATAACAACGCATCAGCAGTGCCCCTCGTCACCCCTTCATGTTATAACAACGCACCAGCAGTGCCCCCTCGCCATCCCTTCGGGCTATAACAACGCACCAACAGTGCCCCTCGTCACCCCTTCATGTTATAACAACGCACCAGCAGTGCCCCCTCGCCACCCCTTCAGGCTATAACAACGCACCAGCAGTGCCCCCTCGCCACCCCTTCAGGCTATAACAACGCACTAGCAGTGCCCCTCGTCAACCCTTCATGTTATAACAACGCACCAGGAGTGCCCCCTCGCCACCCCTTCAGGCTATAACAACGCACCAGCAGTGCCCCTCGTCACCCCTTCATGTTATAACAGCGCACAAGCAGTGCCCCCTCGCCACCCCTTCAGGCTATAACAACGCACCAGCAGTGCCCCCTCGCCACCCCTTCAGGTTTTAACAACGCACCAGCAGTGTCCCCTCGCCACCCCTTCATGTTATAACAACGCACCAGCAGTGCCCCCTCGTCACCCCTTCATGTTATAACAACGCACCAGCAGTGCCCCCTCGCCACCCCTTCAGATTATAACAACGCACCAGCAGTGCCCCCTCGCCACCCCTTCAGGTTATAACAACGCATCAGCAGTGCCCCCTCGCCACCCCTTCAGGTTATAACAACGCACCAGCAGTGCCCCCTCGCCACCCCTTCAGGCTATAACAACGCACCAGCAGTGCCCCCTCGCCACCCCTTCAGACTAAAATAACGCCCTAGTAAACAAAGCCCTAAAAGTCTATCAAATTGGTTGTTGTGGTTCTCTTTTAAACGTTCGGTATTATAAGGTAACGACATCATCAATAGACGGTATTATGTGATCCGGCGGAATGCTGTGGTGGGTGGTTCACCAGTTGTCATTATAATGTGACCGGGCGGGATGCTGTGGTGGGTGTTCACTAGTTGTCAGTATAATATTTTCCTCTACTGTAACCCTACACTGTACTGTCCCCTACTGTTACCCTACACTGTACTGTCCCCTACTGTTACCCTACACGGTACTGTCCTCTACTGTTACCCCACACTGTACTGTCCTCTACTGTTACCCTACACTGTACTGTCCCCTACTGTTACCCTACACGGTACTGTCCTCTACTGTTACCTTTCACTGTACTGTCCTCTACTGTAACCCAACATAGTACTGTCCTTTACTGTTACCCTACACTGTACTGTCCTCTATTGTTACCCCACACTGTAGTGTCATCTACTGTTACCCCACATTGTACTGTCCTCTACTGTTATCAAACACTGTACTGTCATCTACTGTTACCCCACACTGTACTGTCCTCTACTGTTATCACACACTGTAGTGTCCTCTACTGTTACCCCACACTGTACTGTCCTCTACTGTTATCACACACTGAATTGTCCTCTACTGTTATCCTACACTGTACTGTCCTCTACTGTTACCCCACACTGTACTGTCCTCTACTGTTATCACACACTGTACTGTCCTCTACTGCTACCCCACACTGTACTGTCCTCTACTGCTACCCCACACTATACTGTCCTCTACTGCTACCCCACACTATACTGTCCTCTACTGTTATCACACACTGTACTGTCCTCTATTGTTACCTTACACTGTACTGTCCTCTACTGTTACCCCACACTGTACTGTCCTCTAATGTTACCCTACACTGTACTGTCCTCTACTGTTACCCCACACTGTACTGTCCTCTACTGTTACCCCACACTGTACTGTCCTCTACTGTTACCCTACACGGTACTTTCCTCTACTGTTATCACACACTGTACTGTCCTCTAATGTTACCCTACACCGTTCTGTCCTCTACTGTTATCACACACTGTACTTTCCTCTACTGTTACCCTACACTGTACTGTCCTCTACTGCTACCCCACACTGCACTGTCCTCTACTGTTATCACACACTGTACTGACCGGGCGGGATGCTGTGGTGGGTGGTTCACCAGTTGTCAGTATAATGTGACCGGGCGGGATGCTGTGGTGGGTGTTCACTACTTGTCAGTATAATGTGACCGGGCAGGATGCTGTGCTGGGTGGTTCACTAGTTGTCGGTATTATGTGATCCGGCGCAATGCTGTGCTGGGTGGTTCACCAGTTGTCAGTATAATGTGACCGGGCAGGATGCTGTGCTTGGTGGTTCACTAGTTGTTGGTATTATGTGACCCGGCGGAATGCTGTGCTGGGTGATTCACTAGTTGTCGGTACTATGTGACCCGGCGGAATACTGTGCTGGGTGGTTCACCAGTTGTCAGTATAATGTGACCGGGCGGGATGCTGTGCTGGGTGGTTCACCAGTTATCAGTATAATGTGACCGGGCGGGATGCTGTGCTGGGTGGTTCACCAGTTATCAGTATAATGTGACCGGGCAGGATGCTGTGCTGGGTGATTCACTAGTTGTTGGTATTATGTGATCCGGCGAAATGCTGTTCTGGGTGGTTCACCAGTTGTCAGTATAATGTGACCGGGCGGGATGCTGTGGTGGGTGGTTCACCAGTTGTCAGTATAATGTGACCGGGCGGGATGCTGTGGTGGGTGTTCACCAGTTGTCAGTATAATGTGACCGGGCAGGATGCTGTGCTGGGTGGTTCACTAGTTGTTGGTATTATGTGACCCGGCGGAATGCTGTTCTGGGTGGTTCACCAGTTGTCGGTATAATGTGACCGGGCAGGATGCTGTGCTGGGTGGTTCACTAGTTGTTGGTATTATGTGACCCGGCGGAATGCTGTTCTGGGTGGTTCACCAGTTGTCGGTATTCTGTGACCGGGCGGGATGCTGTGTTGGGTGGTTTACTAGTTGTCGGTATTATGTGACCCGGCGGAATGCTGTGCTGGGTGATTTACTAGTTGTCGGTACTATGTGACCCGGCGGAATGCTGTGCTGGGTGGTTCACCAGTTGTCGGTATTATGTGACCCGGCGGAATGCTGTGCTGGGTGGTTCACCAGTTGTCAGTATAATGTGAACGGGCGGGATGCTGTGATGGGTGTTCACCAGTTATCAATATAATGTGACCAGGCAGGATGCTGTGCTGGGTGGTTCACTAGTTGTCGGTATTATGTGACCGGGCGGAATGCTGTGCTTGGTGGTTCACCAGTTGTCATTATAATGTGGCACGGCGGGATGCTGTAGTGGGTGGTTCACCAGTTGTCGGTATTATTTGACCGGGCGGAATGCTGTGCTGGGTGGTTTACTAGTTGTCGGTATTATGTGATCCGGCGGATTGCTGTGCTGGGTGGTTCACTAGTTGTCGGTATTATTTGACCGGGCGGAATGCTATGCTGGGTGGTTTACTAGTTATCGGTATAATGTGACCGGGTGGAATGCTGTGCTGGGTGGTTTACTAGTTGTCGGTATTATGTGATCCGGCGGATTGCTGTGCTGGGTGGTTCACTAGTTGTCGGTATTATTTGACCGGGCGGAATGCTGTGCTGGGTGGTTTACTAGTTGTCGGTATAATGTGACCGGGTGGAATGCTGTGCTGGGTGGTTCACTAGTTGTCGGTATTATGTGACCGGGCGGAATGCTGTGCTGGGTGGTTTACTAGTTGTCGGTATAATGTGACCGGGTGGAATGCTGTGCTTTGTGGTTCACTAGTTGTCGGTATTATTTGACCGGGCGGAATGCTGTGCTGGGTGGTTCACTAGTTGTCGGTATAATGTGACCGGGTGGAATGCTGTGCTGGGTGGTTTACTAGTTGTCGGTATAATGTGACCGGTCGGAATGCTGTGCTGGGTGGTTTACTAGTTGTCGGTATTATGTGATCCGGCGGATTGCTGTGCTGGGTGGTTCACTAGTTGTCGGTATTATTTGACCGGGCGGAATGATGTGCTGGGTGGTTTACTAGTTGTCGGTATAATGTGACCGGGTGGAATGCTGTGCTGGGTGGTTCACTAGTTGTCGGTATTATTTGACCGGGCGGAGTGTTGTGCTGGGTGGTTCACTAGTTGTCGGTATAATGTGACCGGGTGGAATGCTGTGCTGCGTGTCTACGACATGTTATTTTAGTAAGATTGTACAAGTCGGCGTTATAACTCAATATACCGTATCTTCGGCATGTATTATGTTGCTTCTTAATGCATTGTCCGCGCCTCTTGTTACATTGATTACGCCCCTTCTCACATTGATCCTTTCGTATTGTCCACGCCTCTTTTCATATTGTTCACGTCTCCTTTTTACATTCTCCACGCCCCTTGTCACATTGATCACGCCTCCTTTCACGTTCTCCACGCCCCTTGTCACATTGGTCACGCCTCCTTTCACGTTATCCACGCCTCTTGCCGCTCCCCCTATTGCTCTTCATCTGGATCACCTGATCAAATGAGCTTATAACGAATACAATGTTCGTCAACTCATTGCTTACTACCGTTAATTACACGTCTGAGGTTTTTGTTTCGATTCTTGTTAATACAATAGACGAGAGCTATAACCACGTACCAGCGTCTATTATCGACTGACGCTCACAGGACCTGCCGCCCGTCGGATCACAGTGGCTCTAGTGTTGCTGAAATTAACGCGTATCAGCAACTCCTATAAAACAGTGTAGTTGCCATTGTCTCCAGCTGACAGGTTGCTCTACAATATAAACAAGTATCATTGATACGTTAGAAACACAACGGGTGTTAACGAACCTCGTGTAATGACACAACCCGAGGAGACATGTAGGTTCAGTTCTGGGCCGCTGTGTTGAGCGTGCGTCTTCTGTAACACGCGCGCCGGACGTCCGGGCTGTCGAGGTTTATAGCACGTGTCTCTGAGGAACCGCGCTATTTTCGGCAGAGAATAAATACGTTTAGGAATCCATATATTGAAACTGCTTGCCCTTGGCCTGTTATTATCGCAGCAGATCAACTACGTTAATGGTTGATATATTTTGTTTTATGATGTGTCGCGTGGCTGTAGAGTAACTGGAGAAATTCTGTAGGTGTTCCCAGGCGTTGTGTACTGCCCTTTTATAGACTATGGATGAGGCGGGTTCACGTCATTGACTAGCGCTCCTCTGATGGCCAATGTTTTTATTGACTTAATATGTAAATACAATTCCGCTCGCCGGGCTTACACAAAACTGGTCCACGGCATCATTCACTGTGTCAGCAGCCACTTCAGTAATGTTCTCCCTCCAGGGGACACGTGTTTTAGCATGGATGTGGAACGCACTTCCTGTATCCATGTGAACCAAGTGTGTCCCTGTATCCATGTGAACCAAACGTGTCCCTGTATCCATGTGAACCAAACGTGTCCCTGTATCCATGTGATCCAGGCGTGTCTTTTTATCTGTGTGTGATCGAAACGTGTCCTTATATTTGAGTGTGAACAAAGCTTATTCGCTATGAGGCGTTCTATGGATAGAATATGTGTACATCGAACACGGAGGTACGAGGTAAAAAGTTCTAGTTTTGACGAAAATACAACGAAACCTGTGATCCCCTGGACCCAGAGGTAAGTCGTTTGTATTTCGTTTAATACATGTAACGATAGAATGAAGTCAGGTTTGCAAAAATGATGCAAAGTTCCTTTAGTTGGATGTCGTACATTTTTGTGAAACAATAATACAAGGGAAGGCAACTGAGAATGTTTTGTGGGGAGGTGCACTATTCTTTGTACGGTATTTGACTCTGGTGTTGTACTAGATACCACAGCTGCTATAGAACCTGTATACCGTGAACTATCAGATAATACAGCTGCTATATAACCTGTATACCGTGAACTATCAGATACCACAGCTTCTGTAGAACCTGTATTTTGTGAATTATCAGCTAACAATCACGCTTTCAACGAGAGTCCAATATAAGTCTTGCCCCTATATATTGTGTTAAATGAGTACGCTATAGAGGTTTAAATGAGATTATACTTGATTATATTGAATTAATAAATATCATCTTGATGTAAACGAAAGTGATCAAAAGAAATATATTGATATAGCCAAAAGGGATGCAGTGCAACGAGATGTATTAATCTGATTCAACCACAGTTGTCAAATCGAATATCAAGCTGAATTTTGATCCAAACCAAGATGGTTTTACGGCCGGGCGATATCAAACTAATTAGATCTTATTTATATCAGGTTCCAAATTACTGTGATAAGCGTCTGTACATACATTGTGATACGATGGACGCAGTAGGTACAGACTGGCTTTAATCCGATTGTGTTGATATTAAGCTTCTGTTATGGAAATGTTTTGAGTATCAGTCGTTGATAATATATAGTGTATTATTGAGGTGAAAGGTGAGGGAAGTAAGTTTAACTTACCACATAAACAGACATTACTACGGGGATGTATTATATGAGCTGGTATTATATACCATAGCAAGGTCTGAAATTACTTGCCAAATAACGCGAGCTTTCTCCGGGTACTCCGGTTTCCTCCCACATTTAAACCACCCTCACTAAATTGCTCCTTCAATAAGGAGTGTATACTTGATATGGATGTATTATCTGCTCCTGGGTAATTGACTGTCTTATTGTTTACCTGTTTGAGGTCCGTGACGCGATACTTGGACGGGTGTTTATATGGAAGTGGAAATCAAAACAAAATAGAAAGTTTATCCTTATATTTACAGTATCTTTCTGTGAAATGTTCGTAACTATTTTGTTCACTATAGTCAAATCTTCGAACACATATTTCATTTCAAAACTAATAAACGTGGGAATGGTTCAATATATGTAACAGCATGAAATTTGCAAGCTCCGCCCACGTTATATTGTTGGTGACGTCACACAATTGTGTTTCAAACTGTAGGATTTGCATAGCTCCGCCCACATGTATTGTTGTCGACGTCATAAAAATTTGTCACGTGTTTGACTACAGTTATGCGGTGATAATGATAATCTGTTGAGCAATCGTTATCGAGTGAATGTCAGTGTAGACTGTAAATATTGTTGTATGACCGTGTGATACCGGATAATACGTCTCCTTTAGTTGTGTTCCTTCATAGCACAAACTGTTTATTGTATTACAATAATGTATATATCGTCAGGGGAAGGTCTCTGTATTACAATAATGTATATATCGTCAGGGGAATGTCTCTGTATTACAATAATGTCTATATCATCCGGGGAATGTCTCTGTATTACAATAATGTCTATATCATCAGGGGAAGGTCTCTGTATTACAATAATGTCTATATCGTCAGGGGAAGGTCTCTGTATTACAATAATGTCTATATCGTCAGGGGAATGTCTCTGTATTACAATATTGTCTATATCATCAGGGGAATGTCTCTGTATTACAATAATGTCTATATCGTCAGGGGAATGTCTCTGTATTACAATAATGTCTATATCATCCGGGGAATGTCTCTGTATTACAATAATGTCTATATCGTCAGGGGAAGGTCTCTGTATTACAATACTGTCTATATCGTCAGGGGAAGGTCTCTGTATTACAATAATGTCTATATCGTCAGGGGAAGGTCTCTGTATAACAATAATGTCTATATCGTCAGGGGAAGGTCTCTGTATTACAATAATGTCTATATCGTCAGGGGAAGGTCTCTGTATTACAATAATGTCTATATCGTCAGGGGAAGGTCTCTGTATAACAATACTGTCTATATCGTCAGGGGAAGGTCTCTGTATTACAATAATGTCTATATTGTCTGGGGAAGGTCTCTGTATTACAATAATGTCTATATCGTCAGGGGAAGGTCTCTGTATTACAGTAATGTCTATATCGTCAGGGGAAGGTCTCTGTATTACAATAATGTCTATATCGTCAGGGGAAGGTCTCTGTATTACAATAATGTCTATATCGTCAGGGGAAGGTCTCTGTATAACAATACTGTCTATATCGTCAGGGGAAGGTCTCTGTATTACAATAATGTCTATACATCGTCGGGGGAAGGTCTCTGTATTACAATAATGTCTATATCGTCAGGGGAAGGTCTCTGTATTACAATAATGTCTATATCGTCAGAGGAAGGTCTCTGTATTACAATAATGTCTATATCGTCAGGGGAAGGTCTCTGTATTACAATAATGTCTATATCGTCAGGGGAAGGTCTCTGTATAAAAATAATGTCTATATCGTCCGGGGAAGGTCTCTGTATCACAATAATGTCTATACATCGTCAGGGGAAGGTCTCTGTATTACAATAATGTCTATATCGTCAGGGGAAGGTCTCTGTATTACAATAATGTCTATATCGTCAAGGGAATGTCTCTGTATAACAATAATGTCTATACATCGTCAGGGGAAGGTCTCTGTATTACAATAATGTCTATATCGTCAGGGGAATGTCTCTGTATTACAATAATGTCTATATCGTCAGGGGAAGGTCTCTGTATTACAATACTGTCTATATCGTCAGGGGAAGGTCTCTGTATTACAATAATGTCTATATCGTCAGGGGAAGGTCTCTGTATTACAATAATGTCTATATCGTCAGGGGAAGGTCTCTGTATTACAATAATGTCTATATCGTCAGGGGAATGTCTCTGTATTACAATAATGTCTATATCGTCAGGGGAAGGTCTCTGTATTACAATAATGTCTATATCGTCAGGGGAAGTTCTCTGTATTACAATAATGTCTATATCGTCAGGGGAAGGTCTCTGTATAACAATAATGTCTATATCGTCAGGGGAAGGTCTCTGTATTACAATAATGTCTATATCGTCAGGGGAAGGTCTCTGTATTACAATACTGTCTATATCGTCAGGGGAAGGTCTCTGTATTACAATAATGTCTATATCGTCAGGGGAAGGTCTCTGTATTACAATAATGTCTTTGTCGTCAGGGGAAGGTCTCTGTATTACAATAATGTCTATATCGTCAGGGGAAGTTCTCTGTATAACAATAATGTCTATATCGTCAGGGAAAGGTCTCTGTATTACAATAATGTCTATATCGTCAGGGGAAGGTCTCTGTATTACAATAATGTCTATGTCGTCAGGGGAAGGTCTCTGTATTACAATAATGTCTATATCGTCAGGGGAAGTTCTCTGTATAACAATAATGTCTATATCGTCAGGGGAAGGTCTCTGTATTACAATAATGTCTATATCGTCAGGGGAAGGTCTCTGTATTACAGTAATGTCTATATCGTCAGGGGAAGGTCTCTGTATTACAATAATGTCTATATCGTCAGGGGAAGGTCTCTGTATTACAATAATGTCTATATCGTCAGGGGAAGGTCTCTGTATAACAATACTGTCTATATCGTCAGGGGAAGGTCTCTGTATTACAATAATGTCTATACATCGTCGGGGGAAGGTCTCTGTATTACAATAATGTCTATATCGTCAGGGGAAGGTCTCTGTATTACAATAATGTCTATATCGTCAGAGGAAGGTCTCTGTATTACAATAATGTCTATATCGTCAGGGGAAGGTCTCTGTATTACAATAATGTCTATATCGTCAGGGGAAGGTCTCTGTATAAAAATAATGTCTATATCGTCCGGGGAAGGTCTCTGTATCACAATAATGTCTATACATCGTCAGGGGAAGGTCTCTGTATTACAATAATGTCTATATCGTCAGGGGAAGGTCTCTGTATTACAATAATGTCTATATCGTCAAGGGAATGTCTCTGTATAACAATAATGTCTATACATCGTCAGGGGAAGGTCTCTGTATTACAATAATGTCTATATCGTCAGGGGAATGTCTCTGTATTACAATAATGTCTATATCGTCAAGGGAAGGTCTCTGTATTACAATACTGTCTATATCGTCAGGGGAAGGTCTCTGTATTACAATAATGTCTATATCGTCAGGGGAAGGTCTCTGTATTACAATAATGTCTATATCGTCAGGGGAAGGTCTCTGTATTACAATAATGTCTATATCGTCAGGGGAATGTCTCTGTATTACAATAATGTCTATATCGTCAGGGGAAGGTCTCTGTATTACAATAATGTCTATATCGTCAGGGGAAGTTCTCTGTATTACAATAATGTCTATATCGTCAGGGGAAGGTCTCTGTATAACAATAATGTCTATATCGTCAGGGGAAGGTCTCTGTATTACAATAATGTCTATATCGTCAGGGGAAGGTCTCTGTATTACAATACTGTCTATATCGTCAGGGGAAGGTCTCTGTATTACAATAATGTCTATATCGTCAGGGGAAGGTCTCTGTATTACAATAATGTCTTTGTCGTCAGGGGAAGGTCTCTGTATTACAATAATGTCTATATCGTCAGGGGAAGTTCTCTGTATAACAATAATGTCTATATCGTCAGGGAAAGGTCTCTGTATTACAATAATGTCTATATCGTCAGGGGAAGGTCTCTGTATTACAATAATGTCTATGTCGTCAGGGGAAGGTCTCTGTATTACAATAATGTCTATATCGTCAGGGGAAGTTCTCTGTATAACAATAATGTCTATATCGTCAGGGGAAGGTCTCTGTATTACAATAATGTCTATATCGTCAGGGGAATGTCTCTGTAAAACAATAATGTCTATATCGTCAGGGGAAGGTCTCTGTATTACAATAATGTCTATATCGTCAGGGGAATGTCTCTGTATAACAATAATGTCTATATCGTCAGGGGACGGTCTCTGTATAACAATAATGTCTATATCGTCAGGGGACGGTCTCTGTATAACAATAATGTCTATATCGTCAGGGGAAGGTCTCTGTATTACAATAATGTCTATATCGTCAGGGGAATGTCTCTGTATTACAATAATGTCTATATCGTCAGGGGAATGTCTCTGTATAACAATAATGTCTATATCGTCAGAAGAAGGTCTCTGTATCACAATAATGTCTATATCGTCAGGGGAATGTCTCTGTATTACAATAATGTCTATATCGTCAGGGGAATGTCTCTGTATAACAATAATGTCTATTTCGTCAGGGGACGGTCTCTGTATAACAATAATGTCTATATCGTCAGGGGAATGTCTCTGTATTACAATAATGTCTATATCGTCAGGGGAATGTCTCTGTATTACAATAATGTCTATATCGTCAGGGGAATGTCTCTGTATTACAATAATGTCTATATCGTCAGGGGAAGGTCTCTGTATTACAATAATGTCTATATTGTCTGGGGAAGGTCTCTGTATTACAATAATGTCTATATCGTCAGGGGAAGGTCTCTGTATTACAATAATGTCTTTGTCGTCAGGGGAAGGTCTCTGTATTACAATAATGTCTATATCGTCAGGGGAAGTTCTCTGTATAACAATAATGTCTATATCGTCAGGGAAAGGTCTCTGTATTACAATAATGTCTATATCGTCAGGGGAAGGTCTCTGTATTACAATAATGTCTATGTCGTCAGGGGAAGGTCTCTGTATTACAATAATGTCTATATCGTCAGGGGAAGTTCTCTGTATAACAATAATGTCTATATCGTCAGGGGAAGGTCTCTGTATTACAATAATGTCTATATCGTCAGGGGAATGTCTCTGTAAAACAATAATGTCTATATCGTCAGGGGAAGGTCTCTGTATCACAATAATGTCTATATCGTCAGGGGAATGTCTCTGTATTACAATAATGTCTATATCGTCAGGGGAATGTCTCTGTATAACAATAATGTCTATTTCGTCAGGGGACGGTCTCTGTATAACAATAATGTCTATATCGTCAGGGGACGGTCTCTGTATAACAATAATGTCTATATCGTCAGGGGAAGGTCTCTGTATTACAATAATGTCTATATCGTCAGGGGAATGTCTCTGTATTACAATAATGTCTATATCGTCAGGGGAATGTCTCTGTATTACAATAATGTCTATATCGTCAGGGGAATGTCTCTGTATTACAATAATGGCTTTATCGTCAGGGGAAGGTCTCTGTATTACAATAATGTCTATATTGTCTGGGGAAGGTCTCTGTATTACAATAATGTCTATATCGTCAGGGGAAGGTCTCTGTATTACAGTAATGTCTATATCGTCAGGGGAAGGTCTCTGTATTACAATAATGTCTATATCGTCAGGGGAAGGTCTCTGTATTACAATAATGTCTATATCGTCAGGGGAAGGTCTCTGTATAACAATACTGTCTATATCGTCAGGGGAAGGTCTCTGTATTACAATAATGTCTATACATCGTCGGGGGAAGGTCTCTGTATTACAATAATGTCTATATCGTCAGGGGAAGGTCTCTGTATTACAATAATGTCTATATCGTCAGAGGAAGGTCTCTGTATTACAATAATGTCTATATCGTCAGGGGAAGGTCTCTGTATTACAATAATGTCTATATCGTCAGGGGAAGGTCTCTGTATAAAAATAATGTCTAAATCGTCCGGGGAAGGTCTCTGTATCACAATAATGTCTATACATCGTCAGGGGAAGGTCTCTGTATTACAATAATGTCTATATCGTCAGGGGAAGGTCTCTGTATTACAATAATGTCTATATCGTCAGGGGAAGGTCTCTGTATTACAATAATGTCTATATCGTCAGGGGAAGGTCTCTGTATTACAATAATGTCTATATCGTCAAGGGAATGTCTCTGTATAACAATAATGTCTATACATCGTCAGGGGAAGGTCTCTGTATTACAATAATGTCTATATCGTCAGGGGAATGTCTCTGTATTACAATAATGTCTATATCGTCAGGGGAATGTCTCTGTATTACAATACTGTCTATATCGTCAGGGGAAGGTCTCTGTATTACAATAATGTCTATATCGTCAGAAGAAGGTCTCTGTATTACAATAATGTCTATATCGTCAGGGGAAGGTCTCTGTATTACAATAATGTCTATATCGTCAGGGGAATGTCTCTGTATTACAATAATGTCTATATCGTCAGGGGAAGGTCTCTGTATCACAATAATGTCTATATCGTCAGGGGAAGTTCTCTGTATTACAATAATGTCTATATCGTCAGGGGAATGTCTCTGTATTACAATAATGTCTATATCGTCAGGGGAAGGTCTCTGTATTACAATAATGTCTATATCGTCAGGGGAAGGTCTCTGTATTACAATAATGTCTATGTCGTCAGGGGAAGGTCGCTGTATTACAATAATGTCTATATCGTCCGGGGAAGGTCTCTGTATTACAATAATGTCTATATCGTCAGGGGAAGGTCTCTGTATAAAAATAATATCTATATCGTCCGGGGAAGGTCTCTGTATCACAATAATGTCTATACATCGTCAGGGGAAGTTCTCTGTATTACAATAATGTCTATATCGTCAGGGGAAGGTCTCTGTATAACAATAATGTCTATATCGTCAGGGGAAGGTCTCTGTATTACAATAATGTCTATATCGTCAGGGGAAGGTCTCTGTATTACAATACTGTCTATATCTTCAGGGGAAGGTCTCTGTATTACAATAATGTCTATATCGTCAGGGGAAGGTCTCTGTATTACAATAATGTCTATGTCGTCAGGGGAAGGTCTCTGTATTACAATAATGTCTATATCGTCAGGGGAAGTTCTCTGTATAACAATAATGTCTATATCGTCAGGGAAAGGTCTCTGTATTACAATAATGTCTATATCGTCAGGGGAAGGTCTCTGTATTACAATAATGTCTATGTCGTCAGGGGAAGGTCTCTGTATTACAATAATGTCTATATCGTCAAGGGAAGTTCTCTGTATAACAATAATGTCTATATCGTCAGGGGAAGGTCTCTGTATAACAATAATGTCTATATCGTCAGGGGAATGTCTCTGTAAAACAATAATGTCTATATCGTCAGGGGAATGTCTCTGTATCACAATAATGTCTATATCGTCAGGGGAAGGTCTCTGTATTACAATAATGTCTATATCGTCAGGGGAAGGTCTCTGTATAACAATAATGTCTATTTCGTCAGGGGACGGTCTCTGTATAACAATAATGTCTATATCGTCAGGGGACGGTCTCTGTATAACAATAATGTCTATATCGTCAGGGGAATGTCTCTGTATTACAATAATGTCTATATCGTCAGGGGAAGGTCTCTGTATTACAATAATGTCTATATCGTCAGGGGAATGTCTCTGTATTACAATAATGTCTATATCGTCAGGGGAATGTCTCTGTATTACAATAATGTCTATATCGTCAGGGGAATGTCTCTGTATTACAATAATGTCTATATCGTCAGGGGAATGTCTCTGTATTACAATAATGTCTATACATCGTCAGGGGAAGGTCTCTGTATTACAATAATGTCTATCATGTCAGGGGAATGTCTCTGTATTACAATAATGTCTATATCGTCAGAAGAATATCTCTGTATTACAATAATGTCTATATCGTCAGGGGAATGTCTCTGTATTACAATAATGTCTATATCGTCAGGGGAAGTTCTCTGTATAACAATAATGTCTATATCGTCAGGGAAAGGTCTCTGTATTACAATAATGTCTATATCGTCAGGGGAAGGTCTCTGTATTACAATAATGTCTATGTCGTCAGGGGAAGGTCTCTGTATTACAATAATGTCTATATCGTCAAGGGAAGTTCTCTGTATAACAATAATGTCTATATCGTCAGGGGAAGGTCTCTGTATAACAATAATGTCTATATCGTCAGGGGAATGTCTCTGTAAAACAATAATGTCTATATCGTCAGGGGAATGTCTCTGTATCACAATAATGTCTATATCGTCAGGGGAAGGTCTCTGTATTACAATAATGTCTATATCGTCAGGGGAATGTCTCTGTATAACAATAATGTCTATTTCGTCATGGGACGGTCTCTGTATAACAATAATGTCTATATCGTCAGGGGACGGTCTCTGTATAACAATAATGTCTATATCGTCAGGGGAATGTCTCTGTATTACAATAATGTCTATATCGTCAGGGGAAGGTCTCTGTATTACAATAATGTCTATATCGTCAGGGGAATGTCTCTGTATAACAATAATGTCTATATCGTCAGGGGAATGTCTCTGTATTACAATAATGTCTATATCGTCAGGGGAATGTCTCTGTATTACAATAATGTCTATATCGTCAGGGGAATGTCTCTGTATTACAATAATGTCTTTACATCGTCAGTGGAAGGTCTCTGTATTACAATAATGTCTATCATGTCAGGGGAATGTCTCTGTATTACAATAATGTCTATATCGTCAGAAGAATATCTCTGTATTACAATAATGTCTATATTGTCAGGGGAATGTCTCTGTATTACAATAATGTATATATCGTCAGGGGAATGTCTCTGTATTACAATAATGTCTATATCGTCAGGGGAATGTCTCTGTATTACAATAATGTCTATATCGTCAGGGGAATGTCTCTGTATAAGAATAATGTCTATACATCGTCAGGGGAATGTCTCTGTATTACAATAATGTCTATACATCGTCAGGGGAATGTCTCTGTATTACAATAATGTCTATACATCGTCAGGGGAATGTCTCTGTATTACAATAATGTCTATACATCGTCAGGGGAAGGTCTCTGTATTACAATAATATCTATATCGTCAGGGAAAGTCTCTGTACAACATTAATGTCTATATCGTTAGGGGAAGGTCTCTGTATTACAATAATGTCTATATCGTCAGGGGAATGTCTCTGTATTACAATAATGTCTATATCGTCAGGGAAAGGTCTCTGTATTACAATAATGTCTATATCGTCAGGGGAATGTCTCTGTATAACAATAATGTCTATATCATCCGGTGAATGTGTCTGTATTACAATAATGTCTGTATCGTCAGGGGAAAGTCTCTGTATAACAATAATGTCTATATCGTCAGGGAAAGGTCTCTGTATTACAATAATGTCTATATCGTCAGGGGAATGTCTCAGTACTACAATAATGTCTATATCGTCAGGGGAAGGTCTCTGTATTACAATAATGTCTATATCGTCAGGGGAAGGTCTCTGTATTACAATAATGTCTATATCGTCAGGGGAATGTCTCTGTATCACAATAATGTCTATATCGTCAGGGGAAGGTCTCTGTATCACAATAATGTCTATATCGTCAGGGGAAGGTCTCTGTATAACAATAATGTCTGTATCGTCAGGGGAAGGTCTCTGTATTACAATAATGTCTATATCGTCAGGGGAATGTCTCTGTATAACAATAATGTCTATATCATCCGGTGAATGTGTCTGTATTACAATAATGTCTGTATCGTCAGGGGAAGGTCTCTGTATAACAATAATGTCTATATCGTCAGGGGAAGGTCTCTGTATTACAATACTGTCTATATCTTCAGGGGAAGGTCTCTGTATTACAATAATGTCTATATCGTCAGGGGAAGGTCTCTGTATTACAATAATGTCTATGTCGTCAGGGGAAGGTCTCTGTATTACAATAATGTCTATATCGTCAGGGGAAGTTCTCTGTATAACAATAATGTCTATATCGTCAGGGGAAGGTCTCTGTATTACAATAATGTCTATATCGTCAGGGGAAGGTCTCTGTATTACAATAATGTCTATGTCGTCAGGGGAAGGTCTCTGTATTACAATAATGTCTATATCGTCAAGGGAAGTTCTCTGTATAACAATAATGTCTATATCGTCAGGGGAAGGTCTCTGTATAACAATATTGTCTATATCGTCAGGGGAATGTCTCTGTAAAACAATAATGTCTATATCGTCAGGGGAATGTCTCTGTATCACAATAATGTCTATATCGTCAGGGGAAGGTCTCTGTATTACAATAATGTCTATATCGTCAGGGGAATGTCTCTGTATAACAATAATGTCTATTTCGTCAGGGGACGGTCTCTGTATAACAATAATGTCTATATCGTCAGGAGACGGTCTCTGTATAACAATAATGTCTATATCGTCAGGGGAATGTCTCTGTATTACAATAATGTCTATATCGTCAGGGGAAGGTCTCTGTATTACAATAATGTCTATATCGTCAGGGGAATGTCTCTGTATTACAATAATGTCTATATCGTCAGGGGAATGTCTCTGTATTACAATAATGTCTATATCGTCAGGGGAATGTCTCTGTATTACAATAATGTCTATATCGTCAGGGGAATGTCTCTGTATTACAATAATGTCTATACATCGTCAGGGGAAGGTCTCTGTATTACAATAATGTCTATCATGTCAGGGGAATGTCTCTGTATTACAATAATGTCTATATCGTCAGAAGAATATCTCTGTATTACAATAATGTCTATATCGTCAGGGGAATGTCTCTGTATTACAATAATGTATATATCGTCAGGGGAATGTCTCTGTATTACAATAATGTCTATATCGTCAGGGGAATGTCTCTGTATTACAATAATGTCTATATCGTCAGGGGAATGTCTCTGTATAAGAATAATGTCTATATCGTCAGGGGAATGTCTCTGTATTACAATAATGTTTATATCGTCTGGGGAATGTCTCTGTATTACAATAATGTCTATACATCGTCAGGGGAATGTCTCTGTATTACAATAATGTCTATACATCGTCAGGGGAAGGTCTCTGTATTACAATAATATCTATATCGTCAGGGAAAGTCTCTGTACAACATTAATGTCTATATCGTTAGGGGAAGGTCTCTGTATTACAATAATGTCTATATCGTCAGGGGAATGTCTCTGTATTACAATAATGTCTATATCGTCAGGGAAAGGTCTCTGTATTACAATAATGTCTATATCGTCAGGGGAATGTCTCTGTATAACAATAATGTCTATATCATCCGGTGAATGTGTCTGTATTACAATAATGTCTGTATCGTCAGGGGAAAGTCTCTGTATAACAATAATGTCTATATCGTCAGGATAAGGTCTCTGTATTACAATAATGTCTATATCGTCAGGGGAATGTCTCAGTACTACAATAATGTCTATATCGTCAGGGGAAGGTCTCTGTATTACAATAATGTCTATATCGTCAGGGGAAGGTCTCTGTATTACAATAATGTCTATATCGTCAGGGGAAGGTCTCTGTATTACAATAATGTCTATATCGTCAGGGGAAGGTCTCTGTATTACAATAATGTCTATATCGTCAGGGGAATGTCTCTGTATCACAATAATGTCTATATCGTCAGGGGAAGGTCTCTGTATCACAATAATGTCTATATCGTCAGGGGAAGGTCTCTGTATAACAATAATGTCTGTATCGTCAGGGGAAGGTCTCTGTATTACAATAATGTCTATATCGTCAGGGGAATGTCTCTGTATAACAATAATGTCTATATCATCCGGTGAATGTGTCTGTATTACAATAATGTCTGTATCGTCAGGGGAAGGTCTCTGTATAACAATAATGTCTATATCGTCAGGGGAAGGTCTCTGTATTACAATAATGTCTATATCGTCAGGGGAAGGTCTCTGTATTACAATAATGTCTTTCTTGTCCAGAGAAAGGTCTCTGTATCACAATAATATCTATCTTGTCCAGGGGAAGGTCTCTGTATCACAATAATGTCTATGTTGTCCAGGGGAAGGTCTCTGTATCACAATAATATCTATCTTGTCCAGGGAAAGGTCTCTGTATTACAATACTGTCTATATCGTCAAGGGAAGGTCTCTGTATAACAATAATGTCTATACATCGTCAGGGGAAGGTCTCTGTATAACAATAATGTCTATATCGTCAGAGGAAGGTCTCTGTATAACAATAATATCAATATCGTTAGGGGAAGGTCTCTGTATCACAATAATGTCTATCAGGTCAGGGGAATGTCTCTGTATTACAATAATGTCTATATCGTCAGGGGAAGGTCTCTGTATCACAATAATGCCTATAAATCGTCAGGGGAAAGTCTCTGTATAACAATAATGTCTATATCGTCAGGGGAAGGTCTCTGTATTACAATAATGTCTGTCTTGTCCAGAGAAAGGTCTCTGTATCACAATAATATCTATCTTGTCCAGGGGAAGGTCTCTGTATTACAATAATGTCTATATCGTCAGGGGAAGGTCTCTGTATAACAATAATGTCTATATCGTCAGGGGAAGGTCTCTGTATTACAATAATGTCTATATCGTCAGGGGAAGGTCTCTGTATTACAATAATGTCTATATCGTCAGGGGAAGGTCTCTGTATAACAATAATGTCTATATCGTCAGGGGAAGGTCTCTGTATTACAATAATGTCTATATCGTCAGGGGAAGGTCTCTGTATAACAATAATGTCTATATCGTCAGGGGAAGGTCTCTGTATTACAATAATGTATATATCGTCAGGGAAGGTCTCTATAATACAATAATGTCTATATCGTCAGGGGAAGGTCTCTGTATTACAATAATGTCTATCATGTCAGGGGAAGGTCTCTGTATTACAATAATGTCTATATCGTCAGGGGAAGGTCTCTGTATAACAATACTGTCTATATCGTCAGGGGAAGGTCTCTGTATTACAATAATGTCTATATTGTCAGGGAAGGTCTCTATAATACAATAATGTCTATATCGTCAGGGGAAGGTCTCTGTATTACAATAATGTCTATATCGTCAGGGGAATGTCTCTGTATTACAATAATGTCTATATCGTCAGGGGAATGTCTCTGTATTACAATAATATCTATATTGTCAGGGAAGGTCTCTATAATACAATAATGTCTATATCGTCAGGGGAAGGTCTCTGTATCACAATAATATCTATCTTGTCCAGGGGAAGGTCTCTGTATCACAATAATGTCTATATCGTCAGGGGAAGGTCTCTGTATTACAATAATGTATATATCGTCAGGGGAATGTCTCTGTATAAGAATAATGTCTATACATCGTCAGGGGAATGTCTCTGTATTACAATAATGTCTATATCGTCAGGGGAAGGTCTCTGTATTACAATAATGTCTATACATCGTCAGGGGAAGGTCTCTGTATTACAATAATGTCTATACATCGTCAGGGGAAGGTCTCTGTATTACAATAATGTCTATACATCGTCAGGGGAATGTCTCTGTATTACAATAATGTCTATACATCGTCAGGGGAAGGTCTCTGTATTACAATAATATCTATATCGTCAGGGAAAGTCTCTGTACAACATTAATGTCTATATCGTTAGGGGAAGGTCTCTGTATTACAATAATGTCTATATCGTCAGGGGAATGTCTCTGTATTACAATAATGTCTATATCGTCAGGGAAAGGTCTCTGTATTACAATAATGTCTATATCGTCAGGGGAATGTCTCTGTATAACAATAATGTCTATATCATCCGGTGAATGTGTCTGTATTACAATAATGTCTGTATCGTCAGGGGAAAGTCTCTGTATAACAATAATGTCTATATCGTCAGGGAAAGGTCTCTGTATTACAATAATGTCTATATCGTCAGGGGAATGTCTCAGTACTACAATAATGTCTATATCGTCAGGGGAAGGTCTCTGTATTACAATAATGTCTATATCGTCAGGGGAAGGTCTCTGTATTACAATAATGTCTATATCGTCAGGGGAATGTCTCTGTATCACAATAATGTCTATATCGTCAGGGGAAGGTCTCTGTATCACAATAATGTCTATATCGTCAGGGGAAGGTCTCTGTATAACAATAATGTCTGTATCGTCAGGGGAAGGTCTCTGTATTACAATAATGTCTATATCGTCAGGGGAATGTCTCTGTATAACAATAATGTCTATATCATCCGGTGAATGTGTCTGTATTACAATAATGTCTGTATCGTCAGGGGAAGGTCTCTGTATAACAATAATGTCTATATCGTCAGGGGAAGGTCTATGTATTACAATAATGTCTATATCGTCAGGGGAAGGTCTCTGTATTACAATAATGTCTATCTTGTCCAGAGAAAGGTCTCTGTATCACAATAATATCTATCTTGTCCAGGGGAAGGTCTCTGTATCACAATAATGTCTATGTTGTCCAGGGGAAGGTCTCTGTATCACAATAATATCTATCTTGTCCAGGGAAAGGTCTCTGTATTACAATACTGTCTATATCGTCAAGGGAAGGTCTCTGTATAACAATAATGTCTATACATCGTCAGGGGAAGGTCTCTGTATAACAATAATGTCTATATCGTCAGAGGAAGGTCTCTGTATAACAATAATATCAATATCGTTAGGGGAAGGTCTCTGTATCACAATAATGTCTATCAGGTCAGGGGAATGTCTCTGTATTACAATAATGTCTATATCGTCAGGGGAAGTTCTCTGTATCACAATAATGCCTATAAATCGTCAGGGGAAAGTCTCTGTATAACAATAATGTCTATATCGTCAGGGGAAGGTCTCTGTATTACAATAATGTCTGTCTTGTCCAGAGAAAGGTCTCTGTATCACAATAATATCTATCTTGTCCAGGGGAAGGTCTCTGTATTACAATAATGTCTATATCGTCAGGGGAAGGTCTCTGTATAACAATAATGTCTATATCGTCAGGGGAAGGTCTCTGTATTACAATAATGTCTATATCGTCAGGGGAAGGTCTCTGTATTACAATAATGTCTATATCGTCAGGGGAAGGTCTCTGTATAACAATAATGTCTATATCGTCAGGGGAAGGTCTCTGTATTACAATAATGTCTATATCGTCAGGGGAAGGTCTCTGTATAACAATAATGTCTATATCGTCAGGGGAAGGTCTCTGTATTACAATAATGTATATATCGTCAGGGAAGGTCTCTATAATACAATAATGTCTATATCGTCAGGGGAAGGTCTCTGTATCACAATAATGTCTATCATGTCAGGGGAAGGTCTCTGTATTACAATAATGTCTATATCGTCAGGGGAAGGTCTCTGTATAACAATACTGTCTATATCGTCAGGGGAAGGTCTCTGTATTACAATAATGTCTATATTGTCAGGGAAGGTCTCTATAATACAATAATGTCTATATCGTCAGGGGAAGGTCTCTGTATTACAATAATGTCTATATCGTCAGGGGAATGTCTCTGTATTACAATAATGTCTATATCGTCAGGGGAATGTCTCTGTATTACAATAATATCTATATTGTCAGGGAAGGTCTCTATAATACAATAATGTCTATATCGTCAGGGGAAGGTCTCTGTATCACAATAATATCTATCTTGTCCAGGGGAAGGTCTCTGTATCACAATAATGTCTATATTGTCAGGGAAGGTCTCTGTATTACAATAATATCTATCTTGTCCAGGGGAAGGTCTCTGTATCACAATAATGTCTATATCGTCAGGGGAAGGTCTCTGTATCACAATAATATCTATCTTGTCAGGGAAAGGTCTCTGTATTACAATAATATCTATATTGTCAGGGAAGGTCTCTGTATTACAATAATGTCTATATCGTCAGGGGAAGGTCTCTGTATTACAATAATGTCTATATCGTCATGGGAAGGTCTCTGTATTACAATAATGTCTATATCGTCAGGGGAAGGTCTCTGTATTACAATAATGTCTATATCATCAGGGGAAGGTCTCTGTATAACAATAATGTCTATACATCGTCAGGGGAATGTCTCTGTATTACAATAATGTCTATATCGTCTGGGGAAGGTCTCTGTATTACAATAATGTCTATATCGTCTGGGGAAGGTCTCTGTATTACAATAATGTCTATGTCGTCAGGGGAAGGTCTCTGTATTACAATAATGTCTATATCGTCAGGGGAAGGTCTCTGTATCACAATAATATCTATCTTGTCAGGGAAAGGTCTCTGTATTACAATAATATCTATATTGTCAGGGAAGGTCTCTGTATTACAATAATGTCTATATCGTCAGGGGAAGGTCTCTGTATTACAATAATGTCTATATCGTCATGGGAAGGTCTCTGTATTACAAAAATGTCTATATCGTCAGGGGAAGGTCTCTGTATTACAATAATGTCTATATCGTCAGGGGAAGGTCTCTGTATTACAATAATGTCTATATCGTCAGGGGAAGGTCTCTGTATTACAATAATGTCTATGTCGTCAGGGGAAGGTCTCTGTATTACAATAATGTCTATATCGTCAGGGGAAGGTCTCTGTATTACAATAATGTCTATATCGTCAGGGGAAGGTCTCTGTATTACAATAATGT
Source organism: Mimachlamys varia (assembly GCA_947623455.1). Taxonomy (NCBI): domain Eukaryota; kingdom Metazoa; phylum Mollusca; class Bivalvia; order Pectinida; family Pectinidae; genus Mimachlamys; species Mimachlamys varia. Next base: position 6,704,686 of record OX392529.1, read on the forward strand.
CTATATCGTCAGGGGAAGGTCTCTGTATTACAATAATGTCTATATCGTCAGGGGAAGGTCTCTGTATTACAATAATGTCGATATCGTCAGGGGAAGGTCTCTATCATACAATAATGTCTAAATCGTCAAGGGAAAGTCTCTGTATAACAATAATGTCTATACATCGTCAGGGGAAGGTCTCTGTATTACAATAATGTCTATATCGTCAGGAAAAGGTCTCTGTATCACAATAATGTCTATATCGTCAGGGGAAGGTCTCTGTATTACAATAATGTCTATGTCGTCAGGGGAAGGTCTCTGTATTACAATAATGTCTATATCGTCAGGGAAAGGTCTCTGTATCACAATAATGTCTATATCGTCAGGGGAAGGTCTCTGTATTACAATAATGTCTATATCGTCAGGGGAAGGTCTCTGTATTACAATAATGTCTATGTCGTCAAGGGAAGGTCTCTGTATTACAATAATGTCTATATCGTCAGGGGAAGGTCTCTGTATTACAATAATGTCTATGTCGTCAGGGGAAGGTCTCTGTATTACAATAATGTCTATGTCGTCAGGGGAAGGTCTCTGTATTACAATAATGTCTATATCGTCAGGGGAAGGTCTCTGTATTACAATAATGTCTATATCGTCAGGGGAATGTCTCTGTATAAAAATAATGTCTATATCGTCCGGGGAAGGTCTCTGTATCACAATAATGTCTATACATCGTCAGGGGAAGGTCTCTGTATTACAATAATGTCTATATCGTCAGGGGAATGTCTCTGTATTACAATAATGTCTATATCGTCAGGGAAAGGTCTCTGTATTACAATAATGTCTATATCGTCAGGGGAATGTCTCAGTATTACAATAATGTCTATATCGTCAGGGGAAGGTCTCTGTATTACAATAATGTCTATATCGTCAGGGGAAGGTCTCTGTATTACAATAATGTCTATATCGTCAGGGGAATGTCTCTGTATCACAATAATGTCTATATCGTCAGGGGAAGGTCTCTGTATCACAATAATGTCTATATCGTCAGGGGAAGGTCTCTGTATAACAATAATGTCTGTATCGTCAGGGGAAGGTCTCTGTATTACAATAATGTCTATATCGTCAGGGGAATGTCTCTGTATAACAATAATGTCTATATCATCCGGTGAATGTGTCTGTATTACAATAATGTCTGTATCGTCAGGGGAAAGTCTCTGTATAACAATAATGTCTATATCGTCAGGGGAAGGTCTCTGTATTACAATAATGTCTATACATCGTAAGGGGAAGGTCTCTGTATTACAATAATGTCTATATCGTCAGGGGAAGGTCTCTGTATTACAATAATGTCTATATCGTCAGGGGAAGGTCTCTGTATCACAATAATGTCTATATCGTCAGGGGAAGGTCTCTGTATCACAATAATATCTATCTTGTCAGGGAAAGGTCTCTGTATTACAATAATATCTATATTGTCAGGGAAGGTCTCTGTATTACAATAATGTCTATATCGTCCGGGGAAGGTCTCTGTAATACAATAATGTCTATATCGTCATGGGAAGGTCTCTGTATTACAAAAATGTCTATATCGTCAGGGGAAGGTCTCTGTATTACAATAATGTCTATATCGTCAGGGGAAGGTCTCTGTATTACAATAATGTCTATATCGTCAGGGGAAGGTCTCTGTATTACAATAATGTCTATGTCGTCAGGGGAAGGTCTCTGTATTACAATAATGTCTATATCGTCAGGGGAAGGTCTCTGTATTACAATAATGTCTATATCGTCAGGGGAAGGTCTCTGTATTACAATAATGTCTATATCGTCAGGGGAAGGTCTCTGTATTACAATAATGTCTATATCGTCAGGGGAAGGTCTCTGTATTACAATAATGTCGATATCGTCAGGGGAAGGTCTCTATCATACAATAATGTCTAAATCGTCAAGGGAAAGTCTCTGTATAACAATAATGTCTATACATCGTCAGGGGAAGGTCTCTGTATTACAATAATGTCTATATCGTCAGGAAAAGGTCTCTGTATCACAATAATGTCTATATCGTCAGGGGAAGGTCTCTGTATTACAATAATGTCTATGTCGTCAGGGGAAGGTCTCTGTATTACAATAATGTCTATATCGTCAGGGAAAGGTCTCTGTATCACAATAATGTCTATATCGTCAGGGGAAGGTCTCTGTATTACAATAATGTCTATATCGTCAGGGGAAGGTCTCTGTATTACAATAATGTCTATGTCGTCAAGGGAAGGTCTCTGTATTACAATAATGTCTATATCGTCAGGGGAAGGTCTCTGTATTACAATAATGTCTATGTCGTCAGGGGAAGGTCTCTGTATTACAATAATGTCTATGTCGTCAGGGGAAGGTCTCTGTATTACAATAATGTCTATATCGTCAGGGGAAGGTCTCTGTATTACAATAATGTCTATATCGTCAGGGGAATGTCTCTGTATAAAAATAATGTCTATATCGTCCGGGGAAGGTCTCTGTATCACAATAATGTCTATACATCGTCAGGGGAAGGTCTCTGTATTACAATAATGTCTATATCGTCAGGGGAATGTCTCTGTATTACAATAATGTCTATATCGTCAGGGAAAGGTCTCTGTATTACAATAATGTCTATATCGTCAGGGGAATGTCTCAGTATTACAATAATGTCTATATCGTCAGGGGAAGGTCTCTGTATTACAATAATGTCTATATCGTCAGGGGAAGGTCTCTGTATTACAATAATGTCTATATCGTCAGGGGAATGTCTCTGTATCACAATAATGTCTATATCGTCAGGGGAAGGTCTCTGTATCACAATAATGTCTATATCGTCAGGGGAAGGTCTCTGTATAACAATAATGTCTGTATCGTCAGGGGAAGGTCTCTGTATTACAATAATGTCTATGTCGTCAGGGGAAGGTCTCTGTATTACAATAATGTCTATATCGTCAGGGGAAGGTCTCTGTATTACAATAATGTCTATATCATCCGGTGAATGTGTCTGTATTACAATAATGTCTGTATCGTCAGGGGAAAGTCTCTGTATAACAATAATGTCTATATCGTCAGGGGAAGGTCTCTGTATTACAATAATGTCTATACATCGTAAGGGGAAGGTCTCTGTATTACAATAATGTCTATATCGTCAGGGGAAGGTCTCTGTATTACAATAATGTCTATATCGTCAGGGGAAGGTCTCTGTATCACAATAATGTCTATATCGTCAGGGGAAGTTCTCTGTATTACAATAATGTCTATATCGTCAGGGGAATGTCTCTGTATTACAATAATGTCTATATCGTCAGGGGAAGGTCTCTGTATTACAATAATGTCTATATCGTCAGGGGAAGGTCTCTGTATTACAATAATGTCTATGTCGTCAGGGGAAGGTCGCTGTATTACAATAATGTCTATATCGTCCGGGGAAGGTCTCTGTATTACAATAATGTCTATATCGTCAGGGGAAGGTCTCTGTATAAAAATAATATCTATATCGTCCGGGGAAGGTCTCTGTATCACAATAATGTCTATACATCGTCAGGGGAAGGTCTCTGTATTACAATAATGTCTATATCGTCAGGGGAAGGTCTCTGTATTACAATAATGTCTATATCGTCAGGGGAAGGTCTCTGTATTACAATAATGTCTATATCGTCAGGGGAAGGTCTCTGTATTACAATAATGTCTATATCGTCAGGGGAAGGTCTCTGTATCACAATAATGTCTATATCGTCAGGGGAAGTTCTCTGTATTACAATAATGTCTATATCGTCAGGGGAATGTCTCTGTATTACAATAATGTCTATATCGTCAGGGGAAGATCTCTGTATTACAATAATGTCTATATCGTCAGGGGAAGGTCTCTGTATTACAATAATGTCTATGTCGTCAGGGGAAGGTCGCTGTATTACAATAATGTCTATATCGTCCGGGGAAGGTCTCTGTATTACAATAATGTCTATATCGTCAGGGGAAGGTCTCTGTATAAAAATAATATCTATATCGTCCGGGGAAGGTCTCTGTATCACAATAATGTCTATACATCGTCAGGGGAAGGTCTCTGTATTACAATAATGTCTATATCGTCAGGGGAAGGTCTCTGTATTACAATAATGTCTATATCGTCAGGGGAAGGTCTCTGTATTACAATAATGTCTATATCGTCAGGGGAATGTCTCTGTATTACAATAATGTCTATATCGTCAGGGGAAGGTCTCTGTATCACAATAATGTCTATATCGTCAGGGGAAGTTCTCTGTATTACAATAATGTCTATATCGTCAGGGGAATGTCTCTGTATTACAATAATGTCTATATCGTCAGGGGAAGGTCTCTGTATTACAATAATGTCTATATCGTCAGGGGAAGGTCTCTGTATTACAATAATGTCTATGTCGTCAGGGGAAGGTCGCTGTATTACAATAATGTCTATATCGTCCGGGGAAGGTCTCTGTATTACAATAATGTCTATATCGTCAGGGGAAGGTCTCTGTATAAAAATAATATCTATATCGTCCGGGGAAGGTCTCTGTATCACAATAATGTCTATACATCGTCAGGGGAAGGTCTCTGTATTACAATAATGTCTATATCGTCAGGGGAAGGTCTCTGTATTACAATAATGTCTATATCGTCAGGGGAAGGTCTCTGTATTACAATAATGTCTATATCGTCAAGGGAATGTCTCTGTATAACAATAATGTCTATATCATCCGGGGAAGGTCTCTGTATTACAATAATGTCTATATCGTCAGGGGAAGGTCTCTGTATTACAATAATGTCTACATCGTCAGGGGAAGGTCTCTGTATTACAATAATGTCTATATCGTCAGGGGAAGGTCTCTGTATTACAATAATGTCTATATCGTCAGGGGAAGGTCTCTGTATTACAATAATGTCCATATCGTCAGGGGAAGGTCTCTGTATTACAATAATGTCTATATCGTCAGGGGAAGTTCTCTGTATCACAATAATGTCTATATCGTCAGGGGAAGTTCTCTGTATTACAATAATGTCTATATCGTCAGGGGAATGTCTCTGTATTACAATAATGTCTATATCGTCAGGGGAAGGTCTCTGTATTACAATAATGTCTATATCGTCAGGGGAAGGTCTCTGTATTACAATAATGTCTATATCGTCAGGGGAATGTCTCTGTATTACAATAATGTCTATATCGTCAGGGGAAGGTCTCTGTATCACAATAATGTCTATATCGTCAGGGGAAGTTCTCTGTATTACAATAATGTCTATATCGTCAGGGGAATGTCTCTGTATTACAATAATGTCTATATCGTCAGGGGAAGGTCTCTGTATTACAATAATGTCTATATCGTCAGGGGAAGGTCTCTGTATTACAATAATGTCTATATCGTCAAGGGAATGTCTCTGTATAACAATAATGTCTATATCGTCAGGGGAATGTCTCTGTATAACAATAATGTCTATACATCGTCAGGGGAAGGTCTCTGTATTACAATAATGTCTATATCGTCAGGGGAATGTCTCTGTATTACAATAATGTCTATATCGTCAGGGGAAGGTCTCTGTATTACAATAATGTCTATATCGTCAGGGGAAGGTCTCTGTATTACAATAATGTCTATACATCGTCAGGGGAAGGTCTCTGTATTACAATAATGTCTATATCGTCAGGGGAAGGTCTCTGTATTACAATAATGTCTATATCGTCAGGGGAAGGTCTCTGTATCACAATAATGTCTATATCGTCAGGGGAAGTTCTCTGCATTACAATAATGTCTATATCGTCAGGGGAATGTCTCTGTATTACAATAATGTCTATATCGTCAGGGGAAGGTCTCTGTATTACAATAATGTCTATATCGTCAGGGGAAGGTCTCTGTATTACAATAATGTCTATGTCGTCAGGGGAAGGTCGCTGTATTACAATAATGTCTATATCGTCCGGGGAAGGTCTCTGTATTACAATAATGTCTATATCGTCAGGGGAAGGTCTCTGTATAAAAATAATATCTATATCGTCCGGGGAAGGTCTCTGTATCACAATAATGTCTATACATCGTCAGGGGAAGGTCTCTGTATTACAATAATGTCTATATCGTCAGGGGAAGGTCTCTGTATTACAATAATGTCTATATCGTCAGGGGAAGGTCTCTGTATTACAATAATGTCTATATCGTCAGGGGAAGGTCTCTGTATTACAATAATGTCTATATCGTCAGGGGAAGTTCTCTGTATCACAATAATGTCTATATCGTCAGGGGAAGTTCTCTGTATTACAATAATGTCTATATCGTCAGGGGAAGGTCTCTGTATTACAATAATGTCTATATCGTCAGGGGAAGGTCTCTGTATTACAATAATGTCTATGTCGTCAGGGGAAGGTCGCTGTATTACAATAATGTCTATATCGTCCGGGGAAGGTCTCTGTATTACAATAATGTCTATATCGTCAGGGGAATGTCTCTGTATTACAATAATGTCTATATCGTCAGGGAAAGGTCTCTGTATTACAATAATGTCTACATCGTCAAGGGAAGGTCTCTGTATTACAATAATGTCTATATCGTCAGGGGAATGTCTCTGTATTACAATAATGTCTATATCGTCAGGGAAAGGTCTCTGTATTACAATAATGTCTATATCGTCAGGGGAATGTCTCAGTATTACAATAATGTCTATATCGTCAGGGGAAGGTCTCTGTATTACAATAATGTCTATATCGTCAGGGGAAGGTCTCTGTATTACAATAATGTCTATATCGTCAGGGGAATGTCTCTGTATCACAATAATGTCTATATCGTCAGGGGAAGGTCTCTGTATCACAATAATGTCTATATCGTCAGGGGAAGGTCTCTGTATAACAATAATGTCTGTATCGTCAGGGGAAGGTCTCTGTATTACAATAATGTCTATATCGTCAGGGGAATGTCTCTGTATAACAATAATGTCTATATCATCCGGTGAATGTGTCTGTATTACAATAATGTCTGTATCGTCAGGGGAAAGTCTCTGTATAACAATAATGTCTATATCGTCAGGGGAAGGTCTCTGTATTACAATAATGTCTATACATCGTCAGGGGAAGGTCTCTGTATTACAATAATGTCTATATCGTCAGGGGAAGGTCTCTGTATTACAATAATGTCTATATCGTCAGGGGAAGGTCTCTGTATCACAATAATGTCTATATCGTCAGGGGAAGTTCTCTGTATTACAATAATGTCTATATCGTCAGGGGAATGTCTCTGTATTACAATAATGTCTATATCGTCAGGGGAAGGTCTCTGTATTACAATAATGTCTATATCGTCAGGGGAAGGTCTCTGTATTACAATAATGTCTATGTCGTCAGGGGAAGGTCGCTGTATTACAATAATGTCTATATCGTCCGGGGAAGGTCTCTGTATTACAATAATGTCTATATCGTCAGGGGAAGGTCTCTGTATAAAAATAATATCTATATCGTCCGGGGAAGGTCTCTGTATTACAATAATGTCTATATCGTCAGGGGAAGGTCTCTGTATTACAATAATGTCTATATCGTCAGGGGAAGGTCTCTGTATTACAATAATGTCTATGTCGTCAGGGGAAGGTCGCTGTATTACAATAATGTCTATATCGTCAGGGGAAGGTCTCTGTATTACAATAATGTCTATATCGTCAGGGGAAGGTCTCTGTATCACAATAATGTCTATATCGTCAGGGGAATGTCTCTGTATTACAATAATGTCTATATCGTCAGGGGAAGGTCTCTGTATAACAATAATGTCTATATCGTCAGGGGAAGGTCTCTGTATTACAATAATGTCTATATCGTCAGGGGAATGTCTCTGTATAACAATAATGTCTATATCGTCAGGGGAAGGTCTCTGTATCACAATAATGTCTATATCGTCAGGGGAATGTCTCTGTATAATAATAATGTCTATATCGTCAGGGGAAGGTCTCTGTATTACAATAATGTCTATATCGTCAGGGGAAGGTCGCTGTATTACAATAATGTCTATATCGTCCGGGGAAGGTCTCTGTATTACAATAATGTCTATATCGTCAGGGGAAGGTCTCTGTATAAAAATAATATCTATATCGTCCGGGGAAGGTCTCTGTATCACAATAATGTCTATACATCGTCAGGGGAAGGTCTCTGTATTACAATAATGTCTATATCGTCAGGGGAAGGTCTCTGTATTACAATAATGTCTATATCGTCAGGGGAAGGTCTCTGTATTACAATAATGTCTATATCGTCAGGGGAAGGTCTCTGTATTACAATAATGTCTATATCGTCAGGGGAAGGTCTCTGTATCACAATAATGTCTATATCGTCAGGGGAAGTTCTCTGTATTACAATAATGTCTATATCGTCAGGGGAATGTCTCTGTATTACAATAATGTCTATATCGTCAGGGGAAGGTCTCTGTATTACAATAATGTCTATATCGTCAGGGGAAGGTCTCTGTATTACAATAATGTCTATGTCGTCAGGGGAAGGTCGCTGTATTACAATAATGTCTATATCGTCCGGGGAAGGTCTCTGTATTACAATAATGTCTATATCGTCAGGGGAAGGTCTCTGTATAAAAATAATATCTATATCGTCCGGGGAAGGTCTCTGTATCACAATAATGTCTATACATCGTCAGGGGAAGGTCTCTGTATTACAATAATGTCTATATCGTCAGGGGAAGGTCTCTGTATTACAATAATGTCTATATCGTCAGGGGAAGGTCTCTGTATTACAATAATGTCTATATCGTCAGGGGAATGTCTCTGTATTACAATAATGTCTATATCGTCAGGGGAAGTTCTCTGTATTACAATAATGTCTATATCGTCAGGGGAATGTCTCTGTATTACAATAATGTCTATATCGTCAGGGGAAGGTCTCTGTATTACAATAATGTCTATACATCGTCAGGGGAAGGTCTCTGTATTACAATAGTGTCTATATCGTCAGGGGAAGGTCTCTGTATTACAATAATGTCTATATCGTCAGGGGAAGGTCTCTGTATCACAATAATGTCTATATCGTCAGGGGAAGTTCTCTGTATTACAATAATGTCTATATCGTCAGGGGAATGTCTCTGTATTACAATAATGTCTATATCGTCAGGGGAAGGTCTCTGTATTACAATAATGTCTATATCGTCAGGGGAAGGTCTCTGTATTACAATAATGTCTATGTCGTCAGGGGAAGGTCGCTGTATTACAATAATGTCTATGTCGTCAGGGGAAGATCGCTGTATTACAATAATGTCTATATCGTCCGGGGAAGGTCTCTGTATTACAATAATGTCTATATCGTCAGGGGAAGGTCTCTGTATAAAAATAATATCTATATCGTCCGGGGAAGGTCTCTGTATCACAATAATGTCTATACATCGTCAGGGGAAGGTCTCTGTATTACAATAATGTCTATATCGTCAGGGGAAGGTCTCTGTATTACAATAATGTCTATATCGTCAGGGGAAGGTCTCTGTATCACAATAATGTCTATATCGTCAGGGGAAGGTCTCTGTATCACAATAATGTCTATATCGTCAGGGGAAGTTCTCTGTATTACAATAATGTCTATATCGTCAGGGGAAGGTCTCTGTATTACAATAATGTCTATATCGTCAGGGGAAGGTCTCTGTATTACAATAATGTCTATATCGTCAGGGGAAGGTCTCTGTATTACAATAATGTCTATATCGTCAGGGGAAGGTCTCTGTATTACAATAATGTCTATATCGTCAGGGGAAGGTCTCTGTATCACAATAATGTCTATATCGTCAGGGGAATGTCTCTGTATTACAATAATGTCTATATCGTCAGGGGAAGGTCTCTGTATTACAATAATGTCTATATCGTCAGGGGAAGGTCTCTGTATCACAATAATGTCTATATCGTCAGGGGAAGTTCTCTGTATTACAATAATGTCTATATCGTCAGGGGAATGTCTCTGTATTACAATAATGTCTATATCGTCAGGGGAATGTCTCTGTATTACAATAATGTCTATATCGTCAGGGGAAGGTCTCTGTATTACAATAATGTCTATGTCGTCAGGGGAAGGTCGCTGTATTACAATAATGTCTATATCGTCAGGGGAAGGTCTCTGTATTACAATAATGTCTATATCGTCAGGGGAAGGTCTCTGTATAAAAATAATATCTATATCGTCCGGGGAAGGTCTCTGTATCACAATAATGTCTATACATCGTCAGGGGAAGGTCTCTGTATTACAATAATGTCTATATCGTCAGGGGAAGGTCTCTGTATTACAATAATGTCTATATCGTCAGGGGAAGGTCTCTGTATTACAATAATGTCTATATCGTCAGGGGAAGGTCTCTGTATTACAATAATGTCTATATCGTCCGGGGAAGGTCTCTGTATCACAATAATGTCTATATCGTCAGGGGAAGGTCTCTGTATTACAATAATGTCTATATCGTCAGGGGAATGTCTCTGTATTACAATAATGTCTATGTCGTCAGGGGAAGGTCTCTGTATTACAATAATGTCTATGTCGTCAGGGGAAGGTCTCTGTATTACAATAATGTCTATGTCGTCAGGGGAAGGTCGCTGTATTACAATAATGTCTATATCGTCCGGGGAAGGTCTCTGTATTACAATAATGTCTATATCGTCAGGGGAAGGTCTCTGTATAAAAATAATATCTATATCGTCCGGGGAAGGTCTCTGTATCACAATAATGTCTATACATCGTCAGGGGAAGGTCTCTGTATTACAATAATGTCTATATCGTCAGGGGAAGGTCTCTGTATTACAATAATGTCTATATCGTCAGGGGAAGGTCTCTGTATCACAATAATGTCTATATCGTCAGGGGAAGGTCTCTGTATCACAATAATGTCTATATCGTCAGGGGAAGTTCTCTGTATTACAATAATGTCTATATCGTCAGGGGAAGGTCTCTGTATTACAATAATGTCTATATCGTCAGGGGAAGGTCTCTGTATTACAATAATGTCTATATCGTCAGGGGAAGGTCTCTGTATTACAATAATGTCTATATCGTCAGGGGAAGGTCTCTGTATTACAATAATGTCTATATCGTCAGGGGAAGGTCTCTGTATCACAATAATGTCTATATCGTCAGGGGAATGTCTCTGTATTACAATAATGTCTATATCGTCAGGGGAAGGTCTCTGTATTACAATAATGTCTATATCGTCAGGGGAAGGTCTCTGTATCACAATAATGTCTATATCGTCAGGGGAAGTTCTCTGTATTACAATAATGTCTATATCGTCAGGGGAATGTCTCTGTATTACAATAATGTCTATATCGTCAGGGGAATGTCTCTGTATTACAATAATGTCTATATCGTCAGGGGAAGGTCTCTGTATTACAATAATGTCTATGTCGTCAGGGGAAGGTCGCTGTATTACAATAATGTCTATATCGTCAGGGGAAGGTCTCTGTATTACAATAATGTCTATATCGTCAGGGGAAGGTCTCTGTATAAAAATAATATCTATATCGTCCGGGGAAGGTCTCTGTATCACAATAATGTCTATACATCGTCAGGGGAAGGTCTCTGTATTACAATAATGTCTATATCGTCAGGGGAAGGTCTCTGTATTACAATAATGTCTATATCGTCAGGGGAAGGTCTCTGTATTACAATAATGTCTATATCGTCAGGGGAAGGTCTCTGTATTACAATAATGTCTATATCGTCCGGGGAAGGTCTCTGTATCACAATAATGTCTATATCGTCAGGGGAAGGTCTCTGTATTACAATAATGTCTATATCGTCAGGGGAATGTCTCTGTATTACAATAATGTCTATGTCGTCAGGGGAAGGTCTCTGTATTACAATAATGTCTATGTCGTCAGGGGAAGGTCTCTGTATTACAATAATGTCTATGTCGTCAGGGGAAGGTCGCTGTATTACAATAATGTCTATATCGTCCGGGGAAGGTCTCTGTATTACAATAATGTCTATATCGTCAGGGGAAGGTCTCTGTATAAAAATAATATCTATATCGTCCGGGGAAGGTCTCTGTATCACAATAATGTCTATACATCGTCAGGGGAAGGTCTCTGTATTACAATAATGTCTATGTCGTCAGGGGAAGGTCTCTGTATTACAATAATGTCTATGTCGTCAGGGGAAGGTCTCTGTATTACAATACTGTCTATATCGTCAGGGGAAGGTCTCTGTATTACAATAATGTCTATGTCGTCAGGGGAAGGTCTCTGTATTACAATAATGTCTATGTCGTCAGGGGAAGGTCTCTGTATTACAATAATGTCTATATCGTCAGGGGAAGGTCTCTGTATAACAATAATGTCTATATCGTCAGGGGAAGGTCTCTGTATTACAATAATGTCTATATCGTCAGGGGAATGTCTCTGTATAACAATAATGTCTATATCGTCAGGGGAAGGTCTCTGTATCACAATAATGTCTATATCGTCAGTGGAATGTCTCTGTATAATAATAATGTCTATATCGTCAGGGGAAGGTCTCTGTATTACAATAATGTCTATATCGTCAGGGGAATGTCTCTGTATAACAATAATGTCTATATCGTCAGGGGAAGGTCTCTGTATTACAATAATGTCTATATCGTCAGGGGAATGTCTCTGTATTACAATAATGTCTATATCGTCAGGGGAATGTCTCTGTATAACAATAATGTCTATATCGTCAGGGGAATGTCTCTGTATTACAATAATGTCTATATCGTCAGGGGAAGGTCTCTGTATTACAATAATGTCTATATCGTCAGGGGAAGGTCTCTGTATTACAATAATGTCTATATCGTCAGGGGAAGGTCTCTGTATTACAATAATTTCTATATCGTCAGGGGAAGGTCTCTGTATTACAATAATGTCTATATCGTCAGGGGAATGTCTCTGTATAACAATAATGTCTATATCGTCAGGGGAATGTCTCTGTATTACAATAATGTCTATATCGTCAGGGGAATGTCTCTGTATTACAATAATGTCTATATCGTCAGGGGAAGGTCTCTGTATTACAATAATGTCTATGTCGTCAGGGGAAGGTCGCTGTATTACAATAATGTCTATATCGTCCAGGGAAGGTCTCTGTATTACAATAATGTCTATATCGTCAGGGGAAGGTCTCTGTATAAAAATAATATCTATATCGTCCGGGGAAGGTCTCTGTATCACAATAATGTCTATACATCGTCAGGGGAAGGTCTCTGTATTACAATAATGTCTATATCGTCAGGGGAAGGTCTCTGTATTACAATAATGTCTATATCGTCAGGGGAAGGTCTCTGTATTACAATAATGTCTATATCGTCAGGGGAAGGTCTCTGTATTACAATAATGTCTATATCGTCAGGGGAAGGTCTCTGTATCACAATAATGTCTATATCGTCAGGGGAAGTTCTCTGTATTACAATAATGTCTATATCGTCAGGGGAATGTCTCTGTATTACAATAATGTCTATATCGTCAGGGGAAGGTCTCTGTATTACAATAATGTCTATATCGTCAGGGGAAGGTCTCTGTATTACAATAATGTCTATATCGTCAGGGGAAGGTCTCTGTATTACAATAATGTATAAGGTCTCTATATTACAATAATGTATAAGGTCTCTGTATTACTGTCGTACTTGTCAGGAGTAGGTCTTTGCTGTACAGCAAGATCTACCTCGTCAAGAGTAGGTCTCTTTATTAAGGATGAGTATTTTGGGTCAGTTGTAACCTTTGATACCACTTCTGTAGCTTTAGTAGACTTTGTCAGCAGAATGTATCTGTGTGACCATAGTGGTTAGCTTCGAGCAAGGAGACGTGATTTGTTTACAGATAAGAACAAAGGCGTCGGTGATGAAGAAGAGCAGGGCGATGGTGTTGCTTCTTTGTACAAATCGATTCACAATAAACAGGTTATATAATGTTGGTGTCACTGAGGAGAGACACGCCGACGGGAACACCGGGCCACTGACGGGACCAGCGCCTTACAGGGATAGATGGGGACATCGGGCCACTGACGGGACCAGCACCTTACAGGGATAGAAGGGGACACCGGATCACTGACGGGACCAGCGCCTTACAGGGATAGATGGGGACACCGGGCCACTGACCAGACCGGCGTCTTACAGGGATAGATGGGGACATCGGGCCACTGACCAGATCAGCGTCTTACAGGGATAGATGGGGACATCGGGCCACTGACGGGACCAGCACCTAACAGGGATAGATGGGGACACCGGATCACTGACGGGACCAGCACCTTACGTGGGATTGATAAAGCTCGTTATTATATACAAATATATTACCACGCTATTGTTTATATTATAGAAACATGTGTAATTACATAACTACTGTTTATGTTATAAAGACACGTGCAATTACCTAACTACTGTCTATTTTATAGAAACACCTGTAATTGCCTAACTCCTGTTTATGCTACGGAAGGACGTGTAATTGCCTAACTCCTGTTCATGTTATTGCTAAATTACACATATTACTACTATAAAGTGGTAATTATAACGACAAATCAGTAGTAAATATTTGTACAAATCAGTGGTATTGATAATATTTAGTGGTAATTATTACTACTAGTTAGTGTTAAATATAACTACTAGTTAGTGTTAAATATTACTACTATTTAGTGGTAATTATAATTACTAGTTAGTGTTAAATATAACTGCTATTTAGTGGTAATTATAATTACTAGTTAGTGTTAGATATAACTGCTATTTAGTGGTAATTATAATTACTAGGTAGTGTTAGATATAACTGCTATTTAGTGGTAATTATAACTACTAGTTAGTGGTAATTATTACTACTAGTTAGTGGTAATTATAACTTCTAGTTAGTGGTAATTATTACTACTAGGTAGTGATAAATATAACAACTAATTATTGATAATATCCAAATACTAGATAATTATTTCACCGTCTTGTTGTCCTCACAAGACCTTGGACACCGGTCGCCTAATCAGTGTTTTATTTGTGTTATGTCTGGGATTGTTTGTCTGATTTTGTTAACACGCAATTTCATTCAGGTGACCCCTGATTGGATATACTTTAATATCTAGTGATGCACGTGGTTATTATCTTCGGATGGCCAATACTGACCGATAATGTTTAAGGTCGACACTTGGTCCAAGGCCGGCCCCGCGAGGCCGGACGGACAGGGGTATATATATACCCGGGCGCTGATACAGCATCAGTACCACGCACATCTCATTAGAATTACTCTTCAACCTATCGGACATGGCCAGCTCGCTTGTCTTCCTGGTGGCGGTCGTCATTGGCGTCACTTCCGGTCAAAGAATCAGTTGGGGCAAATGTCCAGATGTGCCGCTGAAGAGAAATTTTGATATGAGCAAAGTAAGTACACCGTCAACTTTTCAGTAAAACTATATGTAATTTAAACATCATGCATGCTCTTACTTGTAAAGTATTAAGGAAATATCAGGGATCTGATGATTTAGGAATCTCTGTTGTCACAGGGATCTGATGATGTAGGAATCTCTGTTGTCACAGGTATCTGATGATGTAGGAATCTCTGTTGTCACAGGGATCTGATGATGTAGGAATCTCTGTTGTCACAGGGATCTGATGATGTAGGAATCTCTGTTGTCACAGAGATCTGATGATGTAGGAATCTCTGTTGTCACAGGGATCTGATGATGTAGGAATCTGTTGTCACAGGGATCTGATGATGTAGGGATCTGTTGTCACAGGGATCTGATGATGTAGGGATCTCTGTTGTCACAGGGATCTGATGATGTAGGAATCTGTTGTCACAGGGATCTGATGATGTAGGAATATGTTGTCACAGGTATCTGATAATGTAGGAATGGATCTGATGATGTAGGAATCTGTGTTGTCACAGGGATCTGATGATGTAGGAATCTGTGTTGTCACAGGGATCTGATGATGTAGGAATCTCTGTTGTCACAGGGATCTGATGATGTAGGAATCTCTGTTGTCACAGGGATCTGATGATGTAGTAATCTGTTGTCACAGGGATCTGATGATGTAGGAATCTGTTGTCACAGGGATCTGATGATGTAGGAATCTCTGTTGTCACAGGGATCTGATGATGTAGGAATCTGTTGTCACAGGGATCTGATGATGTAGGAATCTGTATTTCGGGAAGCATTCAGGGCAGTTTTGAATACTTAGGAGTCTAGATAAACTTTCAGTTGACCGGAAGCTTATGGGAGAAGCAGTTAATATCGAAAATTCGATGCATGCAATCTAACTTTGTTGTATCAAAAGCCACATTTGTAATTGATTTTAGAAACAATAAATACTAAGTTCATATGTACAGTTAGAAAAAATGATTAATTTTAGCATTGTACCGAAACATGCATGCTGTGGTTTCGTTGCTTATACACTCTATTTCGGGGTCAAAATGGTTACGCTTTCAACCAATCATACCATGGGTTTCAGCTCGTAGCTGACCTCATGAATATTCAAAATTTCGCTCTATAACTGCGAAAACATTTGAAACAATTTAAGAATTCAAACAATTATCCATCATATCAGCACAGATTATCTGTTCATTTAAACAAATAAATACTAATGCAATCACTGCTGTGGTTTCAGTACACGGGGATGTGGTACGAGCTGCAGGCTTACCCCGCCCCCTGGTACAGCTCCTCGGTGTCGTGTGGACACTCAACATTCACTATCAATGACGATGGGACCATGCAGGTCACCAGCGGGGGCGTCGACGGGTACGTATTCTTCACATGTCCTTACAATGACCGTCCGATTGTTGGCGGGTACGTATTCTTCACATGTCCTCACAATGACCGTCCGATTGTCGACGGGTACGTATTCTTCACATGTCCTTACAATGACCGTCCGATTGTTGGCGGGTACGTATTCTTCACATGTCCTCACAATGACCGTCTGATTGTCGACGGGTACGTATTCTTCACATGTCCTCTCAATGACCGTCCGATTGTCGACGGGTACGTATTCTTCACATGTCCTCACAATGACCGTCCGATTGTTGGCGGGTACGTAATCTTCACATGTCCTCACAATGACCGTCCGATTGTCGACGGGTACGTATTCTTCACATGTCCTCACAATGACCGTCCGATTGTTGGCGGGTACGTAATCTTCACATGTCCTCACAATGACAGTCCGATTGTCGACGGGTACGTATTCTTCACATGTCCTTACAATGACCGTCCGATTGTCGACGGGTACGTATTCTTCACATGTCCTCACATTGACCGATAGGTACGTATTCGTCACATGTCCTCACAATGACCGTCCGATTGTCGACGGGTACGTATTCTTCACATGTCCTCACATTGACCGATAGGTACAGTGTACGTATTCTTCACATGTCCTCACAATGACCGTCCGATTGTTGGCGGGTACGTAATCTTCACATGTCCTCACAATGACCGTCCGATTGTCGACGGGTACGTATTCTTCACATGTCCTCACATTGACCGATGGGTACGTATTCGTCACATGTCCTCACAATGACCGTCCGATTGTCGACGGGTACGTATTCTTCACATGTCCTCACATTGACCGATAGGTACGTATTCTTCACATGTCCTCACAATGACCGTCCGATTGTCGACAGGTACGTATTCTTCACATGTCCTCACATTGACCGATAGGTACGTATTCTTCACATGTCCTCACAATGACCGTCCGATTGTCGACGGGTACGTATTCTTCACATGTCCTCACAATGACCGTCCGATTGTTGGCGGTGAATGGGTTTTATTGTTTAGTCAGTTCGTATAATAAAGTAATTTTATAATAAAGTTCATACATGAAGTTAGTTGCCTTTTTATAAGTACGCACACAAATATCCTTTTAGAAATTGTTTCTGTTCTGCGTGATGTTACCTTACTCTCCTGTGTAGTAACTTGTTACCTTGAACGAAATGTTGCAGGTCTGGTCAGGCTTACACAATGACAGGATCCGCCAATGTTCCGGACATGGAAGATCCGGCCAGACTCCAACTGCGCTACTCTAGGTGTAAGTTCACGTCCATCTTTTGAATCACAAACCGGCTCTTCTGAATAACACATTTCCTGTAGATGTAATAACATATTCCTTGTAGGTGTAATAACACATTTCCTGTAGGTGTAATAACACATTACATGTAGGTGTAATAACACATTTCCTGTAGGTGTAATAACACATTTCCTGTAGATGTAATAACTCATTTCCTGTAGGTGTAATAACACATTTATTGTAGGTGTAATAACACATTTCTTGTAGGTGTAATAACACTTTTCCTGTAGGTGTAATAACACATTTCTTGTAGGTGTAATAACCCATTCCATGTAGATGTAATAAAACATTTCCTGTAGGTGTAATACCACATTTCTTGTAGGTGTAATAACACATTCCATGTAGGTGTAATAACACATTTCCTGTAGGTGTAATAACACATTTCCTGTAGATGTAATAACACATTTCCTGTAGGCGTAGTTACATTTCCTGTAGGCGTAATAACACATTTCCTTTAGGTGTGATAACACATTTCCTGTAGTTGTAATAACACATTTCTTGTAGGTGTAATAACTCATTTCCTGTAGGTGTAATAACACATTTCATGTAGGTGTAATAACACATTTCCTGTAGGTGTAATAACACATTTCATGTAGGTTTAATAACACATTTCATGTAGGTGTAATAACACATTTCCTGTAGGTGTAATAACACATTTTCTGTAGGTGAAATAACACATTTCCTGTAGGTGTAATAACACATTTCCTGTAGGTGTTATAACACATATCTTGTAGGTGTAATAACTCATTTCCTGTAGGTGTAATAACACATTTCCTGTAGTTGTAATAATACATTTCTTGTAGGTGTAATAACTTATTTCCTGTAGGTGTAATAACACATTTCCAGTAGATGTAATAACACATTTCCTGTAGGCGTAGTTACATTTCCTGTAGGCGTAATAACACATTTCCTGTAGGTGTAATAACACATTTCCTGTAGGCGTAATAACACATTTCCTTTAGGTGTGATAACACATTTCCTGTAGTTGTAATAACACATATCTTGTAGGTGTAATAACTCATTTCCTGTAGGTGTAATAACACATTTCCTGTAGGTGTTATAACACATTTCTTGTAGGTGTAATAACTCATTTCCTGTAGGTGTAATAACACATTTCCTGTAGTTGTAATAATACATTTCTTGTAGGTGTAATAACTCATTTCCTGTAGTTGTAGTTACACATTTCCTGAAGGTGTTATAACATTTTCTGTAGGTGCAATGGCATTTCCAGTAGGTGTACTAACCCATTTCCTGTAGTTGTAATAACAAATTTCTTGTAGGTGTAATAACTCATTTCCTGTAGATGTAATAACACATTTCCTGTAGGTGTAATAACACATTTCCTGTAGTTGTAATAACACATTTCCTGTAGGTGTAATAACACATTTCCTGTAGGTATAATAACACATTTCCTGTAGGTGCAATAACACATTTCCTGTAGTTGTAATTACACATTTCCTGTAGGTGTTATAACATTTTCTGTAGGTGCAATGGCATTTCCAGTAGGTGTAATAACACATTTCCTGTAGTTGTAATAGCACATTTCATGTAGGTGCAATGGCATTTCCAATAGGTGTAATATGATGTTTCTTTATTTGTAAGTGATTAAATATCAGTTTTAGAAGGACAAGTAATGTCAGTGTTGGTCATGTAAACGTTCCTTGCCCTTATATGATCCTTGTAATAAACAGTTCATTCTAAAGCTGGCTTACATGTACATACATATTCGGTTTCAGGGTCAACAGAAGATCACCAAGTGATAGCCAGTGATTATAGGTCGTTTGCATTGGTGTACGCATGCTCAGATTACATGTTCTTCCGGTCAGGTGAGTGAATGATGATTTGGTTTGATGATATATAAATATTCGATAAGCGCAAAAAATCAGCATTATACAGGGCTGCCTACAAAAAGTACCAAAGTTTTTTTTATCAAATCCCTAGTAAAGGAATATTCTCAATTTGAAGTAAATGAACGCTTAACAAGCTAGGGTGACCGGTTAGGCCCATGGATCTCTTTGTCTCATTCAAAACGTTTTTGACGTACCTAGTGCTGTAATTGAATTAGTTGTTTAATGTAACCAATGTGAAGCATATTGCTCGTTATAGACGTGGTATGTTGTGTCACGTGATTCTACGTCATATGTCTTGTACAGGATGTCATGATTCTTTGTTCCAGAAAAAGTATGGCTGCACACCAGACAGCGGGGAGCAACCAATGCCAAGACCGTGAAACGAGCGTATAAGATACTACGTACATACGGGATAGACAGCAAGCCCCTCACTCCCACGGACAATGGTCAGTGTTAGGACACACGCGGTCAAGGACACAGACTACTCCTGATATTGCCCTGGGGTCGTGACCTCACAACAGTTTGATTTATATTGTGATTATTTACCTTCAGAGACGGATGCAGGATATAGTTGTGTCGTCATAATTATGTATTTATACGATAAATTACAACAAGAAATAAAACAAAGACGAGAAAATTACCCGGTATCCATGTTATCATTTCAGTAAAGACCATTCTGATATCTTTGTATATTTATGCATCAGCAACATCAAATATTGTCAGATCAAAGAATCTAATCGTGATTAAGTAGGATACAGTGTCTTCATTATCGGAGGTTTGTCTTATCAACATTATGGGGATAAAGCGGATAATTGCTGCTTAGTTACCATCGCAACGAGCGATGTAAATTCTCAACTAGCTATTTAAACAAAACAGAAAAAGTCATACCTAACTTGTGTACTACAAAGCAACTAAATGTGTACAACGTCACGACGAAGTGTGTACGACACCACATCTTAGTGTGTACCCATCCACAACTAAATTCTGAATTACACCACTTGGCCGTTGAACTATGTGGAGTTTCATCTCTCATAAAAACATAATTGCAACATTTGTAACTGTCCATACTTATTGAAAATATTGATTGACCGCTTTTGAACATTAACAGGTTTCTCCGTATAATGAACTAGAATTAGCAGCTTCTTTCTCCTTACAATGAATTAGAAGTAGCAGCGTATTTCTCCTTATAATGAATTAGAAGTACCAGCGTATTTCTCCGTACAATGAATTAGAAGTAGCAGCTTTAAACCAGAAGCATCACTTGACAATTGGTTCTAAAATGAAACGGAACGAAATGATTTTAATGTTCGGTTTGCAATTAAGACGACAAAAAAGAGAAATGTGAGAAAAACATGTTGCAATGTCATTGATAGTAAGCTAGGTAATTCGACACAGGGCCGAATACTAATGCTATTGACCATTAACTACACTACCACCCTGACATATAACTACTCCTAACGCTTTTACAAGGCCCCTTCCTGTAACGTAATCCCCACTGGAAGCTGCAGGCATTCATTACTGTTGGGACCAAAGTTAACCGCACTCAGCACTTATGGAACTACACGTATCGGTAGCCCCTCCAAACCAAACGTCAAAACAGCAAATTATCATAGATTCATCAAAGTCTGCGTTGTAAAATGTTTGATCGTAACATGGCTTTATTACACGATATCTCAAACAACCATTATCATATTGACCTACACTATCGTCGAGTTTGACTTTTCGGCACTCTCGATTCTGTACCGCATTCTATATATCCAATGTATGTTATGACTCGCAGTACTAGGTACAGATCTTCTAACATGTGAGAATAGATTTATATCAGGCCAGTATCAGAATATCCAGTTTTGACATCCAATGTACATGTACTTAAACGTGTTATAGTTGGTCACACACACGTGGGCTGTCTGTTGTTTTTACATACAATATACGTGTTTTCTCTCATATCTCGCCATGTTGGATAGAGGTTGCCCATGTAAGAAAGCTATGTAAGAAAAATCTATCTTACATAGCATTTCACGCGACGTGACGTCACAATGGCTCAACAATGACGTGACGTCACGAATACGGTAAACTCTGATGCCGGAAAGAGAAAACGACGGCGTGATAAAATTAAAACCTTTCACAAAATTTTAACCATAAACACCAGGAAGAGGAGATCAATTTTTCTGCGCAAACATTGTTTGCAAATATAAGGTATGCTTAAACTCGCTGTCTAATTCGTTTTCGTCAAAAAAGCTCAAGGAAAAAGTTGAAATTTCAAAATGGTAGCCTGTTTAAACGTATTTTCATGGTTTTTGAGCTTATTCGGGTAGTTGATATGAGAGAAAAAGACTCTTTCATAATGTGTGTATGTAGGAAAGGGATATTCCACCCTCGGGATCACAAAATGTGGTAAAACCCTCGGCAAGCCTCGGGTTTCACCACATTTTGTGACCCCTCGGGTGGAATATCCCTATCCTACATACACGCATATGAAAAAGTCTTATAATATTTTGTCACACACACGTGAGCTGTATGTTGTTTTTGCATGTAATGATCGTGTTGTAGCTGGTCACACACACGTGGGCTGTCTGTTGTTTTTACATATAATGTACGTGTTATATTTGGTCACACACACGTGGGCTGTATGTTGTTTTTACATGTAAAGATCGTGTTGTAGCTGGTCACACACACGTGGGCTGTCTGTTGTTTTTACATATAATGTACGTGTTATATTTGGTCACACACACGTGGGCTGTATGTTGTTAATGTACGTGTTATAGTTGGTCACACACACGTGAGCTGTATGTTGTTTTTACATACAATGTACGTGTTATATTTGGTCACACACACGTGGGCTGTATGTTCTTAATGTACGTGTTATAGTTGGTCACACACACGTGGGCTGTATGTTGTTAATGTACGTGTTATATTTGGTCACACACACGTGAGCTGTATGTTGTTTTTACATACAATGTACGTGTTATATTTGGTCACACACACGTGGGCTGTATGTTGTTTTTACATACAATGTACGTGTTATATTTGGTCACACACACGTGGGCTGTATGTTGTTTTTACATATAATGTACGTGTTATATTTGGTCACACACACGTGAGCTGTATGTTGTTTTTACATACAATGTACGTGTTATATTTGGTCACACACACGTGGGCTGTATGTTGTTTTTACATACAATGTACGTGTTATATTTGGTCACACACACGTGGGCTGTCTGTTGTTTTTACATACAATGTACGTGTTATATTTGGTCACACACACGTGGGCTGTCTGTTGTTTTTACATACAATGTACGTGTTATATTTGGTCACACACACGTGAGCTGTATGTTGTTTTTACATATAATGTACGTGTTATATTTGGTCACACACACGTGAGCTGAATGTTGTTTTTACATACAATGTACGTGTTATATTTGGTCACACACACGTGGGCTGTCTGTTGTTTTTACATACAATGTACGTGTTATATTTGGTCACACACACGTGAGCTGTATGTTGTTTTTACATACAATGTACGTGTTATATTTGGTCACACACATGTGGGCTGTATGTTGTTTTTATATACAATGTACGTGTTATATTTGGTCACACACACGTGGGCTGTATGTTGTTTTTACATACAATGTACGTGTTATATTTGGTCACACACACGTGGGCTGTATGTTGTTTTTACATACAATGTACGTGTTATATTTGGTCACACACACGTGGGTTGTATGTTGTTTTTACATACAATGTACGTGTTATATTTGGTCACACACACGTGGGCTGTATGTTGTTTTTACATACAATGTACGTGTTATATTTGGTCACACACACGTGAGCTGTATGTTGTTTTTACATACAATGTACGTGTTATATTTGGTCACACACACGTGGGCTGTATGTTGTTTTTACATACAATGTACGTGTTATATTTGGTCACACACACGTGGGCTGTATGTTGTTTTTACATACAATGTACGTGTTATGTTTGGTCACACACACGTGAGCTGTATGTTGTTTTTACATACAATGTACGTGGTATATTTGGTCACACACACGTGGGTTGTATGTTGTTTTTACATACAATGTACGTGTTATATTTGGTCACACACACGTGGGCTGTATGTTGTTTTTACATACAATGTACGTGTTATATTTGGTCACACACACGTGGGCTGTATGTTGTTAATGTACGTGTTAAAGTTGGTCACACACACGTGAGCTGTCTGTTGTTAATGTACGTGTTATAGTTGGTCACACACACGTGAGCTGTATGTTGTTTTTACATACAATGTTCGTGTTGTACATGTAGCTGGTCACACACACGTGAGCTGTCTGTTGTGATGCCAGCGACAGCATCTACGCGTTACTCATCATTTTTCTCTCATGTCGGGATAAGAAAAAACCCGATTGTGATTGTCATGGTAACGAGCGATTGTCAATGACCAACGGTCCTCGGGGATAACTCTTCGGCGGGATCGATAGCATTCAGATTATTCGTAATGATATAAGTCGCAGATTTACAATGATCAACTTGGCACAGCCAAAAGCACTGATCTCCTGTCACAAATTAAGTGCAGATTGATTTACACTGGTCTTCTGATCTGTGTGTCGAGGTATTCTGGTCTGTGTGGCGAAGTATTCTGATCTGTGTGGCGAAGTATTCTGATCTGTGTGGCGAAGTCAACTCGGCCAGTCTTCTGGTCTGTGTGGCGAAGTATTCTGATCTGTGTGGCGAGGTATTCTGATCTGTGTGGCGAAGTATTCTGATCTGTGTGGCGAAGTATTCTGGTCTGTGTGGCGAGGTATTCTGATCTGTGTGGCGAAGTATTCTGATCTGTGTGGCGAAGTATTCTGATCTGTGTGGCGAAGTCAACTCGGCCAGTCTTCTGGTCTGTGTGGCGAAGTATTCTGATCTGTGTGGCGAGGTATTCTGATCTGTGTGGCGAAGTATTCTGATCTGTGTGGCAAAGTATTCTGATCTGTGTGGCGAAGTATTCTGATCTGTGTGGCGAAGTATTCTGATCTGTGTGGCGAAGTATTCTGATCTGTGTGGCGAAGTATTCTGATCTGTGTGGCGAAGTCAACTCGGTCAGTCTTCTGGTCTGTGTGGCGAAGTCTTCTGATCTGTGTGGCGAAGTATTCTGATCTGTGTGGCGAAGTATTCTGATCTGTGTGGCGAAGTCAACTCGGCCAGTCTTCTGGTCTGTGTGGCGAAGTATTCTGATCTGTGTGGCGAGGTATTCTGATCTGTGTGGCGAAGTATTCTGATCTGTGTGGCGAGGTATTCTGATCTGTGTGGCGAAGTATTCTGATCTGTGTGGCGAAGTATTCTGATCTGTGTGGCGAAGTATTCTGATCTGTGTGGCGAAGTATTCTGATCTGTGTGGCGAAGTATTCTGATCTGTGTGGCGAAGTATTCTGATCTGTGTGGCGAAGTCAACTCGGTCAGTCTTCTGGTCTGTGTGGCGAAGTCTTCTGATCTGTGTGGCGAAGTCTTCTGATCTGTGTGGCGAAGTCTTCTGGTCTGTGTGTCGAGGTCAACTGGACCAGTCTTCAGATTTGTGTGTCGAGGTCAACTCGACGAGTCTTCAGATCTGTGTATCGAGGTCAACTCGGCCAGTCTTCAGATCTGTGTGGCGAGGTCAACTCGGCCAGTTTTCAGATCTGTGTGGCGAGGTCAACTGGACCAGTCTTCAGATCTGTGTGTCGAGGTCAACTGGACCAGTCTTCAGATCTGTGTGTCGAGGTCAACTCGGCCAGTCTTCAGATCTGTGTGTCGAGGTCAACTCGGCCAGTTTTCAGATCTGTGTGTCGAGGTCAACTGGACCAGTCTTCAGATCTGTGTGTCGAGGTCAACTGGACCAGTCTCCAGATCTGATCGGTGTGACGAGGTATTCTGGTTTGTGTGACGAAGTCAACATTTAAAGTAATGTCTATAGGAAACAACCCAATGATATATACCGCCAAAGTTATATCTGTAGTATACAGCTGTATGTTCCATACCTGTCGATGGAGTACGTAAAACCGTTCGTTGGATAAAGCGAAGTAACTCTGTTTTGTTTGACATGCACTTACTTACAATCACTATTCTCGAGAGGTTTTTGGTTTCCATATAAAACGAATTATATTAAAAACTTTAAAGACTTAAAGGAAAGGTAACGATGTTGGTTGCTAAAGCATCACTATTACCATGATAGACTATCTTTACAGGCGATGCAATATGATAGAATTCATAAAAGAAACCATGGAAAATCGCTATGTTATATGTTATGTACCGGTTTTTGTGTTATGGAACTATGTTTCAAATCGATACGGGGATAGAAGAAACTCTTTTGAAATATTTCAGTGTACCATTATGTACAGGAAAATAGTTTTAAGCGCTAAAACTACGAGTAGTTTTTGCGTCTATTGCTGCCACTTTTCTGTGACCTTTGACCCATGTCATTTTTTCCCCTCCCGCTCCGGAAAAGCTTGAATTACTACCAATCTCATGATATCTGAACTATTTGAAAGCCTAAACCTAACAGGAAACGATGTTCCCATGGTATTACTAATAATTATGATGACTTTAATAATCTATATGCGATTTGTAACAAAGAAATCAGTTTTTCACTCACACGGTTCATTTAAATATTACGTCTCTTTTGGTGGCTGACCTCTCGTATACATATACGTCTCTGTACTTGACACTCGTATACGGTCGCGGAATTCGCTGTTAAACTTTGATTATATAATCGCGCATAGCGAAATACACTGATTTTGATTTCAATGTTATATTACCTTATACATGTGCGTAAACCAAAATACTTGACCAATTTGTCGGTCGGAAGTATTAATTCGTAATTACAGTGAAAATCCGCCCCCTGGATATGATAATGTTATTTACGAGTTACTTCCCCTGATTGTCACTAACGTTGTGATATATATACATGTATATATATTATTGAATGCACAAACTTGATCGAATTTCTTACTTAATATTGTACTGAGTATACAATTTTTAATGTGACATTATCAGAACCTGTATAATGTACATATGAATTGGCAAAACACTTGATTTATTGAAAATAACACTTATACTTTTCTATGGCGAGCAAAAGGTCGTAGTTTTATAATTACGTTCTCTGTGCTTTAATTCACACATCACTATACACTGTAGCAGGGACATATACGTCCCTGACTGTAGGTTTACATTTTTGTTTTAACGAAACTTTACCATAACCTGTATAGTGTACATAGCAATTGACACAATATAAGTTATTTAGTAGAAATAACACTTATATTATTTCTCTGGTGTGCAAAAACCTTTATGGTGTACATTCCCGTAATTATGTGTGGCCCTTTATACATAGGTCACGGCCAACATACATGTAATTTTCCCTGCTTTTTAAATGAACTTGATAATTGATAATTAGGCCTAGAGATGTTAGTGAATATGACATATTTGCATAACATTATTTTGCTACACCTTGGTAAAGATATCGTAATGGGCCGTCGTTCTTTTTGAACAACAATTTCACTGTTTACTGCGAAATTTTATGACAAATTAGATAGTTCGAACTATCACTTGTAACGAGAGATATGTTTGCGAATCCTTTTATTTTTTATCTAATATCCATTGTGCTAACTACCAGCAGCGTAGATTTCAATGATTCATTCGCCTTCCTCCGAACGATAATGTTAACCTGAAGAGCTTTTTTTTATTGTGTTAAAAACTTCTTCAGTCAGCTTCTCACATTGCATATGTAGGTTTCACGTTGTGCTTAGTTATGCCTGTTTGATTTCATAATGATGAGTAAAAACAAAATGGCGGAATGGCGACCATCTTTGATTTAGGCATTGAAAGATTGTTAACTAATTGACAACTACTAGAGGGATCTTTCTCATATTTCATATGTAGGTTCCTTGGTCCCTACTGTCGTGTCCTTTTGATTTTGTAACTGATCAGAAAAACAAAATGGCTGAAAAACAGCCATTTAGGACTTTGACATAGAAAGATTGAAATCACTATAGAATGAAATGAAAGCTAGAAGTTCGAACTAACTCCTGTGTACAATTAAAATCTTCCACACTACTCCTCCTCTCCTTTTAAATGTATTCACCCCCGAACACCACACCCCAGATACTAGGGCCACGAATACCATTTATAACAGGGAAGGAGGGAATAGTGTGCTTCCACCGGGGATCAACCCTCGATCACTAGGTCATATATATAAACCCAAATTATAATATTGTTATGGGAGTTACACCCACCCCCTCACCCCTTCCCGTACCCTGTTCATACCCTACGATATTCCATTATGTGTACATATACTTTATTTATACATCTATATTTTATTACCTTACAATAACATACATTTTATTATTGAAACAAACAAGTATAATATGTCTCTGCCAATGCTCCCGTAATTAATCGTCATCTTGCATTTCCATCTAAATATCGGGTGTGATCTTTTGTTTTGTTTTATTTTGTGTCCAACACAATAATACCGTTTATTTAAGTGCATATATTAAAATAAACACATTCGCTTCCCTGTAAATGGATCAATATTCATTTGTAAAAAAAATTAATATTTTAGTTAAATTGTTAAAGCACTGCACTAAATTGTACATGTAGATTCTAGCTTGAAATACAACTTGTCAATCTAAACAACTCGCGTGTTATTGGGTTTACTCTAAATACTTACTTAATCCCTATTCTGAAACTTTCTGATATCGAAACTTAGTAACACATACAACAAAAACACTTCAATAGCTGTCGAAATATACATACTATTGTTTGAAGTTTTAGCGCTTCAGTACTTTCAGTACTTTGATTTTATTACGAAATGTGTGGAATAGCTTACCGGAAAATGCTGTGTGTGCTAATAACGGTTTCAAAAGTGAACTGGGAAACATTTAGTTTACAACTTCAAAGCTAGTTTGTGAACTGTAGTACCGTTATAATCGATAACTTGTATTATACCAATTATCATGTATAAGTCTGAATTCCGGTACCTGAATTATACCAATTATCATGTATTAGTCTGAATTCCTGTACCTGTATTATACCAATTATCATGTATTTGTCTGAATTCCTGTACCTGAGTTATACCAATTATCATGTATCAGTCTGAATTCCTGTACCTGTATTATACCAATTATCATGTATTTGTCTGAATTCCTGTACCTGAGTTATACCAACTATCATGTATTAGTCTGAATTCCTGTACCTGAATTATACCAATTATCATGTAGTAGTCTGAATTCCTGTACCTGAATTATACCAATTATCATGTATTAGTCTGAATTCCTGTACCTGTATTTTACCAATTATCATGTAGTAGTCTGAATTCCTGTACCTATATTATACCAATTATCATGTATTAGTCTGAATTCCTGTACCTGTATTATACCAATTATCATGTATTAGTCTGAATTCCTGTACCTGAATTATACCAATTATCATGTATTAGTCTGAATTCCTGTACCTGAATTATACCAATTATCATGTATTAGTCTGAAGTATACCAATTATCATGTATTAGTCTGAATTCCTGTACCTGTATTATACCAATTATCATGTATTAGTCTGAATTCCTGTACCTGAATTATACCAATTATCATGTATTAGTCTGAATTCCTGTACCTGAATTATACCAATTATCATGTATCAGTCTGAATTCCTGTACCTGAATTATACCAATTATCATGTATTAGTCTGAATTCCTGTACCTGAATTATACCAATTATCATGTATTAGTCTGAATTCCTGTACCTGAATTATACCAATTATCATGTATTAGTCTGAATTATACCAATTATCATGTATTAGTCTGAATTCCTGTACCTGTATTATACCAATTATCATGAATTAGTCTGAATTCCTGTACCTGAATTATAGCAATTATCATGTATTTGTCTGAATTCCTGTACCTGTATTATACCAATTACCATGAATTAGTCTGAATTCCTGTACCTGAATTATACCAATTATCATGAATTAGTCTGAATTCCTGTACCTGTATTATACCAATTATCATGTAGTAGTCTAAATTCCTGTACCTGTATTATACCAATTATCATGTAGTAGTCTAAATTCCTGTACTTGAATTATACCAATTATCATGTATTAGTCTGAATTCCTGTCCCTGAATTATACCAATTATCATGTAGTAGTCTAAATTCCTGTACTTGAATTATACCAATTATCATGTATTAGTCTGAATTCCTGTCCCTGAATTATACCAATTATCATGTATTAGTCTGAATTCCTGTACCTGTATTATACCAATTATCATGAATTAGTCTGAATTCCTGTACCTGAATTATAGCAATTATCATGTATTAGTCTGAATTCCTGTACCTGTATTATACCAATTACCATGAATTAGTCTGAATTCCTGTACCTGAATTATACCAATTATCATGAATTAGTCTGAATTCCTGTACCTGTATTATACCAATTATCATGTATTAGTCTGAATTCCTGTACCTGTATTATACCAATTATCATGTATGAGTCTGAATTCCTGTACCTGTATTATACCAATTATCATGTATTAGTCTGAATTCCTGTACCTGTATTATACCAATTATCATGTATTTGTCTGAATTCCTGTACCTCTATTATACCAATTATCATGTATGAGTCTGAATTCCTGTACCTGTATTATACCAATTATCATGTATTAGTCTGAATTCCTGTACCTGAATTCGGTTATTAAATACAAAATGTATCTTTTAATAAAAATTCACACCTGTAACCTACACTGTGACTACAATGTATAACAGTTCTTATAACCACACTAGTCTTAACTATCTATATAAATATTATAATCACGCATTGATTAACTATATATGGATAATTAAACTACACTTTTACTTACTCATATAAGATATTTATAACCACTCTTAAACTATATAAGATAGTATAACCACACCTGTAATCTTGCTATAGCCGTACGTATACCTATGGTTCCCAGAACTGTGACCAATCGAAACCACATCTGACAAATACCTTCACAAGTATTGCCTCATTTTTTACATGGTCGAGTAGGTGACATCATTCTCCTTTACTTCTGATCGGGAAATATAAACCGACCGTCTTGTTGAAAGTTATAAGTTCAACCAGTTGACAGTATACAGTTAAAGGCCCAATATACGTAACTTCAGGGAAATTTTCGTGATTCTGAAAAATTCTGAAAAAAATCCAGTTGATAACCATTCAAAAGTAAGCCTAAAACGAAGTAAACCTGAGCGGTAAATTACAAGAAACTCTGGATAAAGAAACACAAAGAATTGAAAATAATTCAGGTGGGGCCCACTTCAACAACAAACCGAAGGTAGAAGACGGTTCGAAATGGACGCGTGTTTACAAATAGCGTGTTTCAACTGCTGCTGTACCGGTAAACAGCGAAAGAATTCATCTTGAATATTGATGATATCAGTTAATCTTAGCTAAATCTATAAATATAATCAGTTATAAGGCTTGATTTTGGCTTCAAGTTTTGCCGAAAGTTACGTATATTGGGCCTTTAATTCATGCCCTTTCAGTCAAAAGTCAAAACTGTTTTCCCGAGGTGTTGGGACCAACCTGGTGAACTATTCAAGGCCGGAGGCCGCGGGAAATAGTTCATCGGATTGGTCCCAACACCAAAGGAAAACTGTTTTGACTATTGACTGAAAGTGCATGAATTAGCTGTTTTGTAACCTTTAATTCAAAGGTATAGAGTTTTGTACCATGTTCATCACTCTATTTTTCCAGTCATTGTAAATCATATTGCTCCACAATAGTTCCGTTGAATTTAGCATGCTTTCTGTGTTACTCGGACCTATCGAAATAGCTATCTTCACATTCCAGAAGATTACAGCTTGTCAGAAAATGTCTAACAGTCAGTAAAACATGTCTACCGTCAATAATGTTGTCTGCATATAAACAAAACGCTTTACTCAAGATCACTTATACGTTTGGGCACAATTGTTTCCAAGGAAACATGTACATGTACATTAGTTCATGACATCACCGGGCAAATAATTTTAACTTATTCATGGCTGTATATCAAATGCGTTGGATTAACCATGAAAATAGTCAAATTTATTGAAAAGCTTTTCTATATAGAGAGCCAGGTAACAATATGAATTAAAATACACTTACAACGTATTTTCTATGAGACATGGCATACATACGCCAAAAGACGGCGTTAATAGTACTTGCACGTGCAAATGGGCTGGTATGTAACATATATGTGTCAGTCGGGCGATACAGATATGTATGTTAAGGATGTGTATGATTGTGTATACAGATATATAGGTTAAGTGTGTGTATGATTGTGTACACAGATATATAGGTTAAGTGTGTGTATGATTGTGTACACAGATATATAGGTTAAAGAGGCATCACGTTAAAACTATATTTTTTTATGCTTATTTAGAATTATTGTATATATGAATTAAATGTATACTCTTGTGGAAAATTAATGGGCGATTTACGCTGAAATATGTTCTCAAAAATTTTACTTAATAATTAAAAAAGGGAATCACTATTCGTTGATCAACGATTTGGACATGCAAATTTTTTTTGCATCACATATAATAACGCATGCGCATAACAAGCTAAATCGGTAAACAAAAAATGGCGATCCGCGTGACCTACATGTAACTACCAAGCGAAAAGTGGCCAATGGTCAAATTTTAACGTAAGGATTATATTACGGAAGCATAATGAGGGATGGGAAGTATTCAAGGGAGAGACTAACAGCCCAATTGTTTGCATTGTTACAGTTTTCTTCTGGATAGCCGGTGACACAGTTTTGATTTGGTTTTGGGGCTTCCCAAGGGATAACTCTTTCATTCCTCTGTTACATGAAATGCGTGTGTAAAATTTGAAAGTGTGAATTGTAATATTCCCATTATAATATTCCAGTAAAACGGCATTATTGAATTATATTGCTGAAGAGAAAGACCTTTTCACATACAAGAAAAACCGCATGGGGGGGTTACGTTATAAAACGCCGGTATCCCGGGCGATTGAGTTTAATGTATACAGATTCAATTTGGACAAAATGAATAAACTTATGTCATCATGTGCGGATAAAAAACTCTTGTCATACCTAATCTATAAAATACTGATTGTACAACTATTATCGGGTTTGGACCCCGGTATTAAATTTGATATGAATCAAAATATATGCATTATATAAGTGAAGTCATTAATTCATAAAAAAAAACATATACATGTATGTCCCATGTCTGCAGTTGTGTTGAAAATGTTAACGAACCTTTAAATTTACATAAAAAAGTCAAATGAATCATAACATATATAAATGGATTAAGTATTGGACAATTATCTTCTCGACAAGTTCCAAATTTGATATATATATTATACATGTATTATTCTACATGTTTAGTGCGTGGTGCGTCATATGAGTGCACGGACTTCTGTGATACATATATAATTGTAAGTGTTAAAGTATGTTGACGCTGAAAGTTGGATAGACTTTAGATGAATATATAGAAAGTCTGAAAAAAAATCTTCAAGACATCGAGTTGTATAAAAAAAAATCGGAATCATTTCATTTTATTTTTGCACTTTTCAATGCATGCACACCTTTTGTGAAATGGTTCTAAATGAGGATTCGTGAAGATAACTTTTTACAGAAATTAAGGTTTGCCCTATGGTTGTCATCGTCGGAAACCCACATGACACTTAAACGTACAATGTAAGATAGTGCAGTTTCTGACAATGCATG
This sequence comes from Mimachlamys varia, assembly GCA_947623455.1. Classification (NCBI taxonomy): domain Eukaryota; kingdom Metazoa; phylum Mollusca; class Bivalvia; order Pectinida; family Pectinidae; genus Mimachlamys; species Mimachlamys varia. The sequence continues at coordinate 6,738,250 of OX392529.1, forward strand.
GCTAACGGTCTCAGTCAGGTACTGATGTCGATAAATGATGCAGAGATGCCGACATAAATTTCTTCATATGAATATCGTGTGTAATTAACGTCTGATTATTAATGTGAATATGATTCAATAAATTGATACACGGACTTTGTGTCTGGTTCATCATCGGACCTATACATTACGCGTCCCCTCCCGTTGGGCCCCTTCGTCGACATGCGACAAAATAGTCACGTGATTGACGCGTGATCATCGCTATTTTTATCGGGCTTTCCCGAGAAATACAATTTTTGCAAGTGGCTAATAAACACATTTTGAGAGGACTTTGAATATTGAAATAACAGGAAAATGCATCTGGTAGTGCAGACAGCATGTTCATTCAATAAATTCACTGTAGACTTCCCCGGGATGCCCCTTTAAGGACTAGGTACAGCCATATTGGTTGTTACCTGGATGAAAATGGTAATATTGAAATTTTAATGTTTCCTTCCAATACATGGCATAAGCTTGATCCCATTATGTTAAATATTGATATAAAATGCAGTTAAGCCCCCAAAATTAAAAAAATCTGTACTTAGGAAAAAAATATTCAGTAAATAATATCGAAATGGGAGTGCGCAAATATGTTTCATATAGTTATTTGAAACATTTCAAAAAAATAATACAAAGTTACTGCAATGTTCATAGAATGATAACCCAGTGTTAAAATTTCGATACTATTCTGTAAATCAGAGTATCGGGGAGAAATACACAGGTACCCCCTCTAAAAAATGTCGTCCATTGCATGCTGTTTTCAGTTCAGGTAAAAGTAGTTACCTGTCTCTCGTGGGGGCAATATAGGGGGCATTATTTTATATTGAATAGGTCATTTGTCATGTAAATGTAAGTTTCGTGTCAAAAAAAGGTATACAATTAAAATAATAACACTGACATAACGTAATTTACATTTACGATACGGTTACCTAATTACAAGTTAAGTTTGAGAAATGTATTTTGATACCAATGTGCCTCAACTGCCACACATGTTTACGATGGCAACAATTTACGCTAGCGATGTTTGACAGGTGCGAAGCCGAGAACGAATCGGTATAATCAGTGAGTTAATAATGTCCGATCCACGCGGAAGTATATAATATATACGAATTCCATCAGAATTTATACAAAACAAATTAAACTTTGTTGACGCTTCTTTCAAAATCATTAAATTACCTAAAAAAAACACTGCCGGGAGTGCCGAACGACATCTTTTCACGTGCTATACATTCGCCCAAAAATGGAAAACTGGCAATCGCTAAACACAATTTATCGTGATAGGAACGGGCAGTTTTTGCTTTGTGACGATATACCATGTGACAATTACCTTTACTGCATGCTTGAATCCAATTTAATTGTTAATTTTGTCGATGTTTCACCATGCCTCTAAGTAAGGCGTATGAATATCTAAAACAGTAAATAGTTCAAAATGGAGGGCATAGGATAATTTTTCGCTACATGCTACGGGAAGATGTTTGATTTAAGAGATCAGACATAATGTCATAACTCGTCATACCGCAGACGGTAAGATTTTTGTTTTGGCTATGCGGCGTGCCACATAAATTTGCCGATCGGCGATGGGAATTTTAAAAATTTGATCCAGATGTAATCGGTGTCCTGAATGTACGTAAATTGCCATTCATGTGACGAGTACGTTCTCTTATTCTGCGGTTTTCAATTGAAAGAGAGATTTATTCAAAAATCGAAGGCTCGTCTATCATTCTGTGTATATTAAAGTAACAAAAAATGATATTCATTGTTTTTATTATCTTTCGCAGTATTCTGCAAACGTGCACGCGTTTTTAGACATATAACATCAAATATCAGAAAAACCACCAAACGTACCAAAATATGGTTGAAATGATCGATTTTCCATCACAAAATGTACTTTGTGGTCTATTTTGGTCATGTATTTTGCAGTGTTTAATAAAATAACAAGTTTTGGTAAAAACACCTCCGCCATATTGAATTGTCCTGTACCTAGTCCTTAAAGGGTGTATATGATTGTGTACACAGATATATAGGTTAAGTGTGTGTATGATTGTGTACACAGATATATAGGTTAAGGGTGTGTATTATTGTGTACACAGATATATAGGTTAAAGATGAGTATGATTGTGTACACAGATATATAGGTTAAGGGTGTGTATGATTGTGTACACAGATATATAGGTTAAGGGTGTGTATGATTGTGTATACAGATATATAGGTTAAGGGTGTGTATGATTGTGTACACCGATATATAGGTTAAGGGTGTGTATGATTGTGTACACAGATATATAGGTTAAGTGTGTGTATGATTGTGTACACAGATATATAGGTTAAGGGTGTGTATGATTGTGTACACAGATATATAGGTTAAGTGTGTGTATGATTGTGTACACAGATATATAGGTTAAGTGTGTGTATGATTGTGTACACAGATATATAGGTTAAGGGTGTGTATGATTGTGTACACAGATATATAGGTTAAGTGTGTGTATGATTGTGTATACAGATATATAGGTTAAGGGTGTGTATGATTGTGTACACAGATATATAGGTTAAGTGTGTGTATGATTGTGTACACAGATATATAGGTTAAGTGTGTGTATGATTGTGTACACAGATATATAGGTTAAGGGTGTGTATGATTGTGTATACAGATATATAGGTTAAGGATATGTATGATTGTGTACACAGATATATAGGTTAAGTGTGTGTATGATTGTGTACACAGATATATAGGTTAAGGGTGTGTATGATTGTGTACACAGATATATAGGTTAAGTGTGTGTATGATTGTGTACAGAGATATAAAGGTTAAGGATATGTATGATTTTGTGTAAGAGGTACATCATTGTGGCATTACAAGCCTTTGCTAATAATTTTTATTTTGATTAAGATATGTAAGTGCCTATTTCACTGTGAAATACATCAGGCAGTTCCTATGTCACTGTGAAATACACCAGTCTGTATATATGTCACTGTGAAATACATCAGGCAGTGTCTATGTCGTTGTGAAATACATCAGGCAGTGTCTATGTCACTGTGAAATACACCAGGCAGTATCTATGTCACTGTGAAATACATCAGTCAGTATATATGTCACTGTGAAATACACCAGTCAGTGTCTATGTCACTGTGAAATACATCAGGCATTGTCTATGTCACTGTGAAATACACCAGTCAGTATATATGTCACTGTGAAATACATCAGGCAGTTCCTATGTCACTGTGAAATACACCAGTCAGTGTCTATGTCACTGTGAAATACACCAGGCAGTATCTATGTCACAGTGAAATACATCAGTCAGTATCTATGTCACTGTGAAATACACCAGGCAGTATCTATGTCACTGTGAAATACATCAGTCAGTATATATGTCACTGTGAAATACACCAGTCAGTGTCTATGTCACTGTGAAATACATCAGGCATTGTCTATGTCACTGTGAAATACACCAGTCAGTATATATGTCACTGTGAAATACATCAGGCAGTTCCTATGTCACTGTGAAATACACCAGTCAGTGTCTATGTCACTGTGAAATACACCAGTCAGTGTCTATGTCACTGTGAAATACACCAGTCAGTATATATGTCACTGTGAAATGCACCAGTCAGTATATATGTCACTGTGAAATACATCAGGCAGTATCTATGTCACTGTGAAATACATCAGTCAGTATATATGTCACTGTGAAATACACCAGTCAGTGTCTATGTCACTGTGAAATACACCAGTCAGTATATATGTCACTGTGAAATACACCAGTCAGTATATATGTCACTGTGAAATACACCAGTCAGTATATATGTCACTGTGAAATACACCAGGCAGTATCTATGTCACTGTGAAATACATCAGGCAGTATCTATGTCACTGTGAAATACATCAGGCAGTATCTATGTCACTGTGAAATACATCAGGCAGTATCTATGTCACTGTGAAATACATCAGGCAGTATCTATGTCACTGTGAAATACATCAGGCAGTATCTATGTAACTGTGAAATACATCAGTCAGTGTCTATGTCGTTGTGAAATACACCAGTCAGTGTCTATGTCACTGTGAAATACACCAGTCAGTATCTATGTCGTTGTGAAATACATCAGTCAGTGTCTATGTCACTGTGAAATACATCAGGCAGTATCTATGTCACTGTGAAATACATCAGTCAGTATATATGTCACTGTGAAATACACCAGTCAGTGTCTATGTCACTGTGAAATACATCAGGCAGTATCTATGTCACTGTGAAATACACCAGTCAGTGTCTATGTCACTGTGAAATACACCAGTCAGTGTCTATGTCACTGTGAAATACATCAGGCAGTATCTATGTCACTGTGAAATACACCAGTCAGTGTCTATGTCACTGTGAAATACATCAGGCAGTATCTATGTCACTGTGAAATACATCAGTCAGTATATATGTCACTGTGAAATACACCAGTCAGTGTCTATGTCGTTGTGAAATACATCAGGCAGTACCTTGATCGTTGTGAAACACACCAGGCAGTGTCTATGTCGTTGTGAAATACATCAGGCAGTGCCTTTGTCGCTGTGAAATACAGTTTTTGTATCTGGGTTATTTATTCTTATGGATAATGTAGGAGAGAAACTGCGTCACATGACCGTTCATACCTGACCGTCTAAGTTTTCTCTCTCGTACATAACAGCCATTTGAAAAAAATGCACCTTCCCTGACCTTCCATATACATACATTGAAGGTTTGGACATTTTTTAAAAAGATGTGCCTTGTATCATCGCGGTAACTTATATAATAAATAACTTTCGTTTAGGATAGTCTCTTCTGGAAAATACATTGAATATAGTTCTATGTTTTCATAATAAACGCTATCGTCTTCTATTTACATCAACACTTATTGGTTCCTTTCCAGTCATCAACTCATTGATAATGGTTGAATATTGAATTGGATATAATGTTATAAACAAGGAGACAACATGAAAAGGCTGAACAGTTTGATTCTGTGTCGGGTATCTGTAGGAGTTATCTCGCTTCGCCTAGATAGAGTGCTGGGAGTAAATATGCGTGTCATTCGATCGCATTTCAGTTATTTCTATAAATAGTAGTTATGTAAACGGTAAGCGGTAAGTAGGAGTAAACAGGGGGGGGGGTGTAATGTGGCCGCGGTAACCAGGAGAGGGTAAACGGGGGGGGGGGGAGGTAATGTGGCCGCGGTAGACAGGAGAGGGTAAACAGGGGGGTAATGCGGCCGCGGTAGACAGGAGAGGGCTAACATGAGGGGTTATGTGGCCGTGGTAGTCAGGTGAGGGTAAACATGAGGGGTAATGTGGCCGCGGTAGACAGGAGAGGGTAAACAGGGGGTAATGTTGCCGCGGTAGACAGGAGAGGGTAAACAGGGGGGGGGGTAATGTGGCCGCGGTAGACAGGAGAGGGTAAACATCAGGGGTAATGTGGCCGCGGTAGACAGGAGAGGGTAAACAGGGGGGTAATGTTGCCGCGGTAGACAGGAGAGGGTTAACATGAGGGGTTATGTGGCCGTGGTAGTCAGGTGAGTGTAAACATGAGGGGTAGTGTGGCCGCGGTAGACAGGAGAGGGTTAACATGAGGGGTTATGTGGCCGTGGTAGTCAGGTGAGTGTAAACATGAGGGGTAGTGTGGCCGCGGTAGACAGGAGAGGGTTAACATGAGGGGTTATGTGGCCGCGGTAGACAGGAGAGGGTTAACATGAGGGGTTATGTGGCCGTGGTAGACAGGAGAGGATTAACATGAGGGGTTATGTGGCCACGGTAGTCGGCAGATGGTAAACCGGAGAGGAAATATGGCCGCGGTAGACAGAAGAGGGAAAACAGGAGGGGTAAAGTGGCCGCGGTAATCAGGAAAGGGTTAACAGGTGGGGGGGGGGGGGGGGTAAAGTGGCCGCGGTAGACAGGAGAGGGTTAACAGGAGGGGTAGTGTGGCCACGGGAGTCGGCAGATGGTAAACCGGAGATGTAATATGGCCGCGGTAGACAGGAGAGGGTAAGCAGGAGGGGTAATATGGCCGCAGTAATAGTTAGGGGTAAACAAGGTATAATTTATGATTTAAAAAAGAAGCAGGCCTAAGTTATTGGCTGTATATCTTGCATCTGTTTTGAATCAAAGATAAAACATAAAGTTGTCAAATCGAGCACAGGAACAAAATACGTACGTCAGTATTGTTGGTCGAGAGAGGTAAGAATAGACCAGAAGCCTTGCTGGCTTACAGAAATCTTAAACGTATGTCTCCTAAATAATCTGATCAGACATGTATAAAGCCACGCGAGAAATTGCGTGAGTTGCCAATCTCTGGCTTTAGACGTCTCTGATCTGATGAAAGTATTTGGATGTAAGCATTGCTAGCTTAATTACAAGTAGGAATGGTGCACGGTTTCAGTTATATATTTTAGAATCCAAATATAGTATCTTTTAAGAAATTTGAAGCATTATTTCAACAAATTGATAATACATAGTAATCCAGCGTTTTTTTTTAATTAATCGATATCAATGACCTGTTCGACCCGCGGTTTGTTCGATCCCTAACGTAAAATGTCGTCGATATCAATGACCTGTTCGACCCGTGGTTTGTGCGACCCCTAACGTAAAATGTCGTCGATATCAATGACCTGTTCGACCCGCGGTTTGTTTGATCCCTAACGTAAAATGTCGTCAATATCAATATCCTGTTTGACCCGTGGTTTGTGCGACCCCTAACGTAAAATGTCGTCGATATCAATGACTTGTTCGACCCGTGGTTTGTGCGACCCCTAACGTAAAATGTCGTCGATATCAATGACCTGTTCGACCCGTGGTTTGTGCGACCCCTAACGTAAAATGTCGTCGATATCAATGACCTGTTAGACCCGTGGTTTGTGCGACCCCTAACGTAAAATGTCGTCGATATCAATGACCTGTTAGACCCGTGGTTTGTGCGACCCCTAACGTAAAATGTCGTCGAGATCAATATCCTGTTCGACCCGTGGTTTGTGCGACCCCTAACGAAAATGTCGTCGATATCAATGACCTGTTAGACCCGTGGTTTGTGCGACCCCTAACGTAAAATGTCGTCGATATCAATGACCTGTTCGACCCGTGGTTTGTGCGACCCTTAACGTAAAATGTCGTCGATATCAATGACCTGTTCGACCCGTGGTTTGTGCGACCCCTAACGAAAAAAGTCGTCGATATCAATGACCTGTTCGACCCGTGGTTTGTGCGACCCCTAACGTAAAATGTCGTCGATATCAATGACCTGTTCGACCCGTGGTTTGTGCGACCCCTAACGTAAAATGTCGTCGATATCAATGACCTGTTCGACCCGTGGTTTGTGCGACCCCTAACGAAAAATGTCGTCGATATCAATGACCTGTTCGACCCGTGGTTTGTGCGACCCCTAACGAAAAATGTCGTCGATATCAATGACTTGTTCGACCCGTGGTTTGTGCGACCCCTAACGTAAAATGTCGTCGATATGGATGACAAGTTTGCTGAATGGCATTTGGTGACCTTTATATTGACATTCGGTATAACATGACTGTTATATAAGATGGGCAAACAAAAAGCATGTCATATTGGTGACAAATAAGATCAGGGAACTTTGGTGACCTGTATTTGACTCTTTGCATATACATGTATGTTATGAGAAGCAAATAAAACATATGTCACATTGGTCAATAATGATGACCAAGTTGACCTTTGGTGACCTCGTCACTGATTTTTGGGATAACAACATTGTGTATATATACAATGGACAAATAAAATAAGTATGTCTTATTGATTGATATGGCGACTAATTAGACATGTGACCTTTGTTGACCTACACCAATGTTTTGGTATGGTAACTTGGTATAATACATATATACCATAGGGTCTAATGTTGCCCAATTTGATCTTAACAAAAATGTACGGTAAACAAATAAACAGTTAAACCTATTTGTCGATATTGCTAACCAATTTGACAATTGACCTTTGTTTACCTGTATCTTGACCTTTGGTAAATGTATAGTACAAGTTCTCCCTTGTACAGTATAACTTACACTTACGCATGTAACTGCAGATGCTTCCAAATAAGTAAATCTACATGTAATAATAGCATTTTGTGTACTTTTACACAGCGAAATAAATTATCAATGTGTTTAAATCAAAATTGAATAAATTTATACATTTCCTCAGTCAGTTTCCGTTCAATCATTTAGATTAAATGGTCTTTTGTGATCAGCATCCCGCATTCTTTGGTTGCTATACAAAACGTGATGTGCCGAACACGATTTGTACTAAGTGATTTCTGATATGACATGGTTAACTACGAAAGAATTCCACGAGAAAGGCAGTTTGTGATAGTCTTATGTCGGTTACATGCGCGGTACTACCAGTGCTACATGAATCGGCATACTGTACTGCACGTGTTGGTCGATACATTTTACGAATCAATAACCGAGATAATTTTTGTCTGGGAAACGGAACGACTTTCCTAGCCGTAGAAGTTGAGATAAAACAACTGAATTGACATTGCCTTACTGAAAGGGCTAGCCTGCTGTGGGTGGTTAATTTGGAGGAAGGACACCACTGCGGAAATCGGGAACAAGTTTTAGGATATAGCCCGGATGTTATGAGGATATAGCCCGGATGTTATGAGGATATAGCCCAGGTGTTATGAGGATGTAGCCCGGATGTTATGAGGTATAGCTCGGAGGTTATGAGGATATAGCTCGGATGTTATGATGATGTAGCCCGGATGTTATGAGGTATAGCTCGGAGGTTATGAGGATGTAGCCCTGGTGTTATGAGGTATAGCTCGGAGGTTATGAGGATGTAGCTCGGATGTTATGATGATGTAGCCCGGATGTTATGATGATGTAGCCCGGATGTTATGAGGATATAGCCCAGGTGTTATGAGGATATAGCCCGGATGTTATGAGGATGTAGCCCGGATGTTATGAGGTATAGCTCGGATGTTATGAGGATATAGCTCGGAGGTTATGAGGTATAGCTCGGAGGTTATGAGGATGTAGCCCTGGTGTTATAAGGTATAGCTCGGAGGTTATGAGGATATAGCTCGGATGTTATGAGGATGTAGCCCGGATGTTATAAGATATAGCCCGGATGTTATGAGGATATAGCCCAGATGTTATATGATATACTGGATGTTATTAGGTATAACCCGGATGTTATGAGGATATAGCCCAGATGTTATAAGATATAGCTCGGAGGTACATTTTTGTGTAATGAGGATAGCAGCTAATATCTTATGATGATATAGCTCGAGTGTATTGGGGATAATTTAGTCCAGACGTTACGGGAATAATAGCCAACTGTGAACTATTTGTTTTGAGTATAGGGCCTTACAATTAATATTTTATTGTTTATTTAGTTGAAGGAAGTGCGCTTCAGCCTAATATAAATGATGATTTTGAATATAAGTCAAGATAAAACTTCACATTTAGTAAACCGGTACTGTACGTAATAGCTGATGTGGATTGTCTGTCGATCAGTGTCTGTGAGGAAAGCCTTGTTATTAGGTGGATGACTAGGGTTCGGAATAAGGTAGGAATCAGGGGTTCTGGTTTAATTAGGGTGTCTGTGGATAAAACATCTTGTAGAAAAAGAATGGTTCGAGGAACCTTAGGCAAAATGTCTATCCGGATGTAATTTGCGTACGTCACAGGATGGACTAGGGGGTTGTTGTCGACAGGATTCTAAAATACGTAATGATCATGTGGATGCTGTACAGAACTTAATTACGTTGTGACTGTATAGGTCTGAAACACACGTGGTGACTGTGTAGGACTGAAACACGTGGTGACTGTATAGGTCTGAAACACGTGGTGACTGTATAGGTCTGAAACACGTGGTGACTGTATAGGTCTGAAACACGTGGTAACTGTATAGGTCTGAAACACGTGGTGACTGTATAGGTCTGAAACACGTGGTGACGGTATAGGACTGAAACACGTGGTGACTGTATAGGACTGAAACACGTGGTGACTGTATAGGTCTGAAACACGTGGTGACTGTATAGGTCTGAAACACGTGGTGACTGTATAGGTCTGAAACACGTGGTGACTGTATATGACTGAAACACGTGGTGACTGTATAGGTCTGAAACACGTGGTAACTGTATAGGTCTGAAACACGTGGTGACTGTATAGGTCTTAAACACGTGGTGACTGTATAGGTATGAAACACGTGGTGACTGTATAGGTCTGAAACATGTGGTGACTGTATAGGTCCGAAACACGTGGTGACTGTATAGGTCTGAAACACGTGGTGACTGTATAGGTCTGAAACACGTGGTGACTGTATAGGACTGAAACCCGTGGTGACTGTATAGGACTGAAACACGTGGTGACTGTATAGGTCTGAAACACATGGTGACTGTATAGGACTGAAACACGTGGTGACTGTATAGGTCTGAAACACGAGGTGACTGTATAGGTATGAAACACGTGGTGACTGTATAGGTCTGAAACACGTGGTGACTGTATAGGTCTGAAACACGTGGTGACTGTTTAAGTCTGAAATATACTGACATGTGAGGGACACAGATGGTGGGTCTAGGGCACGGCTTTCTGTCTTTGACAAGAATGTAAATAGCTCCCGTGACAAGTCAATTAGAAACACAGAATACCATTTGTATCAGTACAATATCCTAGAAACGTCGTTAACGACATAATAGACAACGGGTAACGACAAGCCACATTATATGATCACAATAGCTTCTCCAGGGGTTCATAGAGTCGTTGGTGAGTCGATAAAAGTGTACAGTAACTGTCAAATACAGCGAAAAATGCCGAGTAAACTTAAATTTGTATCAAATTTCTTTACACCTATCTCAGTTACACGTTGAGGGGTTCTCAATTACACATTGGTGGATTTCTCAATTACACATTGATGGATTTCTCAGTTACACGTTGATGGATTTCTCAGTTACACATTGATGAAGTTGTCAGTTACACATTGCGGGAATTCCCAGTTATACATTGAGGGAGTTGTCAGTTATACATTGAGGGAGTTGTCAGTTATACATTGAGGAAATTTTCAGTTATACATTGAGGTAGTTATCAGTTTCGTATTGAGGTAGCTACCTGTTACACACTGAGGGAGTGATCAGTTACACATTGAGGTAGCTACCAGTTACACATTGAGAGAGTTATCAGTTCAACTTTGATGGAGTTTTCTGTTAGACATTGAGGGATTTCTCAGTTCCACATTGAGGGAGTTTTTTCTGTAACACATTGAGTTAGTTATCAGTTACGTATTGAGGAATTTTTCAGTTACACACTGAGAGAGTTATAAGTTATACATTGAGAGAGTTTTCAGTTACATATTGAGGGAGCTGTCGGTTACATATTGATTCAGTTCTCAGTTAAACATTGAGGAAGTTTTCAGTTGCACATTGACGTAGTTATCAGTTCCACATTGAGGGAGTTTGCTGTTACACATTTAGTTAGTTATCAGTTACGTATTGAGGATTTTTTAGTTACATATTGAGGTAGCTACCAGTTACACATTGAAGTAGTTGTCAGTTACACGTTGAAGGATTCATCAGTTACACACTGAGAGAGTTATACATTGAGGGTTCCTTAGTAACACGTTGAAGGATTTATCAGTTACAAGCTGAGAGAGTTATACATTGAGGGTTCCTTAGTAATACGTTGAAGGATTCATCAGTTACACACTGAGAGAGTTATACATTGAGGGTTCCTTAGTAACACGTTGAAGGATTTATCAGTTACACACTGAGAGAGTTATACATTGAGGGTTCCTTAGTAATACGTTGAAGGAAGTTTCGGTGTAACGTATTGAAGAAGTTCTCAGTTACACATAGAGGTAGTTATCAGTTACACATAGAGGTAGTTATCAGTTACACATAGAGGTAGTTATCAGTTACACATAGAGGTAGTTATCAGTTACACATATAGGTAGTTATCAGTTACACATAGAGGTAGTTATCAGTTACACATTGAGGTAGTTATCAGTTACACATTGAGGGATTTTTCAGTTACACATTGAGGGATTTCTCAGTTACACATTGAGGGATGTCTCAATTACACATTGAAGGAGTTCTCAGTTACACATTGAGGGATTTCTCAGTTACACATTGAAGGAGTTCTCAGTTACACATTGAGGGATTTCTCAGTTACACATTGAGGTAGTTATCAGTTACACATTGAGGGATTTCTCAGTTACACATTGAGGTAGTTATCAGTTACACATTGTGGGATTTTTCAGTTACACATTGAGGGATTTCTCAGTTACACATTGAGGGATTTTTCAGTTACACATTGAGGGATTTCTCAGGTACACATTGAAGGAGTTCTCAGTTACACATTGAGGGATTTCTCAGTTACACATTGAGGTAGTTATCAGCTACACATTGAGGTAGTTATCAGTTACACATTGCGGTAGTTATCAGTTACACATTGAGGGATTTATCAGTTACACATTGAGGGAATTCTCAGTTACACATTGCGGTAGTTATCAGTTACATATTGAGGGATTTCTCAGTTACACATTGAGGGATTTTTCAGTTACACATTGAGGGATTTTTCAGTTACACATTGAGGGATTTCTCAGTTACACATTTAGGATTTTCTCAGTTACACATTGAGGGATTTTCCAGTTACACATTGAGGGATTTCTCAGTTATACATTGAGGGATTTTTCAGTTACACATTGAGGGATTTCTCAGTCACACATTTAGGGTTTTCTCAGTTACAAATTGAGGTAGTTATCAGTTACACATTGAAGGATTTCTAAGTTACACATTGATATAATTATAAGTTATACGTTGAGGGATGTTTCTGTAACGTATTGAAGGAGTTCGCAGTTACACAAGAGGGATTTATCAATTACACATTGAGGGTTTTTACCAGTTACAGTACATGTTGAGGGAGTTGTCAGTTACACATTGAGGGATTTCTCAGATACACGTTGAAGGAATTATCAGTTACACATTAAGGGAGTTCGCAGTTACACATTGAGGGATTTTTCAGTTACACATTGAGGAATTTATCAGTTGCAAACATGTTGAGGGAGTCGTCAGTTACACATTGAGGTAGTTTTCCGATACACATTGAGGAATTTCTCAGATATACGTTGAGGGAGTTCTCGAGTCTTAAGTACAATGTATATATATTTGACTGTTGCAAATGAAATTTTAAGTTGCACATTTTATAAATTCGTGTTGATCTAATTAAGTTATAACATTATAGGTATTGAAGTACAATGTACATTATTGCTGTTACACCGCATATATATCAGCTACACGTTAAAGGACTATAACGGGATGGATATCACTCAGATACACCTGATAATAAGCTTGGTTATTTAAGGTGTCGTCTGTTCTGTGTAGAATTAATTGCACAGTCTTAGGTCAGAATTTGCCCGTGTACATGTTGTCGTGCTCTTAAACGATTTCCGTTACAGCGAGGAGAGTGCTCGGAAGTGGGTGACAGACAGTTCTGTACGTACGAAGCATTGTACACTCCTCAATGCCATGGAAACATTTGTCTAACCACCAGTCTCCTTATTGACATAAACACAGGTGTTAATCCCCAGCTGGCGTTGTCGTGTGAGGTCTCAGTTTGAATATCGTAACAAGCAGTATGGACCTTTGAGAAACGTGCTATTCGGTAACACAGACAAGTACATGTAGATCAAATATATCTATCGTCGTCTTAATATTGCTGGTCGTCAACAGGAATTTTAGCAAACTTATGTTTTTCGAAGGTAGTGCAGCATTGTGTGAGTAATAAATTATTAATAATTTGATTTTGTTTTTCTGTCTAGAGCTCAAATACTGCTGTGATGTGTTTGGTAGGGTGAGTAGATGTTTTTGCAACCAAGGTTTATGTCCGTGTCGTGTTCTCGGGTCTTTTGGTTTGAGGATGGTATATGGTTACTTTGCGCAACTAACACTTTTGATTGAGTTTTCGGGCACACGGTTGATATCAAGTCTCACAAAAATGACACTAACACACAGTAGAAAATAGGGATTACGAAACACGGTTGATACCAAGTCTCACAAAAATGACACTAACACACAGTAGAAAATAGGGATTACGAAACACGGTTGATACCAAGTCTCACAAAAATGACACTAACACACGGTAGAAAATAGGGATTACGAAACACGGTTAATACAACGTCTCAGAAATGACACTAACACACGGTAGAAAAAAGGGATCGCGGAACACGATAAATACAACGTCTAAAAAATTACACTAACTCACGGTATATTTGGGATCGTGGGACACGGTAAAAATCAGGTCTTTTAAAAGACGCCAACACACGGTAGATTTGGGATCGTGGGACACGGTAAATATCAGGTCTTTTAAAAGACATTAAAACACATTAGATGACGTATTTTGGGCATATTGTTAATATCAATGGCTAACACATGGTAGATACATGATCTAAGTTCACGGTTGATATCAGGTCTCAGAACAGATAGTAAGGCATGCTTAGTTATTTTAAGTACTAACATGTCTTGGACACGGAAGCACACTAATGTATGGTAAATAACACGATATACCGATCCACAATCACTGGAACTCGGTACAATGTATATGTACCGTATACAATCGCAAATGTATAGGGACACGGTATATATAAGTTTACCACTCTATATACACTGGTACACCGCTGTATAACAGAACATGTACGACACATATATGCACATTGAGCCCATGTTAATACAGAGGAGCACACACATTAACTAAGGCATAGTTAACATATAATGACTCGGTTAAACGCCTGTCGCACGCTCACTGACAACATCACACTATTATTTTGGTCGCTGTCTCCGTGCTGTACACTTTGTCTATGATATGGTGTTGGTACTGGAGCACCTTTGGCTGTCGTGGTTTACATACTATTGTGGTATGAGTTTGTTATAGTGGCTGTACGGCTAGTTGGTGGTTTCCTTGGATTGTCTGTTGCAGTGAAAGTGCCGTGATTACAACTGATGAATGATGTAGAAGATAAAACATTGGCTGGTATTGCTGTTAATAACACTCCAACAGTGGTTTCCTGTGTCCTCTAGACTAGCTCACCTAACCTGGTTTTATTCTTCGCTAAATACTTAGCGTCAAGGAACAGCTTGACACAAGCAAATGTCGACCTTGTCATCTCCAAAATCATTGCTTTCGTCGTCGATGCAGAATCTAACATCGAGCGACGATGACGACGACTCGTTAAAGGCAAGGTTAAAGAGGACGTTTTCGTCCCTAAAGAGACGGCGGCGGAAGGCGGACGACGTGCCGCAGCAGTCGAGTGTGGGGGTCCTCCGGGGCCATCAGCCTTTACGGGCCGTCCATTCAAATCCCATACCTGGTACATCAAGGTAAGCTCTTTATCTCGTGCTCCACCTATACGTTATGTTGATGTGTTGGGAACCATTATCATTGCTTATTGACTTTAACGAAAAATGATACAGCTTCAACTTTCTTCTAGTCAAGACAAGCATTCATTATTTTTGAACCAATCTAATTACACTATCATGTTCTTTGAACCGAAGACACTCTTTATGTGGCGATAGAGTATTGGACGTGATGACTGTTACGTCCTCGCGTTAACAATACAATGGATTAAGTAAGTTTAACTTTAGACACGACGTGATTTCCTTGCTTTACGACAAGGCGAAAGCTGGTATTACCTGGAAACAGATATGAAAACCCCAAAGATCGGTGTCGCGACTTCAAACCCTGAAGATCGGTGTCGCGACTTCAAACCCTGAAGATCGGTGTCCCGACTTCAAATCCTGAAGATCGGTGTCGCGACTTAAAACCCTAAAACCCCGAAGATCGGTGTCGCGACTTCAAACCCTGAAGATCGGTGTCGCGACTTCAAACCCCGAAGATCGGTGTCTCGACTTAAAACCCTGAAGATCGGTGTCGCGACTTAAAACCCTGAAGATCGGTGTCGCGACTTAAAACCCTGAAGATCGGTGTCGCGACTTAAAACCCTAAAACCCCGAAGATCGGTGTCTCGACTTAAAACCCTGAAGATCGGTGTCGCGACTTAAAACCCTGGAGATCGGTGTCGTGACTTAAAACCCTGAAGATCGGTGTCGCGACTTAAAACCCTGAAGATCGTTGTCGTGACTTAAAACCCTGAAGATCGGTGTCGTGACTTAAAACCCTGAAGATCGGTGTCGCGACTTAAAACCCTGAAGATCGGTGTCGCGACTTAAAACCCTGAAGATCGGTGTCGTGACTTAAAACGCTTTGACCGGTACGTTTGCAAATGAAAATGGCACACCGGTTCTCTACGGCTAGTCTTACGGCGTTGAAAGATCTATGGAGAATGTACAGATGCGTCAGATTTACTCTTCGTCCGAAGTTCGTTATATTCATGTACATGCATTTTCTTCAACAGTCATTCAGATGCTTTACTGTGATCGAATATTGTTTTGATTTTTTACTGCAAATACGGAGGTGCAATCGTACGCCCGTATTTAACAACAAACATATTCTATGACGGACTTTCGCACATGTTCACAGTACCGTATATGCAGTCAAAATGAGGTTCTTCCTTAATAATGTTCAAATGCTATACAAAGCATACAACCGGTGTTACCATTTCGACGCTCTCAGCTAGCATTCTACAATTTCTAGCACTGCCCAACCACGTATTCATTTAAAGCTGAGTAGACTGGAACAAGCGGAGTAAAATTTCTTGTATAAGGATACAACACAAGTGTCGTGTCCGGGGCTCGAACTTGCAACCCTTCGGTCACAAGCCCGGCGTCCTTCCATTAGACCACCGTGCCCCCAAATGATACTAATATAGTTCCAGTGAATCTACATCGATATATTCGAAAATACGTAGTGAACAACAATATTTTTCTTCGTTGCAATTTCTAAGCATTACTTCAAACATATTTGTTCATTTAGAACAGTTAATATACGTGTATATACATGTACACGCATTGACACAATGCCTGGTAGCGATGCGGTGTACATCACGAAAGGAAGCCGTTAGTGTTTGCATTAATTTTTTCGAATGCTTATCAATGGAATCAGAAATTTGCCCGCATCCATTGGATGTGAAATAAGACGTTATAGGTCCCAAATATAATTGAAAGATGTTGAAGGGACCAAACAATGGGCTGACATCCACACTTATCGCCCTGAAGCGTGAATGGCGCCATATTTGAAACACAAATCAACCCGCAAAGGGCTTTTTGTTTATTTGCGTATAGCTTACTTCTACCCTATACGATAAACGTAACACTTTCATTTTTTCGATCGTGAAGTTTCCCTTTCTGGATAGTAACATCCCTGCTTCTCCATCCTACGGTCTTTACATGTTGTTGTTGATTTGTCATATAGGGCTTGCTCTGATTAGCTTGGTTTTCGTGATAGATGTCAAATCCCGACAAACAAACTTACTACATAGGGATTCGAGAAATGCTGATTGATCAGATCTATGAGCAAGAGTCAGATTATGACGCTTGGTATTTCCTCATTTTTTTCTATTCGTGTATGTTAAGGTGAAGAAGGGAAACGTGTAAATATAAATACACTGTATAACATACAAGACAAGGAGGTGGTCTTAAGTACTAAGACGAATTAAGACAGGGAAGGAGTTTTAAGTACTTAGACTAGTCAAGACTGGGGATGGTTGGATGTACATATCTCAATGGTCTAGTGTTCACCTGGTGATTCGGATGAAACGATACAGTTAGACTTCCATTTGGGATTGAGATATATGTGTAGTCTGCTGTACAACTACCCTTTAAAACTAAGCCTTGTACTTCTACTTAAGAGATTTAAGAACAGAAAGAGTACGTTTTTATAATTGCGACGAGACGTAGTGCTGGCTAGGGAACTCCCCAAACCCTTGTTCTAGAACTTCGTACTAGGGGTCTATGATATGTATAACCGAAGAGTTTGCAGTGATATGACGGAAATAAGAATGTGTCAAGTGAGGAGTTGTATCAGACAAACAATGGTAGTGGGAAAGGTTTGGATATAGTAGAAGGGTCAGGGTTTGTTAGGTTGATATTGGTACTGACCAACGGTACAGGTTTGTAGCTGATACAGTAGAAGGGTCAGGGTTTGTTACAGGTTAATATTGGTACTGACCAAAGGTATAGGTTTGTAGCTGATACAGTAGAAGGGTCAGGGTTTGTTAGGTTGATATTGGTACTGACCAACGGTACAGGTTTGTAGCTGATACAGTAGAAGGGTCAGGGTTTGTTACAGGTTAATATTGGTACTGACCAAAGGTACAGGTTTAGAGCTGATATACAACATGCTATTTACAGTATCTCTATTGTATAACATCTTTACCAATACAGCATTAGGATAGCACTGTTTGATGAATAGTGACTATTCCTAAATTGATAAAAAGAATGTGTATTTACACTGATGAAAGTTTAAAACAGTACGTAACCGTTGTATCCTTTAAGTGGTATAATAGGGATCGGTGACGTGAACATGTCAGTGATAGTGATCGTTTGTGTCAATGTTAAATGGTATATTTACAGCGGTAATGGTGCTAACGGTAATATCAATCAGCGTTATACAGGTGTAACGGTAAATATCAATCAACGTTATACAGGTGTAACAGTAAATATCAATCTTCGTTATACAGGTGTACTGGTAAATATCAATCAACGTTATACAGGTGTAATGGTAAATATCAATCTTCGTTATACAGGTGTAATGGTAAATATCAATCAACGTTATACAGGTGTACCGGTAAATATCAATCAACGTTATACAGGTGTAATGGTAAATATCAATCTTCGTTATACAGGTGTACCGGTAAATATCAATCAACGTTATACAGGTGTAATGGTAAATATCAATCTTCGTTATACGGGTGTAATGGTAAATATCAATCTTCGTTATACAGGTGTAATGGTAAATATCAATCAACGTTATACAGGTGTAATGGTAAATATCAATCTCCGTTATACAGGTGTACCGGTAAATATCAATCTACGTTATACAGGTGTAACGGTAAATATCAATCTTCGTTATACAGGTGTACCGGTAAATATCAATCAACGTTATACAGGTGTAACGGTAAATATCAATCTTCGTTATACAGGTGTACCGGTAAATATCAATCTTCGTTATACAGGTGTAATGGTAAATATCAATCAACGTTATACAGGTGTAACAGTAAATATCAATCAACGTTATAACGGGTGTAACGGTAAATATCAATCAACGTTATACGGGTGTAACGGTAAATATCAATCAACGTTATACGGGTGTAACGGTAAATATCAATCAACGTTATACGGGTGTAACGGTATATATCAATCAACGTTATACGGGTGTAACGGTATATATTAATCAACGTTATACGGGTGTAACGGTAAATATCTATCAACGTTATACAGGTGTAACGGTAAATATCAATCAACGTTATACAGGTGTAACGGCAAATATCAATCGACGTTATACGGGTGTAACGGTAAATATCAATCAACGTTATAGAGGTGTACCGGTAAATATCAATCAACGTTATACGGGTGTAACGGTAAATATCAATCTACGTTATACAGGTGTAACGGTAAATATCAATCAACGTTATACAGGTGTAACGGTAAATATCAATCAACGTTAAACAGGTGTAACAGTAAATATAAATCAACGTTATACGGGTGTAACGGTTAATATAAATCAACGTTATACAGGTGTACCGGTAAATATCAATCAACGTTATACGGGTGTAACAGTAAATATCAATCAACGTTATTCAGGTGTACCGGTAAATATCAATCAGCGTTATAGAGGTGTACCGGTAAATATCAATCAACGTTATAGAGGTGTACCGGTAAATATCAATCAACGGTATACAGGTGTACCGGTAAATATCAATCAACGTTATACAGGAGTACCGGTAAATATCAATCAGCGTTATACAGGTGTAACGGTAAATATCAATCAACGTTATACAGGTGTAACGGTAAATATCAATCAACGTTATACAGGTGTACCGGTAAATATCAATCAACGTTATACAGGTGTAACAGTAAATATCAATCAACGTTATACAGGTATAACAGTAAATATCAATCAGCGTGATACAGGTGTAACGGTAAATATCAATCAACGTTATACAGGTGTACCGGTACGTACAGCAACGCCAACTTATCGGTTAACAACATAACAATGAATGTATATTGAATGGATGTGTTGAAATAAAAAGTAAAAATGACGTGCTAGGACCAACATGACGTGCTAGGACCAACGTGACGTGCTACATAATAATACATGTAATAATAATATACAACATGTGATATAGCGCCCTATCTAGCTAGCATAAGCCACTCTAAAGCGCTTTACAGTACATATATACATTGTAGATATACAATGTAGGACCACCATGACGTGCTAGGACAGTCATGTCGTGCTAGGACCGTCATATACCGTGCTAGTACAGCAAATGTGTAAATGATATTATTTAGCATTCTGAGACAGATAATGTTCAAAGTTGATTATTTGACATACTGAAACAGATAATTTGCCAACTTCATTATTTGGCATGCTAAGGCAGATAATGAATAAACCTGGTGATTAAATTGTATTTTTTCGATTATAATGTTGTTAATTTCTGCCAAAAAGGTTCCAAACACCTATGTCTGGGCACGTGCTCATGCTTTATTTACAATTCCCCGAAGTGCGAGGAGTAGGCACTGGCCCTCTAGTAACGCTGATTGTCAATAGCGGGTATACTAGTTACATGCCGTGTCCTCTCCAGCTGGACAAGGCGGTCCCGTATGAATAATTGCTACGTAGATGAGGTTAATTGGATTACTGACTGATGAACGGCGAAATTGGGTGGTACACGTACTTGAGATGTTAGTGCCCAATAATAGTTTCAGGCCGATTTCATCTTGGGCCGTCTTAGCCTAATCCGTTTTGCAGTGATCCAGACTGGCTCAATTCTGTGATATCCTGGGACTAAATAATGTGATGTCGAAGGAAAGCTCTAAAAGATATAAGACTAAACCAACTTAAGATGTTCTAGACTTGATAAACCTTGCAATGCCTTTGGTGGTGTTCTTTACTGTTCTTGCTATTTTATTTAGTTATTTTGCGAGTTTTACGTCCTCCCATGGTCTTACGACCTTCGGTGGACGCTTCTTGCTATTAAATGATACGGTCTTATAACGAATGATGGTAGCTCCACCTGGTGGTGGCATCTTAGTCCACTGAGCGATGTTGTAGGCTATAACCAACTGGTGATGATCCAAGTGGCCCCCCCTGGGAGTGATATCAACGTGCTCTAGGAAAGGCATGATGCTGGAGGATTTGATTCAAACCTTACATTAACGAGGAAGTACGATTTAGATAACTTCTTTCCTACTGCAGTTTGCGTATTGATTCATTAGAACAGTTGGAAATCTTATTCTGTGGTTACATGTGTACACACATATTGGTTGAACAGTTATTAGTAACTGTCTAGTAACGCGTATCATCCACGCCTTAATTTAATATTTAACACTGAAATATTAACGAGAAACATCAACGAACAATTATTGCATCTAATACTTGTTTATTGCGGTAGAAATAGTGTACATTGATTCTTTTACAATACCGACAACTATAATATTGATGTACTGTTGACTGATGTGCCATCATGTGTGGTAAATGTACATGTACTGTTGACTGATGTGCCATCATGTGTGGTAAATGTACATGTACTGTTGACTGATGTGCCATCATGTGTGGTAAATGTACATGTACTGTTGACTGATGTGCCATCATGTGTGGTAAATGTACATGTACTGTTGACTGATGTGCCATCATGCGTGAATGTAATGTTGTTGACCTACATGTCTGTTCTATGCACTTCATACAATGCAGTTATACCATGTTTTTTGTTTTCAAACGGTTTATTTCTGAACATGTCGGTGGTGATACATATGTACATTTGTATGCATCAGATCCTTCCATTACTAGCCAGTCGAGTTCCAACTAAAAAGAATCGAATTAGTTGGATATTCTCGGATTATTGTAGACAGGCGATATATGTTTTCTGGTTTACCGTTACATTGTAAGCCTCCAGGGCACCAGTTCCCAGTCTTTCCCGTAAATATGTTATACGCCAGAAGACGTCGCCGTTTTTCTAGCAGTTTGATGTTACCCCCGAGATGAAAATGATTGGATCAGATTCGTCAGGATTTCTCCCTCGTAGCCAGACTTGGACGCTTACAGCGATAGTTTATTTAATTAAGCAGTGTATTAGTCCTGCCCCTCCGGCTGTGATATTATGGTGCTGATCTCTCTCACATCGTATACTTACCGTTACGTGGTGTTGAGGACAGTACATGTATATGATCTCATTATCGTTGGTAAAATGTCATTTCTGTAGAGAGTTATGAATACGCTATTTAAGACTCGAAAAGGGGGATTATTGATTTTGAGTACACTATTAGGATCAAATATCAAATTAATTATCAAATAGAAAATGTTATGTGTACATGGTGTTTGTGCGATATCATACATCTCAGGAACACATGTGTTCCATCATCTATACTGCTAAGCTGTGTAATATTAAATAACCAATATAGATGATGGAACACAGTCGTTCCTTAGCTGTGTGATATAACCAGTATAGATGATGGAACACAGGCGTTCCTTACCTGTGTGATATAACCAGTATAGATGATGGAACACAGGCGTTCCTTAGCTGTGTGATATAAACAGTATAGATGACGGAACACAGGCGTTACTTAGCTGTGTGATATAACCAGTATAGATGATGGAACACAGGCGTTCCTTAGCTGTGTGATATAACCAGTATAGATGATGGAACACAGGCGTTCTTTAGCTGTGTGATATAACCAGCATAGATGATGGAACACAGGCGTTCCTTAGCTGTGTGATATAACCAGTATAGATGATGGAACACAGTCGTTACTTAGCTGTGTGATATAACCAGTATAGATGATGGAACACAGGCGTTCTTTAGCTGTGTGATATAACCAGTATAGATGATGGAACACAGTCGTTACTTAGCTGTGTGATATAACCAGTATAGATGATGGAACACAGGCGTTCCTTACCTGTGTGATATAACCAGTATAGATGACGGAACACAGGCGTTCCTTAGCTGTGTGATATAAACAGTATAGATGACGGAAAACAGGCGTTCCTTAGCTGTGTAATATTACCAGTATAGATGACGGAACACAGGCGTTCCTTAGCTGTGTGATATAAACAGTATAGATGACGGAAAACAGGCGTTCCTTAGCTGTGTAATATTACCAGTATAGATGACGGAACACAGGCGTTCCTTAGCTGTGTAATATTACCAGTATAGATGACGGAACACAGGCTTTCCTTAGCTGTGATATAACCAGTATAGATGACGGAACACAAGCGTTCCTTAGCTGTGTAATATTACCAGTATAGATGACGGAACACAGGCGTTCCTTAGCTGTGTGATATAACCAGTATAGATGATGGAACACAGGCGTTCCTTAGCTGTGTGATATAACCAGTATAGATGACGGAACACAAGCGTTCCTTAGCTGTGTGATATAACCAGTATAGATGACGGAACACAAGCGTTCCTTAGCTGTGTGATATAACCAGTATAGATGACGGAACACAAGCGTTCCTTAGCTGTGTGATATAACCAGTATAGATGACGGAACACAGGCGTTCCTTAGCTGTGTGATATAACCAGTATAGATGATGGAACACAAGCGTTCCTTAGCTGTGTGATATAACCAGTATAGATGACGGAACACAGGCGTTCCTTAGCTGTGTGATATAACCAGTATAGATGATGGAACACAAGCGTTCCTTAGCTGTGTGATATAACCAGTATAGATGACGGAACACAGGCGTTCCTTAGCTGTGTGATATAACCAGTATAGATGATGGAACACAGGCGTTCCTTAGCTGTGTGATATAACCTTTATAGATGATGGAACACAGGCGTTCTTTAGCTGTGTGATATAACCAGTATAGATGATGGAACACAGGCGTTCTTTAGCTGTGTGATATTACCAGTATAGATGATGGAACACAGGCGTTCTTTAGCTGTGTGATATAACCAGTATAGATGATGGAACACAGGCGTTCCTTAGCTGTGTGATATTACCAGTATAGATGATGGAACACAGGCGTTCTTTAGCTGTGTGATATAACCAGCATAGATGATGGAACACAGGCGTTCCTTAGCTGTGTAATATTACCAGTATAGATGATGGAACACAGGCGTTCCATACGGTGTGATAACAAATACTCTGGCTAAATTCAAGAAACATCTGAAGACGTACCTTTTCACGTCTGCATATTAGGCTATCAACTTAGACGACATGTATATACTGACATATGTTTATCTAGTTCGTATTCATATGCATTTTTCATATTATCACATTAGCTTAGATTGTAATATCTTTTTTATTCATGCATTGTAAGTATCAAATTATTATCTACATGTTGTGAAGCGCTTTAGAGTAATTTTACAAATTATATAGAGCGCTATATAAATGTTGTATATTATCATTATTGTTATATCACCCGTTGGTAGCGTAATTAAGTCATTATGAACGGTTGTCAACATGATAAACCTCGGGAAGAAGTTTAGAACGACATAAGAACGGGCTTCCCTCAATGTCTGTTCGCGCCACGTGACGTCCTAAACTGAAAATGCTATCCACACAGAGGGGATCCGCGTAAGAAAACAGTCCGTCAAGTATACAGTAAAATCACCATAAAACTATGAATGAAATACTGTAAGGATAATAACACCATTTCATGCGAAAATGTGTACAATGGTCATGTACACGAAAAAAGAGTAAATGAAGATAAGAGTTTGTTATCGAATTTTTTGTTAACACATAGCTTAAGGGTTAACGTTAATGCTATTCATCAAAGCTTCAATAGATCATCAGACCTAGGATTAAGTCATTTTGAAAAAAAAACATGGTGTTTTGTTGCCTGTTGAAGCTGACACAGTATTCTTATCGCAATATCCGATGAACACACGATGATAAAATGTCGACAACCCAAGTACAGCTAGTCTGTGTGATGCTATATATAACACGTACATAGAAGCTCAGTTTATCAACGCTCGCGATGAGACAATTGTTCTCACGACAAACACTGATAATATACATGTAATAGGATAATATATATCGAGCTACCAGCAGATTTCCCCAAGTCTTTTATCACCAACAACGAAATACACAATGGGAAGAGGTGGCTTTATTATCTGAAGTTAGAAATAATTTAATTGGCTGCAGTGGAAAAGGTTAAACCAGAAATACCGAAGCGTCAACAGAGCCGCAAATAAACAGAAATACCGAAGCGTCAAAAGCCGCAAATAAACAGAAATACCGAAGTGTTAACAGAGCCGCAAATAAACAGAAATGCCGAAGTGTCAACAGAGCCGCAAATAAACAGAAATACCGAAGTGTCAACAGAGCCGCAAATAAACAGAAATACCGAAGCGTTAACAGAGTCACAAATAAACAGAAATACCGAAGCGTCAACAGAGCCACAAATAAACAGAAATACCGAAGCGTCAACAGAGCCGCAAAAAAACAGAAATACCGAAGTGTCAACAGAGCCGCAAATAAACAGAAATACCGAAGCGTCAACAGAGCCACAAATAAACAGAAATACCGAAGCGTCAACAGAGCCACAAATAAACAGAAATACCGAAGCGTCAACAGAGCCACAAATAAACAGAAATACCGAAGCGTCAACAGAGCCGCAAATAAACAGAAATACCGAAGCGTCAACAGAGCCACAAATAAACAGAAATACCGAAGCGTCAACAGAGCCGCAAATAAACAGAAATACCGAAGCGTTAACAGAGCCGCAAATAAACAGAAATACCGATGTGTTAACAGAGCCGCAAAAAAACAGAAATACCGAAGCGTTAACAGAGTCACTTTTCTGAGAAACAAACCTCGATAAAAATATCAAAGTTAATTTTTTGTGACAAAAGGCTTCTTTTCTGACAATAAAATCAATCAACACTTAGGAATTGTTGGCAGACATCTCGGTTAAACATTGATCCGTTCCTTTAAAAGCTTTAACCAATAAAATCTCAAGGAAGGGTCTGTTTGTGTGACTTAGTCGCTTGCACTAAATCTGGGTATGCGTTCCGTCGTGGATGTTCCTGAAATTTTGTTGATGGCGAGCCAACAACACTAGTTTGCTTGCTTTAAACAAGAAACAATAGTCAGATCATGAACTTAATATCGACTAGGAGGCAATTGGGAGACCGAATGCAGCATGAAACAATCTACATGTCTGTTGCATTACAGTCACACCAAAATTAGGACACACAACAGGATTGTTATCCCATACCGGAAGTTAAACTGGGGTTATCTTTACGGAATTGTCGACTAATACAAATGTACCTCGAAACTACCCAAGTCAGAGAAGGGGTCTTCATGATAAAAGCGTACATAATGGATCACTTTCGTTATAAAATGCATTTATATGAATGATAATGTCGTGTCAACACGAAGCACTGTCCTGAATTCGTAAGAGGCGACTTAATTATTATGTTTTCTCTTCTTCCTTAAATGTATCAACGGTACCCTTGACGCTGACTCAAGTTTGGCCTTCAGTTGGGCGTTTGTCTTTCTTAGAAAAGTTATGGGTTCTGTCATTTAGCCGAGAAAAAAATAAGGTCTATACAAACCGTAGGTCCCAGTTTGGGAACACTAAAACATATTTAACTTTTCCTACAAGAAGACTTTAAATAAATTTTATACAGAACCTTTCCTGTAATAAGATTTCAGATAATTGTTGTACGGAACCTTTCCTGTGATAAGATTTCAGATAATTGTTGTACGGAATCTTTCCTGTGATAAGATTTCAGATAATTGTTATACGGAACCTTTCTTGCGAGAAGACTTTAAATAAATGTTATACATAACCTTTCCTTTGATAAGATTTCAGATAATTGTTATACGGAACCTTTCCTGTGATAAGATTTCAGATAATTGTTATATGGAACCTTTCCCGTGATAAGATTTCAGATAATTGTTATATAAAACCTTTCCTGTGATAAGATTTCAGATAATTGTTATACAGAACCTTTCCCGTGATAAGATTTCAGATAATTGTTATATAAAACATTTCCTGTGATAAGATTTCAGATAATTATTATACGGAACCTTTCCTGTGATAAGATTTCAGATAATTGTTATATAACCTTTCCTGTGATAAGTTTTCAGATAATTATTATACGGAATCTTTCCCATGATAAGATTTCAGATAATTGTTATATAGAACCTTTCCTGTGATAAGATTTCAGATAATTGTTATACGGAACCTTTCCCGTGATAAGATTTCAGATAATTGTTATACGGAACCTTTTCTGTGATAAGAATTCAGATAATTGTTATACGGAACCTTTCCTGTGAGAAGATTTCAGATAATTATTATACGGAACCTTTCCCGTGATAAGATTTCAGATAATTGTTATACGGAACCTTTCCTGTGATAAGATTTCAGATAATTGTTATACGGAACCTTTCCCGTGATAAGATTTCAGATAATTGTTATACGGAACCTTTTCTGTGATAAGATTTCAGATAATTGTTATACGGAACCTTTCCTGTGAGAAGATTTCAGATAATTATTATACGGAACCTTTCCATTGATAAGATTTCAGATAATTGTTATACGGAACCTTTCCTGTGATAAGATTTCAGATAATTGTTATACGGAACTTTTCCTGTGATAAGATTTTAGATAATTGTTATACGGAACCTTTCCCGTGATAAGATTTCCGATAATTGTTATATTGAACCTTTCCCGTGATAAGATTTCCGATAATTGTTATACGGAACCTTTCCCGTGATAAGATTTCAGATAATTGTTATACGGAACCTTTCCTGTGATAAGATTTCAGATAATTGTTATATGGAACCTTTCCCGTGATAAGATTTCAGATAATTGTTATACGGAACCTTTCCCGTGATAAGATTTCAGATAATTGTTATATAGAACCTTTCCTGTGATAAGATTTCAGATAATTGTTATACGGAACTTTTCCCGTGATACGATTTCAGATAATTGTTATACGGAACTTTTCCCGTGATAAGATTTCAGATAATTGTTATACGGAACCTTTCCCGTGATAATATTTCAGTTAATTGTTATACGAAACCTTTCCTGTTAGAAGATTTCAGAAAATTGTTAAACGGAACCATTCCTGTGATAAGATTTCAGAATATTGTTAAACGGAACTTTTCCCGTGATAAGATTTCAGATAATTGTTATACGGAACCTTTCCCGTGATAAGATTCCAGAAAATTGTTAAACGGAACCATTCCCGTGATAAGATTTCAGATAATTGTTATACGGAACCTTTCCTGTGATAAGATTTCAGATAATTGTTATACGGAACCTTTCCCGTGATAAGATTTCAGAAAATTGTTAAACGAAACCATTCCTGTGATAAGATTTCAGAATATTGTTAAACGGAACTTTTCCCGTGATAAGATTTCAGATAATTGTTAAACGGAACTTTTCCCGTGATAAGATTTCAGATAATTGTTATACGGAACCTTTCCTGTGATAATATTTCAGATAATTGTTATATGGAACCTTTCCTGTGATAACATTTCAGATAATTGTTGTACGGAACCTTTCCTGTGATAAGATTTCAGATAATTGTTATACGGAACCTTTCCCGTGATAAGATTTCAGATAATTGTTATATGGAACCTTTCCCGTGATAAGATTTCAGATAATTGTTATACTGAACCTTTCCTATGATAAGATTTCAGATAAATGTTATACTGAACCTTTCCTGTGATAAGATTTTAGATAATTGTTATACGGAACCTTTCCTGTGATAAGATTTCAGATAATTGTTATACGGAACCTTTCCGTGATAAGATTTCAGATAAATGTTATACTGAACCTTTCCTGTGATAAGATTTCAGATAATTGTTATATAACCTTTCCTGTGATAAGATTTCAGATAATTGTTATACGGAACCTTTCCGTGATAAGATTTCAGATAATTGTTATACAGAACCTTTCCCGTGATAAGATTTCAGATAATTGTTATACGGAACCTTTCCTGTGATAAGATTTCAGATAATTGTTATACGGAACCTTTCCCGTGATAAGATTTCAGATAATTGTTATACGGAACCTTTCTCGTGATAAGATTTCAGATAATTGTTATACGGAACCTTTCCTGTGATAAGATTTCAGATAATTGTTATACGGAACCTTTCCCGTGATAAGATTTCAGATAATTGTTATATGGAACCTTTCCTATGATAAGATTTCAGATAAATGTTATACGGAACCTTTCCTGTGATAAGTTTCAGATAATTGTTGTACGGAACCTTTCCCGTGATAAGATTTCAGATAATTGTTATACGGAACCTTTCCTATGATAAGTTTTCAGATAAATGTTATACTGAACCTTTCCTGTGATAAGATTTCAGATAATTGTTATACCTTTCCTTTGATAAGATTTCAGATAATTGTTATATGGAACCTTTCCTGTGATAACATTTCAGATAATTGTTATACGGAACCTTTCCTGTGATAATATTTCAGATAATTGTTATATGGAACCTTTCCTGTGATAACATTTCAGATAATTGTTATACGGAACCTTTCCTGTGATAAGATTTCAGATAATTGTTGTACGGAACCTTTCCCGTGATAAGATTTCAGATAATTGTTATACGGAACCTTTCCTATGATAAGATTTCAGATAAATGTTATACTGAACCTTTCCTGTGATAAGATTTCAGATAATTGTTATACGGAACCTTTCCTGTGATAAGATTTCAGATAATTGTTATATGGAACCTTTCCTGTGATAAGATTTCAGATAATTGTTGTACGGAACCTTTCCTGTGATAAGATTTCAGATAATTGTTGTACGGAACCTTTCCTGTGATAAGATTTCAGATAATTGTTATATGGAACCTTTCCTGTGATAAGATTTCAGATAATTGTTGTACGGAACCTTTCCTTTGATAAGATTTCAGATAATTGTTATATGGAACCTTTCCTGTGATAACATTTCAGATAATTGTTATACGAAACCTTTCCTGTGATAATATTTTAGATAATTGTTATATGGAACCTTTCCTGTGATAACATTTCAGATAATTGTTATACGGAACCTTTCCTGTGATAAGATTTCAGATAATTGTTATACGGAACCTTTCCCGTGATAAGATTTCAGATTATTGTTATACCTTTCCTTTGATAAGATTTCAGATAAATGTTTCATACGATACAATGTAGTTCTCTTATTGACTCTCTTTTCCTTAAATACAACTAGCACATTGGTTGCGGGATCGTATTACAATAACAACATGTAATGTACACCCGTTATTGCGAAAGTAAATGACTTTACTACATACTCAATATATGCTAGTATTACAGGTATCATGAAGGTATTACTGATGGTCCCGTATGCAACACGTGTCGCATAAACCACTTTCTAGATGTTTAGAATCATATTGTGCCTGATCAACATAAGTGAACGAATAAATGTTTATAATTATAATGTATAATATCGGTTGAATTATTGCAGGACGTCCCCCAATAATACATAAGAATGTCATTAAAACGAAATACTATCCATATAAACGTAACATATCTGTATCTCTTACGAAAGCCAATGTCCTATACTTAAACCCCCGCACCCTATGTCCTATACTTAACCCCCGCACCCTATGTCCTATACTTAACCCCCGCACCCTATGTCCTATACTTAACTCCCGCACCCTATGTCCTATACTTAACTCCCGCATCCTCTGTCCTACACTTAACTCCCGCACCCTATGTCCTATACTTAAACCCCCACATCCTTTGTCAAATACTTAAAGCCCTGCACCCTATGTCCTATACTTAAACCCCCGCATCCTCTGTCCTACACTTAACTCCCGCACCCTATGTCCTATACTTAAACCCCCACGTCCTTTGTCAAATACTTAAAGCCCTGCATCCGCCCAATGTCCTATACTTAAACCCCCGCATCCACTGTCCTATACTTAACTCCCGCACCCTATGTCCTATACTTAAAGCCCTGCACCCAATGTGCTATACTTAAACCCCCACATCCTTTGTCCTATACTTAAAGCCCTGCATCCTATGTCCTATACTTTAACCCCCGCATCCTATGTCCTTTGCTTTAACTCCCGCACCGATTGTCCTACGTTTTAACCTATCTGAAAGGCGGCTTTACTTCGCTTCGTTAAGCGTTTGGTCATCGTCAGTTGTTATCGTCGTTTGAGGGGATCGATAACCGTAAGACAAGAAGATTGTGCCTAACCCGAGGCCTGTAATAAGCTTATCTGGAACTATGACAACATAGGCGAGAAATATTGATTTACTATCGTAAATACATTCCTAGTTTAAGGGTTTCCAAAAAAGAAATCCTATGAATTAGAGATGTTCGCTTTTAATCTTTGACAGATAAAGCTGCATCATTGACTGCGTCACTGAAGGTGAAGCAAGAGTGTGAGACGAGGAGGTGAAATGAGTGTGTGAGATGAGGAGGTGAAATGAGTGTGTGAGATGAGGAAGTGAAATAAGTGTGTGAGATGAGGAGGTGAAATAAGTGTGTGAGATGAGGAGGTGAAATGAGTGTGTGAGATGAGGAAGTGAAATGAGTGTGTGAGATGAGGAGGTGAAATAAGTGTGTGAGATGAGGAGGTGAAATTAGTGTGTGAGATGAGGAGGTGAAATAAGTATGTGAGATGAGGAGGTGAAATGAGTGTGTGAGATGAGGAAGTGAAATAAGTGTGTGAGATGAGGAGGTGAAATAAGTGTGTGAGATGAGGAGGTGAAATGAGTGTGTGAGATGAGGAGGTGAAATAAGCGTGTGAGATGAGGAAGTGAAATGAGTGTGTGAGATGAGGAGGTGAAATAAGTGTGTGAGATGAGGAGGTGAAATTAGTGTGTGAGATGAGGAAGTGAAATAAGTGTGTGAGATGAGGAGGTGAAATGAGTGTGTGAGATGAGGAGGTGAAATGAGTGTGTGAGATGAGGAAGTGAAATGAGTGTGTGAGATGAGGAGGTGAAATAAGTGTGTGAGATGAGGAGGTGAAATTAGTGTGTGAGATGAGGAGGTGAAATAAGTATGTGAGATGAGGAGGTGAAATGAGTGTGTGAGATGAGGAAGTGAAATAAGTGTGTGAGATGAGGAGGTGAAATAAGTGTGTGAGATGAGGAGGTGAAATGAGTGTGTGAGATGAGGAAGTGAAATGAGTGTGTGAGATGAGGAGGTGAAATAAGTGTGTGAGATGAGGAGGTGAAATTAGTGTGTGAGATGAGGAAGTGAAATAAGTGTGTGAGATGAGGAGGTGAAATAAGTGTGTGAGATGAGGAGGTGAAATAAGTGTGTGAGATGAGGAGGTGAAATGAGTGTGTGAGATGAGGAAGTGAAATAAGTGTGTGAGATGAGGAGGTGAAATAAGTGTGTGAGATGAGGAAGTGAAATTAATGTGAGATGAGGAGGTGAAATAAGTGTGTGAGATGAGGAAGTGAAATAAGTGTGTGAGATGAGGAGGTGAATTAAGTGTGTGAGATGAGGAAGTGAAATAAATGTGTGAGATGAGAAGGTGAATTAAGTGTGTGAGATGAGGGGGTGAAATAAGGGTGTGAGATGAGGAGGTGAAATAAGTGTGTGAGATGAGGAAGTGAAATAAGAGTGTGAGATGAGGAGGTGAAATAAGTGTGTGAGATGAGGAGGTGAAATGAGTGTGTGAGATGAGGAAGTGAAATAAGTGTGTGAGATGAGGAGGTGAAATAAGTGTGTGAGATGAGGAAGTGAAATAAGTGTGTGAGATGGAAATGTGAAATAAGTGTGTGAGATGGAAATGTGAAATAATTGTGTGAGATGGAAATGTGATATAATTGTGTGAGACGAGGAGGTGAAATAAGTGTGTGAGATGAGGAAGTGAAATAAGAGTGTGAGATGAGGAGGTGAAATGAGTGTGTGAGATGAGGAGGTTAAATGAGTGTGTGAGATGAGGAGGTGAAATAAGTGTGTGAAATGGAAATGTGAAATAAGTGTGTGAGATGGAAATGTGAAATAATTGTGTGAGATGGAAATGTGATATAATTGTGTGAGACGAGGAGGTGAAATAAGTGTGTGAGATGAGGAAATGAAATAAGTGTGTGAGATGAGGAGGTGAAATAAGTGTGTGAGATGAGGAGGTGAAATAAGTGTGTGAGATGAGAAGGTGAATCAAATGTGTGAGATGAGGAGGTGAAATAAGTGTGTGAGATGAGGAGGTGAAATAAGTGTGTGAGATGAGGAGATGAAATAAGTGTGTGAGATGAGGAGGTGAAATAAGTGTGTGAGATGAGGAGGTGAAATAAGTGTGTGAGATGAGGAGGTGAAATAAGTGTGTGAGATGAGGAGGTGAAATAAGTATGTGAGATGAGGAGGTGAAATGAGTGTGTGAGATGAGGAAGTGAAATAAGTGTGTGAGATGAGAAGGTGAATTAAGTGTGTGAGATGAGGGGGTGAAATAAGTGTGTGAGATGAGGAGGTGAAATAAGTGTGTGAGATGAGGAGGTGAAATAAGTGTGTGAGATGAGGAGGTGAAATAAGTGTGTGAGATTGAAATGTGAAATAATTGTGTGAGATGGAAATGTGAAATAATTGTGTGAGATGGAAATGTGAAATAAGTGTGTGAGATGGAAATGTGAAATAATTGTGTGAGATAGGGATTTATCTATATTCAGTGCTATAAAGGTAATGCGATGGTTAATCTAGATGCAGTGCCATATATATACTCATAGCGATCGAGTTTAAAAAAAAGTGTTTCATAATTTTAACGAGTGTTGATCGAAATTTAGTTTGATAAAAAAGAGATGGTGTTCTTTCCTGTAGATATTGTTACAAGTTGCATACCAAAATAATTGATTTCTATTGATCATCTGCACAGCTTAACACATTGAATTGCTACATGTATTTAGGAACGAAATCAACTTTTTATAGATTCAATTTATATGACATTTCCTATTTTCTACACGCGGTGTTCAATAGTTCGCACGTGACTATTCAATAGTCAATTTAGCCGTGCAATAGTTCATTTCACTAGTAAATGGTTCAAAATATATCTAATGCGTATAGTTAAGGAAAACCAAATGCATTATGTAATAATACTTTATAGTGGTAGTAAAACTGCATTGAATATTACTTTATAGTGGTAGTAAAACAACATTGAATATTACTTTATAGTGGTAGTAAAACAACATTGAATATTACTTTATAGTGGTAGTAAAACAACATTGAATATTACTTTATAGTGGTAGTAAAACAACATTGAATATTACTTTATAGTGGTAGTAAAACAACATTGAATATTACTTTATAGTGGTAGTAAAACAACATTGAATATTACTTTATAATGGTAGTAAAACAACATTGAATATTACTTTATAGTGGTAGTAAAACAACATTGAATATTACTTTATAATGCCGCTAAACAGCATGACTGCTAAAATTACATGTCACCGAAAAAAGGTCTAGTGTATATCTAAGCAATGAATGATGAAGCAAATGTTGTAACAGTTCTATAACACACATTGCTATTGATGACAAACTTTAAAAAGCCCAGCGGGCAATGAAACTAGGACATTCACCATGAAAATACACATTTTCAAGTTACTTCAATGCCTTATAAATTGTGTCACCTTTCCTTCACACACAATCGAGTTCTATGGAAACTTGCGGTCTTGCACAAATTAAATTTTCAGATTGATAAATTATCCCTCCAAAGGGTAATTTTGCCCACGATGCGATTTAATCCTAACTAGGCGCCATGTATAGAACCCCAGTATACTCTCCTGACGTAGTGGTTAAACAATGTAAAAGGTCAACAGGGCCTGAAATAGGAACATCTTTTGTGATGTAAGATTCAGAAATGGCTCCGTAACGAAGACAAGGAAATACTAGTATCACCATACTGCCTCGTTTTCTTATGAAAACCTGTTTGACATTTTACATTTGTAGCCTGTAAACTGATATACATGGAGAATTTTGACGTATTCGAAGAGTTACAATGTACACACAGTAAAATACAGAACCATTGTGTTATTTGGTTCAATGTACACACAGTAAAATACAGAAGCATTGTGTTATTTGGTTCAATGTTGGAGCAGAGTACCATCTTTTGAACAATGTATCACACACTTCCGCTTCTGATGCTGCTAAATTATTTTAACATAATTTTGCCCAATTTATTTGTTGAGATAAGTGAAAATTTGAAATAAATCTGTAGCCTGTAAATTTGTCAATCAGAAGGATATTTGCGATGAGTCGGAATCCCGAAATTTGAATAATAGTGGCACTTTAATGAATTTCGTGTAAGTCCTCGTTTAAAATTGTGATATATAGAAACGTTAAAAGTGTAAAGATAGTATCATTCATAAATTATTTGTTTACAAAGTAAGAGGCACTGTATCAGTTCATTTAAAACGAAAGTATGTGCATTCATATTATATATTTATGGGCGTCGACTGAGCAGTATCATACACTTCCGGTTCGTGTGCACCTTATTTATTTTAGTTTTATTCGATCCATTTCATTTGCTTTAACTTGGTAAAGATTTAAGAGATTTCGTGACCGGTAAAATGTCAATAAAAAGGGATTATTGCAAGATGAATTAATAATTTCTTTCTTAATGTGGTATTAAACCGTTCGTCTCAACTCTTTGAAATGATCGTATGAATACGATGTTTTATGTGCCTTCCATACAATTTCAATAGTTGTTTACAGCAATTCGAATTTCCAGTTGTTCGGCCCTGGGATTACCAATGACTGTAAGGAGGACGAAACAACTAAATGGTGCACTGGAAATTCATGTTTGGCATGCTGTATCGATTACTAAATTCTATGTGTGCAACCACATATGTGTGTCTTGCGTTCATCTGTGATAAGAACAGTTTTGAATACAGGACTTAGGTCTCGGACAAATCGATACGGATTCATGTAATGGTATGATGCTTGATCGTAACATATCTCAGTGCCAGGGTACCCAATACTAATAGAACTTCACTGCAATGATCCCTATAATAATGAACCAGTACATGTCAAAAGTCTATCTTCCTTGTTAGCATTTAAATAAGACACCACTTATTTAAAATGGAATTTATCTGAATACGTTTATCTGGTACATTTTTATATTAATCATGTAGATTATATTATCACTAAAGGTTCCAATTATTCGTGGCGAGTGATTAAATTCTAAATTGCACTATGTTACATGCAACAGCTATATTTGACCAAGTCAAGTATTAGGAATGCTACATAGGCGATATCAACGCACACAGAGTACACAGTTTGTAGTATGGAGGCTATTCAATGGTTTCCCATTAAATATGTTTCACGAATACGGCAGATATTCAGGTCACCTGACCCGAGGATCAAGATGACCTACAATGTATTACCGCCGTGCTTTGTCCACCGTGCGCAAACGTTTCCTTTAAAATGCTACTCCTCCTGTATGCCTTGATGGATTTCAACCGGACTAATCGATCATTAGGTGTGACCAATAATTTCTTGAGAATTTTGAACAGGCCCCGTGGGGCTGAAAGGCGGGCCCCGAATGAGAGAAGTTAGCTAACCTAGTTTTTAATGTTACTTTTCATTAATGCTTTAATGAACTTCAACTAAATTTAGTCTGATGCGTCATCGGGGCTGGGAAATTAATTCTTAAGTTCAGAATTTTGATTTCGGCCTTGGGACTGAGGGGCGTGGCCACAAAAGGTTAGTTAGCTAGAATATTGCTTTGTCATGCCACTCTTTCTAAATTTCAACTAAGTTTGGTTGGCAATTATTGTTTAGGTAATCTGACGGTCGATTCAAAATCCAGTATAGCTGTCATAGCCGCCATTAAAGAAATCCTTTAAACTTCTTCTCAACCTTCACCTTGATGATGGTCAAAGTTATGTTGTCTAAACTCTATATAGCTACATGTCCAGTAACTGTTGTTCTTAACTTTTGACATATCAACAGAAGGTGATGTTCATTTTTGGTTAAACTCTAACCAAATTACTCTTGAATTGGCCGATACTCTGTGCTATAGATACCGAATTGACCGATACTCTGTGTTATAGAGACCGTTAAAGTCCATGGCCCTCTTGGTTTTTTTCATATATATTTACGCATGTGTAAGCTTTCAGCCTTTGGTTTTAGGACTCACACAACTAAATAATTTACTATATGTTACTACCAAATATTTTAGCTAATAACATTGATATGTAAAGTGCAGCACTACTGACAACTGTCTAGATCAATAGATACATACAATGTACATTACAAAGGCTTTTCTGGGATGTTTACTGACAAACTGGGCTGTCACATTGTCCAGAATTTGACACCCCATCGAAGTTTACATGCACAACTGGTGACCCTAAACAGGAAACCCCCATACTATTTCACCATGTGTACATCCGCACACAACATCGAAACATTAAAGGTATCTATGTTTCAAAAGTTAAGTACATCTGTATACTTTTCATTTACGCAAAAATCTGTCATCAGTTCCTCGTTAAACTTCCTCAGTGGCTCATTGTTTAGCCAGAATTTATTTTGTGTAGGAACTACAAACGTTATAAAACACTTTTTGATTGGATGATTTAGTTGTGTAATCCTTTTTTAAGTCACAAGTGACCGGGATGGAGAGATTAACGCCATAAAATATTAATACGCCAAATGATATAGTTTTATTTTTTTGAAAAAAAATAGTAGCAAATACAATCAAAGTACTGGAGTACTAAAGGAGGCGTTACTCGGATTTTTGGACATGGTAAAATAATCAAATGTGAAAGGTACATTTTTTTTAAAATGCAAACAGGCTGTTACAAATTCTCAGGTCCCCGTGTTCACTGTGTCAGACTTTGTGCCACCACTCTGATCGGCCAGTTTCTACAATTTAGATCAAAAGAACAATACTGAATAGCACGGCCTGTGTTTTCACCGTGAAGGAATCTGACAACAAACGATTTGATTGGTCGTTCAATTTCAAGTAGTAAATTGATTGGCGGAGCAAGGTAACGCTAAAGTTGTGTGCAGTTCCCTGTAAATACATTTTTGTGAAGTTCAAATAATTTTCAAATATCAAAGTTTAAGGTATAACAGACTTTTTGGTTGTGCAATCTAAGGGGACCTTTCACCTAAAAGGTAATATTTTGTTAATTAATTTGATTAAACTTAGAATTTTACCGTTAACATCATAAAATATTTTATTATTGTACATCATAATAGAGAAACTTTCTATTCGTGTATTTCTATATTCTAAAATTTTATATTTCCGGCGATTCTCAGGTAAAACCAGGGACAAACATGATAAGGTAATTCAAAGCTATGTTTTTTTTCAGTTTTTCATTCATCTTGCCAAAAATTTCGGCATATTGATTTATTCTGAGTCAGGATTTGATTAACATTTCATCACAGATAAATATGTTAAGAAAAATCCTTTCTGAGAATCGAACAGGAAATATCGGTGAATGTATTGTTTAGTACCGATAAACGAGCCTACCTTTGTCACATGTTTGTTCACCCGATATTTGCTGCTTTAGCCAAGATAAAAAAAAACTCATTCAAGTGTTGCTGATTACGATACATCTAATCGATTATTAATTAATTTGCACCATGCAAACTCTTTATTTCTATCAGAACTGACGTTAGGGAAGGAAAGTTTCACCTCACTTCAACTTGATTCTCCTGCTTGTTCGTTCGTACATGTATTATAGTAAACTCCCGAAAAGATCGAAAGTCATGGCGTTAGAACCAATCAGAAGTATTCTACTTTCGTTTCTAGACGCAAATATCGCCTCAGACGGGATATTTTACTTCCGGACTACGCGATCAACAGTGGGGGCCATTTTTATCAATACGACTTTTGTCGCGATTAGCAGCCAAATGGTTTTAATCAGATGTGAGATTTAAACAAGCACAATCGCTGCTTTCTGGTTTAAAGAGAATGTTTAAACGTCAGTCATATTGGATGGGTTTTCACTTCCTTATATGGGCATTCTGCATTATTCTTTTATGTTCGTTTAAATGAACGGGGTTAGATTTAATCATATGTGAAATTTATGTAAGATTCATGTAAGAAGTGTTCCGCTTGTCCGTATTAACTCAAATGTCCCACAGTATTCTGAACGAAGCACCAGAAACTGTAAAAGTTGTCTCCCTTATTTAGAGTAGTTACAGAGATAACCGCTAGGTGTCTCAAACTCCGTATATCCGGTTTATAACTGCACGGCGTTACTAACGCCTCGATAAAAACACATTGAGTAATTTCATGAAATATCTATTCGTTTCCAAAATAGTATGAAGGTTTTCCTTACATCCTAAAATTTGATCTTTGAACAATGAAAAAATAGTACACAGACAATGCGCAATGATATCGGACCTTAACTTATATCATCAATAGTGATGTTATGTGTATAAGCAGTGATGACCTTTATCAAGTTGATGTTTTTTGATATTTCACTGGTAAAAATGAAATAAAATCTATTATGAACACAACGAAATAACCAAACAATGAAACCAAACACTACAGCCACTAGAGTATAAAATGTTGTAGTTCATGGTAAATTGGAGTAGGAATGTTAACGTACAGAAACAAAGTTGTAGATCATGGTAAATTGGAGTAGGAATGTTAACGTACAGAAACAAAGTTGTAGGTCATGGTAAATTGGAGTAGGAATGTTAACGTACAGAAACAAAGTTGTAGGTCATGGTAAATTGGAGTAGGAATGTTAACGTACAGAAACAAAGTTGTAGATCATGGTAAATTGGAGTAGGAATGTTAACGTACAGAAACAAAGTTGTAGGTCATGGTAAATTGGAGTAGGAATGTTAACGTACAGAAACAAAGTTGTAGGTCATGGTAAATTGGAGTAGGAATGTTAACGTACAGAAACAAAGTTGTAGGTCATGGTAAGTTGGAGTAGGAATGTTAACGTACAGAAACAAAGTTATAGGTCATGGTAAATTGGAGTAGGAATGTTAACGTACAGAAACAAAGTTGTAGGTCATGGTAAATAAGGGTAGGAATGTTAACGTACAGAAACAAAGTTGTAGGTTATGGTAAATTGGAGTAGGAATGTTAACGTACAGAAACAAAGTTGTAGGTCATGGTAAATTGGAGTAGGAATGTTAACGTACAGAAACAAAGTTGTAGGTCATGGTAAATTGGAGTAGGAATGTTAACGTACAGAAACAAAGTTGTAGGTCATGGTAAATTGGAGTAGGAATGTTAACGTACAGAAACAAAGTTGTAGGTCATGGTAAATTGGAGTAGGAATGTTAACGTACAGAAACAAAGTTGTAGGTCATGGTAAATTGGAGTAGGAATGTTAACGTACAGAAACAAAGTTGTAGGTCATGGTAAATTGGAGTAGGAATGTTAACGTACAGAAACAAAGTTGAAGGTCATGGTAAATTGGAGTAGGAATGTTAACGTACAGAAACAAAGTTATAGGTCATGGTAAATTAGAGTAGGAATGTTAGCGTACAGAAACAAAGTTGTAGGTCATGGTAAATTGGAGTAGGAATGTTAACGTACAGAAACAAAGTTATAGGTCATGGTAAATTGGAGTAGGAATGTTAACGTACAGAAACAAAGTAATAGGTCATGGTAAATTGGAGTAGGAATGTTAACGTACAGAAACAAAGTTGTAGGTCATGGTAAATTGGAGTAGGAATGTTAACGTACAGAAACAAAGTTGTAGGTCATGGTAAATTGGAGTAGGAATGTTAACGTACAGAAACTAAGTTGTAGGTCATGGTAAATTGGAGTAGGAATGTTAACGTACAGAAACAAAGTTATAGGTCATGGTAAATTGGAGTAGGAATGTTAACGTACAGAAACGAAGTTATAGGTCATGGTAAATTGGAGTAGGAATGTTAACGTACAGAAACGAATTTGTAGGTCATGGTAAATTGGAGTAGGAATGTTAACGTACAGAAACGAAGTTGTAGGTCATGGTAAATTGGAGTAGGAATGTTAACGTACAGAAACAAAGTTATAGGTCATGGTAAATTGGAGTAGGAATGTTAACGTACAGAAACAAAGTTATAGGTCATGGTAAATTGGAGTAGGAATGTTAACGTACAGAAACAAAGTTGTAGGTCATGGTAAATTGGAGTAGGAATGTTAACGTACAGAAACAAAGTTATAGGTCATGGTAAATTGGAGTAGGAATGTTAACGTACAGAAACAAAGTTATAGGTCATGGTAAATTGGAGTAGGAATGTTAACGTACAGAAACAAAGTTGTAGGTCATGGTAAATTGGAGTAGGAATGTTAACGTACAGAAACAAAGTTGTAGGTCATGGTAAATTAGGGTAGGAATGTTAACGTACAGAAACAAAGTTAACAGAAACAACGTTATAGGTTATGGTAAATTGGAGTAGGAATGTTACCGTACCGAAACAAAGAAATTACATAAATGAATAAGAAATGAAATATCAACAGAATTCAAATGTTAAATAAAAGGTGAAATAAAAAAGAAGTTAATTCATTTAAAAGATAGTAAGTCATTAGAACTAAGAAAACATGTTAAATCAGTATTATGACCTTTTCGACAGTCCATTTGCACCTGGGGCGAACTACATTGTCTGTGCTGGATAGGCTTCTATCGTTACAGTGTAGGAACTAGTTTATAGACTTCATTAAACTGTTGAAGGTGATGCAATAGTCGACAGGTGATAAACCTTCGGCAACTGACATTGATAAGTGGTGAATCTGTTAACAAGGGAGCAGGACATGTCCTAACATCAGTTACAT
This sequence comes from Mimachlamys varia, assembly GCA_947623455.1. NCBI lineage: Eukaryota > Metazoa > Mollusca > Bivalvia > Pectinida > Pectinidae > Mimachlamys > Mimachlamys varia. Next base: position 6,780,012 of record OX392529.1, read on the forward strand.
CTATTGAAGTTGTTGTTGATTAATATTTCGGACATTTCTTTTTAATTTGTTGATTAATATTTCAGACATTTCTTTTTAATTTGTTGATTAATATTTGAGACATTTCTATTTAATTTATTTATTAATATTTGAGACATTTCTAAGCTTTGATACGTTCTACCAGTTCTGTACAAGATGTGTACGGGGAGACAACTCTTTCTTTGAGGATTTCGTTTCCAGAGTAAGAAGGATAACTCTTACTGTCTTATCTACACTTGTAACGATGAACACTATTGATCGAGTAATGACACTGTTTAAGGACACGCTGAGGCTATCTGGGGGCAGTTCAGAAAGTAAATGCACTTTTGCATTTCTATTAAATCATTTTTCATATATATAATCTTAATTAACGTCTTTTTTTCCATTTTGCACTGAAAATCTGTTATTAAGCAACCTCAGAAATCTGCCTAATGGAGACAGTTAATTAAGGATTTACGTTTCGGATGGGAATCACTATTGTTATGTTTTACTTATTCTTATATCCAGAATTACTTTTTTTCTCCTAATTTCAATAACGAACAAAGACCTAACGTTCATATTTCAGCACATGACACAAATACGAACGATGACACCTGAACAAAATCATGATAATAAGTTTAAGGGTCAAGGTCACAGATACGAAAATTTTAACGTTCTACGAACTGTCACGACTTCAAAAGCGTTCGTTAAACTGAACCAGTGTTACCGCAGATCTTGGTTGGGATTAGCGTTCCCCAGTGACATTTTATCAGGGATTACTTATGGTTAAGACCTCGTTCTGGGGCCAAAAACATTTTTTGTGTATTCTATAAGCGGACATCTAAAAACTACAAATGTACTTATAATGTAGTTCGTTTCTAACCACACCATTATCATAACATTAAATGATGCCGGGGATATGGCACATTGAAAACTTTCATTTTCCCCGCAATAATTGTTCACCATCAGACACATGTGTTGGTGGCGTTATACGCTTTTCATATGAACATATATGTTCAAATGATTACAGACATGTTGTATGACTGGCTTGGACGGTCTTATTTTTGAAATTTTCAGGAACGAAAGATATCCAATACGGTCACCATGACGTCATACATTGTAGGTCTAATCTTTAAACAACAGATAAAAATGTCAGGAGAATATTCCGTCCGTCGTCGTCCGTCATGCGTAAACGTTTCTTCACCCCCAGGACCAGTGGATGGAATCTTTTCAAACTTGGTAAAAATATTCCTTAGTTGATGAGGATACAGATTTGTAAAATTGGGATTTCTGTCCCTACCCCAGACGCTAGGGCGGAAAAATTATCCCAAATTTCAAAACTCTTCTTCTCCAGATTCAGAGGTACAAGAGCCTATTTCTCACCATGGATAGAAATATCATCATTGTCTTTGTTTACTTTGTAAATTTCAGTACCCACAGGCTATCCGTTACCTCCCCCCCCCCCCCCCCCCGGGGAGTGGTGAATTTTACTGTAGTTTATATAGGGAAATAACGCTTTGAATCTATTTCGTATATTTTAAATAGGAAATTATTCCTACTTTGTCAAAATCATCCTTGGATAAAGATAGTATCAAACTATAAAATTGGAACCCCTGCCTCCGCCACAGGGGCGGGCGGGGCCCTAAAGGCGGGGGGGGGGGGGGAGGAGGATTATACAAATGTTCAAAAATCCTCTTCTCCAGACTCAGAGGCGCTACAGTCTATTTCTCTGCATGGACGGAAAAAACATTAAGGGCTATGTTTAATTTGTAAATTTCAGTATACACGGTTCATCCATTCCCCCTCAGGGATGAGGTAAAGTTTGCTATAGTTAATGTAGGGAAATTGTACTTTTGGGTATATTTTTCCCATTTCAAATAGGAAAGTATTCCTACTTCGTCAGAATCATCTTTGGAGAAAGATAGTATCAAACTGTAAAATATGGAATTCCCGCCTCAACCCCAGGGGCCGAGACGGGGCCCTAAAGGAGAATATACTAAATTAAAAAAAAAATCCTCTTTTCCAGAATCAGAGGCATTAGAGTCTATTTCTCTGCATGGATGGAAAGATCATCTGGGACGTTATTTAATTTGTAAATTTCAGTACCCTTGGGCTACAATGTATCTATCCCCCCGCGGGGAGAGGGTAACGCATACTATAGTTTATATAGAGAAATAACACTTCTGGTTATATTTCATCTATTTTCAGTAAGAGTTTATTCACTCTTTGTCAGAATCATCCTTCTAACATCTTACAATTAAACTGGAAAAGGAGTCCTGCCTTAACCAAACGTGTCGGGACATGGCATCAAATTAGAAATTATATAAAATTGCAAAAATCTTCTTTTCCTGACTCCGAGGTGCTATATAGATGGACAGATTATCAGTGGCTAATTTTTTTTTATGTATTTTTTATTACACCTATAGGCCATTCATTCCCCTTCGGGGACGGAATAATGTTTACTAGGGTTTATATCAGAAAATAACACTTTTAGGTATAGTTTGTCCATTGTTTAGGAAGCCATTCTTAATATTTGTGAAAGTCAACCGCAATATTAAACAAAAAAAACGTTTCAATAGTTTTAGAATTCTTATCCTGTAATAACATAACAAATGTTCTATTTCATCTTGTTTACATGTTGATTTCATCATTGAAATTTAACATTACTCAGGTGACCGATCAGGTCCTTGGGCGCTTGTTATTTCTATTTGTTGAAGACGTCAATGCAGAAATCAACGTGTTCTAAAGTCGTGTTATATTTTTACGAATCAGAAGAGCGGAATCACCACACATAAAATGATTGATAATCAATAACGATTTTCCAAAGTGAAATGTAGTACTATTTCACGACGATTGTAAATATATCTTGTAATGTCTTCGCTTGGCTGTGAATGTCGGAAGGAGTAAAAACACGTCTTTCTCGTTCAATATTGGTTTATTTTCTCTCCCGCGAAATCACAATATATCCTCCTTTTTGGAGAGTTCTAATATTTACATGCGGAAAACAGATTATCTCCCTTAGACTATCATTCTCTCTCTCACCCATCATATACTATACATACAACATTCCGCCAGACAAAACAAAATTGTACCATAGCAATTTTAACATGGGTGCGAGAGAAAATGAAATGTTAATCGAAAGAAAAGAATTTGCATTATAATATTATTGAATATCATGATATGTAGCAAAATATGTCCACACAATGTTTTTTCTGAAAAATCTTACACACTCGCTTTCCATTGAGCTCAAAATGGACCATTCATTAAAATAACACACTAAATAGCAAAGAGTGAAAATAAACTTCAGTATTTGAATTATTTTAAGGTGGAATTATTAATATACATGTCATGTCTGCAAAAACTGGCACGAGAAAAATGTATTTAAGATTAAGCAATTTCGCCATGACAATAAAGAAATCACTACTTGTGCTCAACAATAAAAATAAACATAATCATCATAGGCTTAGGCGTCAGTCATGTGAAGTAGACTAGCTGAAAAATCTTATACTGAACTGTGATGAGTTTAAGTTTGACAAGTAGTTAGGAAGTTTACTTACTATCACGAGAACAATTTAGTTTCCATTAGATCAATAAAGTTAAAACATTCGGTCAAGCTCATGATTCAAAACAATATCACATTGAAAGGTACTTCAACAATAAATTGACTCACAAGACATGGTCAGTTTTAGTGGTTATACTCAACTAACTGCATTATCTAACAGTATCAACATGCTACGCCATTGGCCATGTGATTAAAAGTTATAGAGCAACCAGATATATACAACTACCGAAATACAACAACAGTGGTCTTATACATACAATTACATATCAATCAACTCTAAAAAGTAAACAATGAAATATCTCATTATGGCACATACAGTGTATACATTTCTCAATATAAAAACAAATGGTAAAGTTGTTCAGGTATAATACTCAACCGACTGTTTATACAGTATCATCATGTGGCGTCATATGACCATGTGATTTAAAGTTATAAAGTAACCTTAATAAACTTACAACATCTTCAAAAACATAACATTAACCTGCCAGCTTTATACTTATCCCTATCAGCCTTATCATAGCTTTATATACGTGCTGAAAAATATCTCGGCATGGCCTTATGGTTCAAATATCAATAATTCTACAAACAAATCATATCACAAATAAATTCAAAATTACACTATTTAAAAGGGGTTCATCATATGCTAAACGATTGCGCAAAACGGCTATCTATATAATAGGGTTCGATATTGTGCACGTTTGCTCGTTATCACCATAATGACTAAAACCTATGATACAAAATTACATTTACAGACAGTTGAAGTAAGAATCAAGAGCATCACAAAATATTCTCAAATTCTGAACTTTAAAAAAAACATTACTGTATTTTGTTTTACAATTGTCAATGTTTATAAAAATCTGTGCACAGCCACTGCCACTGGTCTTGATGATCTTCTTAGTAAAACAGGATAAAGTTTGTAAATGTTGATGAACTTGATGGTCTATTGGTCACTGCATTTGTAAAAAAAAAGTCATGGTCTATTGGCACTGCATATGATATGGAGAAAAACTTCATGGTCTAGTGGTCACTGCATTTGTAGAAATACTTATGGAAAACATTGGACTCATGTTCTGTAACAAGTCAGTATAACTTTGTTGAATAGATAGTTCTGCACAGATTTATAAGTTTATGGTTCTTGATCAAGAATTACTGGATGCTGACGTAATCAAATGTCAGATAATGGAATAATGACTGCATGTAGTGTCCACAGATATTTACGATGATGCAACACACGGGTGAAGCCCAACTTGTGCTGTCACGTGCACGGACTCACAAACTAAATGTGTTGAATATCTTCATAGCTTCAATAAATGAGTATGCCGTCCATTTCCTATCGCAACTGGCGAAATAAAATCAAGTTCCTCTTCAAAGACAAGCACTGTTCATAATTTTCATAATAATCATCAAAAGTCTACAGTAGATAATAAAAGTCTATACTAGTAGACACAATGTTGAACATAAACTGATAAAGAAAAATGTCACACCAATCATCTCCCGCCATCGCCGCACGTGATTTCACCACGACGGGTTTGACCCAGCGTTGTCCTGACTGTCTCACATGATGGTTCTTTTTGTTTGTCGACACACGTAAGAAGATACAATTAAGTCACACTGATAGTACGCACTTTTCAAAGTACTCTACATCCCGGGTTTAGATTCTCCACCATGTATTGTCTTCGCTTGGCTGTGAATGTCGGAAGGAGTAAAAACACGTCTTTCTCGTTCAATATTGGTTTATTTTCTCTCCCGCGAAATCACAATATATCCTCCTTTTTGGAGAGTTCTAATATTTACATGCGGAAAACAGATTATCTCCCTTAGACTATCATTCTCTCCCACCCATCATATACCATACATACAACAATCTAATTGAAATACAAAACTGTTGAATTGTATTTGGCATCCTTACCTGTCGGTGATCATAACGTCAAAGTTTTGTTAAAGAAAAAACGGAGATCAGATATCGAATACAGCGACAATCTGAACTATACATTTCATTTATCCATTATCTGTTGACGACCACTATTCCCCCTCAAAGGTGTGTATAAAATGTGCTACCCCACGACCACTATTACCCCTGCTCACACGGGTGTGTATAATACAGCTATTCTTACCACCACAATCCCCCCTGCTCACACAGGTGTGTATGATACAGCTACCCTTACCACAACTACCCACACCTCACACAGGTGTGTGTAATACAGCTACCCCACGACCACTATTACCCCTGCTCACACGGGTGTGTATAATACAGCTATTCTTACCACCACAATCCCCCCTGCTCACACAGGTGTGTATGATACAGCTACCCTTACCACAACTACCCACTCCTCACACAGGTGTGTAAAATACAGCTACCCTGACGACCACTATTCCCCCTCCTCACACATGTGTGTATAATACAGCTGCCCTGACGACCACTATCCTCCCTGCTCACACAGGTGTGTATAATACAGCTACCCTGTCGACCACTACTCCCCCTCCTCACATAGGTGTGTATAATACAGTTACCCTGACGACCACTTTTCCCCTCCTCACACAGGTGTGTAAAATACAGCTACCCTGACGACCACTATTCCCCCTCCTCACACAGGTGTGTATAATACAGCTACCCTGACGACCACTATTCTCCCTGCTCACACAAGTGTGTATAATACAGCTACCCTGACGACCACTATTCTCCCTCCTCACACAAGTGTGTATAATACAGCTACCCTGTCGACCACTATTTCCCCTTCTCACACAAGTGAGTATAATACAGCTACTCTGACGACCACTACTTCCCCTCCTCACATAGGTGAGTATAATACAGCTACCCTGTCGACCACTACTTCCCCTCCTCACATAGGTGAGTATAATACAGCTACTCTGTCGACCACTACTTCCCCTCCTCACACAAGTGAGTATAATACAGCTACCCTGTCGACCACTACTTCCCCTCCTCACACAAGTGAGTATAATACAGCTACCCTGTCGACCACTACTTCCCCTCCTCACACAAGTGTGTATAATACAGCTACCCTGTCGACCACTACTTCCACTCCTCACACAAGTGTGTATAATACAGCTAGCCTGACGACCACTATTTCCTCTCCTCACACAAGTGTGTATAATACAGCTACCCTGTCGACCACTATTCTCCTTGCTCACACAAGTGTGTATAATACAGCTACCCTGTCGACCACTACTCCCCCTCCTCACACAGGTGTGTATAATACAGTTACCCTGACGACCACTATTCCCCACCCTACACAGGTGTGTATAATACAGCTACCATGACGACCACTATTCCCCCTCCTCACACAGGTGTGTATAATACAGCTACTCTGACGACCACTATTTCCCCTCCTCACATAGGTGTGCATAATACAGCTACTCTGACGACCACTATTCCCCCTCCTCACACAGGTGTGTATAATACAGCTACCCTGTCGACCACTACTCCCCCTCCTCAAACAGGTGTGTATAATACAGTTACCCTGACGACCACTATTCACCACCCTACATAATACAGCTACCATGACGACCACTATTCCCCCTCCTCACATAGGTGTGCATAATACAGCTACCCTGTCGACCACTACTTCCCCTCCTCACATAGGTGAGTATAATACAGCTACCCTGACGACCACTATTCTCCCTGCTCACACAAGTGTGTATAATACAGCTACCCTGTCGACCACTATTCCCCCTCCTCACACAAGTGTGTATAATACAGCTACCCTGACGACCACTATTCCCCTCCTCACATAGGTGTGTATAATACAGCTACCCTGACGACCACTATTCCCCACCCTACCCAGGTGTGTATAATACAGCTACCATGACGACCACTATTCCCCCTCCTCACACAAGTGTGTATAATACAGCTACCCTGACGACCACTATTCCCCTCCTCACATAGGTGTGTATAATACAGCTACCCTGACGACCACTATTCCCCTCCTCACATAGGTGTGTATAATACAGCTACCATGACGACCACTATTCCCCCTCCTCACACAAGTGTGTATAATACAGCTACCCTGTCGACCACTACTCCCCCTCCTCAAACAGGTGTGTATAATACAGTTACCCTGACGACCACTATTCACCACCCTACACAGGTGTGTATAATACAGCTACCATGACGACCACTATTCCCCCTCCTCACACAGGTGTGTATAATACAGCTACCATGACGACCACTATTCCCCCTCCTCACATAGGTGTGCATAATACAGCTACCCTGTCGACCACTACTTCCCCTCCTCACATAGGTGAGTATAATACAGCTACCCTGACGACCACTATTCTCCCTGCTCACACAAGTGTGTATAATACAGCTACCCTGTCGACCACTATTCCCCCTCCTCACACAAGTGTGTATAATACAGCTACCCTGACGACCACTATTCCCCTCCTCACATAGGTGTGTATAATACAGCTACCCTGACGACCACTATTCCCCACCCTACACAGGTGTGTATAATACAGCTACCATGACGACCACTATTCCCCCTCCTCACACAAGTGTGTATAATACAGCTACCCTGACGACCACTATTCCCCTCCTCACATAGGTGTGTATAATACAGCTACCCTGACGACCACTATTCCCCTCCTCACATAGGTGTGTATAATACAGCTACCATGACGACAACTATTCCCCCTCCTCACACAAGTGTGTATAATACAGCTACCCTGACGACCACTATTCCCCTCCTCACACATGTGTGTATAATACAGCTACCATGACGACCACTATTTCCCCTCCTCACATAGGTGTGTATAATACAGCTACCCTTACGACCACTATTCCCCTCCTCACATAGGTGTGTATAATACAGCTACTCTGACGACCACTATTCCCCTCCTCACACAAGTGTGTATAATACAGCTACCCTGACGACCACTATTCCCCTCCTCACATAGGTGTCTATAATACAGCTAGCCTGTCGACCACTACTCCCCCTCCTCACATAGGTGTGTATAATACAGCTACTCTGACGACCACTACTCCCCCTCCTCACATAGGTGTGTATAATACAGCTACCCTGACGACCACTACTCCCCCTCCTCACACAAGTGTGTATAATACAGCTACCCTGACGACCACTACTCCCCCTCCTCACACAGGTGTGTATAATACAGCTAACCTGACGACCACTACTCCCCCTCCTCACACAGGTGTGTATAATACAGCTACTCTGACGACCACTATTCCTCCTCCTCACACAAGTGTGTATAATACAGCTAGCCTGTCGACCACTACTCCCCCTCCTCACACAAGTGTGTATAATACAGCTACCCTGACGACCACTACTCCCCCTCCTCACACAAGTGTGTATAATACAGCTACCCTGACGACCACTACTCCCCCTCCTCACACAGGTGTGTATAATACAGCTACCCTGACGACCACTATTCCTCCTCCTCACACAAGTGTGTATAATACAGCTACCCTGACGACCACTATTCTCCCTGCTCACACAAGTGTGTATAATACAGCTACCATGACGACCACTACTCCCCCTCCTCACACAGGTGTGTATAATACAGCTACTCTGACGACCACTATTCTCCTCCTCACACAGGTGTGTATAATACAGCTACTCTGACGACCACTATCCCCCCTCCTCACACAGGTGTGTATAATACAGCTGCCCTGACGACCACTATTCCCCCTGCTCACACAGGTGTGTAAAATACAGCTTCCCTGACGACCACTATTCCCCCTCCTCACACATGTGTGTATAATACAGCTACTCTGTCGACCACTATTCCCCTCCTCACACATGTGTGTATAATACAGCTACGTTGACTACCACTATTCCCCTCCTCACACAAGTGTGTATAATACAGCTACCCTGACGACCACTATTCCCCCTGCTCACACAGGTGTGTATTATACAGCTACCCTTTCGACCAATATTCCCCTCCTCACATAGGTGTGTGTTTGGTTCTGTACACAGTTTGATACCTTTCTGTGACATGGTTTTCATCTCCGCACGCCTTGAAATGAATTTTCAGACGTTATTAAACACCTATATGATATTTGTTCACGTAAATGTCTATGGCGATATCGGGGTGTGATCACCACGTTATTTAATTGTGGACGGTCCTTGAATGTCGTACACCATTGGCATTGATCCTCTCCAGCAGTAGCATGCTAGCGCGTTAGAGGTGAGAGGTCAAATGAGGTCAGGGCTACGTCACACAAGTTAATTTACCATGAATAACTGAAGTGACAGAGGCTGTAGGATGATATTGCCATCCACGTTCTGATCAGTTGTGATTTGTCAGGACATGTGCTTTACACATCCGTGTCTGTGTGGGGGAAGCTGGGTACCGAGCAAACATGTAGCGCCTGCCACCACGCGTGTGTTATTCTTTATGGATTAGCGTGTGCTAACCTCATCAAAAGCCTTGCAGACATGGATGGGGTTGTAATGAGATTCAGATCTAAGTCATTCGCTTTTAAACGACGTGAAACTAGTCAGAAAAGTCCGCAAAAGGAGTGTATAAAGATATCGTGGAAGGACGAGTTCAGGCGTCGCTGTTTAAGGTACAGTGTAGTATGTTCTCTGTGTGTTGGTATCTATATAGAACGTGTATACAGGGTAATAGTCCTGAACCAGAATGTTTCCATCATTAGTAAGTTAATTAAAATAGTCGGTATGAATTTACAATATTAACAATATCTATTCATGTATATCAAATGCGTTAATACACGTGGCTCCTGATACTGCTACATACACTGACATTGGTATGTAATAGGAAACTAAGGAGTTTGCTATGTTTCAATCAAGCATTATAACATGTTCAGCCCTTCATTACCAAACAAAATATTCATATTAACGATATAAACTTATATCAATTATAACAAATTCGTGCTGATTTACACCAATGATAACAGTCAATGTGTTTACACCAATGATAACAGTCAGTGTGTTTACACCAATGATAACAGCCGGTGTATTTACACCAATGATAACAGCCAGTGTATTTACACCAATGATAACAGTCAGTGTATTTACACCAATGATAACAGTCAGTGTGTTTACATTAATGATAACAGCCAGTGTATTTACACCAATGATAACAGTCCGTGTGTTTACACCAATGATAACAGTCAGTGTGTTTACACCAATGATAACAGTCAGTGTGTTTACACCAATGATACCAGTCAGTGTGTTTACACCAATGATAACAGTCAGTGTGTTTTCATTAATGATAACAGTCAGTGTGTATACACCAATGATAACAGTCAGTGTGTTTACATTAATGATAACAGTCAGTGTGTTTACACCAATGATAACAGTCAGTGTGTTTACACCAATGATAACAGTCAGTGTGTTTACACCAATGATAACAGCCAGTGTGTTTACACCAATGATAACAGTCAATGTGTTTACACTAATGATAACAGTCAGTGTGTTTACACCAATGATAACAGTCAGTGTGTTTACACCAATGATAACAGTCAGTGTGTCTACACCAATGGTAACAGTCAGTGTGTCTACACCAATGATAACAGTCAGTGTGTCTACACCAATGATAACAGTCAGTGTGTCTACACCAATGATAACAGTCAGTGTGTTTACACCAATGATAACAGCCAGTGTGTCTACACCAATGATAACAGTCAGTGTGTTTACACCAATGATAACAGTCAGTGTGTCTACACCAATGATAACAGTCAGTGTGTTTACACCAATGATAACAGTCAGTGTGTTTACACCAATGATAACAGTCAGTGTGTTAACACCAATGATAACTGTCAGTGTGTCTACACCAATGATAACAGTCAGTGTGTTTACCCCAATGATAACAGCCAGTGTGTCTACACCAATGATAACAGCCAGTGTGTTTACACCAATGATAACAGCCAGTGTGTTTACACCAATGATAACAGCCAGTGTGTTTACACCAATGATAACAGCCAGTGTGTTTACACCAATGATAACAGCCAGTGTGTTTACACCAATGATAACAGTCAGTGTGTTTACACCAATGATACCAGTCAGTGTGTTTACACCAATGATAACAGTCAGTGTGTTTTCATTAATGATAACAGTCAGTCTGTATACACCAATGATAACAGTCAGTGTGTTTACACCAATGATAACTGTCAGTGTGTCTACACCAATGATAACAGTCAGTGTGTTTACACCAATGATAACAGTCAGTGTGTTTACACCAATGATAACAGCCAGTGTGTTTACACCAATGATAACAGTCAGTGTGTTTACACCAATGATAACAGTCAGTGTGTCTACACCAATGGTAACAGTCAGTGTGTTTACACCAATGATAACAGTCAGTGTGTCTACACCAATGATAACAGTCAGTGTGTTTACACCAATGATAACAGCCAGTGTGTCTACACCAATGATAACAGTCAGTGTGTTTACACCAATGATAACTGTCAGTGTGTTTACACCAATGATAACAGTCAGTGTGTTTACACCAATGATAACAGTCAGTGTGTTTACACCAATGATAACAGCCAGTGTGTTTACACCAATGATAACAGCCAGTGTGTTTACACCAATGATAACAGTCAGTGTGTTTACACCAATGATAACAGTCAGTGTGTTTACACCAATGATAACAGTCAATGTGTTTACACCAATGATACCAGTCAGTGTGTTTACACCAATGATAACAGTCAGTGTGTTTACACCAATGATAACACTCAGTGTGTTTACACCAATGATAACAAACATTTTGCTGTAATAGTACACGAGTCAGATCCCCTATGAATTTGTATTAAAATAAATTTTCGGCAGATTGCAAATGCATTTTAAGAACAATGTAATTGCAAAATGTTAACTTTATCAAAGATGATTTAGATCCGTCACTAGAGAATATTGAGATTAGATTTGAAGCGCGTTCACACAAAAAATGATTTACAAACCAAACTTATACAGAGACAAGCTATCTGATATTGGTGTCACTATTGATAAACAAACACATTTATACAGGTTATATAGACAAGCTATCTGATAATGGTGTCACTATTGATAAACACACACATTTATATAGGTTATAGAAACAAGCTATCCGATATTGGTGTCATTATTGATAAACACACACATTTATACAGGTTATAGAGAAAATCTATCTGATACTGGTGTCACTATTGATAAACACACACATTTATATAGGTTATAGAAACAAGCTATCTGATATTGGTGTCATTATTGATAAACACACACATTTTTATAGGTTATAGAAACAAGCTATCTGATATTGGTATCATTATTGATAAACACACACATTTATATAGGTTATAGAAACAAGCTATCTGATATTGGTATCATTATTGATAAACACACACATTTCTATAGGTTATAGAAACAAGCTATCTGATATTGGTGTCATTATTGAGATACGACAGACAGATGTTGTGGTAGAGGATATTCTAGGGTGTATGGTACAGGAGTTAGGGTGTGTGGTACAGGAGTTAGGGTGTGTGGTACAGGTGTTAGGGTGTGTGGTACAGGAGTTAGGGTGTGTGGTACAGGAGTTAGGGTGTGTGGTACAGGAGTTAGGGTGTGTGGTACAGGAGTTAGGGTGTGTGGTACAGGAGTTAGGGTGTGTGGTACAGGAGTTAGGGTGTGTGGTACAGGAGTTAGGGTGTGTGGTACAGAAGTTAGGGTGTGTGGTACAGAACTTAGGGTGTGTGGTACAAGAGTTAGGGTGTGTGGTACAGGAGTTAGTGTGTGTGGTACAGGAGTTAGGGTGTGTGGTACAGGAGTTAGGGTGTGTGGTACAGGAGTTAGGGTGTGTGATACAGGAGTTAGGGTATGTGGTACAGGAGTTAGGGTGTGTGGTACAGAAGTTAGGGTGTGTGGTACAGAACTTAGGGTGTGTGGTACAAGAGTTAGGGTGTGTGATACAGGAGTTAGGGTGTGTGGTACAGGAGTTAGGGTGTGTGGTACAGGAGTAAGGGTTTGTGGTACAGAGGTTAGGGTGTGTGGTACAGGAGTTAGGGTGTGTGGTACAGAAGTTAGGGTGTGTGGTACAGAAGTTAGGGTGTGTGGTACAAGAGTTAGGGTGTGTGGTACAAGAGTTAGGGTGTGTGGTTCAGGAGTTATGGTATGTGGTACAGGAGTTAGGGTGTGTGGTACAGGAGTTAGGGTGTGTGGTACAGGTGTTAGGGTGTGTGATACAGGAGTTAGGGTATGTGGTACAGGAGTTAGGGTATGTGGTACAGAAGTTTCTAGGGTGTGTTTTGTGTTTGTTCTGCTGTAATGATAAATTGTAGTTAACTATTCCCACTTGGTGTGCCTTCGTTGTAAATAACGTAATTATGGATGAGTGTTCAGGTTTTAACTATACCTTCGGGACTCCTCGAAGGTCGTTGTAACATCTATACGACGTTACCTTAAAGTACCCAGTGTACTGTTGTAGGGAGGGCGCTATGGACTTTCCCATTGTGACATGTGTGTGAAGTAAAAGTGTTGGTACATCTCTACCTGTGCGTGCCAGTGATTTAATCAGACCATACGCTTTGTGTAATATTAATGAAGTTTGCAATACAACGTATCAATTATCACACACCCGAAGAAACTGTTGTACGTCTTACTCTTGTCATATAAGCAACGCCATATTATATCGTTTTAATCTACTATTGTAATAAACTTACGATATTACCTTCAATGACAAACCACAAGGGGAATATGAGCAATAAAAGTACTGAAATTACTGTGGTGCTAAAACTCTCGTTTTCAAACTTAAGCTGATTACCAACATTTGATGCCGGATTGTGTCAGCTTAGTGATTTTAACATATGGATGTAATTATGGTTAGTTTAGTTGCATTAGTCGATGTATCAATCCCTCAACAATGACATCGTTTTAACAGCATTTGTTCAATCAATTACATGTAACTATTGTGTAAACAATACAGTTTACAGTCCTAAGTCCAAACTAAGTGCGAAGAAAATATCACGGTTCTTTAAAGTAACTATAATGATGTAAAATATATTTTATTTTAATTACATTAAAAAGTTTTTTGAGAAAATAACTTAACCTTGATTTATCAGTATATACTATTTTAATTTAAAAAATGAAATTTGTGAAAAACCTCAACCGAAAAGAGTGCTGAAATAATAAGATTACAACTTAAATATTATGTATGGTTTATATTTTGTATTGTACAATATTTCCCATACCACACCTACAGAGAATGATAACATACCACACCTACAGAGAATAATAACATACAACATACCACACCTACAGATAATGATAACATACCACACATGTAGAGAATGATAACTTACAACATACCACAACTACAGAGAATGATAACATACAACATACCACACCTGTAGAGACTGATAACATACCACATACCACACCTGTAGAGAATGATAACATACCACATACCACACCTGTAGAGAATGATAACTTACAACATACCACACCTGTAGAGAATGATAACATACAACATACCACACCTGTAGAGACTGATAACATACCACATACCACACCTGTAGAGAATGATAACATACCACATACCACACCTGTAGAGAATGATAACTTACAACATACCACACCTGTAGAGAATGATAACATACAACATACCACACCTGTAGAGACTGATAACATACACATACCACACCTGTAGAGAATGATAACATACCACATACCACACCTGTAGAGAATGATAACATACCACATACCACACCTGTAGAGAATGATAACATACCACATACCACACCTGTAGAGAATGATAACATACCACACCTGTAGAGAATGATAACATACCACATACCACACCTGTAGAGAATGATACCATTCCACACCTGTAGAGAATATGCTTCTTGAACTGTGGGCATGTTGAAATAACTTTAAAAAAAATCAATTTGATATATAGATTTAACACGCTGTTTTCACAAGTTAAGATTCATAGGCGTGTCTACGCCAATAGCTGTGGATGTACTGTCCAACTCAGCTACGCATAGCTGTGGATGCACTGTCCAACTCAGCTACGCCCATAGCTGTGGATGCACTGTCCAACTCAGCTACGCCAATAGCTGTGGATGCACTGTCCATCTCAGCTACGCCCATAGCTGTGGATGTACTGTCCATCTCAGCTACACCCATAGCTGTGGATGTACTGTTCATCTCAGCTACACCCATAGCTGTTGATGTACTGTCCATCTCAGCTACGCCCATAGCTGTGGATGTACTGTCCATCTCAGCTACACCCATAGCTGTGGATGTACTGTCCATCTCAGCTACGCCCATAGCTGTGGATGTACTGTCCATCTCAGCTACGCCCATAGCTGTGGATGTACTGTCCACCTCAGCTACGCCCATAGCTGTGGATGTACTGTCCATCTCAGCTACGCCCATAGCTGTGGATGTACTGTCCATCTCAGCTACACCCATAGCTGTGGATGTACTGTCCATCTCAGCTACACCCATAGCTGTGGATGTACTGTCCATCTCAGCTACGCCCATAGCTGTGGATGCAATGTCCATCTCAGCTACGCCCATAGCTGTGGATGCAATGTCCATCTCAGCTACGCCCATAGCTGTTGAGACCCTACAAATCTCAGATGTACCCAAGGTTATGAATGCATTGCCCATCCCTGGTGCGCCCATAGCTGTGGAGGCATAACCCATCTCTTGTGCGCCCATAGCGACTCTGGAGACACAGCCCATCTCAGGTGCGCCGAAAGCTATGAATGCATTGTCCATTTCTGGTGCGCCCATAGCTGTGGAGTCATTGTCCATCTCAGGTGCGTTCATAGCTTTGTATACACAGCCCATTTCTGTTGCGACCGGAGCTGTGTAGACACAGTCCATCTCAGGCGTGCCCAAAGCTATGAAAATTTGCAAGAACATTGTCTTGCTCTGCCCCATTTTTGGTTCTACTTCCTTATACAACTATGATGTATTTTTGCATTTAGTTTAGTTTGACTGTATGCCAACTGGCGATGGAAATATAGCGAAATCTCAATGAATAGCTCGGGGTATTAAATGGAAGATTCTAACTAAGTTCGTTTTGGCTAGATACAGGTATATCCGGTTTATGCCAAATATATCCGGTCATATATTGAAAACAATGATGTTCGCAATGAATTTCAACATGAAATAAAAACTAAAGTCTCTATTTCCCGACCGCAATATCCCAACCACCTCTATACATCGTATGATATACATGTAATGGATATTGAACTAGCTTTTTTACATCAAATTTTGTAACGTCATAAGAATTATTACAAACCTAATTTACCACGGGCTATATTTATTGTTCTACAGAGTCCAGACATCTGTCTAATCTTATTAGTTCCATTAAATCAAGCTAGAGTCACATTACGTTACTGTCAACTCCAGGAATGTATTAAATCATACAGTCACATTACGTTACTGTCACATTACGTTACTGTCACATTACGTTACTGTCACATTACGTTACTGTCAACTCCAGGATTGTATTAAATCATACAGTCACATTACGTTACTGTCAACTCCAGGATTGTATTAAATCATACAGTCACATTACGTTACTGTCAACTCCAGAAATGTATTAAATCATACAGTCACATTACGTTACTGTCAACTCCAGAAATGCATTAAATCATACAGTCACATTACGTTACTGTCAACTCCAGGATTGTATTAAATCATACAGTCACATTACGTTACTGTCAACTCCAGAAATGTATTAAATCATACAGTCACATTACGTTACTGTCAACTCCAGAAATGTATTAAATCATACAGTCACATTACGTTACTGTCACATTACGTTACTGTCACATTACGTTACTGTCACATTACGTTACTGTCACATTACGTTACTGTCACATTACGTTACTGTCACATTACGTTACTGTCAACTCCAGGATTGTATTAAATCATACAGTCACATTACGTTACAGTCACATTACGTTACTGTCACATTACGTTACTGTCACATTACGTTACAGTCACATTACGTTACTGTCAACTCCAGGAATGTATTAAATCATACAGTCACATTACGTTACTGTCAACTCCAGAAATGTATTAAATCATACTGTCACATTACGTTACTGTCAACTCCAGAAATGTATTAAATCATACAGTCACATTACGTTACTGTCAACTCCAGAAATGTATTAAATCATACTGTCACATTACGTTACTGTCAACTCCAGGAATGTATTAAATCATACAGTCACATTACGTTACTGTCAACTCCAGAAATGTATTAAATCATACTGTCACATTACGTTACTGTCAACTCCAGAAATGTATTAAATCATACAGTCACATTACGTTACTGTCAACTCCAGAAATGTATTAAATCATACTGTCACATTACGTTACTGTCAACTCCAGAAATGTATTAAATCATACTGTCACATTACGTTACTGTCAACTCCAGAAATGTATTAAATCATACTGTCACATTACGTTACTGTCAACTCCAGAAATGTATTAAATCATACTGTCACATTACGTTACTGTCAACTCCAGAAATGTATTAAATCATACAGTCACATTACGTTACTGTCACATTACGTTACTGTCAACTCCAGAAATGTATTAAATCATACAGTCACATTACGTTACTGTCAACTCCAGAAATGTATTAAATCATACTGTCACATTACGTTACTGTCAACTCCAGAAATGTATTAAATCATACTGTCACATTACGTTACTGTCAACTCCAGAAATGTATTAAATCATACTGTCACATTACGTTACTGTCAACTCCAGAAATGTATTAAATCATACAGTCACATTACGTTACTGTCACATTACGTTACTGTCACATTACGTTACTGTCACATTACGTTACTGTCAACTCCAGAAATGTATTAAATCATACAGTCACATTACGTTACTGTCAACTCCAGAAATGTATTAAATCATACAGTCACATTACGTTACTGTCACATTACGTTACTGTCAACTCCAGGATTGTATTAAATCATACAGTCACATTACGTTACTGTCAACTCCAGGAATGTATTAAATCATATAGTCACATTACGTTACTGTCAACTCCAGAAATGTATTAAATCATACAGTCACATTACGTTACTGTCAACTCCAGGATTGTATTAAATCATACAGTCACATTACGTTACAGTCACATTACGTTACTGTCACATTACGTTACTGTCACATTACGTTACTGTCAACTCCAGGATTGTATTAAATCATACAGTCACATTACGTTACTGTCACATTACGTTACTGTCACATTACGTTACTGTCACATTACGTTACTGTCACATTACGTTACTGTCACATTACGTTACTGTCACATTACGTTACTGTCAACTCCAGAAATGTATTAAATCATACAGTCACATTACGTTACTGTCACATTACGTTACTGTCACATTACGTTACCGCACATTACGTTACTGTCACATTACGTTACTGTCACATTACGTTACTGTCAACTTCAAAATTTTTTAAATCATACAGTCACATTACGTTACTGTCACATTACGTTACTGTCACATTACGTTACTGTAAACTTCAGAAATGTATTAAATCATACAGTCACATTACGTTACTGTCACATTACGTTACTGTCACATTACATTACTGTCACATTACGTTACTGTCACATTACGTTACTGTCAACTCCAGAAATGTATTAAATCATACAGTCACATTACGTTACTGTCACATTACGTTACTGTCACATTACGTTACTGTCACATTACGTTACTGTCACATTACGTTACTGTCACATTACGTTACTGTCACATTACGTTACTGTCACATTACATTACAGTCACATTACGTTACTGTCACATTACATTACTGTCACATTACGTTACTGTCACATTACGTTACTGTCACATTACGTTACCGCACATTACGTTACTGTCACATTACGTTACCGCACATTACATTACTGTCACATTACGTTACTGTCACATTACGTTACTGTCACATTACGTTACCGCACATTACGTTACTGTCACATTACGTTACTGTCACATTAGGTTACTGTCAACTTCAAAATTTTTTAAATCATACAGTCACATTACGTTACTGTCACATTACGTTACTGTCACATTACGTTACTGTAAACTTCAGAAATGTATTAAATCATACAGTCACATTACGTTACTGTCACATTACGTTACTGTCACATTACATTACTGTCACATTACGTTACTGTCACATTACGTTACTGTCACATTACGTTACTGTCACATTACGTTACTGTCAACTCCAGGATTGTATTAAATCATACAGTCACATTACGTTACTGTCACATTACGTTACTGTCACATTACGTTACTGTCAACTCCAGGAATGTATTAAATCATACAGTCACATTACGTTACTGTCACATTACGTTACTGTCACATTACGTTACTGTCAACTCCAGGAATGTTGATCTTGTATCCCATTGTTTTCTATGTATATCACGAGTTCCGTCCTAGATGTTGACCCCGGATATATAAACGACCATATTGGTAGAAGTTGTGGACACCGTCGTTAATGGAGCTGGTCTTTTTCCTTGTGATATAGGGAAGCTAGTCCGTGTTAGTGATGTCATTGACCCTATACACACGTGCTGTGTTTAACTACATATATGATGTGTATATTTTGTCTTAGCTTTTTAACAATTGTAGACATCGTTATGAGCATAATGATGTCCAGCGATACAACACTTGATGAGTGTAACAATGTCCAGGGTGTACCACACCTGTCTATGATATCCGTACAACAGACTGTGTTTATGACGGTCGCTGTCTACACTATAATGTAAGCCTATGTAGACTCGTGGTGTTCACGGCAAACCATAACGTTCAGATGTGTATAACGAATTCAGCATAAAACAACCTAATGAACTGATGTTGGGGATGTTAACATATTTTGAATATTCAAATCATTACGTGCTTGTTTATATATATTCATTTCAACAAAGAATATATATTGTGTTACCACAGACTCCATTATCAGGCAATTACAATAATATGTAGCTATGGCGTCATTTATCCAGAACTGGTGTCTTGTGGAGGGTTGTTGCCTAGAACTCTGCGACACAACCTAGATACGGGACTCGGAGGTAACGCGATAAAGCGTGGGTCTTGTACTGCCATATACTAATACACATTTGACGCAGTCCCCTAAACAGTACAAACCATTTTCTTCTTCCACAAAAGGAACTTGACTCCAAGTATGAAGCGCTGAATGTTCAAATTTTGAGTAGCATGGCTTTACAGAAAATGGTAATGAGTCTTAGCTGTAATAAGGATATAGAATTTTTGATATTTTGGTTGGAACACAAAAACATTGTATACTGCCATTTTAATTTAAACATACTGGAACTATTCCAGACAACGATGCTGGATAAATACGGTTCATTTCAAAATGGCAGGGCGTTCCATTGATTGGGAGAGACTGGAAAACAACATTGTTTGTCATGAGAATCATGGAAGTGTTGTCTGCCATAAAATGTTTCAAATCTATTTTCGAATCAGGACTGTACTTTTTTCGGTCCCAGCACAGATCCTTCCGGAACGCAAACGTCAAGTTTTCGATCATCAGTGACAGCGTTGTCGGCTGCCATGCCAAGCTCCCTGTCTGTCAAACACGAGGAGTGGTGGAAGGATCGGAAACAGTAGATATCGCAGCCAAACTACAGGGCATGATCGATGATATCGAACACAGCAGATAGATCCAGATAGTTCTGTACAAAAGAAATCAAATTCATTATGTGGATATTGTAGACTCCTGCTTTGCCTGTAGAGGCTTTGATGTATATAAGCGTGTACTGGGTGTATATGGATTATACTCTACGGAAGTTTAGTTAATAGATCAGATACGGGGTTTATCGCAGAGTTAAGTATGTAAAGTCTGTTTGAAGTTAAGCGAAACGACACGAATCTGGAACATGCTCTAACTACCAATAATAGATCTATATGATATACGACGGGCAAGTCAGCAAAACAAAAACCACAAAAAATAAGTTGTTCACATGTTAAATACTACATCCCTAATTTGTCAAATGTCAACTAAATTGCCGAACGAAATAGATGCGATCATCGTGTGGTTGGATTTTTTATCGCTGCTGTACATGATAAAACGTGTTATAATTGATAGTCATGCCAAAAAAATAATCGTCAAACGGTTAAACGGTTCCTCCTAGAGAAATGCATGTAGAGCTAGTGTTCAATAATATATACTCTGTAGTATTGACGATTGTCTGTACATTAACAAGGTATGTTGATTTTATTGAGGGATGTTTTGATAATTATATGTACAATCATTTTTTTTTATTATTTAACAAACTACCGGTATATTAACTGAGGGTTGAAATCCTGTTTAGTTGGTACTGATCGTCCACAAGACACGCGTCCAGACTGAAGGGCGTGCTATCCGGTTATGGTACGAGGGAGTGTTACGATACGTCTCCCAGTGATAATACTGATTACTGTTTCACTATGGAAGCTGTAGGTTAACCAGCTAGAAACACTTCTTATAACTGTTTTGGGGGAGCCCGCACGTCAGTTGGTAGGCCCGTATTAACCAGAAATACGTCTTCATACACGATTGTGGTTAACTCAAGGAAGTCCTAATTCATGTCATATGGCCTGTTATATGGTGTGACGTCAGTCGACCGTCTGGTTCGAGTCTGTTGTCAACGTTTCATTAAAGCAAAACTGTAAAACGTAAACTAATGTTTATTTGTAGGACGTAGAGGGAAATGTTATTTGTTCAAGGTTACGGAATTCAAATAGAGTTAAAATGTAATGAATCACTGCAGAACTCTGGGGTGTAAGTTCAAGTTCAAGTTCTTTATTGACTTTAAGTCTTACGACTTATCAGTGTTCAGTTCCAGTTTGTATTTACCTTACTTGGGAAAAGGTCCATTTGGTGTGTTCTAATCTCAGACTGATGATCGGAAAGAGCTGATACATAGCTTTTCTATGACTAGTACGGTATGTACTTTGTCACCTCATCAGATAAAGGTCGATTTGACTATACGGAAACGTACGTAAACGTACATTTACTGATGTGTGAAAGTAGGGCTCATGTCGACATATTGATCCGGCTGTAAAAGTGTAAAATATTCACGAATTGGAAATAACAACGTGATCTGGTTTCGCTAAAAGTGTATGTAAACATAGACAAATCGATGGTGATGCGCTTTACCAATACTTGGTTCTAGACGCACGAACGTCCCTCTATCTCTATACTGACCCGGCGTATACCTGGTTCTAGACACACGGAGGTCCCCCGTCTCTATACTGACCCGGCGTATACCTGGTTATAGACGTACGGAGGTCCCCCGTCTCTATACTGACCCGGCGTATACCTGGTTATAGACGCACGGAGGTCCCCCATCTCTATACTGACCCGGCGTATACCTGGTTATAGACGCACGGAGGTCCCCCGTCTCTATACAGACCCGGCGTATACCTGGTTATAGACGTACGGAGGTCCCCCGTCTCTATACTGACCCGGCGTATACCTGGTTATAGACGTACGGAGGTCCCTCGTCTCTATACTGACCCGGCGTATACCTGGTTATAGACACACGGAGGTCCCCCGTCTCTATACTGACCCGGCGTATACCTGGTTATAGACGTACGGAGGTCCCCCGTCTCTATACTGACCCGGCGTATACCTGGTTATAGACGTACGGAGGTCCCCCGTCTCTATACTGACCCGGCGTATACCTGGTTATAGACGTACGGAGGTCCCCCGTCTCTATACTGACCCGGCGTATACCTGGTTATAGACACACGGAGGTCCCCCGTCTCTATACTGACCCGGCGTATACCTGGTTATAGACGTACGGAGGTCCCCCGTCTCTATACTGACCCGGCGTATACCTGGTTATAGACGTACGGAGGTCCCCCGTCTCTATACTGACCCGGCGTATACATGGTTCTAGACACACGGAGGTCCCCCGTCTCTATACTGACCCGGCGTATACCTGGTTATAGACGTACGGAGGTCCCCCGTCTCTATACTGACCCGGCGTATACCTGGTTATAGACGTACGGAGGTCCCCCGTCTCTATACTGACCCGGCGTATACCTGGTTATAGACGTACGGAGGTCCCCCGTCTCTATACTGACCCGGCGTATACCTGGTTATAGACGTACGGAGGTCCCCCGTCTCTATACTGACCCGGCGTATACCTGGTTATAGACCCACGGAGGTCGCCCGTCTCTATACTGACCCGGCGTATACCTGGTTATAGACACACGGAGGTCCCCCGTCTCTATACTGACCCGGCGTATACCTGGTTATAGACGTACGGAGGTCCCCCGTCTCTATACTGACCCGGCGTATACCTGGTTATAGACACACGGAGGTCTCCCGTCTCTATACTGACCCGGCGTATACCTGGTTATAGACGTACGGAGGTCCCCCGTCTCTATACTGACCCGGCGTATACCTGGTTATAGACGTACGGAGGTCCCCCGTCTCTATACTGACCCGGCGTATACCTGGTTATAGACGTACGGAGGTCCCCCGTCTCTATACTGACCCGGCGTATACCTGGTTATAGACGTACGGAGGTCCCCCGTCTCTATACTGACCCGGCGTATACCTGGTTATAGACACACGGAGGTCCCCCGTCTCTATACTGACCCGGCGTATACCTGGTTATAGACGTACGGAGGTCCCCCGTCTCTATACTGACCCGGCGTATACCTGGTTATAGACGTACGGAGGTCCCCCGTCTCTATACTGACCCGGCGTATACCTGGTTATAGACCCAAAGAGGTCCCCCGTCTCTATACTGACCCGGCGTATACCTGGTTATAGACGTACGGAGGTCCCCCGTCTCTATACTGACCCGGCGTATACCTGGTTATAGACGTACGGAGGTCCCCCGTCTCTATACTGACCCGGCGTATACCTGGTTATAGACGTACGGAGGTCCCCCGTCTCTATACTGACCCGGCGTATACCTGGTTATAGACGTACGGAGGTCCCTCGTCTCTATACTGACCCGGCGTATACCTGGTTATAGACGTACGGAGGTCCCCCATCTCTATACTGACCCGGCGTATACCTGGTTATAGACACACGGAGGTCCCCCGTCTCTATACTGACCCGGCGTATACCTGGTTATAGACGTACGGAGGTCCCCCGTCTCTATACTGACCCGGCGTATACCTGGTTATAGACGTACGGAGGTCCCCCGTCTCTATACTGACCCGGCGTATACCTGGTTATAGACGTACGGAGGTCCCCCGTCTCTATACTGACCCGGCGTATACCTGGTTATAGACACACGGAGGTCCCCCGTCTCTATACTGACCCGGCGTATACCTGGTTATAGACACACGGAGGTCCCCCGTCTCTATACTGACCCGGCGTATACCTGGTTATAGACGTACGGAGGTCCCCCGTCTCTATACTGACCCGGCGTATACCTGGTTATAGACGTACGGAGGTCCCCCGTCTCTATACTGACCCGGCGTATACCTGGTTATAGACGTACGGAGGTCCCTCGTCTCTATACTGACCCGGCGTATACCTGGTTATAGACACACGGAGGTCCCCCGTCTCTATACTGACCCGGCGTATACCTGGTTATAGACGTACGGAGGTCCCCTGTCTCTATACTGACCCGGCGTATACCTGGTTATAGACGTACGGAGGTCCCCCGTCTCTATACTGACCCGGCGTATACCTGGTTATAGACGCACGGAGGTCGCCCGTCTCTATACTGACCCGGCGTATACCTGGTTATAGACACACGGAGGTCCCCCGTCTCTATACTGACCCGGCGTATACCTGGTTATAGACGTACGGAGGTCGCCCGTCTCTATACTGACCCGGCGTATACCTGGTTATAGACACACGGAGGTCGCCCGTCTCTATACTGACCCGGCGTATACCTGGTTATAGACGTACGGAGGTCCCCCGTCTCTATACTGACCCGGCGTATACCTGGTTATAGACGTACGGAGGTCCCCCGTCTCTATACTGACCCGGCGTATACCTGGTTATAGACGTACGGAGGTCCCCCGTCTCTATACTGACCCGGCGTATACCTGGTTATAGACGTACGGAGGTCCCCCGTCTCTATACTGACCCGGCGTATACCTGGTTATAGACCCACGGAGGTCGCCCGTCTCTATATTGACCCGGCGTATACCTGGTTATAGACGTACGGAGGTCGCCCGTCTCTATACTGACCCGGCGTATACCTGGTTATAGACGTACGGAGGTCGCCCGTCTCTATACTGACCCGGCGTATACCTGGTTATAGACGTACGGAGGTCCCCCGTCTCTATACTGACCCGGCGTATACCTGGTTATAGACGTACGGAGGTCCCCCGTCTCTATACTGACCCGGCGTATACCTGGTTATAGACGTACGGAGGTCCCCCGTCTCTATACTGACCCGGCGTATACCTGGTTATAGACGTACGGAGGTCCCCCGTCTCTATACTGACCCGGCGTATACCTGGTTATAGACACACGGAGGTCCCCCGTCTCTATACTGACCCGGCGTATACCTGGTTATAGACGTACGGAGGTCCCCCGTCTCCATACTGACCCGGCGTATACCTGGTTATAGACGTACGGAGGTCCCCCATCTCTATACTGACCCGGCGTATACCTGGTTATAGACGTACGGAGGTCCCCCGTCTCTATACTGACCCGGCGTATACCTGGTTATAGACCCACGGAGGTCGCCCGTCTCTATACTGACCCGGCGTATACCTGGTTATAGACGTACGGAGGTCGCCCGTCTCTATACTGACCCGGCGTATACCTGGTTATAGACGCACGGAGGTCCCTTGTCTCTATACTGACCCGGCGTATACCTGGTTATAGACGCACGGAGGTCCCCCGTCTCTATACTGACCCGGCGTATACCTGGTTATAGACGTACGGAGGTCCCCCGTCTCTATACTGACCCGGCGTATACCTGGTTATAGACGTACGGAGGTCCCCCGTCTCTATACTGACCCGGCGTATACCTGGTTATAGACGTACGGAGGTCCCCCGTCTCTATACTGACCCGGCGTATACCTGGTTATAGACGCACGGAGGTCCCCTCGTCTCTATACTGACCCGGCGTATACCTGGTTATAGACGTACGGAGGTCCCCCGTCTCTATACTGACCCAGCGTATACCTGGTTATAGATGCACGGAGGTCCCCTCGTCTCTATACTGACCCGGCGTATACCTGGTTATAGACGTACGGAGGTCCCCCGTCTCTATACTGACCCGGCGTATACCTGGTTATAGACGTACGGAGGTCCCCCGTCTCTATACTGACCCGGCGTATACCTGGTTATAGACGTACGGAGGTCCCCCGTCTCTATACCGACCCGGCGTATACCTGGTTATAGACGTACGGAGGTCCCCCGTCTCTATACTGACCCGGCGTATACCTGGTTATAGACGCACAGAGGTCCCCCATCTCTATACTGACCCAGCGTATACCTGGTTATGGACACACGAACGTCCCCCATCTCTATACTGACCCGGCGTATACCTGGTTATGGACACACGAACGTCCCCCGTCTCTATACTGACCCGGCGTATACCTGGTTATAGACACACGGAGGTCCCCCGTCTCTATACTGACCCGGCGTATACCTGGTTATAGAAGTACGGAGGTCCCCCGTCTCTATACTGACCCGGCGTATACCTGGTTATAGACGCACGGAGGTCCCCCGTCTCTATACAGACCCGGCGTATACCTGGTTATAGACACACGGAGGTCCCCCGTCTCTATACTGACCCGGCGTATACCTGGTTATAGACACACGGAGGTCCCCCGTCTCTATACTGACCCGGCGTATACCTGGTTATAGACGTACGGAGGTCCCTCGTCTCTATACTGACCCGGCGTATACCTGGTTATAGACGTACGGAGGTCCCCCGTCTCTATACTGACCCGGCGTATACCTGGTTATAGACGTACGGAGGTCCCCCGTCTCTATACTGACCCGGCGTATACCTGGTTATAGACGTACGGAGGTCCCCCGTCTCTATACTGACCCGGCGTATACCTGGTTATAGACGCACGGAGGTCCCCCATCTCTATACTGACCCGGCGTATACCTGGTTATAGACGTACGGAGGTCCCCCGTCTCTATACTGACCCGGCGTATACCTGGTTATAGACGTACGGAGGTCCCCCGTCTCTATACTGACCCGGCGTATACCTGGTTATAGACGTACGGAGGTCCCCCGTCTCTATACTGACCCGGCGTATACCTGGTTATAGACGTACGGAGGTCCCCCGTCTCTATACTGACCCGGCGTATACCTGGTTATAGACGTACGGAGGTCCCCCGTCTCTATACTGACCCGGCGTATACCTGGTTATAGACGTACGGAGGTCCCCCGTCTCTATACTGACCCGGCGTATACCTGGTTATAGACGTACGGAGGCCCCCCGTCTCTATACTGACCCGGCGTATACCTAGTTATTGACGTACGGAGGTCCCCCGTCTCTATACTGACCCGGCGTATACCTGGTTATAGACGTACGGAGGTCCCCCGTCTCTATACTGACCCGGCGTATACCTAGTTATTGACGTACGGAGGTCCCCCGTCTCTATACTGACCCGGCGTATACCTAGTTATTGACGTACGGAGGTCCCCCGTCTCTATACTGACCCGGCGTATACCTGGTTATAGACGTACGGAGGTCCCCCGTCTCTATACTGACCCGGCGTATACCTGGTTATAGACGTACGGAGGCCCCCCGTCTCTATACTGACCCGGCGTATACCTGGTTATAGACGTACGGAGGTCCCCCGTCTCTATACTGACCCGGCGTATACCTGGTTATAGACACACGGAGGTCCCCCGTCTCTATACTGACCCGCGTATACCTGGTTATAGACGCACGGAGGTCCCCCGTCTCTATACTGACCCGGCGTATACCTGGTTATAGACGCACGGAGGTCCCCCGTCTCTATACTGACCCGGCGTATACCTGGTTATAGACACACGGAGGTCCCTCGTCTCTATACTGACCCGGCGTATACCTGGTTATAGACACACGGAGGTCCCTCGTCTCTATACTGACCCGGCGTATACCTGGTTATAGACGCAAGGAGGTCCCCCGTCTCTATACTGACCCGGCGTATACCTGGTTATAGACGCAAGGAGGTCCCCCGTCTCTATACTGACCCGGCGTTTACCTGGTTATAGACGTACGGAGGTCCCCCGTCTCTATACTGACCCGGCGTATACCTGGTTATAGACGTACGGAGGTCCCCCGTCTCTATACTGACCCGGCGTATACCTGGTTATAGACGTACGGAGGTCCCCCGTCTCTATACTGACCCGGCGTTTACCTGGTTATAGACGTACGGAGGTCCCTCGTCTCTATACTGACCCGGCGTATACCTGGTTATAGACGTACGGAGGTCCCCCGTCTCTATACTGACCCGGCGTATACCTGGTTATAGACGTACGGAGGTCCCTCGTCTCTATACTGACCCGGCGTATACCTGGTTATAGACGCAAGGAGGTCCCCCGTCTCTATACTGACCCGGCGTTTACCTGGTTATAGACGTACGGAGGTCCCCCGTCTCTATACTGACCCGGCGTTTACCTGGTTATAGACGTACGGAGGTCCCCCGTCTCTATACTGACCCGGCGTATACCTGGTTATAGACGTACGGAGGTCCCCCGTCTCTATACTGACCCGGCGTATACAGTACCTGGTTATAGACACACGGAGGTCCCCCGTCTCTATACTGACCCGGCGTATACCTGGTTATAGACGCACGGAGGTCCCCCGTCTCTATACTGACCCGGCGTATACCTGGTTATAGACGCACGGAGGTCCCCCGTCTCTATACTGACCCGGCGTATACCTGGTTATAGACGTACGGAGGTCCCCCGTCTCTATACTGACCCGGCGTATACCTGGTTATAGACGTACGGAGGTCCCTCGTCTCTATACTGACCCGGCGTATACCTGGTTATAGACACACGGAGGTCCCCCGTCTCTATACTGACCCGCGTATACCTGGTTATAGACGTACGGAGGTCCCCCGTCTCTATACTGACCCGGCGTATACCTGGTTATAGACGTACGGAGGTCCCCCGTCTCTATACTGACCCGGCGTATACCTGGTTATAGACACACGGAGGTCCCCCGTCTCTATACTGACCCGCGTATACCTGGTTATAGACGTACGGAGGTCCCCCGTCTCTATACTGACCCGGGGTATACCTGGTTATAGACGTACGGAGGTCCCCCGTCTCTATACTGACCCGGCGTATACCTGGTTATAGACGTACGGAGGTCCCCCGTCTCTATACTGACCCGGCGTATACCTGGTTATAGACACACGGAGGTCCCCCGTCTCTATACTGACCCGGCGTATACCTGGTTATAGACACACGGAGGTCCCCCGTCTCTATACTGACCCGGCGTATACCTGGTTATAGACGTACGGAGGTCCCTCGTCTCTATACTGACCCGGCGTATACCTGGTTATAGACGTACGGAGGTCCCCCGTCTCTATACTGACCCGGCGTATATCTGGTTATAGACGTACGGAGGTCCCCCGTCTCTATACTGACCCGGCGTATACCTGGTTATAGACGTACGGAGGTCCCCCGTCTCTATACCGACCCGGCGTATACCTGGTTATAGACGTACGGAGGTCCCCCGTCTCTATACTGACCCGGCGTATACCTGGTTATAGACGTACGGAGGTCCCTCGTCTCTATACTGACCCGGCGTATACCTGGTTATAGACGTACGGAGGTCCCTCGTCTCTATACTGACCCGGCGTATACCTGGTTATAGACGTACGGAGGTCCCCCGTCTCTATACTGACCCGGCGTATACCTGGTTATAGACGCACAGAGGTCCCCCGTCTCTATACTGACCCGGCGTATACCTGGTTATAGACGTACGGAGGTCCCCCGTCTCTATACTGACCCGGCGTATACCTGGTTATAGACGTACGGAGGTCCCTCGTCTCTATACTGACCCGGCGTATACCTGGTTATAGACGTACGGAGGTCCCCCGTCTCTATACTGACCCGGCGTATACCTGGTTATAGACGTACGGAGGTCCCCCGTCTCTATACTGACCCGGCGTATACCTGGTTATAGACGTACGGAGGTCCCCCGTCTCTATACTGACCCGGCGTATACCTGGTTATAGACGTACGGAGGTCCCCCGTCTCTATACTGACCCGGCGTATACCTGGTTATAGACGTACGGAGGTCCCCCGTCTCTATACTGACCCGGCGTATACCTGGTTATAGACGTACGGAGGTCCCCCGTCTCTATACTGACCCGGCGTATACCTGGTTATAGACACACGGAGGTCCCCCGTCTCTATACTGACCCGGCGTATACCTGGTTATAGACGTACGGAGGTCGCCCGTCTCTATACTGACCCGGCGTATACCTGGTTATAGACACACGGAGGTCCCCCGTCTCTATACTGACCCGGCGTATACCTGGTTATAGACGTACGGAGGTCCCTCGTCTCTATACTGACCCGGCGTATACCTGGTTATAGACGTACGGAGGTCCCCCGTCTCTATACTGACCCGGGGTATACCTGGTTATAGACGTACGGAGGTCCCCCGTCTCTATACTGACCCGGGGTATACCTGGTTATAGACGTACGGAGGTCCCCCGTCTCTATACTGACCCGGCGTATACCTGGTTATAGACACACGGAGGTCCCTCGTCTCTATACTGACCCGGCGTATACCTGGTTATAGACACACGGAGGTCCCCCGTCTCTATACTGACCCGGCGTATACCTGGTTATAGACACACGGAGGTCCCTCGTCTCTATACTGACCCGGGGTATACCTGGTTATGGACACACGAACGTCCCTCGTCTCTATACTGACCCGGGGTATACCTGGTTATAGACGTACGGAGGTCCCCCGTCTCTATACTGACCCGGCGTATACCTGGTTATAGACGTACGGAGGTCCCTCGTCTCTATACTGACCCGGCGTATACCTGGTTATAGACACACGGAGGTCCCCCGTCTCTATACTGACCCGGCGTATACCTGGTTATAGACGTACGGAGGTCGCCCGTCTCTATACTGACCCGGCGTATACCTGGTTATAGACGTACGGAGGTCCCCCGTCTCTATACTGACCCGGCGTATACCTGGTTATAGACGTACGGAGGTCCCCCGTCTCTATACTGACCCGGCGTATACCTGGTTATAGACACACGGAGGTCCCCCGTCTCTATACTGACCCGCGTATACCTGGTTATAGACGTACGGAGGTCCCCCGTCTCTATACTGACCCGGCGTATACCTGGTTATAGACGTACGGAGGTCCCCCGTCTCTATACTGACCCGGCGTATACCTGGTTATAGACACACGGAGGTCCCCCGTCTCTATACTGACCCGCGTATACCTGGTTATAGACGTACGGAGGTCCCCCGTCTCTATACTGACCCGGCGTATACCTGGTTATAGACGTACGGAGGTCCCCCGTCTCTATACTGACCCGGCGTATACCTGGTTATAGACGTACGGAGGTCGCCCGTCTCTATACTGACCCGGCGTATACCTGGTTATAGACGTACGGAGGCCCCCCGTCTCTATACTGACCCGGCGTATACCTGGTTATAGACACACGGAGGTCCCCCGTCTCTATACTGACCCGGCGTATACCTGGTTCTAGACACACGGAGGTCCCCCGTCTCTATACTGACCCGGCGTATACCTGGTTATAGACGTACGGAGGTCCCCCGTCTCTATACTGACCCGGCGTATACCTGGTTATAGACACACGGAGGTCCCCCGTCTCTATACTGACCCGGCGTATACCTGGTTATAGACACACGGAGGTCCCCCGTCTCTATACTGACCCGGCGTATACCTGGTTATAGACGTACGGAGGTCCCCCGTCTCTATACTGACCCGGCGTATACCTGGTTATAGACACACGGAGGTCCCCCGTCTCTATACTGACCCGGCGTATACCTGGTTATAGACACACGGAGGTCTCCCGTCTCTATACTGACCCGGCGTATACCTGGTTATAGACGTACGGAGGTCCCCCGTCTCTATACTGACCCGGCGTATACCTGGTTATAGACGTAACATACCCGTAACACATACAGACCCATAACACATACATACAGATCCGTTACACATACATAAAACCCGTAACACATACATACATACCGTAACATACATACATACAGACCCGTAACATACAATATATACATACAGACTGGATCTCCGGTTATACGTCGACTATTACTATCTGTTTTACTAAAACTTCACCAATCTTGCTTCCTTCCTATAGCAATATTGCAATGACACTACATTGTATATCTATGTCAGTGGAGGATACGATTTACCGTACTCCTAGGGGAGTACAAAGAAAGATCCCTGACAAGAAACCATATATAGATAGTATACAGTGTATATATATATAATAGATGTTTAACCACTGATCTTCAGCCACAGCCTCCACTGGTAGATAAATAATGGATAACAATAACGTGTCCTGTCATTATGGTATGATACCGATTCTCAATAGGTCGCTATCAGATTGTGTCGAGTTTTGAATACCGCTTCCATACAGGGATAAGCTATCACAGTTCATAGAATAGTTATATGTATCCAAACTCCTGGGACTTCCGTCATCTCATCTTTTATTTTTGCCGATTTGCGACTCCCTCGGGAGCCTTCAGCTATATTTATGTGACCACAAGACTGTAGGAAACGGTCGATACGGACGTAGTGCTGGGGTTATCAGCAACACTCGATAATTACCCATAGATTACTGCGGACGCAAGCTTTAGCCCCACTTAATGCTAAACAATGGTTGCTGGTCTTTCATTAACTACGAGTGTTAAGTATTCCGCCAAGGTACCTGTCCGTTACGATGGTACTACCTTCGGCTGATTTCATGCCAGTCTCCTCCATTATCATGTAAGAATGTACGGATTAATTGTCAATTATGACTAGGGACAAAGCTATTTTATTCTAAATGGAACTGCCCATCACAACTAGGAAGCCACGTCTGTGTTCTGTAAGGACTCGTCCAATGCGACGTAGGCACACAATAGTTATTTTCTGAAGGACACATCCATTAAGGCTAGTGTATACATGTACGTATACTTAATGACTATTTCCTGAAAGGAGTAGTCCGTAACTGGAAAGGGACGAATTATTAAAGGTATTCCTCTAAAGGGCTCGTTCATACACTAAATAGTTCAGCAATGGACTCATCTAGATTATCCAAAAGCATATCCATACCGGCCGAACTTTGTTTTTGGACATGGATAAGGTACATGAATAGGCAGCCATTACTCAGTATAACCAGGCACTATTTCTGAGCAAGGTTAAGCAACACGTATCTAAGAGTTTGGGCTGCGGTCCATAGTACATGTTT
Source organism: Mimachlamys varia (assembly GCA_947623455.1). Lineage (NCBI taxonomy): Eukaryota > Metazoa > Mollusca > Bivalvia > Pectinida > Pectinidae > Mimachlamys > Mimachlamys varia. Next base: position 6,813,909 of record OX392529.1, read on the forward strand.
ATCGGTCTTACTAGTTCCAGTAGACGTTTTAAAGGGGCATCCCGCGAAAGTAAGCTTTTTTTCATATTTTTTTTTCAAAATACTACATACACATATCGAGTGGGTATTCTTACGGACTACGACGATCGGATTTTGCTGATATGTATTCATAAAATAAATAATTTTAAAATAATTAGTGGAATTTCAATCGGTCTAGCCAGACGCCTGGATTGGGATTTCCACTTACCGACGCATGCGCAGCGAGCGCCGTTTCCATTGTAAACACTCTATCTGGTATTACCGTTACACCACGATAAGACCTAACTACTAAGCGAAAAGTTGCCGAATGGTCAAAATATGACGCAAGACTGCGTTACGAAATCATATTGAGAGATGGGAAGTATTCAAACGAGAAACTACCTGCTCTATTGCGTGTATGTTACATATTTCTTCTGTGTAACGGTAACATGCACAAATAAAGCTTTGATTTGGTTTTGGGGCTACCGAAGGGGAAACTGTTTCAGTCTTTTGTTGCATAAATGCGTGTGTAATATTAAACTTAAAAGTTTGTTTTATAATATTCCCTTTATAAAATATGATGTTCCAGTAAAACAGTATGATTTAATTATAATTGCTGGATAGAAAGACATTTTCAAAAACAATATATACCATAACAGAAAAATTCGTTTGATTACGTTGTAAAACGGGACGTGCAACCGAGGTTCATACGGCTTCAATTTGGACAAAAGGAATAAAAAAATATGTTTTCACGCGTAAAAAAAGTGATATTCATACTAATCTATAAAGTAGTGAAGGTACCATTATCATTGGGTTGCGACCCCGGTATTGAATTTGATATGGAAATATATACATAACGGGGAAAAAAATACCCAAAGTAATACAACATATACATATGTATATTACATTCTTGCAGTTTTTTTTAAAATGTCATCGTCCCTTTACAAGACGCCAAAAAAGATGTAAAAGAAAACGGAATTATCATAACATATTAATAACGGGTAGTTATAAGTGTTTCAACAGTTCCAAATCTGATATACGTATACATTGTATGCATGTAGTCATGCTTAGTGTGTGGTGCGTTATATGAGTGTATGGACTTAAATATTCGCATTCCGTGATACGTGTTAACGTGTGAAGACGCTGAAAGTTGGATAGATTTTAAATGAATATGAATGTACATTATATATATACAGATAGTCTGAAAAAAATCCTCAAGACGTTGAATTGTAAAAAAAATCGCAAACATTTCATGTCTTTTTTTTGTACTTTTCAATGCATGCTACATACATGTTATAAAATCATCTGAAAAGTTTGGTTCGTGAATATTACCTTTTACATAAATTAAGGTTTGTACCATGGCCGCATTCCCCACCCATGTGTACCGGTCTCGGTCAGGTAAATATAATATAGACAATTCCTGGTGTCGATATAATATGGTGCCGATATGCCGACAATTATTCTTCATTTGAATATCGGTATGTGTGCAATTGAAGTCTAATTTTAATGTGAATATGATTCAATAAGTTTATACACGGACTTTGTCTCTGTTTCATCAGCCGTATACATTACGCGAGGGGACCTCCCGTATGGCCCCTGCCGGCAAACCGATCGGCACACCTGTCACGTGGCGTCATCCCCGCTATTTTTATCAGGGCTTTCCCGAGGAATGCGATTTTGCAAGTGGTCAATATAGACATTTTGAATGGACTTTGAATATGAGAATAACAGGAAAGTATAATTAGTAGTGCAGACGCCATGTATATTCAAGAACAGGCATTTAGGCTTTCGCGGGATGCCCCTTTAAATCTTTGCCTTCCCAAGCATGAAATAATGTGTACAATTGTTCACATGAGAAGGCTGGGCTTCAGGGATATAGCACGTTTCCTCTTTCCAGGAAATTGATCTATTTCCCGAGGTTAAGCCCGGGGAAAAGACATATAGTCCGCGGAAAGCATTAACGAACATACCTTTTTGTAAGGTTTGTAGTAGTCATTTCCCGAGCTTCAAGATCCGAAAAAAAAAGCAAAAAAAAAACAAAACATTCAGTCTTTTAGTAAAATGTGTGTCTGTGTTTCACGATCGATAACCCAGGGTTCGGGGGTCGATAACCCGTGGTTTGGGGGTTCATAATCCGGGGTTTGGAGGGTTGTTAACCCGGGGTATGGGGGTTGATAACCCTGGGTTTGAAGGTCGATAACCCGGGGTTGGGTGTGGGAACGATAACCCGGGGTTGGGGAGGGGTCGATAACCCGGGGTTGGGGTGGGAACGATAATCCGGGGTGGGGGAGGGGTCGATAACCTGGGGTTGGGGGTGGGAACGATAACCCGGAGTTGGGGAGGGGTCGATAACCCGCGGTTTGAAGGTCGATAACCCGGGGTTGGTGGATGGGAACGATAACCCGGAGTTGGACAGGGGTCGATAACCTGGGGTTGGGGGAGGGGTCGATAATCCGGAGTTGGGGAGGGGTCGATAACCTGGGGTTGGGGTTAGGGGTCGAGTCAGCATCAACTGTGCCTTCCACTTACCTCATTGTGTCCGTCATCTCTGTGGGGAGAATAGGACACTGTCAGAGAATGGTACTTTTGTACTCTCTGTACGGCTGATACCTGTACAGATACATGTACTACATAAATAGCCAGTGAAGGCAAGGGAACGCATGATATAGTATATAAACTGTACAAATACATGTACTACACAAATAGCCAGTGAAGGCAGGGGAACGCATGATATTGTATACAAACTGTACAAATACATGTACTACATAAATAGCCAGTGAAGACAGGGGAACGCATGCTATAGTATATAAACTGTATATTGTACAAATACATGTACTACATATATAGGCAGTGAAGGCAGGGGAACGCATGATATAGTATATAAACTGTATATTGTACAGATACATGTACTACATAAATAGCCAGTGAAGGCAGGGGAACGCATGCTATAGTATATAAACTGTACAAATACATGTACTACATAAATAGCGATTGGAAACAAGGGGAGCGCATGATATGCATCATGTAGTATATAAAAAACGTAATTTTATATGAAGTAAAATGATTGAAAGAAATACTGATTTAAATATTAAAAAAGGCATTCCCTGGTTTTATACTTGAGCTGAGCTATTCCAAAATCCTTAGGCTAACAGGTGTTCCTCCCTTCAGCATTTAAGCGAGTAAGAGCTACATAAACAGTTCATCGCTCTAAATTTCAACCCACTGGTAATTGTCCAAGTAATAACAGTCGACCAAGGACCATAAATGTACATACATGTGACTTCAGTCTTTTATAATTCCCTTTCCTAACCTTTAATGTTGTCATGAACAGGCTTAACATGAAATAAACAGTATCGTAATTTTTAGTTTAAATCTAAAGCATTCATAATAAAAAGCATAATGTTATTTAACGGCGCAGTTTCCAAAGTCCATTAATCAGTCAAGGTTAGCCTTTGTTTTTATCTATAATCTGATTAACAGATTGCCATGGGAAGTTACTATGACTTTAGTTGTTTCGAAAACATCTATCTTGATTTTAGTTTGAAGTTATACTTAGTAGCTAGTTTAATAGAAATAAAGCTCCAACAAAACCTAGGTACAAAATATATATTCAGTATTCTGTCATTCCATAGTACCTAGTTTAAGCAAGAAAAATATTGACATAGTATAAGTATGGAAAACTACTTTTATGAAGTCGCCATCCACAATACTTTATCAACTGGCTATGCTTGTCCTAATAGGAAATGTATATGTTCATTTGAATTACACTGACTTATTATGGGGTTGGAAGTTGGGGTCCGATCTCCTCCCGTATGATACCCACACAGTACCAACAGTCACAGTGCTCTATATCTACAGCAAACTTTAAACTATAACCATTATCATTGCCTTGTTATTTAAACTATAACCATTATCATTGCCTTGTTCATTAAACTATAACCATTATCATTGCCTTGTTATTTAAACTATAACCATTATCATTGCCTTCATTAAACTATAACCAATATCATTGCCTTGTTATTTAAACTATAACCATTATCATTGCCTTGTTCATTAAACTATAACCATTATCATTGCCTTGTTCATTAAACTATAACCATTATCATTGCCTTGTTATTTAAACTATAACCATTATCATTGCCTTGTTCATTAAACTATAACCAATATCATTGCCTTGTTATTTAAACTATAACCATTATCATTGCCTTCATTAAACTATAACCAATATCATTGCCTTGTTCTTTAAACTATAACCATTATCATTGCCTTGTTATTTAAACTATAACCAATATCATTGCCTTGTTCTTTAAACTATAACCAATATCATTGCCTTGTTCATTAAACTATAACCATTATCATTGCCTTGTTATTTAAACTATAACCATTATCATTGCCTTCATTAAACTATAACCAATATCATTGCCTTGTTATTTAAACTATAACCATTATCATTGCCTTGTTCATTAAACTATAACCATTATCATTGCCTTGTTCATTAAACTATAACCATTATCATTGCCTTGTTATTTAAACTATAACCATTATCATTGCCTTGTTCATTAAACTATAACCAATATCATTGCCTTGTTATTTAAACTATAACCATTATCATTGCCTTCATTAAACTATAACCAATATCATTGCCTTGTTATTTAAACTATAACCATTATCATTGCCTTGTTATTTAAACTATAACCAATATCATTGCCTTGTTCTTTAAACTATAACCAATATCATTGCCTTGTTCATTAAACTATAACCATTATCATTGCCTTGTTATTTAAACTATAACCATTATCATTGCCTTGTTCATTAAACTATAACCAATATCATTGCCTTGTTATTTAAACTATAACCATTATCATTGCCTTGTTCTTTAAGCTATAACCAATATCATTGCCTTCATTAAACTATAACCAATATCATTGCCTTCATTAAACTATAACCATTATCATTGCCTTGTTATTTAAACTATAACCATTATCATTGCCTTGTTCTTTAAACTATAACCACTGTCATTGCCTTGTTATTTAAACTATAACCAATATCATTGCCTTGTTCATTAAACTATAACCAATATCATTGCCTTGTTCTTTAAACTATAACCAATATCATTGCCTTGTTCATTAAACTATAACCATTATCATTGCCTTGTTCTTTAAACTATAACCAATATCATTGCCTTGTTATTTAAACTATAACCATTATCATTGCCTTGTTATTTAAACTATAACCAATATCATTGCCTTGTTATTTAAACTATAGCCATTATCATTGCCTTGTTCATTAAACTATAACCATTATCATTGCCTTGTTCATTAAACTATAACCATTATCATTGCCTTGTTCATTAAACTATAACCATTATCATTGCCTTGTTCATTAAACTATAACCAATATCATTGCCTTGTTATTTAAACTATAACCATTATCATTGCCTTGTTCATTAAACTATAACCAATATCATTGCCTTGTTATTTAAACTATAACCATTATCATTGCCTTGTTATTTAAACTATAACCATTATCATTGCCTTGTTCATTAAACTATAACCATTATCATTGCCTTGTTATTTAAACTATAACCAATATCATTGCCTTGTTATTTAAACTATAACAAATATCATTGCCTTGTTCTTTAAACTATAACCAATATCATTGCCTTGTTCATTAAACTATAACCATTATCATTGCCTTGTTCATTAAACTATAACCATTATCATTGCCCTGTTATTTAAACTATAACCATTATCATTGCCTTGTTATTTAAACTATAACCATTATCATTGCCTTGTTCTTTAAACTATAACCAATATCATTGCCTTGTTCATTAAACTATAACCATTATCATTGCCTTGTTCTTTAAACTATAACCAATATCATTGCCCTGTTATTTAAACTATAACCATTATCATTGCCTTGTTATTTAAACTATAACCATTATCATTGCCTTGTTCTTTAAACTATAACCAATATCATTGCCTTGTTCATTAAACTATAACCATTATCATTGCCTTGTTATTTAAACTATAACCATTATCATTGCCTTCATTAAACTATAACCAATATCATTGCCTTGTTATTTAAACTATAACCATTATCATTGCCTTGTTCATTAAACTATAACCATTATCATTGCCTTGTTCATTAAACTATAACCATTATCATTGCCTTGTTATTTAAACTATAACCATTATCATTGCCTTGTTCATTAAACTATAACCAATATCATTGCCTTGTTATTTAAACTATAACCATTATCATTGCCTTCATTAAACTATAACCAATATCATTGCCTTGTTATTTAAACTATAACCATTATCATTGCCTTGTTATTTAAACTATAACCAATATCATTGCCTTGTTCTTTAAACTATAACCAATATCATTGCCTTGTTCATTAAACTATAACCATTATCATTGCCTTGTTATTTAAACTATAACCATTATCATTGCCTTGTTCATTAAACTATAACCAATATCATTGCCTTGTTATTTAAACTATAACCATTATCATTGCCTTGTTCTTTAAGCTATAACCAATATCATTGCCTTCATTAAACTATAACCAATATCATTGCCTTCATTAAACTATAACCATTATCATTGCCTTGTTATTTAAACTATAACCATTATCATTGCCTTGTTCTTTAAACTATAACCACTGTCATTGCCTTGTTATTTAAACTATAACCAATATCATTGCCTTGTTCATTAAACTATAACCAATATCATTGCCTTGTTCTTTAAACTATAACCAATATCATTGCCTTGTTCATTAAACTATAACCATTATCATTGCCTTGTTCTTTAAACTATAACCAATATCATTGCCTTGTTATTTAAACTATAACCATTATCATTGCCTTGTTATTTAAACTATAACCAATATCATTGCCTTGTTATTTAAACTATAGCCATTATCATTGCCTTGTTCATTAAACTATAACCATTATCATTGCCTTGTTCATTAAACTATAACCATTATCATTGCCTTGTTCATTAAACTATAACCATTATCATTGCCTTGTTCATTAAACTATAACCAATATCATTGCCTTGTTATTTAAACTATAACCATTATCATTGCCTTGTTCATTAAACTATAACCAATATCATTGCCTTGTTATTTAAACTATAACCATTATCATTGCCTTGTTATTTAAACTATAACCATTATCATTGCCTTGTTCATTAAACTATAACCATTATCATTGCCTTGTTATTTAAACTATAACCAATATCATTGCCTTGTTATTTAAACTATAACAAATATCATTGCCTTGTTCTTTAAACTATAACCAATATCATTGCCTTGTTCATTAAACTATAACCATTATCATTGCCTTGTTCATTAAACTATAACCATTATCATTGCCCTGTTATTTAAACTATAACCATTATCATTGCCTTGTTATTTAAACTATAACCATTATCATTGCCTTGTTCTTTAAACTATAACCAATATCATTGCCTTGTTCATTAAACTATAACCATTATCATTGCCCTGTTATTTAAACTATAACCATTATCATTGCCTTGTTATTTAAACTATAACCATTATCATTGCCTTGTTCTTTAAACTATAACCAATATCATTGCCTTGTTCATTAAACTATAACCATTATCATTGCCTTGTTATTTAAACTATAACCAATATCATTGCCTTGTTCATTAAACTATAACCAATATCATTGCCTTGTTATTTAAACTATAACCAATATCATTGCATTGTTCATTAAACTATAACCAATACCATTGCCTTGTTCATTAAACTATAACCATTATCATTGCCTTGTTATTTAAACTATAACCATTATCATTGCCTTGTTCATTAAACTATAACCATTATCATATCCTTGTTATTTAAACTATAACCATTATCATTGCCTTGTTCTTTAAACTATAACCAATATCATTGCCTTGTTATTTAAACTATAACCAATATCATTGCCTTGTTCATTAAACTATAACCATTATCATTGCCTTGTTATTTAAACTATAACCATTATCATTGCCTTGTTATTTAAACTATAACCAATATCATTGCCTTGTTCATTAAACTATAACCAATATCATTGCCTTGTTCATTAAACTATAACCACTGTCATTGCCTTGTTCATTAAACTATAACCAATATCATTGCCTTGTTCATTAAACTATAACCATTATCATTGCCTTGTTCATTAAACTATAACCATTATCATTGCCTTGTTCATTAAACTATAACCAATATCATTGCCTTGTTCATTAATTTATAACCAATACCATTGCCTTGTTCATTACAATTGTTAATCTGCAGAAATACATAATACACCGACACCTCAAAAGAGATGCTAGGTTGCTATAGATGCCAACCCCGTCCTTGGTCAGTCAAGCACACCAATCAAAAGAAGGGATTATGCTTTAAGAATATATTCAACTTGTACTATAGGGATCAAAGTGTCTTTGAGTCTATTTTACAACATATTTGTATCATTATACCTGGGTGAAGCAGGGCTTATTATTTCTTTAACTAGCAATGGAATGGCGTATCGGTCCTAATAAGACGGGCTTGGCTATGGCAATTAGCGGGCATAATAATGAAGTTCAGGCGTAAAGTATTTTTTAACTGGTGCAACATTCATAACATCGCTAAGTGCTATGTCATTTTATCCGAAGTTCATGTATCGTACCAAGTTTTTCAACTGTTATGAAATATATTTTTCTACAACAATGACCCAGGTGGGTGTAATCTTAAGATGTTGCCCTATTTCGTAACATTCGGTCGGCTATCACTTCTGCAATGTTACATGTATAGTGAGTTATAAAAGAGTTCGAATGTGTCCTCGGGGGTGAATAAGTTAATATCAAGGTAAATAAGTTAATATCAATGGTGAATAAGTTAATATCAATGGTAAATAAGTTAATATCAAGATGAATAAGTTAATATCAAGATGAATAAGTTAATATCAATGGTGAATGAGTTAATATCAAGGGTCAATAAGTTTATATCAAGGTGAATAAGTTAATATCAAGATGAATAAGTTAATATCAATGGTGAATAAGTTAATATCAATGGTAAATAAGTTAATATCAAGATGAATAAGTTAATATCAAGATGAATAAGTTAATATCAATGGTGAATGAGTTAATATCAAGGGTCAATAAGTTTATATCAAGGTGAATAAGTTAATATCAAGATGAATAAGTTAATATCAATGGTGAATAAGTTAATATCAAGGGTCAATGAATTTATATCAAGGTGAATAAGTTAATATCAATGGTGAATAAGTTAATATCAAGATGAATAAGTTAATATCAAGGGTGAATAAGTTAATATCAAGATGAATAAGTTAATATCAAGATGAATAAGTTAATATCAACTTATCGTTAACATTCTGTATGTTGGAGCGTGACGTATCGCTAAGGTTGGACAAACTGACTGTGTCACTGTGCCAAATTGGGATGGAATGGCAATGTCACTTTGACAGAAAGTTGTCGGGACTGACAACTCCAATATGATCTTATAGGTCTGTACAAGTTATACGGTAATTATCAAGGCTGTGTCGAGACATAGAATGTGTACATAACACAAAACAGTTGTTTTATTGTCACATATAATAGTTATAAATGTGTCTGATACTTTGATATGCCAGCCTTTCCGCCATAAAGGGTTTCCGGCTCTCATCCTTTGTATTCCCGGTGTTCCTGTAATGGCGTCTGGGTCAAGTACAAACGCTGGTATACTCGATAGTCGTGTTATTGATAGTAATAGTGAAACCACAGTACTCGATTAATAAGTGTATTAAAACTAGACACTTACACATTTACGTCAGAAACTACTTACAAACGTATATAAGGCCAGGCAATGTTTGTGTACACGTGTATATTAGATCAGAGAATGTTTGTGTACACGTGTATATAAGGTCAGGCAATGTTTGTGTACACGTGTATATTAGGTTAGGCAATGTTTGTGTACACGTGTATATTAGGTTAGGCAATGTTTGTGTACACGTGTACATATGTATATAAGGTCAGGCAATGTTTGTGTACATGTGTATATTAGGTTAGGCAATGTTTGTGTACACGTGTATATTAGGTTAGGCAATGTTTGTGTACACGTGTATATTAGGTCAGGTAATGTTTGTGTACACGTGTATATTAGGTTAGGCAATGTTTGTGTACACGTGTATATTAGGTTAGGCAATGTTTGTGTACACGTGTATATTAGGTTAGGCAATGTTTGTGTACACGTGTATATTAGGTCAGGTAATGTTTGTGTACACGTGTATATTAGGTTAGGCAATGTTTGTGTACACGTGTATATAAGGTCAGGTAATGTTTGTGTACACGTGTATTGTTTGTGTACACGTGTATATAAGGTCAGGTAATGTTTGTGTACACGTGTATTGTTTGTGTACACGTGTATATAAGGTCAGGTAATGTTTGTGTACACGTGTATTGTTTGTGTACACGTGTATATAAGGTCAGGTAATGTTTGTGTACACGTGTATTGTTTGTGTACACGTGTATATAAGGTCAGGTAATGTTTGTGTACACGTGTATTTATACGTGTTTTAGGTCTGATACTGTTCCAGCATTTGTCTATCGATTTTACCGAAATTAATTAAAAACTACCGGATTGACGTTGGAAGCACATCCCACGGACAGCAAAGTGTTCCTTTAATTAGGTTTAAGACACAGAGATGTACCTAAATGTAGCCGTTATAGATGTACACAGTACGGTGAATAGGTAGTCGGTGAAACACTTAACACGACAAGGTTTTTAACACATTTAATACCTGTACTTAGTAATGCATCTTATAAAACACTGATGATGTACATGTACTTACGTCATTTTGACTACAAACACCCTGTGATTTTTATTGTATTTATCGGTGTTGTTTTTGTCTATAATAATCGTTGTATTGATCTGATATGGTAAGAAATATACATACCAAAAAATCTGTTTAACAAAAAATTAAATTGGTCAGATATAGACCCTTGCTGAGAAACTAAGTATTTTTCGTCCTGAACAAACTATAATCTTTAATAAAAACAGTATTCAAATATATGTTGGTGACATCTTACCGAGATCCGTATCCATCCTGTCACTGTTGTTTTGTCTATTACATTGTAGGATATCAACTAAAACCCGTGGTGTCGAGATCAAGTACAATCCCCTCTCACCACACAAGTACAGGCAATAGAAATGTGTGTTACAGGGCCATAACAACATTTGTTACAACATCGACTTATAGATCAGATTTGTAACACTTCGTATCACTCTAAATCTTACGACCGTCCCCAAATCCTTATACATGTAGCATAAAAAGACTTGTAAAGGATGTTCGTCTTTTGTTCCAACAAGACGATTTCGTTGCTGTAATATGGTTTTGCTGTTTTAAGTACACCCAATCCTATTTTTCTTTTGTTACATGTTGTTTCATTTCATCAGCAAAGGAGTTGTTCATTGTTTTGTTTTACCTCGTCGCCCTAAAACTGTAGTAAGACATACTTTTTGTTGTTGATTCAGTACTCGAGTATCAGATTGTTCTTTGGTTACAATTCGCGGCCACAAAACTCTTATTATGACATACTTTTTGTTGTTGTTTCAGTACACCCCAATTATATATTTTTTGTTACAATTCGCGGCCCTAAAACTTTAATAAGACATACTTTTTGTTGTTGTTTCAGTCTCCTAGCATCAGATTGTTCTTTGGTTACAATTCGCCGCCTCAATGCTGCTATAAGACATCGTTTTTTGTTTGTTTCAGTACCCCAGCATCAGATTTGTCTGTCCGGAGAGATGTGTTCAGTCGCCGTCACTACGGGTCCGTAGAACTGGTAAGTTATCTACATCACATAGGTATGTTTGTACTAGACTGAAGTAGATACTTCTTGTTTATGTATACTGAACACGTAGGGATATCTACATCTACATTCAGGCCACAGTCAATATTTATTCAATCTTGATATATATCAACGTTTTGATGTTGCATCATGCAAATATTGTTTTGAATATATTCTTATTATTTCGCAAGAATTTTCGTTGCGTTTTTCAAAAGTTATTAAAGGTGCTTAGATCGAGTTCTCGGTTAAAAAATTCCAGTTGCTAACATTTCGTTGAGGAAAAAGGTTCTTCCTAACGTCCTGTCTATTTCGTGATTCATCCAGCCTCACTGTGTACAAAATAAAGGTGCTGTTTATATCTTACTTATTCACAGTTGTCCAACCGTTAGTAACACTTTGTAAGAATGTATTCGGATGGATACGATTCCTACGAAGTAATCAGAAACTATCGAAGCGTTAATAAAACCATAGTCAAAACTAAAACTCGAATAATAAGCGTCTTCTGCTTCATTGACGACACCCTTCATGTAAAGCATGGCCACGTCCAAGTAAATGTCACGTCCTCAAAGTAAGAACTAAGGTACAATGTATTATTCTAAATCACAGTAAGTAGGCGTACTAAAGAGCCTACAGTGGTCTCGTACCCGCCACCCAGTTTTAGTTTTACCCCTCAGCTACAGCAGCATTTTGTGTTTAACATTTATTATTTTTATATGATGGATTTACAATGAACTAAAATGGGTTAACACTGACAAACCACAAGCCGCATGAGTCCCAAGTATCTCGGGTGTTCACCGTTGATATTGCACTAGAACCCGAAAAAGCATTAAAAAAATTCACCACTGATCTAGCGTAGCTAGCTATAAAAATGGTTTACCATTGACAATTTACTTCAAAGAACTAATTATTCACAAATGAAAAACAAAACACAAAACACTAGCCACATCAATAATGAACGACTAAATAGCTCACCACAGGCACAGATATTGGTATTGTCTGTTTATTGAACTTTCTAATGGTAACTGTAATGCACTTTAAGAGCACTTATATTGTACAAGGTCTATGTATGATAATAATAACAACTGTCGCATTGTCTTTGTCTGATATCGTAGTAACCAACTAACGTAAATTTAAGGCCTTAGAGTAGATTGTGTTTCAGAGTCTTGGAGTTTATCTACAAGAAAATAGTTACCATGACAATATGCAATCGACCGATTACATGGGACACTACTGAGACAGCCCTGTTGTGTGTTAATAATGATATGGTTGCTGCTATTAGTATAGAGGCTAACCACTGACCTGTTTATAATGATATGGTTGCTGCTATTAGTATAGAGGCTAACCGCTGACCTGTTTATAATGATATGGTTGCTGCTATTAGTATAGAGGCTAACCGCTGACCTGTTTATAATGGTATGGTTGCTGCTATTAGTATAGAAGGTAACCGCTGACCTGTTTATAATGGTATGGTTGCTGCCATTAGTATAGAAGGTAACCGCTGACCTGTTTATAATGATATGGTTGCTGCTATTAGTATAGAGGCTAACCGCTGACCTGTTTATAATGGTATGGTTGCTGCTATTAGTATAGAAGGTAACCGCTGACCTGTTTGTAATAATATGGTTGCTGCTATTAGTATAGAAGGTAACCGCTGACCTGTTTATAATGGTATGGCTGCTGCTATTAGTATAGAAGGTAACCGCTGACCTGTTTATAATGATATGGCTGCTGCTATTAGTATAGAAGGTAACCGCTGACCTGTTTATAATAATATGGCTGCTGCCATTAGTATAGAAGGTAACCGCTGACCTGTTTATAATGATATGGTTGCTGCTATTAGTATAGAAGGTAACCGCTGACCTGTTTATAATGGTATGGTTGCTGCTATTAGTATAGAAGGTAACCGCTGATCTGTTTATAATGATATGGTTGCTGCCATTAGTATAGAAGGTAACCGCTGACCTGTTTATAATGGTATGGCTGCTGCTATTAGTATAGAAGGTAACCGCTGACCTGTTTATAATGGTATGGTTGCTGCTATTAGTATAGAGGCTAACCGCTGACCTGTTTATAATGGTATGGTTGCTGCTGTAAGTATAGAGGGTTACCGCTGACCTCTTTATAATGATATGGTTGCTGCCATTAGTATAGAAGGTAACCGCTGACCTGTTTATAATGATATGGTTGCTGCTATTAGTATAGAAAGTAACCGCTGACCTGTTTATAATGGTATGGTTGCTGCTATTAGTATAGAAGGTAACCGCTGACCTGTTTATAATGGTATGGTTGCTGCTATTAGTATAGAGGCTAACCGCTGACCTGTTTATAATGGTATGGTTGCTGCTGTAAGTATAGAGGGTTACCGCTGACCTGTTTATAATGATATGGTTGCTGCCATTAGTATAGAAGGTAACCGCTGACCTGTTTATAATGATATGGTTGCTGCTATTAGTATAGAAAGTAACCGCTGACCTGTTTATAATGGTATGGTTGCTGCTATTAGTATAGAAGGTAACCGCTTACCTGTTTATAATGGTATGGTTACTGCTATTAGTATAGAGGCTAACCGCTGACCTGTTTATAATGGTATGGTTGCTGCTATTAGTATAGAAGGTAACCGCTGACCTGTTTATAATGATATGGTTGCTGCTATTAGTATAGAAGGTAACCGCTGACCTGTTTATAATGATATGGTTGCTGCTATTAGTATAGAAGGTAACCGCTGACCTGTTTATAATGGTATGGTTGCTGCTATTAGTATAGAGGCTAACCGCTGATCTGTTTATAATGGTATGGTTGCTGCTATTAGTATAGAGGCTAACCGCTGACCTGTTTATAATGATATGGTTGCTGCCATTAGTATAGAAGGTAACCGCTGACCTGTTTATAATGATATGGTTGCTGCTATTAGTATAGAAAGTAACCGCTGACCTGTTTATAATGGTATGGTTGCTGCTATTAGTATAGAAGGTAACCACTGACCTGTTTATAATGGTATGGTTGCTGCTATTAGTATAGAGGCTAACCGCTGACCTGTTTATAATGGTATGGTTGCTGCTATTAGTATAGAAGGTAACCGCTGACCTGTTTATAATGATATGGTTGCTGCTATTAGTATAGAAGGTAACCGCTGACCTGTTTATAATGATATGGTTGCTGCTATTAGTATAGAAGGTAACCGCTGACCTGTTTATAATGGTATGGTTGCTGCTATTAGTATAGAGGCTAACCGCTGACCTGTTTATAATGGTATGGTTGCTGCTATTAGTATAGAAAGTAACCGCTGACCTGTTTATAATGATATGGCTGCTGCTATTAGTATAGAAAGTAACCGCTGACCTGTTTATAATGGAATGGCTGCTGCTATTAGTATAGAGACTAACCGCTGACCTGTTTATAATGATATGGTTACTGCTATTAGTATAGAAAGTAACCGCTGACCTGTTTATAATGATATGGCTGCTGCTATTAGTATAGAAAGTAACCGCTGACCTGTTTATAATGGAATGGCTGCTGCTATTAGTATAGAGACTAACCGCTGACCTGTTTATAATGATATGGTTACTGCTATTAGTATAGAAAGTAACCGCTGACCTGTTTATAATGGAATGGCTGCTGCTATTAGTATAGAGACTAACCGCTGACCTGTTTATAATGGAATGGCTGCTGCTATTAGTATAGAAGGTAACCACTGACCTGTTTATAATGATATGGCTGCTGCTATTAGTATAGAAAGTAACCGCTGATCTGTTTATAATGGAATTGTTGCAGATATTAGTATAGAAGGTAACCGCTGACCTGTTTATAATGGTATGGTTGCTGCTATTAGTATAGAGGCTAACCGCTGACCTTCCACGCTGCATTTAGGTTACTGACCTTGACGGGATCATCGAGGAACCTTTTCAGTGCCAGAAGTTATTAAAATTACGCTTATGTCTACACCAATGAACATTGTCTTCGAAACAAATTAGGACAGCTTGTCCAACAGACAGACCAAGACAAAAAAACAGAAAGTCTTGGGGCTTGTCCAACAGACAGACCAAGACACAAAAACAGAAAGTCTTCGGGCTTGTCCAACGGGCAGACCAGAATACAAAAACAGAAAGTCTTGGGGCTTGTCCAACAGACAGACCAGAACACAAAAACAGAAATTCTTCGGGCTTGTCCAACAGACAGACCAGAACACAAAAAGAGAAAGTTTTCGGGCTTGTCCAACAGACAGACCAGAACACAAAAAGAGAAAGTCTTCGGGCTTGTCCGACAAGAGCGCAAAAGCAAAACAGTGTTGAGCAGACAGGCTGGGGCGCAATATTAAACGTCTAGAGACTAGCCAAACAGACAAGCTAGGACATGATACGAGAAAGTCTGGAGGCTTGTTTAACAGACAGGAAAGGTCATAATACTAATAACTCCGGAAACCTGTCTCACAGACATCAGTACATGGTCTACAGACAACCTCTCTCACTTTAATCAGGATAAAATCCAACAATTGTTTCACCAAAGTTTCAGCAAACTCATGCATCGAAGTGTTTGATGAACTCTCCGATTATGAAATGACTCCTGTGTCATACATTTTCATATTTGCCATACAGACGACATCCATAATCGATAACCTATCACTTTTTATTATTTAAACATTTTCAATGACGTCTGCGAGTTGACTCGCCAGCTGACAAACATAGTTTCGGGAGAAGATTCTCAACAATGTTTGCGGACTTCGGGAAATATGCCAACTTTTTTTGTATGATGTGTAGGACAATGCCCATTAATGTCTCGGTAGCCACTACATTCGTTTGGTCGATATGGTGCGATGATATAACCTTGGTGATGGTTTTTGACAATGCTGAACGCATTTATTCTATCCTTTTTCACTGGTTTCCGATATTTGCCTGTACGTTTTACCCTTGTTTTGTTTATAATTTTACCCTTGTTTTGTTTATACTTTTTACCCCTGTTTTGTTTATACTTTTTACCCCTGTTTTGTTTATACTTTTTACCCCTGTTTTGTTTATACTTTTTACCCCTGTTTTGTTTATGATTTTACCCTTGTTTTGTTTATACTTTTAACCCCTGTTTTGTTTATACTTTTTACGCCTGTTTTGTTTATACTTTTTACCTTTGTTTTGTTTATACTTTTTACCTAATTTGTTTTGTTTATACTTTTTACCCTTGTTTTGTTCATACTTTTTACCCTTGTTTTGTTCATACTTTTTACCTTTGTTTTGTTCATACTTTTTACCCTTGTTTTGTTTATACTTTTTTCCCCAGTTTTGTTTATACTTTTTACTCATGTTTTGTTTATACTTTTTATCCTTGTTTTGTTGTTACTTTTATCCTTGTTTTGTTTATACTTTTTCCCTTGTTTTGTTTATACTTTTTTCCCCTGTTTTGCTGTTACTTTTATCCTTGTTTTGTTTATACTTTTTCCCCTGTTTTGTTTATAAGTTTTACCCTTGTTTTGTTTATAATTTTTACCCCTGTTTTGTTTATACTTTTTTTTCTTGTTTTGTTTATACTTTTCTTTCTTGTTTTGTTTATACTTTTTACCCTCGTTTTGTTTATAATTTTTACCCTTGTTTTGTTAATAATTTTTACCCCTGCTTTGTTTATAATTTTTACCCCTTGTTTTGTTTATATTTTTTATCACCGTTTTGTCTGATATCTATGGTGCCCTGTAACGCTTTAGTGCTAACTATTTGTAATGGTCACCTGTAGAAGCTACAATAGTAGCATACTCCCTTTGACAATGTACCTTGTATGCGTTACACAGTAGAATACACCATTTGACTATGTACCTTGTATGCGTTACACAGTAGAATACTCCCTTTGACAATGTACCTTGTAAGTGTTACACAGTAGAATACTCCCTTTGACAATGTACCTTGTATGCGTTACACAGTAGAATACTCCCATTGACAATGTACCTTGTATGCGTTACACAGTAGAATACTCCCTTTGACTATGTACCTTGTATGCGTTACACAGTAGAATACACCATTTGACTATGTACCTTGTATGCGTTACACAGAAGAATACACCATTTGACTATGTACCTTGTATGCGTTAAACACTATCAGGCCTGAGGAAAGTGACCCTTTGTCCTTTCTATATACTTACAGCCTCAATTGTGATTGTATCTATCACGATTGCTCTGGCTATTATCACCTTTTTCCGATAAACTGAGTAGTTATGGTGCGCGTGGTAAACGGTGTGTTGGTATCAATCCTTCCATGGATTAGTTTGGATTAAGGTTTTCCGTCCTATTAACACAAACATAGTCGCATACTACATTTACCGAGGGCCCAGACAAATTAGAAGTACCAAACGTACTGGAGTCACAAACATAAACAAAAGGTAAATTTACTAAGAACACAAAATCAATCAAAGTTAGAATACTAATACTAATAATATATACTGAGGATACAAAATACATGTAAGTCAAAGTTCGAATAATAATACTTATAATAAATACCGAGGAACATATTGACATGTGATAGCTGGATATCCAAATGTTGACAAATGTTTCGATTCAAAATGGTTAATTTGGATTTTGATATCAAAACAATCAGTTTAGATTTCGAATTCACGTGTTCTTAGGTGCGATGTTGATACTGTACAACATGAATGAGATGTTGATTTGATGGTGTGTACTAATTAATAGGAATGATATGTTGATTTGATGGTCTGTGTTCTAATTAACAGGAATGAGATGATGATTTGATGGTCTGTGAACTAATTAACAGGAATGAGATGTTGATTGATGGTCTGTGTTCTAATTAACAGGAATGAGATGTTGATTGATGGTCTGTGTTCTAATTAACAGGAATGAGATGTTGATTTGATAGTCTGTACACTAATTAACAGGAATGAGATGTTGATTGATAGTCTGTGTTCTAATTAACATGAATGAGATGTTGATTTGATGGTCTGTGTACTAATTAACAGGAATGAGATGTTGATTTGATGGTCTGTGTTCTAATTAACATGAATGAGATGTTGATTTGATGGTCTGTGTTCTAATTAATAGGAATGAGATGTTGATTGATGGTCTGTGTTCTAATTAACAGGAATGAGATGTTGATTGATGGTCTGTCTACTAATTAACAGGAATGAGATGTTGTTTTGATGGTTTGTGTATTAAGTAACAGGGATGAGATGTTGATTTGATGTTCTGTACACTAATTAACAGGAATGTGATGTTGATTTGATGGTCTGTGTTCTAATTAACAGGAATAAGATGTTGATTGATGGTCTGTCTACTAATTAACAGGAATGAGATGTTGTTTTGATGGTTTGTGTATTAAGTAACAGGGATGAGATGTTGATTTGATGTTCTGTACACTAATTAACAGGAATGTGATGTTGATTTGATGGTCTGTGAACTAATTAACAGGAATGAGATGTTGATCTGATGGTCTGTACACTAATTAACAGGAATGAGATGTTGATTGATGGTCTGTGTTCTAATTAACAGGAATAAGATGTTGATTGATGGTCTGTCTACTAATTAACAGGAATGAGATGTTGTTTTGATGGTTTGTGTATTAAGTAACAGGGATGAGATGTTGATTTGATGTTCTGTACACTAATTAACAGGAATGTGATGTTGATTTGATGGTCTGTGAACTAATTAACAGGAATGAGATGTTGATCTGATGGTCTGTACACTAATTAACAGGAATGAGATGTTGATTGATGGTCTGTGTTCTAATTAACATGAATGAGATGTTGATTTGATGGTTTGTGTACTAATTAACAGGAATGAGATGTTGATTGATGGTCTGTGTTCTAATTAACATGAATGAGATGTTGATTGATGGTCTGTGTTCTAATTAACAGGAATAAGATGTTGATTGATGGTCTGTCTACTAATTAACAGGAATGAGATGTTGTTTTGATGGTTTGTGTATGAAGTAACAGGGATGAGATGTTGATTTGATGTTCTATACACTAATTAACATGAATGTGATGTTGATTTGATGGTCTGTGAACTAATTAACAGGAATGAGATGTTGATCTGATAGTCTGTACACTAATTAACAGGAATGAGATGTTGATTGATGGTCTGTGTTCTAATTAACATGAATGAGATGTTGATTTGATGGTCTGTGTACTGATTAACATGAATGAGATGTTGATTTGATGGTCTGTGTACTAATTAACAGGAATGAGATGTTGATTGATGGTCTGTGTTCTAATTAACAGGAATGAGATGTTGATTTGATGGTCTGTGTACTAATTAACAGGAATGAGATGTTGATTGATGGTCTGTGTTCTAATTAACATGAATGAGATGTTGATTTGATGGTCTGTGTACCAATTAACAGAAATGAGATGTTGATTGATGGTCTGTGTTCTAATTAACATGAATGAGATGTTGATTTGATGGTCTGTGTTCTAATTAACAGGAATGAGATGTTGATTGATGGTCTGTGTTCTAATTAACAGGAATGAGATGTTGATTTGATGGTCTGTACACTAATTAACAGGAATGAGATGTTGATTGATAGTCTGTGTTCTAATTAACATGAATGAGATGTTGATTTGATGGTCTGTGTACTAATTAACAGGAATGAGATGTTGATTTGATGGTCTGTGTTCTAATTAACATGAATGAGATGTTGATTTGATGGTCTGTGTTCTAATTAACAGGAATGAGATGTTGATTGATGGTCTGTGTTCTAATTAACAGGAATGAGATGTTGATTGATGGTCTGTGTTCTAATTAACATGAATGAGATGTTGATTTGATGGTTTGTGTACTAATTAACAGGAATGAGATGTTGATTGATGGTCTGTCTACTAATTAACAGGAATGAGATGTTGTTTTGATGGTTTGTGTATGAAGTAACAGGGATGAGATGTTGATTTGATGTTCTATACACTAATTAACATGAATGTGATGTTGATTTGATGGTCTGTGAACTAATTAACAGGAATGAGATGTTGATCTGATGGTCTGTACACTAATTAACAGGAATGAGATGTTGATTGATGGTCTGTGTTCTAATTAACATGAATGAGATGTTGATTTGATGGTTTGTGTACTAATTAACAGGAATGAGATGTTGATTGATGGTCTGTGTTCTAATTAACATGAATGAGATGTTGATTGATGGTCTGTGTTCTAATTAACAGGAATAAGATGTTGATTGATGGTCTGTCTACTAATTAACAGGAATGAGATGTTGTTTTGATGGTTTGTGTATGAAGTAACAGGGATGAGATGTTGATTTGATGTTCTATACACTAATTAACATGAATGTGATGTTGATTTGATGGTCTGTGAACTAATTAACAGGAATGAGATGTTGATCTGATGGTCTGTACACTAATTAACAGGAATGAGATGTTGATTGATGGTCTGTGTTCTAATTAACATGAATGAGATGTTGATTTGATGGTCTGTGTACTGATTAACATGAATGAGATGTTGATTTGATGGTCTGTGTTCTAATTAACAGGAATGAGATGTTGATTGATGGTCTGTGTTCTAATTAACAGGAATGAGTTGTTGATTTGATGGTCTGTGTACTAATTAACAGGAATGAGATGTTGATTGATGGTCTGTGCTCTAATTAACATGAATGAGATGTTGATTTGATGGTCTGTGTACCAATTAACAGAAATGAGATGTTGATTGATGGTCTGTGTTCTAATTAACATGAATGAGATGTTGATTTGATGGTCTGTACACTAATTAACACGAATGAGATGTTGATTTGATG
Organism: Mimachlamys varia; assembly: GCA_947623455.1. Lineage (NCBI taxonomy): Eukaryota > Metazoa > Mollusca > Bivalvia > Pectinida > Pectinidae > Mimachlamys > Mimachlamys varia. Next base: position 6,835,469 of record OX392529.1, read on the forward strand.
GTCTGTGACTAATTAACAAGAATGAGATGTTGATTGATGGTCTGTGTACTGATTAACATGAATGAGATGTTGATTGATGGTTTGTGAACTAATTAACATGAATGAGATGTTGATTTGATGGTCTGTGTACTGATAAACAGGAATGAGATGTTGATTTGATGGTCTGTGTACTGATTAACATGAATGAGATGTTGATTTGATGGTCTGTGTACTAATTAACAGGAATGAGATGTTGATTGATGGTCTGTGTTCTAATTAACATGAATGAGATGTTGATTTGATGGTCAATGTACCAATTAACAGGAATGAGATGTTGATTGATGGTCTGTGTTCTAATTAACAGGAATGAGATGTTGATTTGATGGTCTGTGTACTAATTAACATGAATAAGATGTTGATTTGATGGTTTGTGTATTAAGTAACAGGGATGAGATGGTGATTTGATGTTCTGTACACTAATTAACAGGAATGAGATGTTGATTGATGGTCTGTGTTCTAATTAACATGAATGAGATGTTGATTTGATGGTCAATGTACCAATTAACAGGAATGAGATGTTGATTGATGGTCTGTTATCTTATTAACATGAATGAGATGTTGATTTGATGGTCTGTGTACTCATTAACAGGAATGAGATGTTGATTTGATGGTCTGTGGACTAATTAACAGGAATGAGATGTTGATTTGATGGTCTGTGGACTAATTAACATGAATGAGATGTTGATTGATGGTCTGTGTTCTAATTAACAGGAATGAGATGTTGATTTGATGCTCTGTGTACTAATTAACAGGAATGAGATGTTGATTGATGGTCTGTTATCTAAGTAACAGGAATGAGATGTTGATTGATGGTCTGTGTTCTAATTAACAGGAATGAGATGATGGTTTGATGGTTTGTGTACTAATTAACAGGAATGAGATGTTGATTGATGGTCTGTTATCTAAGTAACAGGAATGAGATGTTGATTTGATGGTCTGTGTACTAATTAACATGAATGATATGTTGATTTGATGCTCTGTGTACTGATTAACAGGAATGAGATGTTGATTTGATGGTCTGTGTACTGATTAACATGAATGAGATGTTGATTTGATGGTCTGTGTACTAATTAACAGGAATGAGATGTTGATTGATGGTCTGTGTTCTAATTAACATGAATGAGATGTTGATTTGATGGTCAATGTACCAATTAACAGGAATGAGATGTTGATTGATGGTCTGTGTTCTAATTAACAGGAATGAGATGTTGATTTGATGGTCTGTGTACTAACTAACATGAATGAGATGTTGATTTAATGGTCTGTGTACTAATTAACATGAATGAGATGTTGATTGATGGTCTGTTATCTAATTAACAGGGATGACATGTTGTTTTGATGGTTTGTACACTAATTAGCAGGAATAAGATGTTGATTTGATGGTTTGTGTATTAAGTAACAGGGATAAGATGGTGATTTGATGTTCTGTACACTAATTAACAGGAATGAGATGTTGATTGATGGTCTGTGTTCTAATTAACATGAATGAGATGTTGATTTGATGGTCAATGTACCAATTAACAGGAATGAGATGTTGATTGATGGTCTGTTATCTTATTAACATGAATGAGATGTTGATTTGATGGTCTGTGTACTCATTAACAGGAATGAGATGTTGATTTGATGGTCTGTGGACTAATTAACAGGAATGAGATGTTGATTTGATGGTCTGTGGACTAATTAACATGAATGAGATGTTGATTGATGGTCTGTGTTCTAATTAACATGAATGAGATGTTGATTTGATGCTCTGTGTACTAATTAACAGGAATGAGATGTTGATTGATGGTCTGTTATCTAAGTAACAGGAATGAGATGTTGATTGATGGTCTGTGTTCTAATTAACAGGAATGAGATGATGGTTTGATGGTTTGTGTACTAATTAACAGGAATGAGATGTTGATTGATGGTCTGTTATCTAAGTAACAGGAATGAGATGTTGATTTGATGGTCTGTGTACTAATTAACAGGAATGAGATGTTGATTGATGGTCTGTGTTCTAATTAACATGAATGAGATGTTGATTTGATGCTCTGTGTACTAATTAACAGGAATGAGATGTTGATTGATGGTCTGTTATCTAAGTAACAGGAATGAGATGTTGATTGATGGTCTGTGTTCTAATTAACAGGAATGAGATGATGGTTTGATGGTTTGTGTACTAATTAACAGGAATGAGATGTTGATTGATGGTCTGTTATCTAAGTAACAGGAATGAGATGTTGATTTGATGGTCTGTGAACTAATTAACATGAATGATATGTTGATTTGATGGTCTGTATACTAATTAACAGAAATGAGATGTTGATTGATGGTCTGTGTTCTAATTAACAGGAATGAGATGTTGATTTGATGGTTTGTGTACTAATTAACAGGAATGAGATGTTGATTTGATGGTCTGTGAACTAATTAACATGAATGAGATGTTTATTTGATGCTCTGTACTAATTACCTGGAATGAGATGTTGATGTGATGGTCTGTACTACTTAACAGGAATGAGATGTTGATTGATGGTCTGTTATCTAATTAACAGGGATGACATGTTGTTTTGATGGTTTGTACACTAATTAGCAGGAATAAGATGTTGATTGATGGTTTGTGTATTAAGTAACAGGGATGAGATGGTGATTTGATGTTCTGTACACTAATTAACAGGAATGAGATGTTGATTGATGGTCTGTGTTCTAATTAACATGAATGAGATGTTGATTTGATGGTCAATGTACCAATTAACAGGAATGAGATGTTGATTGATGGTCTGTTATCTTATTAACATGAATGAGATGTTGATTTGATGGTCTGTGTACTCATTAACAGGAATGAGATGTTGATTTGATGGTCTGTGGACTAATTAACAGGAATGAGATGTTGATTTGATGGTCTGTGGACTAATTAACATGAATGAGATGTTGATTGATGGTCTGTGTTCTAATTAACATGAATGAGATGTTGATTTGATGCTCTGTGTACTAATTAACAGGAATGAGATGTTGATTGATGGTCTGTTATCTAAGTAACAGGAATGAGATGTTGATTGATGGTCTGTGTTCTAATTAACAGGAATGAGATGATGGTTTGATGGTTTGTGTACTAATTAACAGGAATGAGATGTTGATTGATGGTCTGTTATCTAAGTAACAGGAATGAGATGTTGATTTGATGGTCTGTGTACTAATTAACAGGAATGAGATGTTGATTGATGGTCTGTGTTCTAATTAACATGAATGAGATGTTGATTTGATGCTCTGTGTACTAATTAACAGGAATGAGATGTTGATTGATGGTCTGTTATCTAAGTAACAGGAATGAGATGTTGATTGATGGTCTGTGTTCTAATTAACAGGAATGAGATGATGGTTTGATGGTTTGTGTACTAATTAACAGGAATGAGATGTTGATTGATGGTCTGTTATCTAAGTAACAGGAATGAGATGTTGATTTGATGGTCTGTGAACTAATTAACATGAATGATATGTTGATTTGATGGTCTGTATACTAATTAACAGAAATGAGATGTTGATTGATGGTCTGTGTTCTAATTAACAGGAATGAGATGTTGATTTGATGGTTTGTGTACTAATTAACAGGAATGAGATGTTGATTTGATGGTCTGTGAACTAATTAACATGAATGAGATGTTTATTTGATGCTCTGTACTAATTACCTGGAATGAGATGTTGATGTGATGGTCTGTACTACTTAACAGGAATGAGATGTTGATTTGATGGTCTGTGAACTAATTAACAGGAATGAGATGTTGATTTGATGGTCTGTGAACTAATTAACATGAATGAGATGTTGATTTGATGCTCTGTACTAATTAACATGAATAAGATGTTGATTTGATGCTCTGTGTACTTATTAACAGGAATGAGATGTTGATTTGATGGTCTGTACTAATTAACAGGAATGAGATGTTGATTTGATGGTCTGTGAACTAATTAACATGATTGAGATGTTTATTTGATGGTCTGTACTAATTAACAGGAATGAGATGTTTATTTGATGGTCTGAACTAATTAACAGGAATGAGATGTTTATTTGATGATCTGTACACTAATTGACAGGGATGTTGTTGTTTATGTATATATTTGAATATTTTCTTACTTTCTATATTTATCTGAACAGTCCCTTCATTTGATATACAATTGTTAATCCTTCCTATGTATCCCTAACGTGATCTCAAAGCCGGAAAAGAAATGTTTCTATTCTTCGTCTCATTAGTTTGATAAATTCCATTTTGTCTCCGGTATTGCTGAAAATAGTTCCCATTAGTTTTCAGTAAGATGCAAAAACGTCTGGTTGTGTTAGAATTGATGTTTAATTTGAGCTGGGGTTTACGATCTGCCAGACACCCTAGCGTAGGCCTGTCGTTAAGATAGTTTTGGTCGCGTCTAAAACGGAAGCATTCGCTCTAAGATCGTGGCATCCATATCGTCATGAACACATCTGTCGAGGTAGCTTTACGACGCCTATTACGTGGTGTTCCCAGCAGCTGAGGTCACGTGTACGGGGATTTTACAGTATTTGCTATCAATGCCACGTGTACGTTTTCTAGATTAGATATATTAACTGCAATTAATATGTAGTTACACGGTCCTGTTTAGTACTTCAAATATAACTTGTACATTTGTTTGTAAACAAGTATCCTTGTCATTCTCGCATTACCTCATATTGTACAGTAAAACAGTAGTCAAACAGTTACACGTAATGACTGAGGCGTGATAGATAGACATCGGTGCCCATATCGACATTTGTACATAATACATCCGTAGTATAGTGATACATGTATCAAACAGCACATCGAAAGCTACCGGAAGCCGGAAAATTATCATTGTAGATGACGTCATAATGTGAACAGTTAAATTTGCCCTGTGTAAATTACCGATCTAAAATTGGGTCCCCCATAATTTTTTGGGAAAAAAACTCATCTGTTTTTTTCAGAGAATAAGTCAATGAGACAATTCCATCGATAAAACGATTTCTCTATGTATTGCGTGTTTCGAATTTTTAACAAACATCCTTTTATTTGTATACACGCGTGTTAAAAGGATATGCCATTCTTCTTCCCGTTACGTACATTTCATGTTTGTTAACACCGAGTAACAAAACCATGTCAGAAGTACGGATATCCCGGTCACAGCTTCCCCGAACACAGATAACGATTAAGTGGTTGTGTGTGCTGAGTGTGATTTCGCCTCTTTGAATGAGGCACGGTAATACTATCGCACTAAGAATAGCTACCCGCATTGTATTTGAAGTCAAGAAAGATCCAATCAGGCTGATTGTTTGTCGACCTGGTCACATGCAACGACGAATCGGGGAAACACTAGTAGCAATTAATGCTGAAATGATTAATTTGTAAGTAACAACATTACTGAAACTGTGATTGATCGGTCTCGTGAGAAATCACGGTAACCCAGGATGATAGGTAAACACATACAGCTCCTGTCCATAAAATACCATTCTTGATAAAGGGAAGAGATAGGATTGCTGTAGCGGTCCATGTTGGTTATTTATAGATTGTCATCAAGAAGACATCACCTATTAAAGATGTTTCCATGGCAACCCATTCCCGTATCCAGAATGCAAATCATTTTTGGTTCGAAAATATTAGAAGTAAACATTGAAGTTCATTGATGTTCAAGAACAAAAGTAACCCCTCCCGAATAAGATATTGCGACATATAAGCGACAATTTTGAAAGACGTTTGCATGCAAAGTTGCAACATGATACAATTCTTGCATCACTTGATCCGAATGTGTTTTAAGTTTTACAATAAATACAAACAGCATTTCGTGGAAAGTAAGCGCATTTCCTTTCTATGTTATGGTACAATGTACAACAATCCGTCATGATGACGCGTCTGTCGTCTTTTGTCGTCCGTGGTCGTTCGTCTGTCGTCCGTGGTCGGTCGTCTTTTGTTGTTCGTGGTCGGTCGTCTGTCGTCTTTTGTCGTCCGTGGTCGGTCGTCTGTCGTCTTTTGTCGTTCGTGGTCGGTCGTCTGTCGTCTTTTGTCGTCCGTGGTCGTTCGTCTGTCGTCCGTGGTCGGTCGTCTTTTGTCGTCCGTGGTCGGTCGTCTGTCGTCTTTTGTCGTCCGTGGTCGGTCGTCTGTCGTCTTTTGTCGTCCGTGGTCGGTCGTCTGTCGTCTTTTGTCGTTCGTGGTCGGTCGGTCGTCCGTGGTCTTTTGTCGTCCATTGTCGATCGTCTGCTGTTAACTTGTCATGTTTCGGATTCGATGAACTACTAATTAAGAGCAGTTCAGTTATGTTGTTAACACCGGTTTGGAGCCCTCACAATTAATGTTTCTTAGATAAAGTGTATCAGTAGGAGATATTGGGATAACAGGTACATCTTTGAATTACCGCTTATGTAATGGATATCAAAGTGCCAACAAAAACAAAATCCGAACCCATAACCGGTAACACAAAAATAAAATAATAAAATAAACGGATGTTCCCCTATGCTAGTATGACTGAAAATAGAATTTAAAAAAAAATACACCTTGAGCATATAATAAAATAATTCCAACACCTGGAATGAAGTTCGCGGGAGATGTTTGAACCTGTAACTCTGCCTGTTCTCTATACTTACTATGCCACTTTGTATCGTTACAGCTTAGTACTGTAGACGGGGACTCATCTAACCAGTGTGCCGGGAGGTTCCGACTGGAGTCTGGCGAGAGGGACGGCGAAGATGTGAGTCTGTTATGTCTGTTATACAAATGTATCTATAGGTCATACAGAAAACATAAACGCTATGTTAACTGACAAATCCGAACACTTTACCGATACCAGGGACAGGATCAATCACAATACTTACTAACAAAGATGACCTATATCTCATCTGCGGCAATACTACAGTTTATTACATTTTCACACGCCCGTCAAAAATGACAGGGCGAATTATGGTATGGCGTTGTCCGTCCGTCCATACGTACGTCCGTCGTAAACTTTTATTTGTCTGGAGATCTCCTCCTACAGTATCAACCGATTTCTTTCAAACTAGCTAGGCTTGACAACCATGACATGAAGTTGTATTTTCCTGAACGACAGTTTGATTCGATAATATTCACTAGAGTTATGGCCCTTTGGGACGCAATTTCGGGCATTATGTAGAAAATGTCTGAACTTGTTTGTGTTTTCTTCAATTCCTGAAAACTTCGAAAAGCTTTAATATTTAACATACATTACGGGTTTTGTTGAGTTATGTCAATTTTTTGCGTAACAGCATTGCATAGTTGCAAATTATTGGCTTTTATATGTACACGTACATATATAGAAAATGCATTTTTGTTGTAAACTGTTGTTTTTTCGGAGATGTTCTCCTACAGTTTTCAATCGATATCTTTCAAACTTGCTAGGCTTAATCACCATGACATGAAGTTGTGTTTTCCTGATTGACAGTTTGATTCGACAATATTTACTAGAGTTATGGTCATTTGGAAATTCGTATCTGATGCTATTTGAGATATCATGTAGAAAGTGTCAAAACTTTTTTTTGTGTTTCCATACCATTGTACTTCCGATATGGTACGGCGGGCGTATCATGCCGCCATTGGGGTAGGGTACGACGGGCGTATCATGCCTCCACTTTTGTTAGGGTACGACGGGCGTATCATGCCTCCACTGGTGTTAGGGTACAATGTATGACGGGCGTATCATGCCTCCACTGGTGTTAGGGTACGACGGGCGTATCATGCCTCCACTGGCGGTGCTCTTGTTACCAGTGAAATATTGAACATTGTGCATTCTTTAAAAGTGCTAATTTTCACTTGTGAGAAATATGATATATTTTACTTGTGAAAATTATAACTTGTTTTATTTGACCAATCGAAACACTGCTTACAAACGAGGGGAAAATTGAAAGCTACCCAGTATATTTTGCTATAAAAATGTAATAAACAGAAAATCTAACAGCGTCTGCAGTAATACCAAATATATTTCACTCGTGTGGACAATGTTTTGATATGTATTACTGAAGACACTGATAATATCCTCTATGTAGCTTTAATCATCACACTTTAAGGTGAGGTTAACGTTGTATATATTCTACATTTTGAAATGAAGTTAAAACGTTGAGCGATATTCGGAGAAGCTAGGTTTCGTACTCCACGTATGACGTCTGGCTCATATCTCAGTCATTGTACATGTAAATATGACAAAACAAATCAGACAAAGTGTAAACGTTTTTATCTTTAATACGAAAGCAAACCGACAAGCTCATGGCAGCAATAGTGAATACTCATGAGCATCTGTGCAGTATAAATACGAAGGCGTTTGCTTCTTGTCCTATTATTGGCGTTTTTGGAACAGAAATGGAGAACTGGGTCAAATCCTTACTTACACATCCTTTTGAAAATGCAATCTTTGGGATCGGAAAGATTAAATTGTATTTATGAACCTGAACCTCATTACGCAAGTATCTAGAAATTCGATTCCACGATGGTAATTATGGTCGCCTATAATGAACAAATGTACCTAATTTGATGATTCTAAAGCTTCCTTACTCAGCTACTCCAGTCTATTCTCTTACTCAGCTACTCCAGTCTATTCTCTTACTCAGCTACTCCAATCTATTCTCTTACTCAGCTACTCCAATCTAGTCTCTTACTCAGCTACTCCAGTCTATTCTCTTACTCAGCTACTCCAGTCTATTCTCTTACTCAGCTACTCCAATCTATTCTCTTACTCAGCTACTCCAGTCTATTCTCTTACTCAGCTACTCCAATCTATTCTCTTACTCAGCTACTCCAGTCTATTCTCTTACTCAGCTACTCCAGTCTATTCTCTTACTCAGCTACTCCAATCTATACTCTTACTCAGCTACTCCAGTCTATTCTCTTACTCAGCTACTCCAATCTATTCTCTTACTCAGCTACTCCAGTCTATTCTCTTACTCAGCTACTCCAGTCTATTCTCTTACTCAGCTACTCCAATCTATTCTCTTACTCAGCTACTCCAGTCTATTCTCTTACTCAGCTACTCCAGTCTATTCTCTTACTCAGCTACTCCAGTCTATTCTCTTACTCAGCTACTCCAGTCTATTCTCTTACTCAGCTACTCCAATCTATACTCTTACTCAGCTACTCCATTCTAGTCTCTTTCTCAGTTACTGCAGTCTATTCTCTTACTCAGTTACTGCAGTCTATTCTCTTACTCAGCTACTCCAATCTATTCTCTTACTCAGCTACTCCAGTCTATTCTCTTACTCAGCTACTCCAATCTATTCTCTTACTCAGCTACTCCAATCTATTCTCTTACTCAGCTACTCCAATCTATACTCTTACTCAGCTACTCCAATCTATACTCTTACTCAGCTACTCCATTCTAGTCTCTTTCTCAGTTACTGCAGTCTATTCTCTTACTCAGTTACTCCAGTCTATTCTCTTACTCAGCTACTCCAATCTATACTCTTACTCAGCTACTCCATTCTAGTCTCTTTCTCAGTTACTGCAGTCTATTCTCTTACTCAGTTACTGCAGTCTATTCTCTTACTCAGCTACTCCAATCTATTCTCTTACTCAGCTACTCCAGTCTATTCTCTTACTCAGCTACTCCAATCTATTCTCTTACTCAGCTACTCCAATCTATTCTCTTACTCAGCTACTCCAGTCTATTCTCTTACTCAGCTACTCCAGTCTATTCTCTTACTCAGCTACTCCAGTCTATTCTCTTACTCAGCTACTCCAATCTATTCTCTTACTCAGCTACTCCAATCTATTCTCTTACTCAGCTACTCCAGTCTATTCTCTTACTCAGCTACTCCAATCTATTCTCTTACTCAGCTGCTCCAATCTATTCTCTTACTCAGCTACTCCAATCTATTCTCTTACTCAGCTACTCCAATCTATTCTCTTACTCAGCTACTCCAGTCTATTCTCTTACTCAGCTACTCCAATCTATTCTCTTACTCAGCTACTCCAATCTATTCTCTCACTCAGCTTCTCTTGTCTATTCTCCTACTCAGCTACTCCAGCCTATTCTCTTACTCAGCTTCTCTTGTCTATTCTCTTACTCAGCTACTCCAATCTATACTCTTACTCAGCTACTCCAATATATTCTCTTACTCAGCTACTCCAGTCTTTTCTCTTATTCAGCTACTCCAATCTATTCTCTTACTCAGCTACTCGTGTATATTCTCTTACTCAGTTACTGCAGTCTATTCTCTTACTCAGCTACTCCAATATATTCTATTACCCAGCTTCTCCAGTCTATTCTCCTACTCAGCTACTCCAGTCTATTCTCTTACTCAGCTTCTCTTGTCTATTCTCTTACTCAGTTACTCCAATCTATACTCTTACTCAGCTACTCCAATATATTCTCTTACTCAGCTACTCCAGTCTATTCTCTTACTCAGCTACTCCAGACTATTCTCTTTCTCAGCTGCTCCAATCTAGTGTCTTACTCAGCTACTATAATCTAATCTCTTACTCAGCTACTCCAGTCTATTCTCTTACTCAGCTACTCCAATCTATTCTCTTACTCAGCTACTCGTGTCTATTCTCTTACTCAGTTACTGCAGTCTATTCTCTTACTCAGCTACTCCAATATATTCTCTTACTCAGCTTCTCCAGTCTATTCTCTTACTCAGCTACTCCAGTCTATTCTCTTACTCAGGTACTCCAATCTATTCTCTTACTCAGCTACTCCAATCTATTCTCTTACTCAGCTTCTCATGTCTATTCTCTTACTCAGCTACTCCAATCTATACTCTTACTCAGCTACTCCAATATATTCTCTTACTCAGCTACTCCAATCTATTCTCTTACTCAGCTTCTCATGTCTATTCTCTTACTCAGCTACTCCAATCTATACTCTTTCTCAGCTACTCCAATCTATACTCTTACTCAGCTACTCCATTCTAGTCTCTTTCTCAGTTACTGCAGTCTATTCTCTTACTCAGTTACTGCAGTCTATTCTCCTACTCAGCTACTCCAGCCTATTCTCTTACTCAGCTTCTCATGTCTATTCTCTTACTCAGCTACTCCAATCTATACTCTTACTCAGCTACTCCAATATATTCTCTTTCTCAGCTGCTCCAATCTAGTCTCTTACTCAGCTACTATAATCTATTCTCTTACTCAGCTACTCCAGTCTATTCTCTGACTCAGCTACTCCAGTCTATTATCTTTCTCAGCTGCTCCAATCTAGTCTCTTACTCAGCTACTCCAGTCTATTCTCTTACTCAGCTACTCCAATCTTTTCTCTTACTCAGCTACTCCAGTCTATTCTCTTTCTCAGCTGCTCCAATCTATTCTCTTACTCAGCTACTCCAGTCTATTCTCTTACTCAGCTACTCTTGTCTATTCTCTTACTCAGCTACTCCAATCTATTCTCTTACTCAGCTACTCCAGTCTATTCTCTTATTCAGCTACTCCAGTCTATTCTCTTACTCAGCTACTCCAATCTATTCTCTTTCTCAGCTACTCCAATCTATTCTCTTACTCAGCTACTCCAGTCTATTCTCTTACTCAGCTACTCCAATCTATTCTCTTACTCAGCTACTCCAATCTATTCTCTTACTCAGCTACTCCAGTCTATTCTCTTACTCAGCTACTATAGTCTATTCTCTTACTCAGCTACTCCAATCTATTCTCTTACTCAGCTACTCCAATCTATTCTCTTTCTCAGCTACTCCAATCTATTCTCTTACTCAGCTACTACAGTCTATTCTCTTATTCAGCTACTCCAGTCTATTCTCTTACTCAGGTACTCCAATCTATTCTCTTACTCAGCTACTCCAATCTATTCCCGCACTCAGCTACTCCAGTCTATTCTCTTACTCAGCTACTCCAGTCTATTCTCTTACTCAGCTTCTCGTGTCTATTCTCTTACTCAGCTACTCCAATATATTCTCTTACTCAGCTACTCCAGTCTATTCTCTTATTCAGCTACTCCAGTCTATTCTCTTACTCCGCTACTATAGTCTATTCTCTTACTCAGCTACTCCAGTCTATTCTCTTAGTCAGCTACTCCAATCTATTCTCTTACTCAGCTACTCCAGTCTATTCTCTTACTCAGCTACTCCAGTCTATTCTCTTACTCAGCTACTATAGTCTATTCTCTTACTCAGCTACTCCAGTCTATTCTCTTAGTCAGCTACTCCAATCTATTCTCTTACTCAGCTACTCCAGTCTATTCTCTTACTCAGCTACTCGTGTCTATTCTCTTACTCAGCTACTCCAGTCTATTCTCTTACTCAGCTACTCCAATCTATTCTCTTACTCAGCTACTCCAGTCTATTCTCTTACTCCGCTACTCGTGTCTTTTCTCGTACTAAGCTACTCCAGTCTTTTCTCTTACCCATCTACTCCAGTCTATTCTCTTACCCATCTACTCCAGTCTATTCTCTTACTCAGCTACTCCAATCTATTCTCTTACTCAGTTACTCCAGTCTATTCTCTTACTCAGCTACTCTTATATATTCTCTTACTCAGCTACTCTAATCTATTCTCTTACTCAGCTACTCTTATATATTCTCTTACTCAGCTACTCTAATCTATTATCTTACTCAGCTACTCTTATATATTCTCTTACTCAGCTACTCTAATCTATTCTCTTACTCAGCTACTCTTATATATTCTCTTACTCAGCTACTCTAATCTATTATCTTACTCAGCTGCTCCAGTCTATTATCTTACTCAGCTACTCCAGTCTATTCTCTTACTCAGCTACTCCAGTCCATTCTCTTACTCAGCTACTCCAGTCCATTCTCTTACTCAGCTACTCCAATCTATTCTCTTACTCAGCTACTCCAGTCCATTCTCTTACTCAGCTACTCCAGTCTATTCTCTTACTCAGCTACTCGTGTCTATTCTCTTACTCAGCTACTCGTGTCTATTCTCTTATTCAGCTACTCCAGTCTATTCTCTTACTCAGCTACTCCAGTCTATTCTCTTACTCAGCTTCTCGTGTCTATTCTCTTACTCAGGTACTCCAGTCTATTCTCTTACTCAGCTACTCCAATCTATTCTCTTACTCAGCTACTCCAGTCTATTCTCTTACTCAGCTACTCCAATCTATTCTCTTACTCAGCTACTCCAATCTATTCTCTTACTCAGCTACTCCAATCTATTCTCTTACTCAGCTACTCCAGTCTATTCTCTCACTCAGCTTCTCTTGTCTATTCTCTTACTCAGCTACTCCAATCTATTCTCTTACTCAGCTACTCCAATCTATTCTCTTACTCAGCTACTCCAGTCTATTCTCTTACTCAGCTACTCCAGTCTATTCTTTTACTCAGCTTCTCGTGTCTATTCTCTTACTCAGCTACTCCAATATATTCTCTTACTCAGCTACTCCAATATATTCTCTTTCTCAGCTACTCCAATCTATTCTCTTACTCAGCTACTCCAGTCTATTCTCTTACTCAGCTACTCCAGTCTATTCTCTTATTCAGCTACTCCAGTCTATTCTCTTACTCAGCTACTCCAATCTATTCTCTTACTCAGCTACTCCAGTCTATTCTCTTACTCAGCTACTCCAGTCTATTCTTTTACTCAGCTTCTCGTGTCTATTCTCTTACTCAGCTACTCCAATATATTCTCTTACTCAGCTACTCCAATCTATTCTCTCACTCAGCTTCTCTTGTCTATTCTCCTACTCAGCTACTCCAGCCTATTCTCTTACTCAGCTTCTCTTGTCTATTCTCTTACTCAGCTACTCCAATCTATACTCTTACTCAGCTACTCCAATATATTCTCTTACTCAGCTACTCCAGTCTTTTCTCTTATTCAGCTACTCCAATCTATTCTCTTACTCAGCTACTCGTGTCTATTCTCTTACTCAGCTACTCGTGTCTATTCTCTTACTCAGCTACTCCAGTCTATTCTCTTACTCAGCTACTCCAATCTATTCTCTTACTCAGCTACTCCAGTCTATTCTCTTACTCCGCTACTCGTGTCTTTTCTCGTACTAAGCTACTCCAGTCTTTTCTCTTACCCATCTACTCCAGTCTATTCTCTTACCCATCTACTCCAGTCTATTCTCTTACTCAGCTACTCCAATCTATTCTCTTACTCAGTTACTCCAGTCTATTATCTTACTCAGCTACTCCAGTCTATTCTCTTACTCAGCTGCTCGTGTCTATTCTCTTACTCAGCTACTCCAGTATATTCTCTTACTCAGCTACTCTTGTCTATTCTCTTACTCAAATACTCGTGTCTATTCTCTTACTCAGCTACTACAATCTATACTCTTACTCAGCTACTACATGTATAGTCTATTCTCTTACTCAGCTACTCCAGTCTATTATCTTACTCAGCTACTCGTGTCTATTCTCTTACTCAGCTACTCTAATCTATTCTCTTACTCAGCTACTACAATCTATTCTCTTACTCAGCTTCTCTTATATATTCTCTTACTCAGCTACTCGTGTATATTCTCTTACTCAGCTACTCTAATCTATTCTCTTACTCAGCTGTTCTAATCTATTATCTTACTCAGCTACCCGTGTATATTTTCCTACTCAGCTTCTTCAGTCTATTCTCTTACTCAGTTACTCCAATCTATTCTCTTACTCAGCTACTCCAGTCTATTCTCTTACTCAGCTACTCGTGTCTATTCTCTTACTCAGCTACTCCAATATATTCTCTTACTCAGCTTCTCGTGTCTATCCTCTTACTCAGCTACTCGTGTCTATTCTCTTACTCAGCTACTCCAATCTATTCTCTTACTCAGCTACTATAGTCTATTCTCTTACTCAGCTACTCGTGTCTATTCTCTTACTCAGCTACTCGTGTTTATTCTCTTACTCAGCTACTCCAATTTATTCTCTTACTCAGCTACTATAGTCTATTCTCTTACTCAGCTACTCCAATCTATTCTCTTACTCAGCTACTCCAATCTATTCTCTTACTCAGCTACTCCAGTCTATTCTCTTACTCAGCTACTCGTGTCTATTCTCTTACTCAGCTACTCCAGTCTATTCTCTTACTCAGCTACTCCAATCTATTCTCTTACTCAGCTACTATAGTCTATTCTCTTACTCAGCTACTCCAATCTAGTCTCTTACTCAGCTACTCCAATCTATTCTCATACTCAGCTTCTCGTGTCTATTCTCTTACTCAGCTACTCGTGTCTATTCTCTTACTCAGCTACTCCAATCTATTCTCTTACTCAGCTACAACAATCTATTCTCTTACTCAGCTACTCTTATATATTCTCTTACTCAGCTACTACAATCTATTCTCTTACTCAGCTACTCTTATATATTCTCTTACTCAGCTACTCTAATCTATTCTCTTACTCAGCTACTCTTATATATTCTCTTACTCAGCTACTCTAATCTATTATCTTACTCAGCTACTCCAGTCTATTATCTTACTCAGCTACTCCAGTCTATTCTCTTACTCAGCTACTCCAGTCCATTCTCTTACTCAGCTACTCCAGTCCATTCTCTTACTCAGCTACTCCAATCTATTCTCTTACTCAGCTACTCCAGTCCATTCTCTTACTCAGCTACTCCAGTCTATTCTCTTACTCAGCTACTCGTGTCTATTCTCTTACTAAGCTACTCGTGTCTATTCTCTTATTCAGCTACTCCAGTCTATTCTCTTACTCAGCTACTCCAGTCTATTCTCTTACTCAGCTACTCCAGTCTATTCTCTTACTCAGCTACTCCAGTCCATTCTCTTACTCAGCTACTCCAGTCCATTCTCTTACTCAGCTACTCCAATCTATTCTCTTACTCAGCTACTCCAGTCCATTCTCTTACTCAGCTACTCCAGTCTATTCTCTTACTCAGCTACTCGTGTCTATTCTCTTACTCAGCTACTCGTGTCTATTCTCTTATTCAGCTACTCCAGTCTATTCTCTTACTCAGCTACTCCAGTCTATTCTCTTACTCAGCTTCTCGTGTCTATTCTCTTACTCAGCTACTCCAGTCTATTCTCTTACTCAGCTACTCCAGTCTATTCTCTTACTCAGCTACTCCAGTCTATTCTCTTACTCAGCTTCTCGTGTCTATTCTCTTACTCAGGTACTCCAGTCTATTCTCTTACTCAGCTACTCCAATCTATTCTCTTACTCAGCTACTCCAGTCTATTCTCTTACTCAGCTACTCCAATCTATTCTCTTACTCAGCTACTCCAGTCTATTCTCTCACTCAGCTTCTCTTGTCTATTCTCTTACTCAGCTACTCCAATCTATTCTCTTTCTCAGCTACTCCAATCTATTCTCTTACTCAGCTACTCCAGTCTATTCTCTTACTCAGCTACTCCAGTCTATTCTCTTATTCAGCTACTCCAGTCTATTCTCTTACTCAGCTACTCCAATCTATTCTCTTACTCAGCTACTCCAGTCTATTCTCTTACTCAGCTACTCCAGTCTATTCTTTTACTCAGCTTCTCGTGTCTATTCTCTTACTCAGCTACTCCAATATATTCTCTTACTCAGCTACTCCAATCTATTCTCTCACTCAGCTTCTCTTGTCTATTCTCCTACTCAGCTACTCCAGCCTATTCTCTTACTCAGCTTCTCTTGTCTATTCTCTTACTCAGCTACTCCAATCTATACTCTTACTCAGCTACTCCAATATATTCTCTTACTCAGCTACTCCAGTCTTTTCTCTTATTCAGCTACTCCAATCTATTCTCTTACTCAGCTACTCGTGTCTATTCTCTTACTCAGCTACTCGTGTCTATTCTCTTACTCAGCTACTCCAGTCTATTCTCTTACTCAGCTACTCCAATCTATTCTCTTACTCAGCTACTCCAGTCTATTCTCTTACTCCGCTACTCGTGTCTTTTCTCGTACTAAGCTACTCCAGTCTTTTCTCTTACCCATCTACTCCAGTCTATTCTCTTACCCATCTACTCCAGTCTATTCTCTTACTCAGCTACTCCAATCTATTCTCTTACTCAGTTACTCCAGTCTATTCTCTTACTCAGCTGCTCGTGTCTATTCTCTTACTCAGCTACTCCAGTATATTCTCTTACTCAGCTACTCTTGTCTATTCTCTTACTCAAATACTCGTGTCTATTCTCTTACTCAGCTACTACAATCTATACTCTTACTCAGCTACTACATGTATAGTCTATTCTCTTACTCAGCTACTCCAGTCTATTATCTTACTCAGCTACTCGTGTCTATTCTCTTACTCAGCTACTCTAATCTATTCTCTTACTCAGCTACTACAATCTATTCTCTTACTCAGCTTCTCTTATATATTCTCTTACTCAGCTACTCGTGTATATTCTCTTACTCAGCTACTCTAATCTATTCTCTTACTCAGCTGTTCTAATCTATTATCTTACTCAGCTACCCGTGTATATTTTCCTACTCAGCTTCTTCAGTCTATTCTCTTACTCAGTTACTCCAATCTATTCTCTTACTCAGCTACTCCAGTCTATTCTCTTACTCAGCTACTCGTGTCTATTCTCTTACTCAGCTACTCCAATATATTCTCTTACTCAGCTACTCGTGTCTATCCTCTTACTCAGCTACTCGTGTCTATTCTCTTACTCAGCTACTCCAATCTATTCTCTTACTCAGCTACTCTAGTCTATTCTCTTACTCAGCTACTCGTGTCTATTCTCTTACTCAGCTGCTCGTGTCTATTCTCTTACTCAGCTACTCCAATTTATTCTCTTACTCAGCTACTATAGTCTATTCTCTTACTCAGCTACTCCAATCTATTCTCTTACTCAGCTACTCCAATCTATTCTCTTACTCAGCTACTCCAGTCTATTCTCTTACTCAGCTACTCGTGTCTATTCTCTTACTCAGCTACTCCAGTCTATTCTCTTACTCAGCTACTCCAATCTATTCTCTTACTCAGCTACTATAGTCTATTCTCTTACTCAGCTACTCCAATCTAGTCTCTTACTCAGCTACTCCAATCTATTCTCATACTCAGCTTCTCGTGTCTATTCTCTTACTCAGCTACTCGTGTCTATTCTCTTACTCAGCTACTCCAATCTATTCTCTTACTCAGCTACTACAATATATTCTCTTACTCAGCTACTCTTATATATTCTCTTACTCAGCTACTACAATCTATTCTCTTACTCAGCTACTCTTATATATTCTCTTACTCAGCTACTCTAATCTATTCTCTTACTCAGCTACTCTTATATATTCTCTTACTCAGCTACTCTAATCTATTATCTTACTCAGCTACTCCAGTCTATTATCTTACTCAGCTACTCCAGTCTATTCTCTTACTCAGCTACTCCAGTCCATTCTCTTACTCAGCTACTCCAGTCCATTCTCTTACTCAGCTACTCCAATCTATTCTCTTACTCAGCTACTCCAGTCCATTCTCTTACTCAGCTACTCCAGTCTATTCTCTTACTCAGCTACTCGTGTCTATTCTCTTACTAAGCTACTCGTGTCTATTCTCTTATTCAGCTACTCCAGTCTATTCTCTTACTCAGCTACTCCAGTCTATTCTCTTACTCAGGTACTCCAGTCTATTCTCTTACTCAGCTACTCCAATCTATTCTCTTACTCAGCTACTCCAGTCTATTCTCTTACTCAGCTACTCCAATCTATTCTCTTACTCAGCTACTCCAGTCTATTCTCTAACTCAGGTACTCCAGTCTATTCTCTTTCTCAGCTGCTCCAATCTAGTCTCTTACTCAGCTACTATAGTCTATTCTCTTACTCAGCTACTATAGTCTATTCTCTTACTCAGCTACTCCAGTCTATTCTCTTACTCAGCTACTCCAGTCTATTCTCTTACTCATCTTCTCGTGTCTATTCTCTTACTCAGGTACTCCAGTCTATTCTCTTACTCAGCTACTCCAATCTATTCTCTTACTCAGCTACTCCAGTCTATTCTCTTACTCAGCTACTCCAATCTATTCTCTTACTCAGCTACTCCAGTCTATTCTCTTACTCAGGTACTCCAGTCTATTCTCTTACTCAGGTACTCCAATCTATTCTCTTACTCAGCTACTCCAGTCTATTCTCTTACTCAGGTACTCCAGTCTATTCTCTTACTCAGGTACTCCAATCTATTCTCTTACTCAGCTACTCCAGTCTATTCTCTTTCTCAGCTGCTCCAATCTAGTCTCTTACTCAGCTACTATAGTCTATTCTCTTACTCAGCTACTCCAGTCTATTCTCTTACTCAGCTACTCCAGTCTATTCTCTTACTCAGCTACTCCAGTCTATTCTCTTACTCAGCTACTATAGTCTATTCTCTTACTCAGCTACTCCAGTCTATTCTCTTACTCAGCTACTCCAGTCTATTCTCTTACTCAGCTACTCCAGTCTATTCTCTTACTCAGCTACTCCAGTCTATTCTCTTACTCAGCTACTCCAGTCTATTCTCTTACTCAGCTACTCCAGTCTATTCTCTTACTCAGCTACTCGTGTCTATTCTCTTACTCAGCTACTCTAATCTATTCTCTTACTCAGCTACTACAATCTATTCTCTTACTCAGCTTCTCTTATATATTCTCTTACTCAGCTACTCGTGTATATTCTCTTACTCAGCTACTCTAATCTATTCTCTTACTCAGCTGTTCTAATCTATTATCTTACTCAGCTACCCGTGTATATTTTCCTACTCAGCTTCTTCAGTCTATTCTCTTACTCAGTTACTCCAATCTATTCTCTTACTCAGCTACTCCAGTCTATTCTCTTACTCAGCTACTCGTGTCTATTCTCTTACTCAGCTACTCCAATATATTCTCTTACTCAGCTACTCGTGTCTATCCTCTTACTCAGCTACTCGTGTCTATTCTCTTACTCAGCTACTCCAATCTATTCTCTTACTCAGCTACTATAGTCTATTCTCTTACTCAGCTACTCGTGTCTATTCTCTTACTCAGCTACTCGTGTCTATTCTCTTACTCAGCTACTCCAATTTATTCTCTTACTCAGCTACTATAGTCTATTCTCTTACTCAGCTACTCCAATCTATTCTCTTACTCAGCTACTCCAATCTATTCTCTTACTCAGCTACTCCAGTCTATTCTCTTACTCAGCTACTCGTGTCTATTCTCTTACTCAGCTACTCCAGTCTATTCTCTTACTCAGCTACTCCAATCTATTCTCTTACTCAGCTACTATAGTCTATTCTCTTACTCAGCTACTCCAATCTAGTCTCTTACTCAGCTACTCCAATCTATTCTCATACTCAGCTTCTCGTGTCTATTCTCTTACTCAGCTACTCGTGTCTATTCTCTTACTCAGCTACTCCAATCTATTCTCTTACTCAGCTACTACAATCTATTCTCTTACTCAGCTACTACAATCTATTCTCTTACTCAGCTACTCTTATATATTCTCTTACTCAGCTACTCTAATCTATTCTCTTACTCAGCTACTCTTATATATTCTCTTACTCAGCTACTCTAATCTATTATCTTACTCAGCTACTCCAGTCTATTCTCTTACTCAGCTACTCGTGTCTATTCTCTTACTCAGGTACTCCAATCTAGTCTCTTACTCAGCTACTCGTGTCTATTCTCTTACTCAGGTACTCCAATCTAGTCTCTTACTCAGCTACTCGTGTCTATTATCTTACTCAGCTACTCCAGTCTATTCTCTTACTCAGCTACTCCAGTCCATTCTCTTACTCAGCTACTCCAGTCCATTCTCTTACTCAGCTACTCCAATCTATTCTCTTACTCAGCTACTCCAGTCCATTCTCTTACTCAGCTACTCCAGTCTATTCTCTTACTCAGCTACTCGTGTCTATTCTCTTATTCAGCTACTCCAGTCCATTCTCTTACTCAGCTACTCCAGTCCATTCTCTTACTCAGCTACTCCAGTCCATTCTCTTACTCAGCTACTCCAATCTATTCTCTTACTCAGCTACTCCAGTCTATTCTCTTACTCAGCTACTCCAATCTATTCTCTTACTCAGCTACTCCAGTCTATTCTCTTACTCAGGTACTCCAGTCTATTCTCTTTCTCAGCTGCTCCAATCTATTCTCTTACTCAGCTACTATAGTCTATTCTCTTACTCAGCTACTCCAATCTATTCTCTTACTCAGCTACTCTAATCTATTATCTTACTCAGCTACTCCAGTCTATTCTCTTACTCAGCTACTCGTGTCTATTCTCTTACTCAGGTACTCCAATCTAGTCTCTTACTCAGCTACTCGTGTCTATTCTCTTACTCAGGTACTCCAATCTAGTCTCTTACTCAGCTACTCGTGTCTATTATCTTACTCAGCTACTCCAGTCTATTCTCTTACTCAGCTACTCCAGTCCATTCTCTTACTCAGCTACTCCAGTCCATTCTCTTACTCAGCTACTCCAATCTATTCTCTTACTCAGCTACTCCAGTCCATTCTCTTACTCAGCTACTCCAGTCTATTCTCTTACTCAGCTACTCGTGTCTATTCTCTTATTCAGCTACTCCAGTCCATTCTCTTACTCAGCTACTCCAGTCCATTCTCTTACTCAGCTACTCCAGTCCATTCTCTTACTCAGCTACTCCAATCTATTCTCTTACTCAGCTTCTCCAGTCTATTCTCTTACTCAGCTACTCCAATCTATTCTCTTACTCAGCTACTCCAGTCTATTCTCTTACTCAGGTACTCCAGTCTATTCTCTTTCTCAGCTGCTCCAATCTATTCTCTTACTCAGCTACTATAGTCTATTCTCTTACTCAGCTACTCCAATCTATTCTCTTACTCAGCTACTATAGTCTATTCTCTTACTCAGCTACTAAAGTCTAATCTCTTACTCAGCTACTCCAGTCTATTCTCTTACTCAGCTACTCCAGTCTATTCTCTTACTCAGGTACTCCAGTCTATTCTCTTACTCAGGTACTCCAATCTATTCTCTTACTCAGCTACTCCAATCTATTCTCTTACTCAGCTACTCCAGTCTATTCTCTTACTCAGCTACTCCAGTCTATTCTCTTACTCAGCTACTCCAGTCTATTCTCTTACTCAGCTACTCCAGTCTATTCTCTTTCTCAGCTACTCCAATCTAGTCTCTTACTCAGCTACTATAGTCTATTCTCTTACTCAGCTACTATAGTCTATTCTCTTACTCAGCTACTATAGTCTATTCTCTTACTCAGCTACTCCAGTCTATTCTCTTACTCAGCTACTCCAGTCTATTCTCTTACTCAGGTACTCCAGTCTATTCTCTTACTCAGCTGCTCCAATCTATTCTCTTACTCAGCTACTCCAGTCTATTCTCTTACTCAGCTACTCCAGTCTATTCTCTTACTCAGCTACTCCAGTCTATTCTCTTACTCAGCTACTCCAGTCTATTCTCTTACTCAGCTACTCCAGTCTATTCTCTTACTCAGCTACTCCAGTCTATTCTCTTACTCAGCTACTATAGTCTATTCTCTTACTCAGCTACTCCAGTCTATTCTCTTACTCAGCTACTCGTGTCTATTCTCTTACTCAGCTACTCCAATCTATTCTCTTACTCAGCTACTACAATCTATTCTCTCACTCAGCTACTCCAATCTAGTCTCTTACTCAGCTACTCCAGTCTATTCTCTTTCTCAGCTACTCCAGTCTATTCCCTAACTCAGCTACTCCAATCTATTCTCTTACTCAGCTACTCCAGTCTATTCTCTTACTCAGCTACTCCAGTCTATTCTCTTACTCAGCTACTCTTGTCTATTCTCTTACTCAGCTACTCCAATCTATTCTCTTACTCAGCTACTCCAGTCTATTCTCTTATTCAGCTACTCCAGTCTATTCTCTTACTCAGCTACTCCAATCTATTCTCTTACTCAGCTACTCCAGTCTATTCTCTTACTCAGCTACTCCAATCTATTCTCTTACTCAGCTACTCCAGTCTATTCTCTTATTCAGCTACTCCAGTCTATTCTCTTACTCAGCTACTCCAATCTATTCTCTTACTCAGCTACTCCAATATATTCTCTTACTCAGTTACTGCAGTCTATTCTCTTACTCAGCTACTCCAGTCTATTCTCTTACTCAGCTACTCCAATATATTCTCTTACTCAGTTACTGCAGTCTATTCTCTTACTCAGCTACTCCAGTCTATTCTCTTACTCAGCTACTCCAATCTATTCTCTTACTCAGCTGCTCCAATCTATTCTCTTACTCAGCTACTCCAGTCTATTCTCTTACTCAGCTACTCCAGTCTATTCTCTTCATGCTCAGTAAGGGACTACTCTCTATTATCGATGCACCTTCTCAACCCCAACAACCTTGATTTATTTATGCGAGCCAGGTATTATTATTAAAACCAATATGTACGCCTTGTTTTTACACTCTTTGTATATATGTATATACCATTTTAAAACCTCCTGTTTACTTTTTAGGCAGTATCCAGTCCACTCAACAGTCCGATTCATTTGGAGAACCCAGAATTCCAAACTAGATGGTACTTTAAATATTTCCTCGGAAAATGTAAGTGTATATAGTTCACTTCCGTTTGTAGCACCAAATATAAACATCGCCGTCATATTTCCTTACTCGGAAACTCTTTGAAAAAAGCTGAAACAGCCATTTTAATCTAGTTACTGAAAACAGAGAATATCGACACAAGGGTGCGTCAACATCATAATCTTATATAATCGCGTTATTGGTTGTGGTTTTTTTTATTATTTTTATCGACATTATAGAATATTGATTGCCTTAACGGCATCACCAGTCTGTGTGTCCCTTCAGATGAAGGCAATATATATGCTTTAACGGTTGGAACCCAGAGACTCTCAGATCGTGATATTCGATATGGAAGTCAAGAATCTGCACTTAGACTTGTTTTAGTGATAGTAATGGTTTGAATCAAAGTCATTAAAACCTATTTTTTAAACGAACAGACAAAAACAACAAATAAATGTATCGGATTTAATTGTTTTATCATCCCAACTAGCAACACTATATTCATTAATTCGGTTATTGACATTATAACACATTGTAGTTTTTTGGATTTACTGAACGTTTAAAAATATTAGTTATACACATGATTTTAGTTTATGGGTAGGTGTTGGAAGAGAGGAACTGGTTCAATAAGTAACAGCACGTGCTTTCTGTAAAGATAACTGTTACAGAAGTCGTTAACCCTGCATACATCGAGACAACAGAAAGGGTTCGAAATAGATGGTACAGTACACTGTACGTTTTACCCAAAAGAATGGATATCTTTGTTTTACAAATACCTATTACATGTAATGCCATATAATATTTGTATTTCAATATCAACAACGTCAGCCGGTACTTGTGTTTTCGTTAAAAGTTGTCGTTTGCGTTTGTTGTGATTACAAACTGTCACAACCTTGATCCTAACCTTTATATATTTGTATCGTAGTACACCAGAATTATGTGGGACTGGACGCTGAAAAGGAGTCGTACCTGTTGTCTGTCATAGTGACGGACGCTAACAATCATAACGTGCCCCAGTACCGGGCGATACTCTGGCAGAGGTCGGTAAGTCAGGGCGGGTCAACTGATGCACTCACGCCGGGCGATACTCTGGCAGAGGTCGGTAAGTCAGGGCGGGTCAACTGATGCACTCACGCCGGGCGATACTCTGGCAGAAGTCAGGGCGGGTCAACTGATGCACTCACGCCGGGCGATACTCTGGCAGAGGTCGGTAAGTCAGGGCTGGTCAACTGATGCACTCACGCCGGGCGATACTCTGGCAGACGTCGGTAAATGTAAGTCAGGGCGGGTCAACTGATGCACTCACGCCGGGCGATACTCTGGCAGAGGTCGGTAAGTCAGGGCGGGTCAACTGATGCACTCACGCCGGGCGATACTCTGGCAGAAGTCAGGGCGGGTCAACTGATGCACTCACGCCGGGCGATACTCTGGCAGAGGTCGGTAAGTCAGGGCGGGTCAACTGATGCATTCACGCCGGGCGATACTCTGGCAGAAGTCGGTAAGTCAGGGCGGGTCAACTGATGCATTCACGCCGGGCGATACTCTGGCAGAGGTCGGTAAGTCAGGGCGGGTCAACTGATACACTCACGCCGGGCGATACTCTGGCAGAAGTCGGTAAGTCAGGGCGGGTCAACTGATACACTCACGCCGGGCGATACTCTGGCAGAAGTCGGTAAGTCAGGGCGGGTCAACTGATCCACTCACGCCGGGCGATACTCTGGCAGAAGTCGGTAAGTCAGGGCGGGTCAACTGATGCACTCACATGAGTTGACAATGCCGCAAAGGTAAGCTGGTTAGTATCTAGTTCGGAATCAGTCTCGTACTTTTGCAAGACTTACGGTGCGTGTTATGCTGGGATAAGGTACATTATATTAGTTGCCGAGTTGCGCTGTGACAGAGGTCGGCAGACAGTATGACAGAGGTGGATAGAGGCCTACACATAATGTACAATGTATATGTGGTAAGATAGTGGAAGGTAAGTGAGAGTATTCTTTAAGGCAAGCGACGACTGTCAATATAATAACATCAACTGGAATCAGGCTTAATATACGACAAATGACTACCATAAATGGCACTTCATATTTCAATACTATTAGGGATGACAACCGCTCGTGTTATTATAGTTTTAATTTCTGTAGAGCTGTATAAGGTGTCGCAATATAACAATTCCGTACAAACGACAATCACGTGTTCTTCTGAAACGTCCAAGGTACAGTCAGCTAACAACCAGTGTTAGATTGTACCGTCATCAACAACTAGTGTCAGATTGTATCGTCATCAACAACTAGTGTCAGATTGTACCGTCATCGACAACTAGTGTCAGATTGTACCGTCATCAACAAATAGTGTCAGATTGTAACGTCATCGGCAACCAGTGTCAGATTGTACCGTCATCAACAACAAGTGTCAGATTGTACCATCATCAACAACTAGTGTCAGATTGTACCGTCATCGACAACTAGTGTCAGATTGTAACGTCATCGACAACTAGTGTCAGATTGTACCGTCATCGACAACTAGTGTCAGATTGTACCGTCATCGGCAACCAGTGTCAGATTGTACCGTCATCAACAACTAGGGTCATATTGTACCGTCATCAACAACTAGTGTCAGATTGTACCGTCATCGGCACCAGTGTCAGATTGTACCGTCATCGACAACCAGTGTCAGATTGTACCGTCATCAACAACTACTGTCAGATTGTACCGTCATCGACAACTAGTGTCAGATTGTACCGTCATCGACAACTAGTGTCAGATTGTACCGTCATCGACAACTAGTGTCAGATTGTACCGTCATCGACAACTAGTGTCAGATTGTACCGTCATCAACAACTAGTGTCAGATTGTACCGTCATCGACAACTAGTATCAGATTGTGCCGTCATCGACAACTAGTGTCAGATTGTACCGTCATCAACAACTAGTGTCAGATTGTACCGTCATCAACAACTAGTGTCAGATTGTAACGTCACCGACAACTGGTGTCAGATTGTATCGTCATCGACAACTAGTGTCAGATTGTGCTGTCATCAACAACCAGTGTCAGATCGTACCGTCATCAACAACTAGTGTCATATTTTATCGTAATTCCATAAAATAGCAGTTAAAACCACGATGAGGTGGCACAGTATTACACCCCAATACATCTGCCAGCGTCGAATTCATTCCGTTGATGTTCTGTAAATTTTGATGGAACATTGCTGGATTGATTTAAAACATTAAAACTTGAAAAGATAAATATCTTAAGAACTTCTTCTGAATAATCAGGAGTCCAATGGGATTTGGCCAATTGGTACCTGGAACGCATTGCTATAAATCCTCACTGCTACATACTTATGTTACGTATGTAAAATATTTCCAAAGTATTTACTTGGCAACAAGTACCTGTTCTTTAGAATTTCTGGAATAAATAGCATTGTCCTACTGTGAAGGTCACAGCGTTAAACTGAAGAAAAGCACAGTTAAACAGCATCGTCCTAATAACCAAGATACCAGGACCAATGGTATCTGGCTAGTGATTTCCTCAGTCTCGAATTGAAAGTAAGACAAACATCTATGTAATCTAGACTCCCAGTTCTCTTAATTGGCCCGTCAATAGTAGGACTCGCCATATGTATGCTACATACTACTATTGTAATAATATCTGTATATTAGGAAGCGTTTACTTCTATTAAATTCTCTCTATTCAATTCTCTAAGTGTCAAACTATACATGTATATTTCCTTTATGATTGAATCTCCAAGTGATCTTAGCCTTCAAGACTTCCATTCGACGGAATACATAATAAACAAATTGGATTGTATGATATCTATAATACAAAGTGCATACGTAAACTCTATACTAAATACGTTTATTGTGTCAACAATATACAGTGACACTGTAAAGAATTAGATTCGTATGTATTTGATTAAAGGATAATCATTCAATCAAGACCTCTGATAGTAAACGAACCAAGTAAGTGATGGAACCCTCGAAACAAATATTGAACGTGGTATAATACACTGAGCATCATCACCAACTGTCAATTTAAATCCGTCTGTAGACGATTTCACTAGCGTCTACCTTTATTTATATCCGTCTGTGACAATTTCACTAGCGTCTACCTACATTTAAATCCGTCTGTGACAATTTCACTAACGTCTACTTACATTTAAATCCGTCTGTGACCATTTCACTAGCGTCTACCTACATTTAAATCCGTCTGTGACAATTTCACTAGCGTCTACCTACATTTAAATCCGTCTGTGACAATTTCACTAGCGTCTACCAACATTTAAATCCGTCTGTGACCATTTCACTAGCGTCTACCTACATTTAAATCCGTCTGTGACAATTTCACTAGCGTCTACCTACATTTAAATCCGTCTGTGACAATTTCACTAGCGTCTACCTACATTTAAATCCGTCTGTGACAATTTCACTAGCGTCTACCAACATTTAAATCCGTCTGTGACCATTTCACTAGCGTCTACCTACATTTAAATCCGTCTGTGACAATTTCACTAGCGTCTACCTACATTTAAATCCGTCCGTACACAATTTCACTAGCGTCTACCTACATTAAAATCCGTCCGTATACGATTTCACTAGCGTCTGCCTACATTAAAATCCGTCCGTATACGATTTCACTAGCGTCTACCTACATTAAAATCCGTCCGTATACGATTTCACTAGCGTCTACCTACATTAAAATCCGTCCGTATACGATTTCACTAGCGTCTACCTACATTTAAATCCGTCCGTATACGATTTCACTAGCGTCTACCTACATTAAAATCCGTCCGTATACGATTTCACTAGCGTCTACCTACATTTAAATCCGTCCGTACACAATTTCACTAGCGTCTACCTACATTAAAATCCGTCTGTATACGATTTCACTAGCGTCTACCTACATTAAAATCCGTCCGTATACGATTTCACTAGCGTCTACCTACATTTAAATCCGTCCGTATACGATTTCACTAGCGTCCACCTACATTTAAATCTGTCAGTTTACGATTTCACTAGCGTCTACCTACATTTAAATCCGTTCGTATACGAGTTCATTAGAGCCTACATGTACCTACAATTTGACATGTACACGCTTCCACTAGCCTCAGACTTGTTTTGATCAACTGTTTTTGGCATTATCATACTCATTTGAATCGGCAGCGTATCTAACCTGCGCCTTATCGTGCAGCGATAACAATCACTTTCACCAGATTTACACATTAGCGGTACTTAAGTCTGGTTAACAGCACTCATCCTAATTAACTACAGATTACTTCAGCAACAACTCCCATTAGAGTCCTTCCTTATCCTATTTTGTACAATCAGAAATAAAATGTGCAAGCGTCAGACTTGATTTCTTCCATTATGATATAGCGTCTATGGGCACCCCCACCCCCACCCCCTCACACACACATTCTCTACATTTCTTCATACCTTAATTAGTGCCAGATTGATGATTTATCAATTGTATAAACAGTTTTGCTGTAATTACCACCATATACTGGTAGTGTATCTGGTTTCAGAAGCTTCCTTAGAAATGCGTTCAAGAAAACAAACCCAAAGGTCTGTCTGTAAAATTATCATTATCATATACACGAAGCTGTAAGGTCCAAGGTGGGGATGGAGTGCTATTTCATCCTGATTTCGTGAACTGATTCATTTTTCAGTAAAGGGAATAAAACCTAGATGATATCTGTAATGGAATATTTGAGTTCCCAGTTGAAGAATTTAGGTTTTACATCTGATGAATCTGTTCCGAATTTCCACGTCTTTTCAAATTGGAAAATATACTATTTGTTGTTACCTTCAATATACAGACGATCGGGAACCATTAGGTTGAGGAATGGAATCTGTATAATATATGTTATATTAGATGTATATGTGTGATTTTGTGTACAAACCTTTCATTGTTAGGGTGCCAAAAGAATCAGCCTTCCTTACAATCCAAACAAGCCGCAGACTGTCAAAGGTATCATCAGGTACGTACATCCCAAACGGACCAGTCAGGTAAATATCAAAGAAAACTCCAGTACGTAAAGATATCATCAGGTACGTACATCCCAAACTGACCAGTCAGGTAAATATCAAAGAAAACTCCAGTACGTAAAGGTATCATCAGGTACGTACATCCCAAACTGACCAGTCAGGTAAATATCAAAGAAAACTCCGGTACGTAAGGTATCATCAGGTACGTACATCCCAAACTGACCAGTCAGGTAAATATCAAAGAAAACTCCAGTACGTAAAGGTATCATCAGGTACGTACATCCCAAACTGACCAGTCAGGTAAATATCAAAGAAAACTCCAGTACGTAAAGGTATCATCAGGTACGTACATCCCAAACTGACCAGTCAGGTAAATATCAAAGAAAACTCCAGTACGTAAAGATATCATCAGGTACGTACATCCCAAACGGACCAGTCAGGTAAATATCAAAGAAAACTCCTGTACGTAAATGTATCATCAGGTACGTACCAGTCAGGTAAATATCAAAGAAAACTCCAGTACGTAATTGTATCATCAGGTACGTACATCCCAAACGGACCAGTCAGGTAAATATCAAAGAAAACTCCAGTATGTAAAGGTGTTATTCCATGGTTCACAAATCTGAACATTTTCACGTAACTTTACTAGTTCCTATATGTAGGCAGGCCTTCTGCTGTTTTAGGCGTGTGTGGGTGGCCTTGTAAAGACTGAGGGAAGTTATATTTCTAGTCTGTCATTAAATTGTATTTCTCATTTTATACGACCAATATCATTTTGTTTTTGCTATATGTCCTTACTTCTCCTATGGATATTTGATCTCGTTTTATCATATTTTAAAACTTTAGTATACTATACAAGTTTATTGTTTCTACGATATGCAAATTAATGTTGCCATGTACATTCTTGTAAATTGTATTTACAACTCAAATTCCGATTCGATGGAACCAGATTTTAAAAATATTCGCAAGTTTGGAAATATGTTATATCACAATTTTACTTTACCTATAAAATAGATGTATTCAATTTTTAATAAGAAAGACTGGCCATGGCTTCTATGTTTAGAAAAAATTAGGGAATACCAAGGCGCCAAAGAAACCTAATCAGAAGTCGAAATATATTTAACTAGAGACAACATATGGACAAAGTTAATATCTACACAAACACCGATGAAAAAGTACAAGAGAATAAGTCCAGGTGTTCCGGAAGGGTTAGCGTTTTCTGCTTAATCTGCCGCCATATAATCGTCCATAGTCTTGATCAAAATGCATCTATATTTAGTGTCATAGAATAACGAATCAACTGGAACATGTAAACACTTAACTTGGGGAAGTAGGGATGTAACTATCAAGAACGGGAAGTTCAAGCTTTGACTAATAACCAAATTGTAAACTTCATATGTCTCTCGATCCAAAACGTTTCTCGTATTGAAAACAAGTATAAACACAGGTCCAAAATTCAATTTTCACAGCCCTTTACGGCTGTATTCAATATGTTTCACAGCCCTTTACGGCTTTATTCAATATGTTTCACACCAACCCTTTACGGTTTTAGTCATTATGTCTCATAGCCATTTACGGCTTTATTTAATATGTTTCACAGCCCTTTACAGCTTTATTCAATATGTTTCACAGCCCTTTACGGCTTTATTCAATATGTTTCACAGCCCTTTACGGCTGTATTCAATATGTTTCACAACCCTTAACGGCTTTATTCAATATGTTTCACACCAACCCTTTACGGTTTTAGTCATTATGTCTCACAGCCCTTTACAGCTTTATTCAATATGTTTCACAGCCCTTTACAGCTTTATTCAATATGTTTCACAGCCCTTTACGGCTTTATTCAATAAGTTTCACAGCCCTTTACGGCTTTAGTAAATATATTTCTCAGATATCCCCTATCATTTTAAGGCTTTATTGTTCAATAATCTATAGTTCACAGATATTACATGTCGTGCTTCGATAGGAAAAGATTATCTCATGTCAATAGATAAAACATCAAATTAATTTTACATTTTTTTTTATTTGAAAGGTTGCGAATAATATTTCAGAATTTCACACACAAATACGCACACACATCAAACCACACGAACTTATAGCCAACACTGTATATTGTAGTTCTTAACACCGTCTTCAGGTTTAGTAGGTACAAACAAACGTGTTTGTGACAACTTTTGGTTGTATTATATAGTCATCTCTGCTGACATCCCGAACATGTTGATCCGATAGTGGCGACATAAATCGGCCGGTGTTAGATTGCTGAACTATACTAAATGTAGGAGACTCTTTAAGGAGTCATTAAGTTCCCCTGTCCCCACACAGTGACACTTACACTGTAATACCTTCTGATAATACGACCGACAAAGTAAATGTATAACAATATCTTATATCTACACACCTCGTCTGTTGATGTAGATAGGTTTATCATAAATAAATAATTGGTTTTGTTTATATCGAATTTTATGCTTATTTGCAGTCATTTTGATAACTCGCGGATAGACAAGGTACCCAAAGAACTGTTCGACCCTGAGATTCAGAAAGAACTGCTTGTACTAGAGGAACAGGAGGTGAGTACGACCGTAACCCACTACAGGCCCCGTATATCAAGGTGATATGACCAAATATAGAGGTACAGTATGACCAATAGGCCTCACTAGACTTACTGTATGAAGTACAATTTCATGTAGGCATGCTTGAGATAACCGTTATTGGCCTAACTAGACTTACTGTATGAAGTACAATTTGATCCAAATCAAGGTAGGCCTGCTTGAGATATCCTTTATAGCCCTCACTTGACTTACTGTATGAATTACAATTTAATGTAGGCATACTGGAGATAATCGTTATAGGCCTAACTAGACTTACTGTATGAAGTACAATTTGACCCAATTCAAGGTAGGCCTGCTTGAGATATCCTTTATAGCCCTCACTAGACTTACTGTATGAAGTACAATTTAATGTAGGCATACTGGAGATAATCGTTATAGGCCTAACTAGACTTACTGTATGAAGTACAATTTGACCCAAGGTAGGCCTGCTTGAGATATCCTTTATAGCCCTCACTAGACTTACTGTATGAAGTACAATTTAATGTAGGCATACTGGAGATAATCGTTATAGGCTTAACTAGATCTACTGTATGAAGTACAATTTGACCCAATTCAAGGTAGGCCTGCTTGAGATATCCTTTATAGCCCTCACTAGACTTGCTGTATGAAGTACAATTTGACCGAATGTAGGCTAACTATAACAACTACAGTTTGCCTCAAGGTAGAGACGTTGTAAAAGGTAAGTTTTTGCTCGTCGTTTGGCCTACTCTACAGGGATATTGTTGACCAAGTATGGCCACACTGTAACAAGTTAAATTGGTCGCTCTGTAGGCGCTTTGGTATGGTTGGCATTTAATAGTATATTTTCCCGCATGTCTGTATATTGGATGAAGGTAAGATTTTGATACCGTTAAGTTTGACCCCTTACAGATAATGATAAACTTGGTTAATTTGACCAGGCGTTGGCATAGTTAGGCCCATTCTACAATGTATGTACAGCTAAGCGTGGCCCTTTGCAGGCTTTACAAGTTTAATATGACCAACGGTAAGCATAAAACATTAATATAATTTTATTTTGTTTGAAACAAGCTTTTTCATTGGTTTAAAAAAAATATCTTATAAGCCCATAACGTAAAAAATGACGTCGCCGTTTATAACGTCGCTTTTGATTGGGTGATGCAGGAGCGTATTAATTTGAAAGATAATAGAGTCCATCAATAAAGGGAACTTTCGCAGGGTATAAATTAAATTATAAGGTTTAACTTAAATCTAATTTCTATGTTATGGGGTTATAACACCAAAAACCGCAATGTACTCTCCTCATAAACCGATTCGCGGTTTATTTAGAGTACACTCCGGTTTTTTGGGTTATACCTCTATAACGAAGAAATTAGATTCAAGTTAATCATTAATTAACATCATAACACTGTAGATTGAATGAAGTTAAGTCCATTCTATGATTATGTCTAATTGAAGTGTGACCCATTGAAGGTTTAATATTTCAGGTTGCTTTGACTAACCGTTTACACAATGCATTGGAATGTATGCTGTATTGAATTAACTTCAGTGCAGCACGCTAGAGTTGACCGTTTGTTTATGTATTGTGTAATAACGACATAGTTGCACGTAGAATTTCTGGAACCATTATTGAAGCTCTTTAAACGACTTTGTCGAAGCAGCATGACCTCTTGGTTGTCATTATCATTGACATGAAGGAACTCGATCTTGTATCAAACACAGGTTTAGGAAATGTATTTAGGTCAAATCAGCGTGGACAAACAGCAGGACATACTCTGTCGAAACTATGAGGTCCGACTACGATCTAATTACGGTGTAGCAGCATCAAAACAGCATTTCATATTATCAGGTTGTAACAGCGGAAATACAGCAGACTAGTAGAGTCAACGACATGACAGCGTGGAACCTCTGACATTGTGTACATTCTACAAACAACAACACTACATTCTACTAACGACACTACGTTCTACTAACAACAACACTACATTCTACTAACGACAACACTACATTCTACTAACAACGACACTACATTCTACTAATAACACTACATTCTACTTACAGCAACACTACAGTATACTACTAACAACACTACATTCTACTAACAACGACACTATATTCTAGTAATAACACTACATTCTACTTACAGCAACTCTACATTCTACTAACAACAACACTATATTCTACTTACAACACTACATTCTACTAACAACAACACTTCGTTCTACTAACAACACTACGTTCTACTTACAACAACACTTCGTTCTACTAACAACACTACGTTCTACTTACAACAACACTACATTCTACTAACAACACTACATTCTACTAACAACAACACTACATTCTACTAAAACAACACTACATTCTACTAACAACAACACTACATTGTACTAACAACAACACTACGTTCTACTAACAACAACACTACATTCTACTAACAACAACACTACATTGTACTAACAATAACACTACATTATACTTCCAACAACACTACATTCTACTAACAACAACACTACATTCTACTAACAACACCACTACATTGTACTAACAACAACACTACATTGTACTAACAACACTACATTGTACTAACAACGACACTACATTGTACTAACAACAACACTACATTGTATTAACAACGACACTACATTGTACTAACAACAACACTACATTCTACTTACAACAACACTACATTGTACTAACAATAACACTACATTCTACTAACAGCAACACTACATTCTACTAACAACAACACTACATTGTACTAACAACAATACTACATTGTACTAACAACACTAAATTGTACTAACAACAAAACTACATTCTACTAACAACAACACTATATTATACTAACAATAACACTACATTGTACTAACAACGACACTACATTGTACTAACAACACCACTACATTGTACTAACAACAACACTACATTGTACTAACAACAACACTACATTCTACTTACAACAACACTACATTCTACTAACAACACTACATTCTACTTACAACAACATTACATTGTACTAACAACGACACTACATTGTACTAACAACAACAATACATTCTACTAACAACACTACGTTCTACTAACAACACTACGTTCTACTAACAACACTACATTCTACTAACAACAACACTACATTGTACTAACAACAACACTACATTCTACTAACAACACTACGTTATACTAACAACACTACATTCTACTAACAACAACACTACATTGTACTAACAACAACACTACATTGTACTAACAACAACACTACATTGTACTAACAACACTAAATTGTACTAACAACAAAACTACATTCTACTAACAACAACACTATATTATACTAACAATAACACTACATTGTACTAACAACGACACTACATTGTACTAACAACACCACTACATTGTACTAACAACAACACTACATTGTACTAACAACAACACTACATTCTACTTACAACAACACTACATTCTACTAACAACACTACATTCTACTTACAACAACATTACATTGTACTAACAACGACACTACATTGTACTAACAACAACACTACATTCTACTAACAACACTACGTTCTACTAACAACACTACGTTCTACTAACAACACTACATTCTACTAACAACAACACTACATTGTACTAACAACAACACTACGTTCTACTAACAACACTACATTCTACTAACAACAACACTACATTGTACTAACAACAACACTACATTCTACTAACAACACTACATTGTACTAACAACAACGCCACTTTCTACTAACAACAACACTACATTCTACTTACAACAACACTACATTCTACTAACAACAACACTACATTCTACTAACAACACTACATTCTACTTACAACAACACTACATTCTACTAACAACACCACTACATTGTACTAACAACAACACTACATTCTACTAACAACACTACGTTCTACTTACAACAACACTACATTCTACTAGCAACACTACGTTCTACTAACAACACCACTACATTGTACTAACAACAACACTACATTCTACTTACAACAACGCCACTTTCTACTAACAACAACACTTCATTGTACTTACAACAACACTACATTCTACTAACAACACCACTACATTGTACTAACAACACTACATTGTACTAACAACAACACTACATTGTACTAACAACAACACTACATTCTACTTACAACGACACTACATTCTACTAACAACAACACTACATTCTACTAACAACAACACTACATTGTACTTACAACAACACTACATTCTACTAACAACACCACTACATTATACTTCCAACAACACTACATTCTACTAACAACAACGCCACTTTCTACTAACAACAACACTACATTCTACTAACAACAACGCCACTTTCTACTAACAACAACACTACATTCTACTTACAACAACACTACATTATACTAACAACACCACTACATTGTACTAACAACAACACTACATTCTACTAACAACAACGCCACGTTCTACCTATAACAACAACACTACATTCTACTTACAACAACACTACATTCTACTTACAACAACACTACATTCTACTAACAACAACACTACATTGTACTAACAATAACACTACATTGTACTAACAACAACAATACATTCTACTAACAACAACACTATATTATACTAACAATAACACTACATTGTACTAACCACAACACTACATTGTACTAACAACAACACTACATTGTACTAACAACAACACTACATTCTACTAACAACAACACTATATTATACTAACAATAACACTACATTGTACTAACCACAACACTACATTGTACTAACAACAACACTATATTGTACTAACAACACTTCATTGTACTAACAACAACACTACATTCTACTTACAACAACACTATATTATACTAACAATAACACTGCATTGTACTAACAACAACACTACATTGTACTAACAACACCACTACATTGTACTAACAATAACACTACATTGTACTAACAACACTATATTGTACTAACAACAACACTACATTCTACTAACAACAACACTACATTGTACAAATAACAACACTACATTCTACTAACAACACCACTAAATTGTACTAACAACAACACTATATTCTACTAACAACAACGCCATTTTCTACTAACAACAACACTACATTCTACTTACAACAACACTACATTCTTCTTACCACAACACTACATTCTACTTACAACTACACTACATTCTACTAACAACAACACTACATTGTAATAACAATAACACTACATTGTACTAACAACAACACTACATTCTACTAACAACACCACTACATTGTACTAACAACACTACATTGTACTAACAACAACACTACATTGTACTAATAACAACACTACATTCTACTAACAATAACACTGCATTGTACTAACAACAACACTAAATTGTACTAACAATAACACTACATTGTACTAACAACAACACTACATTCTACTAACAACACCACTACATTGTACTAACAACAACACTACATTGTACTAATAACAACACTACATTCTACTAACAATAACACTGCATTGTACTAACAACAACACTACATTCTACTAACAACAACACTACATTGTACTAACAACAACACTACATTCTACTAACAACACCACTACATTGTACTAACAACACCACTACATTGTACTAACAACAACACTACATTCTACTAACAACACCACTACATTGTACTAACAACAACACTACATTCTACTAACAACAACACTACATTGTACTAACAACAACACTACATTCTACTAACAACAACACTACATTGTACTAACAACAACACTACATTCTACTAACAACACCACTACATTGTACTAACAACGACACTACATTGTACTAACAACACCACTACATTCTACTAACAACACTACATTCTACTAACAACGACACTACATTCTACTAACAACGACACTACATTCTACTAATAACACTACATTCTACTTACAGCAACACTACATTCTACTAACAACAACACTACATTCTACTAATAACACAACATTCTACTTACAGCAACAATACATTCTACTAACAACAACACTGCATTCTACTTACAACACTACATTCTACTAACAACAACACTACATTCTACTAACTACAACAATACATTCTACTTACAACAGCACTACATTCTACTAACAACACCACTACATTGTACTTACAATAACACTACATTCTACTAACAACAACACCACTTTCTACTAACAACAACACTACATTCTACTTACAACACTACATTATACTAACGACAACACTACATTCTACTAACAACACTACTACATTCTACTAACAACAACACTATATTATACTAACAACAACACTACATTCTACTAACAAACGGTCAAAATATTTCTGCTCTAGAACACGTAATGGCAGATAGATTAAGATCTCTTGTTTTAATCATTCATATATTTTTGTATTTTGATATAGTAGCTTTGTATGATTTATTTGTTTTGGAAAGATATTTTAACTGTTAATTAATTATTAACAAAAATAAGATTGATGACGCCTAAACAAAATTTGGAGGCACGGTGGTCTAGTGGTAGGACGCCGGGCTCGTGATCGAAGGGTTGCGAATTCGAGTCCCGTTCATGGCACTTGTGTTGTATCCTTTTGGAAGATACTTTACTCTGCTTGTTCCAGTCTACCAGTCTACTCAGCTGTAAATGAGTACGTGGTTGGGTAGTGCTAGAAATTGCTAGATAATAATTTGAGGCGCTTTGAGGCGCCCTTTAAGGTCGTGATAAAGCGGTATATAATTACCCCGAATTGTTATTATTATTATTATGGGGTTTCGATAACAAAAAATGCCACTTGGAAATGTGCCTTCTCCTTGCCTTGCAATAAAGGATGTATAGCAAATATTAATATGAATGCATGCATGGTTCTGTTGGCTTCGATACTAATACTTATTGTACGTATGTATAATCAACATTACAGAACATCCATAGCAGTTCCACTCATAGAAACGTTGTTGACGTGGTTCTCACCAAGTGGTATTTTACAGACAGGTGGCAGATATCCGCGGTAGACAGCACGCTTAGATAAAGAAACTGATACGTGGTACTGCCACATAGCCATCATTTCGGTCCACCTTGTGTGGTACCAGATACGCGGCGTGGACCTTAGTAGGATACTGATTATGTCGCCCAGTGGTACATTACTGATCTGATGACATTGCCGTGTTGTAAAGATTAGAAAACGTTGCACCATCCTATGGTGAAAACATAGGGCAGATGGCATTACCTCCGGTTAAATAATAGCCGTATTACCCGCGGTATCGATTTTAGGTTGTGGGTATATATATATAGCACACATAAGCGTGCTGACTGTCCCCTTCTACTTACGTACTTATCCGCACACCGCCGGCTTTCAAACTCCAATTTCCTCTGTTATACGCCTAAGTCAGCTGCTGATAGGCGAGTCCCACACCACTTCTCAAAGCTAATTTGTTATCAAGTAAACCCTTAAAATGTATTTTTGTAAGCTCACACTATGTGCAAATTTGTCATATGTTTGCTCCAAAATAAATATTGATCTGCTCGGCTTTGTGATCTTGTATAAGCCGCAATATCTCAAGTAGGTCTCTCTTCAATCGGAAAATAGACAATCCGTTAACCGAGTATGTAAAAAATGTACATTCACTTGGACACCAAAGCTAAAATGCAAATCTTAAGTGATCCGTATCCATATGTCAGTAATTCCCGCGTGGACCGTCATATCATTCTCCATTGCTCTTCAGAGAATCGTCAACAAAACCATAATCTGAACACAAAATCGATTAAACTAGGGACAACATACGAAGGAAAGATTTACCCTGAAAAGTGAGAACTCGTACATTATTCTCAATCACAACCAGCAGGCTTACTAATGAACGTTAAAAAACGGCCACCTCCATATCATAAAAGTATTTCGCAATGAGATCAAGATGGCGACCATAAACAATGTTCATAGTCTTCATCGACCTGTATCTCTTGAATCCCGAATCCCGATGATTGCGATATTTAGAACAAGCCCTAGAACAACTGGGACAAATGTTGAAGAAGTAGGGATGTTAATAAATTTATATCAAGAAAGGGAAAATATACGATTTGAAAATAGAAATCGTCATATGTATCGTATAGCTTAGTAGTATGAACACGTATTATAAAAACAAAAATGGAGTGCTAAAGCGTCAACAGAATCATCATCCGGAACCCTTTAGAAAGTACAAGAAAATAAAAACTCTCAAATCCCTGTGTTGTAAGTTTGTTCGTCAGTAGCCGACATATATCACGAAAATATCGATGTCAAGAGCGAGCCCTGTTATAAAGAAACAACTGCGACATAGCTATAGGTTTGTGAAGCAGTGATGTTACTATCAAGGAAACGTTTATCGCAAAGCTTAATAGTATGACACGTAATATTATTGTAATATATCACACAATAAATTGACATGTAATATTGTTGTAATACATCACTCAATAAATTGACACGTAATATTATTGTAATATATCACACAATAAATTGACATGTAGTATTGTTGTAATACATCACTCAATAAATTGACACGTAATATTATTATAATATATCACACAATAAATTGACACGTAATATTATTGTAATACATCACTCAGTAAATTGACATGTAGTATTGTTGTAATACATCACTCAATAAATTGACACGTAATATTATTGTAATATATCACACAATAAATTGACACGTAATATTATTGTGATATATCACACAATAAATTGACACGTAATATTATTGTAATATATCACACAATAAATTGACATGTAGTATTATTGTAATATATCACACAATAAATTGACATGTAATATTGTTGTAATACATCACTCAATAAATTGACACGTAATATTATTGTAATATATCACACAATAAATTGACATGTAGTATTGTTGTAATACATCACTCAATAAATTGACACGTAATATTATTGTAATATATCACACCATAAATTGACATGTAATATTATTGTAATATATCACACAATAAATTGACATGTAATAGTATTGTAATATATCACACAATAAATTGACACGTAATATTATTGTAATATATCACACAATAAATTGACATGTAGTATTGTTGTACTATATCACACAATAAATTTACATGTAATATTGTTGTAATATATCACACAATAAATTGACATGTAATATTGTTGTAATACATCACTCAATAAATTGACATGTAATATTATTGTACTATATCACACAATAAATTGACATGTAGTATTGTTGTAATACATCACTCAATAAATTGACACGTAATATTATTGTAATATATCACACAATAAATTGACACGTAATATTATTGTAATATATCACACCATAAATTGACATGTAATATCATTGTAATATATCACACAATAAATTGACATGTGATACTGCAGTTGTAATTCATTGATGTGTGATATTGGAGGTAAACGACACTCGATTTATTAATTTGTGAAATTGCAGCAATAACGAAACCGGTATTCTAATTAAACATCACTCAATTAATTAAGATTTGTCATTCTAGTTTTACAACACTCAATTACATGAGTTTTTTTTTGTCATTTCTAAGTGCGTAATACTGGTGTGTCTAGGACAATACACCTATGATCGCTGTGGTTGTATTACACATCTGCCCATGCAATACAGCTACGGCGTGACGTCACAATGGTCCAACAATGACGTGACGTCGCGAATACAATAAAATCTTATTCCGAATAGAGAAAAAGGTGACGTGATGCAATTAAAACCTTTCACAATATTTCAACCGTGAACATTAGAAAGCTGATATTGTTTGTTCTGCACAGACATTGTTTGCAAATACGGGGCATGCTAAAGCTCGCTGACTGATTCGTTTTGATAAAAAAAAAGCTCAAGGGGAATGTCGAAATTTTAAAAATAGTAGCCAGTCAAAACGTATTTTCATGGTTTTTGAGCTTTTTTAGGTAGTTGAAATGAGAAGGAACATATCATTTCATGACCAAAAGTGTATGATAGGGAAATCCCACCATGGTACACCCCTAGTCACGAAAGAGTCTCATAATAAAACACTCAATTGTGTTGTATGTGATATTGAAACAAAATTACACATCACCGAATTGATACGTGATATTCTAATTATTCATCACTAAATTGATTAAGATATGATATTCTAGGCATACAACACTCAACTATTTGACATGTGATATCCTAGTTCTACAACACTATAAATCAACATGGGCTATTATAGCAATACAACATTCAATTAAAATAGCATGTGATATTGACTTTGCAAATAACTTACCCTAGCTATAACTTTTAATAATTTGGTCCTGTATTACTATTAAATGTAATACAACACAATGGGATTTATACACTGTTAGCATTATGATTTGTTAACTTGTTGCTTATACATGTAGCATGCATATCGGATAAGCATAAATATATGCTTGTTGTATTGCAGGGCTCAGTGAATTTCAAGTTCGGGGTGGTGTATGCTAAAGAAGGACAAACGTGTGACGACGAATTCTATAGTAATGGTATGTATATGTAATTATATAGTAATGGTATGTATGTAAATATATAGTAATGGTATGTATGTAATTATATAGTAATGGTATGTATGTAATTCTATAGTAATGGTATGTATGTAATTATATAGTAATGGTATGTATGTAATTATATAGTAATGGTATGTATGTAATTCTATAGTAATGGTATGTATGTAAATATATAGTAATGGTATGTATGTAATTATATAGTAATGGTATGTATATGTAATTATATAGTAATGGTATGTATATGTAATTATATACTGATGGTATGTATATGTAATTATATACTGATGGTATGTATATGTAATTATATACTGATGGTATGTATATGTAATTATATACTGATGGTATGTATATGTAATTGTATACTGATGGTATGTATATGTAATTATATAGTAATGGTATGTATGTAATTCTATAGTGATGGTATGTATATGTAATTATATAGTAATGGTATGTATGTAATTATATAGTAATGGTATGTATATGTAATTATATAGTGATGGTATGTATATGTAATTATATACTGATGGTATGTATATGTAATTATATACTAATGGTATGTATATGTAATTATATACTGATGGTATGTATATGTAATTATATACTGATGGTATGTATATGTAATTATATAGTGATGGTATGTATATGTAATTATATAGTAA
Organism: Mimachlamys varia; assembly: GCA_947623455.1. Lineage (NCBI taxonomy): Eukaryota > Metazoa > Mollusca > Bivalvia > Pectinida > Pectinidae > Mimachlamys > Mimachlamys varia. Next base: position 6,878,527 of record OX392529.1, read on the forward strand.
TGGTATGTATATGTAATTATATACTGATGGTATGTATATGTAATTATATAGTAATGGTATGTATATGTAATTATATAGTAATGGTATGTTTATGCTATGATATAGTAATGGTATGTATATGTAATTCTATAGTAATGTTAAAATACATAAGTATGTTTCTGCCTCCCTTGCACCCTAAGTCATAGTACAAGAATGTACTTATGTGTGAATATCAAGATATAACACTTCATAGACGTTTTTGAAATTGTGTCATTCGATTGCAAAGGAAATGTCAAATCTTACAATTCGTATTTGTTTTATTACTGTTGCAGAACAGGGAAATGCGGCATTTGATAAATTTCTGCGTCTCCTTGGAGAAAGAGTTAAATTAAAAGGATGGGGAAAATTCAAGGCAGGATTAGACGTAACATGTAAGCTGTATACATACATACATAATGAAAACACATCGCGACTAAGGTCAAATTGGTATTGTCTTCAGGGAAAAACTGATGGAAGCAAACAAGTTCTGAAGTTTGATAATTATATTTTAATTGCGCCATACTGAAATGGAAAACATATTGAGAGAATAAAGAATTACACACAACCTTGTAATGTGCTTGAATCCTCCTACAATAGTAACAAGGTCCATGCGTATTTAGTGAGCTAATTCCTTTACTGAAATGAACAGTTTGTAAACTTCCAGCTTAACGCGATTAAATTGTATTTATGTATTGGAAGCGATAACTATTTCTATTTGTGATGTTTTATCGATCTAAGCGTTGTTTGTTAGAGATAACCTATCTTGCAGTCATTACAAAGCTGTGTTGGATTTCGAACATAAGATGTTATTTCTATTGTTTACATCTATCACTCTATCGAAGTGTTGTTTCTATTATCCTTTACATGTGTCAGTTTAGCGATTACTGTGACTGTAGGTCTATCTGCCATGTTGTAGATGGATTCTGCTGTTGGTCTTTTATTGAGTTAATGTTTTTTTGTAATCGATAGCTGACTCGACGGGTGACGAGTCCGTCTATACGGTATACGAAGGCCATGAAATCATGTTTCACGCTTCAACATTGTTACCGCATTCCAAGGAGAACAAGCAGCAGGCAAGTGCACATATCTGTCATTGTCTTTCTGTCACGCGTAGTTATCTAAGGGAACTCACTACTATTCACTTACAAAGGCTATGTAAAGACGTCGATGTTATCTAAATCTCACTGTCTTCTCCTTTTGTTCGATTTTTCTAGTCTTAAGCAATGTCTTAACGAATGAGAGGACAAAATTTGATGATATTTTCTCTGATTTTTCCTACAAATGCCTAATAAGACAGATATTTCTTCAGCAAACACAAAAAGGGCCTCGTTTCTAAATAACAATACTACTTATTCACGATGTGTGTATTAATGGACTACTTTGTAATTTTACAGGATGCCGTTTTTAATAGTCTGTTTTGAATGTTCAAACATTCGTAATTGATAAAGATGTCCGACGGACAAATTTAGAACACATATCGAACCATGCAGGTCAGTGTAGACTATGGGCGAAGAATAAGACGACTATGGTGACCCATGGTGCCAAGGTCTATAATGACCATAGTGACAAAGATAACGGTCAATTTGGTGACACGGTTTATGGGGTGACCAAGGTGACAAACTTTACGATGACCATGGTGATAATCTTTATGGGCCTTGCTGTCATTAGATGTTATGTTGAACATGTTGATAAATGTAGTTTTGAGTGTGATAACAGCATTGCCCATGTGGCTTTGTTGTAATTATCGGTGATCTCGAGGTGAGAACGGGACTGAAGTTCTGAGCACATGACTCTCACTGTGAGTAACTGACCTGGATTTGACCTAGATTTATAGTGCGAGTGGAGTCGATGAAGCAGAGAACCCGAGCCCTTTCGAACAAAGATATCTTATTTGGTTGTACAATATCTGAATATGCTAAGACTGTGACATAAGTTTTGACTAGTTACAATAGTTTTGTTTGTGAGGTCCGTAACATTTTACTTTTTCACAACTCACCCAGGCCCGAAGGGCCAAGTGAACATTTATAATGGTGCGGCGTCCGTCCGTCCTTCATGCATTTCCTTATGTTCGTTCAAACGACTTCTTTTGAAATACGGAACGACCTAAAGACATCCTATCAGACTGGTAGCTTCCTGCGGACAAAATTAACTTTGAACTATTTTAATGGTCACAGAGATCAAAACCTTCAAACGATTTTTTTCTGAAAAACCAACTGACACAGAGAAAATGAAAATAGGAGGTACAAAAGTGTCAACAAATCAAACTCATTATCCGAATTCAAATCGATTTTACAGGGGGCAAAATCGAAATAAAGAGAAGGTTTGCATAGAAACCTATAAAAAACACAAGTGTATGACGAAACTATCGGTATTTCGAATAACGTATCATCTGCGATATGCAAACTCAATGTGTTTTGTAGATGCAGAGATTCAAGAAAGGGAAAGTTCACCATCGGATAGGCAAAGTCTTCACGTGAACTGTAGAACAGAGGCATGATATTCGGCTGGTAGATTTTTTGGAAGGAGCTGTACAAAGTTTAATAAAAACAAAAGTTTTGATTTGTTTTCTAGGTCACTGGGGTCAAATGTGTCAGAATGTTCCAACAACTTCTTCTGAAATACTGACAGGCCAGGATAATGATATTTGATTGGGAGTTCCTTAGGGAGGAGCTGAACAAATCTTTTCGAAAAATATTAACTTTTTTTGTACCTTTAGTGTCATAGGGGTCAAATACGTCAAACCTTTCAAACGACTTCTTCTGAAATACTGAACGGCCTAGAGATATGCTATTTGGCTGGCATCCTTCTTGGATAGAGCCACATTAGCATCTTGCCTATATTCAACTTAATAGGGTCGAATATGTTTAGATATTAACGTGTACTTTTGAATAACTCTGAGCTTGAGGTGAAGGACACGGCATACTCTTGTGCATCAGCTGCTTGCCTCGATCTCTGCTTGAACTGCGACCAACATGGACGGCTTACTACTGAGCTATACGATGTACATGATTGTTTCAGTTTTCCGATCGTGAACTTTCCATATCTCGATGGTTCGATATTCTAGGGCTTGCTCTGGGTATAGTGATTTTCGTTATCGATGTCGACTGCTAACGGGCAGATTTAGGGATTCAAGAGATGCGGGTTGATCAGAACTATAGGCAGGTTTTGTGGTCGCCCGCTTTGTCTCATTGGAAGATATTCTGTATCTTTGGGTGATGTAGGAATGCACGTTTTGGGGTGTGCTCGTTGGTGTGTTTGCTTGTGGTTGACAGTGATACTCGGTTCTCGTTTTGAGAACATGATGTTTGCTTGGATTTGACAAAGATTTACATGGCGGATGTCGTCGATGAAGCAGAAGACGCTTACTCTTTCGGAACACATGGTCTATTCTCTTGTGCTTTTACGAGAGTATCCATGTAGATCTTTCTTGTGTTCCTATTTTGCCTTTAGTTAAATCGATTTTTAGTTCGCATTATTGTTTTGTTGACGCTTTGGTATTCTCTGATTTTGTTCAGACCATTTTAGTGTTACGAGTATGAGATAGTACTGGGTGAGTGATGCAGGTCCATTTGACCTTTTGACTTAAAATGCAGCATTGTGTAAAGGTAATTAATGTAGATTGTTTTACTCTGTTTTGTAGGTGGAAAGGAAGCGTCACATCGGAAACGATATTGTAAATATTATATTTTATGAATGTGACTTGAAATCATCTGCAAGTTTTAAACCATCGATGATGAAAACACGATTCACACGTATCCTTTATTGCCGGGGAGTGCATCTTCTGTTCGTATGTTGGGATTGTTTTCATTCACTTATACAAATATTCCTGATGTTTTCCGTCACAAGACAAACAGAAGATACTAGCCAATATGTTTTGTTTCTGTCATCAGACGTTATTTTAAGGGTATGCATCAATGACTTGAACATCTTAGGAGAGATTCATGCTTGCATGTTGTTTTGTTTTATCATACGATATTAATACAATTTCTAGGAATTTATCAGTCATTTTCATTTGAAACAAACATTATCAAAAGTTGCCCCGAATTTCCCAAACAAATGATCCCCTTAACACCTCTATCAGACATATTTGCTTTAGTGACCCACATAAAAGAAGATGACACATACCGGTAAGTAAATACTTTGGTTTTATGAAGACACTTGCTATTCTGCGTTAACGTTGAATATATCTATGATTTTAATTTATATACTACACTTACTTTACATTGTCTGAACAAGCAGCAGGATATAATTTAGTTTGTCAATTAACGCTTTGTCTGAACAAGCAGCAGGATATAATTTAGTTTGTCAATTAACGCTTTGTCTGAACAAGCAGCAGGATATAATTTAGTTTGTCAATTAACGCTTTGTCTGAACAAGCAGCAGGATATAATTTAGTTTTGTCAATTAACGCTTTGTCTGAACAAGCAGCAGGATATAAGCTAGTTTGTCAATTAACGCTTTGTCTGAACAAGCAGCAGGATATAATTTAGTTTGTCAATTAACGCTTTGTCTGAACAAGCAGCAGGATATAATTTAGTTTGCCAATTAAAGCTTTGTCTGAACAAGCAGCAGGATATAATTTAGTTTGTCAATTAACGCTTTCACAGGCACATATTGAGCAAACATCTGCATGTACCGACTTCATTTTAATTGCCTGACTTGTTCCAAAGACAGCTACGCACTCTCCAATTGTATGTCTAAACAAGAGTATAGGTTCTGAACAACAAAATATACAGCATCCATTCAGTTCGTACTAACCACTTAAACCGCAAGACATGCCTCAATAGGAGATACAACAAAAAACCATGCGATGTATAGAATAAACAAGGTGCATACTTGTACCAATATTACCCTGGAAACATGTATAAACACCATACATATACAGTGTACTCTCGTTATACCGCCACCTTTCGTCCACGGCAATTATGGCGGTATAACGAGGGTGGCGATAGTATCGAATTATGAAAATTATAACCATGAATTAAATTGCATAATATATTGCATTTCCAACATTTTGTTAAAAACAAGCTGAGTATTATATCGTCATATAGATCTACATTGGTACATATTTTTATCTGAAAATAGTTATTGATTTGTTTTGCCGCATGCCATTCCAAATGGAACACTAAAGAGTTCCTCGATCTCCAAAAGCAGGACAATATGGCGTTATCGTCAAGGGAAATATATAGCGATTCGGGGGTTGTTATTTTAAAAGGTGTGGCGGATGGTGGTATGCGAGGGTGGCGAACTTAACGAGGGAATTATATAGGACAGAAATCCGTTCTAGAGGTTTAGGTGGCGGTATGCGAGGGTGGCGGTAGATTCGGGTACCGCTAGGTCGAGGGTACACTGTATACAAACTAAATACTGTACAACAAGACAAGGTGTTAAGTATCCCATGTTGTAACGTTCCAGACTACACGTGTACTCGGAAGAATCAGTACCATTATTCGGACCACCATTGCCCACACCACCAGTGTTTTATGACCATCAGGAGTTCAGAGATTTCCTTCTTGTCAAACGTAAGTTGATTTTCTATTAAACTCATATGTTTCTATCAGGAACAGTATCTAAAAGGAATAAATTGTCAGCTAATATTGGATATACATACAGGTATATTGCCACCTGGAAAATATAAGGACTTTCTAGCAACATGATAGACCAGAATAAAGATGAAATAGTATGTTAATTATTTTAGTGTACATGAAATAATGTTTCGTTGGTGTTAACTTATCTTCGAGTGTATGAAATAATGTTTCGCTGGTGTGGCTCATTTACGTGTGTTAACAAATAATATGTTACTTCGTTGTTGATTTTTTATATGATGTAAATGTGAGCAATGCCAATATGGAATTGTCTGCACGCATGCATTCAGAAAAAAATTCGATGTTTGAATTATAGCATGGAGTTTACTGATGTTTACTCATATATTAGCAGATAACATTTTGGTATTGACGAACTCACATGCAGATACTGCTTCTGTTAATGCGTCTTTAGAAACTAGAATGTTGAAAATAATTTTATATTTACAACTTTACATATAAAGGTTATTAATTATCACTAAACATACATATAAGATAGATACTAGAAATGGCATTTTATAGATTACCTTTGGGTGTTTACTCACTTGATGTTAACCATGCACATTTTAACCTTGCACATTTTAACCTTGAACATTTTAACAATTTACATTTTAACCATATACATTTCAATCATGTACATTTTAACCATAAACATTTTAACCATATACACGTTTACCATGTACATTTTAACCATTTGAAGTTAAACATATACATTTTAACCATGTACAGTTTTTCCATGTACATTTTAACCTTTTACATATGTAAATTTTAACCTTGTTCATTTTAACCTTATATACTTCAACCATATACATATTTTAACCATATACATTTTAACCATGTGCTTTTTAACCATATACATTTTAACAATTTACATTGAAACCATATACATTTAAACCATGTATATTTTAACCATATACATTTCAACCATATCACTTTTCCCATGTACATTTTAACCATGTATATTTTACCATATAGATTTTAATTATGTATAATTTAACCATGTACATTTCCAGTCATCAACGGAGAGAAAGCAGCTGTAAACAACCCACTGTTCGCTCAGAAAAGGGAAAGAACTCTTGAAATGTTAATCAAAAATATCTACCAAGACTACATGACTGAGTCTAATAAGGTAAAATGCAAGCCCTAGATAGATATTAATGAAGGTTGTTAAAAAAGTAATAGTGATGAAGGATTAATTAATAAATGTACATAAACAGTAGTGAGGGATTGTTAAAATACACAAAGTGAGGACTAGATGGATGGATTTTGACGTTAAAATGAGGAAGAACCTACATTTGATCATGTTAGAATTGAATTTTCGATAAAGATCATAAGAACTAGCATTGTCACAAAGTAAACTATCAGGTCTTGAAAAGTAGCAGAGAATGGTAGCAAGGAAAAGAGTATTGTTATATAGGGGCTAGATGTGACAGGAATATAGTATTGTTATATAAGAGCTATGTGTGACAGGGATAAAGTATTGTTATATAGGGGCTAGGTGTGACAGGGATAAAGTATTGTTATATAGGGGCTAGGTGTGACAAGAATAAAGTATTGTTATATAGGAGCTAGGTGTGACAGGAATAAAGTATTGTTATGTAGGAGCTAGGTGTGACAGGAATAAAGTATTGTTATATAGGGGCTAGGTGTGACAAGAATAAAGTATTGTTATATAGGAGCTAGGTGTGACAGGAATAAAGTATTGTTATGTAGGAGCTAGATGTGACAGGAATAAAGTATTGTTATATAGGAGCTAGGTGTGACAGGAATATAGTATTGTTATATAGGAGCTAGGTGTGACAGGAATAAAGTATTGTTATATAGGAGCTAGGTGTGACAGGAATATATTATTGTTATATAGGGGCTGGATGTGACAGGAATAAAGTATTGTTATATAGGAGCTAGGTGTGACAGGAATACAGTATTGTTATATAGGAGCTAGATGTGACAGGAATAAAGTATTGTTATATAGGAGCTAGGTGTGACAGGAATAAAGTATTGTTATATAGGAGCTAGGTGTGACAGGAATACAGTATTGTTATATAGGAGCTAGATGTGACAGGGATACAGTATTGTTATATAGGAGCTAGGTGTGAATCAGCTATTGTGTAAAGGGTACAGTTGTATACTACACAGGGGTTCTTTATGCGTGTGTACATGCCCATATTTGCATTATTACATTTAATGTTATTATGTAACATTGATATCTTGTTTCAAGCCAATATGGCCTCTTATTTGTTAATTCACAACAAGCATTATTTCGTATTGTAGGCGTTAATCCCCCCTAGCTACCGGGTTAGTAGAACAGGTTGTTCATGCTACAGGACTCATTATCTATCTGACGCTTGTCTGCTGACTGAATACGCATGTTACACATGTATACATCCATGATAGGTTGAAACAAAACAATTTAAATTGACCCTAACCATAAGTCGTAAACAATGGTTACTGCTAACTAGATATGATTACCTAATTTAAATTCAGTTCAACTCAACGACTTTTGTCCAAATGTAAACTTGGGTCCAGGTTTTGTATATAATTAAATTATTGACTAAAGGCATGCTTTAATTAACTAACTGCATAGCGTTGTCTCGATTTGATGATAATATTCTAGACGCACTAGGTCATGATTTCTGTCTAACTTTGCATGACATGTACCAATGAACCTGCCATTGTAAATCTTATTCCTCTTGTTCTTGATTTCACTTGATGACTGCATTCTGCTCTATGCTTACAAACTTAATCGTTACGGTAAGCCCTATCCTAACCCAAACTGAAATATAACGTACATGTTTATCTTAATTAATGTATTTAAAGTCCTATGAATATGAAACAAACTAGAATTATTGTTCGTTGTTATGGTAATGTAGGGTGGTCGGGTGGTGAAGTGGATAGCGCACTTGCCCTTTCACCAAGGCGGCCGGGGTTTTGTTCCCCGACCGGACGTGAAATGGTATGGTGTCACCAGCCCGACCACGTTGGTTTTCTCCGGTTACTCCGGTTTCCTCCTACAATCAGACCCTTTGCGCGTAAACATCCGTACCAACAAGAGTGATTACTATAAGTTGCATAACTTGTTTCATAATTGTTGTAAAATTTAAAAAGTTTGCATTTATTTGGTAATGTAGCAATTGTGTACTCTCGTCTTTATCATGACATGGCATATCGTACAGAACACGCCCTCTCGTTTAACCATATCATAATAAGCAATCAATTTATCACCCTTTTTGTACCGTATTATAATTAACAATAATACTGTATGTATATACTGCATTGTAATATTAATAAACAACCTTTTATCTGTATCATCTTATAATATAAAATTTAGTTCTAATTTACGTTAATAAATGATTTAAATCATTTTGCTGTCTGACTTCGTGGAAAGGCAAACGGGAAAATAAGAGATATACTATTACGATCCATTGCACGGCACGCAATTTGTCTCCATGCCAATCTAGGAGTACTACTGTTATGCTTACATATCTAATTCATATAGTTTTCAGCACACACTTGCCATATTAGTGATTTGAATAATCTTTTGATATTTGTCTAGCTTTACAGAAGAGCATTTAGTGACGTCATTCAGGACACGCACAGTACCCGTCACAAAGAGGATGCGAGGCGGGTGGAGTTTGTCAGAGTTGGACAGGTAAGTTAAGTCCTGCAGTAACGTGTACGTACAATAAACATTCGGTTATGTGTAAAGACGTCATGACGTGTGTGGGGTCAGTACATAGTTGTAGTAGTACAGCGAGAAAAGTCGGTATATGTTATATGTGTACGTTCATAGTTATACAGTGAAAAAATCGATACGTATGTGTACAGTTTATGCGTACATGGTTGTACAGTGTGTACGTACATAGTTGTACAGTGTGTACGTACATATTTGTACATTGGAAAAAGTCGGTATAAACTGGTACAGTGTGTATGCATACAGTTGTACCGTGTGTACGTACATGTACATAGTGTATCAGTAAAATAGTTAAAGTCAATACAAAATGGCACAATAGTGGCTTTGTTAGGCAGGCTGAGGTTTAGTATAGTAAGACGGTCGTCAGCTGTACAGGGAATAAGGCTATGTTATGATACCGTGTTATCTTAATTTGTTTTCGTATATTTTTGTAGGGTATACAGGGTCTGTATATGTAAACACAAATATGATAAGTACACATATCAGTGAGGTTTGTTGGCGTATACGTTATCCATTTAGTGATGTTTGTTTGAATGTGTTTTTACAGGAATATGTAAAGTATCATTGTATTGATAGATAAAATTTATAGCAATGAATGTACGTACAATTGACTATGCTATCGGATAAAGGTTTTTTCTGTTGAATAAACTACAGTCTATTGAATACTTTATATATGTATCTATTCTTCAACAGACACTTAAGCTCAAAACAATAATCAAAGGTGATGCCCCAACGAGTTTGGTTACTACTGGGATACTTAAAAGAGAGGTATGTAGAATACATGTCAGCATAAAAACCCTAACAGTATACCAAATATTGAAAGAGAGGTATGTCAGATTGTCACCAAATAGCCGGATCATAACCTTTCAAGAGAGGAATGTCAAATTATTTTTGCCGTGTAACTCTAATATTAAAAAGGTCGGTACACATGTATCAAAATTTGACGCCGTATAGTCCTAATTCTAGTGCTAATACTAACCTTAAAAGGGAATATATGTCAAAATGCCGATGTCTGTGTTGTTTGTATAGATGTGAATTAATTTTCTCTGCTCAGCCGAATAAAAAATCCATAACGTCATTTCAGTAATAATAAAAGCGAACATTGTGTCTCGTAAAAATATTATATAGATGACGCTTACTACAGAAATGTTTTATTGTAAGCTGATGGGATTACTTGACATAGCATGTAACTAATGTCATGCAACAACGGGTCCATCTCGTAACTAGAGGTGGAAACATAGTCGGCGAATATGCAGTTAAGGTTTCGGGTTGACTATAGGTAACATTGATTAGCACTCCACCATCCGAAATATGTAGTTGCATACTGAATCGTGTCGATCAAGGTTAGGTATTTGGCAGAAAACGTTGGGCTTGTAACCATAGTTCGCCGCAACGTATGTTATAGTCAGGGCAAGGTCATATATCAAATCAAAGGTCAAGGTCAGCTACCTTGTTCTACTTTATACTACCCTGCCCAAGCACACTGCATGCCAATTGTGGTTAATACAGGTAAAATGGTATATAATATATTCCCTTGACAAATGTAATGACGATCTGAAAGAAACACGAACAATTGTAAAAGTTGAGGTAGACAGACAACCACATCAATTACCATGTAGCAAATACATTTGGTAAGGGTAATCATATACCTACGCTACAAATAAACCGAGGATGGGTAAGGGCCCGGGTAAGCACACACCAATTAATATTTCTAGAAAACACATACAGTAGTAAAAGGCGGTAGTAAACACATACCCATGACGATTTCAAGGACATGAGTAGTGCTAAAGTCTAGGGTAAACACACACCAAGGAAGATTTCTTTTTTTTTTTTTTTTTTCAAGATTTCAATGAACCAGAAACAATGCTCAAGGTCTAGGGTAAACACACACCAAGGAAGATTTCCAGGAAACACATACAGTGCTAAAGGTCTGGGGTAAACACACACCAAGGAAAATTTCAATGAACCACATACAATACTAAAGGTCTGGGGTAAACACACACCAAGGAAAATTTCCAGGAAACACATACAGTGCTAAAGGTCTGGGGTAAACACACACCACGGAAGATTTTAAGGAAACACATACAGTGCTAAAGGTCTAGGGTAAACACACACCAAGGAAGATTTCAAGGAAACACATACAATGCTAAAGGTCTGGGGTAAACACACACCAATGAAGATTTCCTGGAAACACATACAGTGCTTAAGGTCTAGGGTAAACACACACCAAGGAAGATTTCCAGGAAACGCATACAGTGCTAAAGGTCTGGGGTAAACACACACCAAGGAAGATTTCATGGAAACACATACAATGCTAAAGGTCTAGGGTAAACACACACCAAGGAAGATTTCCTGGAAACACATACAGTGCTAAAGGTCTAGGGTAAACACACACAAAGGAAGATTTCAAGGAAACATATACAGTGCTAAAGGTCTGGGGTAAACACACACCAAGGAAGATTTCATGGAAACACATACAATGCTAAAGGTCTGGGGTAAACACACACCAAGGAAGATTTCCTGGAAACACATACAGTGCTAAAGGTCTAGGGTAAACACACACCAAGGAAGATTTCCTGGAAACACATACAGTGCTAAAGGTCTGGGGTAAACACACACCAAGGAAGATTTCAATGAACCACATACAATGCTAAGGTCTAGGGTAAACACACACGAAGGAAGATTTCATGGAAACACATACAGTGCTAAAGGTCTGGTGTAAACACACACCAAGGAAGATTTCAATGAACCACATACAATGCTAAGGTCTAGTGTTAACTTACACCAAGGAAGATTTCCAGGAAACACATACAGTGCTAAAGGTCTATGGTAAACACACCAAGGAAGATTTCAATGAACCACATACAATGCTAAAGGTCTAGAGTAAACACACACCAAGGAAGATTTCAAGGAAACATATACAGTGCTAAAGGTCTAGGGTAAACACACACCAAGGAAGATTTCAAGGAAACATATACAGTGCTAAAGGTCTTGGGTAAACACACACAAAGGAAGATTTCCAGGAAACATATACAGTGCTAAAGGTCTGGGGTAAACACACACCAAGGAAGATTTCCAGGAAACACATACAGTGCTAAAGGTCTTGGGTAAACACACACCCAGGAAGATTTCAAGGAAACACATACAGTGTTAAAGGTCTGGGGTAAACACACACCAAGGAAGATTTCATGGAAACACATATAGTGCTAAAGGTCTTGGGTAAACACACGAAGGAAGATTTCAAGGAAACACATACATTGCTAAAGGTCTGGGGTAAACACACACCAAGGAAGATTTCAAGGAAACATATACAGTGCTAAAGGTCTAGGGTAAACACACACCAAGGAAGATTTCCAGGAAACACATACAGTGCTAAAGGTCTTGGGTAAACACACACCCAGGAAGATTTCAAGGAAACATATACAGTGCTAAAGGTCTGGGGTAAACACACACCAAGGAAGATTTCCAGGAAACACATACAGTGCTAAAGGTCTTGGGTAAACACACACCCAGGAAGATTTCAAGGAAACACATACAGTGTTAAAGGTCTGGGGTAAACACACACCAAGGAAGATTTCATGGAAACACATATAGTGCTAAAGGTCTTGGGTAAACACACGAAGGAAGATTTCAAGGAAACACATACATTGCTAAAGGTCTGGGGTAAACACACACCAAGGAAGATTTCAAGGAAACAGATACAGTGCTAAAGGTCTGGGGTAAACACACATCAAGGAAGATTTCAAGGAAACACATACAGTGCTAAAGGTCTGAGGTAAACACACACCAAGGAAGATTTCCAGGAAACACATACAGTGCTAAAGGTCTGGGGTAAACACACACCAAGGAAGATTTTCTGGAAACACATACAGTGCTAAAGGTCTGGGGTAAACACACACCAAGGAAGATTTCAATGAACCACATACAATGCTAAGGTCTAGGGTTAACTTACACCAAGGAAGATTTCCTGGAAACACATACAGTGCTAAAGGTCTAGGGTAAACACACACCAAGGAAGATTTCAAGGAAACACATACATGTAGAGTGGTTATAGGCGGTAGTAAACATATACCCATGACGATTTCCAGACATCCCTAGCGTTAAAGGGCTGGAGTAAGCATACGCCAATTCATATTTATAGAACACAAATACAGTGATAAAGAGCTGTTGTAACCATAACTCAGTGAAGATGTCCAGGAGATGTGTTCATCTGTAATGATTGTGAAAGACATGCGTTTAGTTTTCAATAACACAAGTATATTTTGTAAAGTGTTGAGGTAATAAAACGCTTCTGTGAAGATTGCCCAGTAGCTCGCACAAAGGTGCAAAGGTCAAGTGTAAAGATCAGTAGATTTCGTTTGAAAAAAAAAAATTAGAGAATGCTAAAGCGTCAACAAAACCATAATCCGAACTTAAAATCGATCAAAATTCGTCTGCCTCACCGACGACACCCGCCATGTAAATCTTTGTCACATCCATGTACACATCAAGTTCTCAAAACGAGAACTGAGTATCATTGTCAATCACAACAAGTAAACACACTAATGAGCATACTCAAAAACGTCAATCTTCATATCACTTAAAGATACAGAATATTTTTCAATGAGACAAAGATGGCGACCATAAAACTTGTCCATACATGTAGTTCTGATCAACCTGCTTCTCTCGAATCCTTGTGTTGTTAGTTTGTTTGTCAGCAGTCGACATCGATCACGAAAATTACGATACCTAGAGCAAGCTCTAGAATATCGAATCAACTGTGACTTATAAACACCATAAATTGGAGAAGCAGGGATGTTTCTATCAAGAAATGGAAAGTTTACGATCAGAAACTTGAAATCATCACGTTTATCGTATAGCTTAGTAGTACGCTGTCCATGTTGGTCGTAGTTTAAGTGGAGATCGAGGTATTCAGCTGATGTAGAAGAGTATGTTGTGTTTTTTATTTCAAGTTCAGAATGTTATATACATGTACGATCGACGTGGTCAGCAAACTTCTTGTTGTTTATAGACAACACGTCGTCGATATATCTGAAAGAGAAATTAAAAGTTTAAGAAAGTTGTAAAAATTATAGAATATCAAATGTATGTCCATACTGCCAACACTAATGTAACATAAATTGAAGCTTTTTGACGAAGAATGATCACATGAGATTTTATCAAAGAAGTACATTTCTTGTAAACGACTTCGTTTAATGGTAACTAGCCCTACTGTATTGACCTTTGTTTGGGGTGAAATGTTTCTCATTTGATTTAGTGTTCCAACATTCCCGGCCTTGTGGATAAATGTTGCATTTAGATAGCGATGTGCCTTGATAATTCTTACTTAGAGTTGTTTTTATTCATTATTTCTCCCAAACAAGATCGGAGGAGGGCGTATTAACTACTGGGGAAATGTCAGTGTTCTTATCAAATTATAAATGGTTAATAATGCAGGCCTTATTGATTTTATCCTGTTGTCTTGCAGCCCTGGGAACCACAACAAATATACATAGATTTCCATCATCATATTCATTGCGGTGATTCATGGGGTAAGTCTCTCTCCTTTACTATCTCACTATGACTGGTACAAAATGATCTGTAAACACAATTACATGTACACACAATTTAAATATAAATGTTTCTTTCTGATGAAATATTTGTTGAACAGTTGGTTTTTACAGGGTATTTTATGTTATAGGCGACAAATTGGTGCTTGCGACGGATGCAGGAACAGTGGTGCTAGAAGGTAAGGGTTTCCAAATATATCTTTATAGGTTTGAAATGATCAGGTGGGGTCGCTGTTGTTATGTGTTACATTGGATTATATCTTAAATGTGTTGAATTAACTCCATGTATGTGACTTATGCACGACTTGCCCAGGTCTGTTATATTTACCACTTATATAATCTACCCATTATTGGGATTGTGTACGCTCCTCTCGGAGGAGGTTTATTTGACTTTTCAAATAAAATGTAGGTTTTGAGAACAAATAGTAAGTCATGATCATTAATATATAACTCGATGGGCGTTCGATAAAACCTGCAGCAGGTCAACTGCAGGAGATGTTAATCAAGAAATGTTGATTGTTAACGAGAACGGTAACGGAGGAGAAACCTTGATTTGGTGCTTGTCTTATTTGTATCTGTTATTGTTGAGTAAGATGCGCAGTATAATGTGATATGTCATTTTGTTGAAAAACCAACCCGCACATTTATTGAAATGTTCTGTGTACTTCTGTATGTCTTTCTTTCAGAGGGTTTGCCTCCCAGAACAATATTTGACAAGACAGTGCTAGTCAAACAACTGACTATTGTAGAAGCACATGG
This sequence comes from Mimachlamys varia, assembly GCA_947623455.1. NCBI lineage: Eukaryota > Metazoa > Mollusca > Bivalvia > Pectinida > Pectinidae > Mimachlamys > Mimachlamys varia. Next base: position 6,894,126 of record OX392529.1, read on the forward strand.
CCTTCTCGTGCTGAGAAGTGAAAAAGGTGGTGTAACAACATATGTAGGGTCTTCATGCTAGTTATATGTGTTTTATGTTTAGACTGATAACAATTAGAAAGACAACCGAAAGCCATCTTTGTCTCTGTATAGGTCTGATCAAGTTCAATATATTGAATACTTTGGTATTTAAGTGTTAATAGTTTAAAGTTCCAAAACACTCTCGACCGATCTTTCTTAAATTTTAAATTATTCCTAAGTATCGTTAGTAAACAGGATAAACCGAACACATTACTATATAAGAGCAGTGTCAATCACAGCTATATTGACCAGGAGCCACCACACGTACTATTTAGTTAGATCGATTCATCATAACCAACTGAAAATAAAACCTATATTGTGCATAGAACCAAGAAAGATTGTATAATTTTCCATCTGTCAGTATGCCCATATCACTAGATTGAGCATGAAATGAATTGTAATTGTTTTTATTTCACTTCAAACATTTTCTGTGTGACGTTACAGAAAGGTCCATGTATTTCGACTCCTAGATTTTGAAGGTGAATATAATGAAAAGTTTTATCAATTCATCATAAGAAACTTGAAGAGAAACCTACATCGTGTATAGAACCAAGAAAAATTATATAATTTTTCACCTGTCATGTGTCCATATCACTAGATTGAGCGTGAAATGGATTGTAGTTGTTTTTATAATTTCTGTAGGTAAAGACAGCAAGGTCCATGTATTTCGACTCCTAGATTTTGAAGGTGAATACAATGAACATACCGTTCGAACCAGGCTGGACTGCCGTGATCACAGACTCGACAGAACCAAGGGTACAAACTATATTTACATTTCTAATGAACTCGGACTCAATATACCTACCAAAATTTTAAAGGTTATTTTTCGATGTCCAGTTGGCGTACAATATAGATACATCAGTAAAGTAGTGCAGGAATTAGTCCCTTTTTCCAGACTGTTTACATCCTGTGTTTTGTTTTAGTTTTCAGATTAGATAACCGTGTTTGTGTTGTACCAGTTTATAGAACTTTTATATGAATACGAAAATAGATATAAATTTCAATTCGATGACGTCACACAGTGAGTGATGACGTCACACGTCTTGTCACCTTCTGCTATATAGACTTGCACAAATTCAATATTCTAGAAATTGCCCCAAGATATCAAAAATGTAAATTTAAGGATTTAATCTTGTTTTCCTGAGGTTTGTGGGGAATGGTATAACCCTCAGTGGGCCTAGAGACAAATGCGAAGCAGTTCATTGAATTTGTCTCAAGACCCATTGAGGTTTATACCCCATAAACATGAACAGAATATGGTTCAATCCTTAAATGAATGTCATGTGATTTTAGACAACACCTGTCCTGTAATTTGATGTAGTATGACATAGGTATTTGTTATAATACCCTATTTTGGGGGGCTACAGGTTGTCACCTCTACGCCTTAAGCAGACCGGGAACTAGCCATCTCCGTATGGTTGTAGCGGTTCAGAAACGTTTACTACTGTTCACGTGGAAGCACTCAGCGGCCTGGTCTGCGTGGTGTCCCACGGTCGACTTCGAAATCGCAGACGGGTTCAGCTTTGTTCGGGTTTGTATCAAATTAATTGATAAATTACACATTATTTTGGGGACAAGAGGTTGTCTTCTCTCTCCTTAAGTAGGCCTGGAACTGTACATCGTCGTATGATTGTAGCGGTTGTAATATTCTGTTCTCAGGGTTCAGCTTTGTAGGGTTATACTTTGGTTATAAACAGCACACAGATTTAGAGTCAGTGTGTTCCAATGATTTCAGATGGCGACGGAGACGTCAAGCCAAGTTGTCGACACTCATGGTCGGCCAGTATGTCCATAAACGGTTAGAAATCGGTTGCGGGCGTTTCATTTATTGCCAAGATGTCCCTGTGTTTGTCCGCCATTTACGCAAGAATTGTAGGAAGGAATATCTCAAGTCGTGAAAACACCTCTCTTGGTTATCCGTGGCAATCTAACTGCAGTAGGACATCGAGATAAGATGTTGAGACCACACGTCCTTCCTCGTAACGTAATATTACGTTGCAGCAACGTCCCATTTAACGTTGCTGAATTCAAGCTTATTCAGGAATAGAATATAGCCCTCAAAAGACAGTAAACATCTTAATTGGGTTAATAATAAGGAGAGTTAGAGCGCAGGGACTGAAACCAGATGTGGACACACGCGCTTATGATTTGGATCAGGAAACGGTGAAGGATGCCCTTGTTTTAACGATAAAGAACAACAATATTATCAAAATATTTTCAGTAATGAAGAAATAATCAAGACGGACAAAAAACGGTCTAATCATCAATGAATTGTGTAAAATAATAACTGTCGAAAATAAAATTGTGTTTCTTATTTCCGCTAGTATCCATTTAAGTCAACTATGAAAGAACGAAATATCTAAATGGAAATTACTTAAAGGGAGCAGACAAAATCAAATAGTATGGCTCTGAAGGGTAAATGTTTTCTACTTCATCCATGTATTTTAACGTCTTCACTCATGGTTGTAGTAACAGGAAAATAACAGCAAACTCTCGACCGTCATATCATAACAAACTGATATTTGGTAGTATACGTCTAACTGTTCCCGTAAGATACTTATCATTTCTCCTACACAGGAACTCCACACGGACGAGCCGCCACTATTAGTCACACTCATAGATGGAAATAAAGAAGACAACCAGATATGTGTGGGATATAAGAATCAATTCGACCTTATAAATGAAAAAAATGGTGATACCCTGCAGCTGTACCATGTCGAAGCCAACAAGGTAATCCATCAAGTCACTATGTACTGGGAGGGCTAGCGTCGAGATTACTTTATGTTACTGCGATAGCGTTTCGATTTGATTGATGTTATGTCTATCATCGTCAGAGTTGAAAATCGATTAATTCACATGTACACGCCCAAACGGAAATCTTTACAGATATATCGTGTTTTATCTGGGGTAACAAGATAAAATCTGTACCAAGAATTACGCAAAGTAACCCTTACAAAGTATTGATGTAGGAAATCGTGTATACTAAGCAGAGGTTTCGTTCAATGTATACATATACACACTCTAAATATATAGCTCCGTTTTACTATGCATTCTGATTTCATCAAGACGTGTGAAGATTGATTGTAAAACCGTAAATTGGAATGAGTGCTATTATTAAGAGCGCGTAACCAAACGCTAGCAAATTCCTCATTACAATAAACACATAAAGGTTAGTATTACAAGGAAGTGAATCTTTCGTTTTGTCATTTATTCTATATTACTTTAAAATAAAATTACTCGTCTCACTTAGGTGAAACTTGTGTCTGCTCTGGATATTTATGAAGATGAAGAGGCAGAACTGCTACTGTGCTACAATCGTAAGTCAGTCGTAAAATTTCAAAATGGTGACGGTTTTTACTTTCAAGTGCAATAAATGCATAATATTTCATGTCCATGTAGGTAGGTAGGTATGAGTAAATATAAACCATTGCATGGCATTCCCTTTACAATGTATACAACCCTGCAAAATTCAGTTGGCATCTTAATAGCCATGAATGCCATTGACCTATTGCTAACGTAATAATTGTAATGACGTCATAAATGTTTCGTTGGATACCACTAGCATCCTCCTGGCGATGGCTGTTCTATTCATTCAACAAGCATACTTGACACGATAAATTATTTGAGCTAAATACTAAGGAATAAAAAGTGAATTTGAATTTTTTACGAAATGAATAGATTCTGAAAGTGGTAAATATAAGTATTGAACTGATTTAAGTTAGCATTCATAGGAAATATGAATGCCAAATGGACAGTATTGGCGTGTCTACAATAGGATATGACATGTTTTCAGTAGTTAGAATTCTGCACATTTTGTTATTAGCCAAGAAACCAAGTACTTTTTTCTGAAAATAACATTCTGTTTTTGACAGATGTGAGTCATTTTCAAAAGTTGAGTGAAGAAACCTCGCATGATTTTGACTTTCATTGGAACAGCGAACCGCAAGCTATCGGTAAGAACTAAATCCAATATTCTCTTGTCATGATCTGGTAATTTAAAACAAATTTGTCAACAATGTGTGAACATGTCCGGAGGACGAGGTTACCTTGTGATATACTGTGACCTATGCGTCCATCGTCCATCAGCCGGCCGTACGTCAGTAATTGTTTAAAACGACTTCTTCACCTGATTGGCACTTCACTGAAATTAACCAGTAGCATTCATAGAAGGTGGGAATTACAAATTATACAAAGGTAGGAATGACCAAGGGTGCTGAAGGGCAGAGCTAAAACGGGTTATTTAGCGCCTATGGAACCAAGCATTTGGCAAATCATATCTCATTATTAGCATTCCTGGGTGGTACTAGTTCCTAGCCAGATAAACCTTATCTATTAATATAATAATATAACGATATGAAATTATATAGTAATAATTGACTTTTGTTCTAAATTCATAAATCAAAGAGATTGTATGTACCTGACCGTTCTACTTCTTTATCAGTTAGATAATTTCAATTCCCACCCGACGAGTCCTAAAATGACGAAACGGCTATATAATTGATTGTTCGGCATAAGGTATCTATTATTTTAAGGTGCCGCATATGTATGTGTTACGACATCTTTCTGAATCTTTTTTTATTGATAATTGAATTAATACTTCAAACAAACAATTAATTGCATTTGTTTATATAATTCATTACAATTTCTGGTATTAAGTTATTTTTATTCTTTGAGTTTAACAGTAATACCAAAGTCAACATCATTACGAAACATAAAGGTAGAGGGGAAGGGGGTGGTAGGGGACATGTAATACTTTTAGCAATGTGCTCGGTATGTTTGTTGAAATAATTGTGTTCGTTACAGTTTGTGCCTTTCCTTATGTCATGGCGTTTACACAAGATACGATAGAAATCCGGCTGATAATCAATGGTAACTTGGTTCATACAATGGCAGTGGCTGACCTCAAACTGTTGACGTCAAAGGTAAGTGTATATATCACAATGTTGTTAACGACATACCTAAGTTTATATATGGGAACTATCAATAACATAGTTGTTTACGTCAAAAGTAATTTTATTTATGCCACAATGGTAATTCAAAATTGATTGGTTTGACAATTTTTTTCCAACTGTCGACACTGGAAATAGATCCATGGTTTAAATAAACGATAAGTAGAGGACATGCACTGTGAATTGATTACCTTCAGACTAAATAGTTTAAAGGGATAAATACGTGTTTGATTAAGCAAAATGACGGTAGACTAACTAAATAAGTAGCAATAATACTTCAGATGTGTTGGTTCACTAGTTTTCATGTATACATATTAACGTTTTGTGACGCGACCTGATAATAGGATCAACCACAAGTATTGTTATGATGCAATAAAAGCAGGTGTGCACTACAACATGTACCGTTTTGTCTCTGAACATTTCTCAAACCTTAAATATTATATAACAATTTGCTAAGTCATGCTACCGACATCCTAGTCTGTGTTATAGGAGAATAGAATACAGGTACCAACATGTCGGCTGATGTATGTTTTTGTGCATTTCAAACCTAAATATTTTATAAATGCTCGCTTAGTCTTGCTACCAAGACAAATCTTAGCTTATTTTTCATAATATAAGTAAAATATCTTTGCGAAGATTGATACGATTTCAATTTTGTGTATACGAAAATATTAATTTGTTTACATTTATACCAAACCCAGTGCGATATATACTTTGCGTCAACTGCTGGACCCGGAGTCTCACCAACAGAGAAGACGAGAGGAGATAAAGAAAGTGCCTCCTACTCCCCACCTCCATCTCCTTCAGGTAGTCGGCTTTCTTCTTTATGTTAACAAGAACACCTCCATCTCCTTCATGTAGTCGGCTTTCTTCTTTATGTTAACAAGAACACCTCCATCTCCTTCAGGTAGTCGGCTTTCTTCTATATGTTAACAAGAACACCTCCATTCCTTCAGGTAGTCGGCTTTCTTCTTTATGTTAACAAGAACATGAACATATTGTGTGTGTATCATGGTAAATGGAAAAATGATTGAAGAACAGCTCCTTTTCGAAGTATTTTGGAAGCCCATATCAAACATTCACATGCGTAAGGATTTAAAGGTTGCTCTGGATTTAGGTGTTCCCTTATCATTTCTGACAATGAACTGTCTCTATTCACAATCAAACAGGATCCCTGGGACATTTTACGTCAACTAACGTTTGGCACACGTTATTCGAGGGGGGGGGGGGGGTAAAATTGACGATGATCGTTTGGCGTAGACAGATCTTTAAATGCAATTTCCTCTAGTGATATTTAGAGAAATGTGCAATGATAATCACTTATGTTCTAGTGCATCAAAATATATCATTGGATGTTTCCCTGTGCCTCTGTCAGTACCTCTTATACAACATAACATGATGGGCCGACTGATATATCAATAACATTTCACTAGGTATAGCTGATGTCACAGAGGGAAATCCATATGTAACGTCGCAGTTGATAACAACGCCGAATCAAGGTGTGGATGTATGTTTGTAAAACCTTTCTGGACATTCATAGTTGGGTTGATTAAACTCGAAATGCATCAAGAAGTTTTTAACGCAATATCCATGTTTGGTTTATTTGGTACACAGTACCTGCTGATTGATGTGTACATGTTCGATGATACGAAGTTATTGACCAGGGATAAGGATCCTTGTATCCGTGACGTGGATATTATGGTTCCTTCTATTTAACCCATGTGTATACCCCTGTCTATTTTTTTATTTATTATCTCCCTTTAGGAGAGAGTAGTATCAGCTGGTTTTACCGAGTACGGCAAGTCATCAAAAGTATTTATGTCGTTGCCCCTTACACTTGCAAGTAAGGTAGATAATCCTGGATATTTCAATCAGGGCCTCCTACAAACAGTTAATATTCCCGTCATTGTGTTTAATATTATCATGTAATATGCATGTACAACAGTTATAAAGCGCCCTACATAAACCTACCTAAATTACGCTAAAGCACTTTGAAATATATGGATAATAGTATTCATTCTAAAGGATTGTGTAACAAATAAGATTTACTGTCACCATTAACTATTAGAAAGCAAGAAGATGTAAAGTGTATTTACATAAATTTTACTCAGTGCCTTTTATTCAATGTTTTGTTAAAGCTACGGTAATATGACTTTGCATTCTAATAAATTTTCTCACAATGTACATAGGTAAATTTCCGTATGTTTTGATATTGTTTTTGTTATCCAAAAGGTATTTAGTGATGTAAGTCTTTTATCTAATCTTGCCAAAACACATCCTCACGATCATCCTCATGAGGGGTTCGTATCTAAATATGGATATGACACATTGTACTCTTTGCATTGTATATAAAGAATAAATTTTAACGGTAAAATGATACGTTAAAGCGGCCTATGTCAGTCAACGAACGGACCGTACTTTCTCGCTTGATAACATGACTTCGTTGAACTACAAGTGCATTCATTTATCCTGCTTCATTAACAGTTTCCTACATAAGGAATCCTCTATGTATGTGCTATAGAAGTTGTATGTTGGGGCCTATCTTCGACTGCCCGGGTATTGCGATAAGTATTGACCTAAAGCGTGTTGCTAAACATCACCTAACGATATATCAAGTGTGTGTTATCAGTAGATAGTAGTCTTATTTGAGTAGCTACATATAGGATTGACTTGCTGATCAAAGTTACGCTTAGGTATTAGCGATCGATCTAGACGCCGTATTTCCACAAATTTGACTTATCAGTTATGAGGTTACAACATACCTTGCAACCTGATGTTATAAATGTTATAGAGAAAAAATGGGAAAACTGACATGGAGAAATGAGTTGTTTGATAAATTACCACACTGCCAAATATGTACAATTGAGATGATGTACTTTACATTTTATTTCAAGGTAAAAGTCGAACGAACTCACAGAGTATCTTTAGGATCCCTCTGTCGTGCCTTGCTGGGCAGATGCACACGGACAAGTCGCCCCACGGATCTCCTTCATCACAAAGTGCTACTCTGTTGGCCCCTATCATCAATAATGGCGACAAGTCTCCTCTACAGCCTAAGCGGAGTCCACTCGTCCGTACAAAATGTGTTAGCACCAATGACAAAGTCAGTATATAGAGACAGTCAACTTTAGTAGTATTTACATTTTGTTGTCAAAGAATTCGATTCCTATGCGCTGTGGCTAATGTATTTTTAAAAAGACTAAACTATTTGAAGATTAAGAGGCTTGCAGTCAGTTGCAAGTAAAGATGATTCATTTTAATCTAAAGGATGATTCATTTTAATCTTAAGGGTGATTCATTTTAATCTTAAGGGTGATTCATTTTGATCTTAAGGGTGATTCATTTTGATCTTAGGGATGATTCATTTTAATCTTAAGGATGATTCATTTTGATCTTAAGGGTGATTCATTTTGATATGGTCGAGTTGTACGCTGATGTTACGGTATCTTTATAACATTACCAATGTTCTGTTTCACGCCGTAGTCCTTGTTTCTCGTCTGCTAACTGGTTTTTTATTTCAAAAATATTGTTTAACAATACATATATAATGCATACAAATATGTATGCGTGCAAATACAGCATTGCTAAAAGAATCGGACAACAGGCTAAGCCTAGTTAAGTCTTCTTCTAGAAAACCTCCGGTTAGTTCTGACAGAAAGATGGTATGTTCCATACAGAAGCAATATATATATATATTACCAAAACTAAATATTCAAAGAAGATTAGTCTTTGGTAAAGAGAAATCCCAACATGTTTCTGCCAGGCCTATAAATGAAGATTTGTTTGTAATGGAATAACCAATAAAAACTAAGAACTCGCTCACACATCCATTCATACATTCATACTAGAATGCTATAAATTAAATGTACAGTATAATAAAAAAAAAGATACTAGAATAGTGTATTACTAATATGTTTACTTCAAATATGTAGTAATAATGTATGCATAGAGAAACGCGTTGAAGCTTTAATATATAAGTCGACATGAAAAAAAAAATTGTTAAATTATCAGGTGCATTGAGGATACCGCATAATAAGCACTGAAGATTTATATAACCTAACACCTAAGACTTCGTTGCGATTTATCATTTTGAAGTAATAGGGTACATATATCAATATTATACTTTTATTTCCGTTTTATGAGTGATTATTTTGTCGTTAGATGTATGTTATATATTCATATCGCATTTAGAAGTAACGTATATGAGTTACGATTACGTAATTAAAGTAAATATCACACACCGACCGAAGACCATTGTGCAGTAACATTTAATTATTTGTGTGTTTTGTTTCCTTACAGGAGAAGGATCGCCATGACTCGTCAAGCTCCGATTCCGGGATAAATATACTCAAGCCATCTGAAGGGCCAGGTAGTCCGCCACAAAGTCCCTATCAGAAGTGTCTAGGACAGATAGACTTTACAAACCAAGATGTTCTATGATAATCCTCTGTATCTATGTACTAGGCTATTGGACCTGTAGACTTACTTATTGGTTTGACTTTCCAGTACGGAATGTGGTTAGTACCCAGAACAGCTACACGACACGTGGTCATGCGTACTTAGTACACAAGACATACTGATGACTCAATGTGTTAACACAAACCAAAGTGCAATATGATTCACCTTGATATAAGACTCCAGGAACTATAAAGGACAGAATATCTGACTTTGCATCAAAGATTTCAAGTGATAGAGATAAACTATTGGGGATATTGCCACACAAAGTGCATAAACATTCACTTATAACGGATTCCAATACTAGACGGGATATACATGTATGATGGAGCTTCCCTGTGGGAAAGGAAAGCGATGTGACGTAGTTCTACGTCCAGTCTTGGTGCAAGGTGTCGCCATGCTATGTAGTTCATCACAGCACACCCAAGAGGCGTATCACTATAAACATCCCAGCAAGATTTTGGCGATTCGGCGCATCACTATAAGCATCCCAGCAAGATTTCGGCGATTCAGGAAACTAGAATATTCATTATCAGATAAAAAAGCATAACAAATTAAGGAAGTTCTTTGGGTATTGCAATGTTGTTTTCATTCATACAATGTAATAAGTATTGCAGTATATTGTTTGGTATCAAGTGAGAAAAAAATCATTTATATAAAGGATAAACCAGGATAAGTGTGAAATAGTACTAGCTTGAAGGCTAAGGCACCAGACAGGGTGCTGTCACCGGTTTATCCAATATCAAACGACTGCTTGACTTACTTAAAATCTTACGTTTCTACACCCATGGTGAGCCTCAGTACAGTGTCGGATATTTTATGATTGGGATAATTGGATCTTGGATCTTCTTTGGCGAGAACAAGAGACTTTTCTCTTAAAATCCATCCCCGCACTTCTCATGGTCTAGTATTCATGTACACACACAGCAGTGATGTTAGAGGTGTCCGAATGAGATGCTTGTTACATACTTCACGACAAACTGAGGCATGTTCTGAATGACCGTAAACTGAGGCATGTTATGGATGACCGTAAACTGAGGCATGTTATGGATGACCGTAAACTGAGACATGTTATGGATGACCGTAAACTGAGGCATGTTATGGATGACCGTAAACTGAGGCATGTTATGGATGACCGTAAAGCTAAATATGAACAAATCATTTATTTATCACTCAAACCACCCATAGGATGCAGCAAACCTCGGTCATTGTGTTTGTCCTTATAGTTATGCACTTCGTTATGAGAAGAAAAGAGTCAGCGCTGCAGCTGGCCAAAGTTGAAATAAGTATATTAGACCATTAAATTTTATTATTTAATTTATCTTATATTTTACTAATTAATATATATTAATGAAGGTATTAGAATTGATACTTATGCTTCTGAAACAATGAACAAACTATTACCAACATCAAACTGCACAAAGGGTGACTTTGGTACACTTATGTTAACCTACCAGTTTGGTTACATGTAACATCACCACTGTAGTTTACAGGCGTATTTGAAGATGTATTTATAAACAGGAACATATTATTATAGGGATACTCTAGAGATAACACTACTTTAGATACCGGTAATTGATGGCAAGATCAGAAGTGTGTCTAACAAACAGGAACATAAGAAACAAAGTTCACCAGGCGTTACACTCAATACATCCTACTCTATCCAAATGTTCACTCGCAATTTTGGAGTGCTGGCCTTGTGTTACTGTTAGTATTGTTCAATTATAGAATTGCTAGATATTCATTTATGAAATGGGTTACCATAAAGACAAATACTTAAATGAATTGTCTAATGCCTTGCTATTGAAATTGGAAAGATTAACAACTAGTTACATTCAATAACCTATAATCTGTGATTTCAAATAAACTGCTAAGTAAGGAAAAGGGGGACTATAATAAACTACAATAAACCTCGTTATCTCTAACTTGTATAACTCGAATACCCGTTTAATTCGAAGTATTTCTGGACAAACTTTACATTAGCATTCAAACTCGCATAACTCGAATACTCGTATAAGTGCAAGTTATCATACGGCCCCGTCAAATTCGAGATAACGATGTTCGAATGTACGATACACTGTACTACAATATAGTCTATATAGTACTACAATATGGTCTATATAGTACTACAATATGGTCTATATAGTACCGAAATGTACGATACAGTGTACTACAATATGGTCTATATAGTACCGAAATGTACGATACAGTGTACTACAATATGGTCTATATAGTACCGAAATGTACGATACAGTGTACTACAATATGGTCTATATAGTACCGAAATGTACGATACAGTGTACTACAATATGGTCTATATAGTACCGAAATGTACGATACAGTGTACTACAATATGGTCTATATAGTACCGAAATGTACGATACAGTGTACTACAATATGGTCTATATAGTACCGAAATGTACGATACAGTGTACTACAATATGGTCTATATAGTACCGAAATGTACGATACACTGTACTACAATATGGTCTATATAGTACCGAAATGTACGATACACTGTACTACAATATGGTCTATATAGTACCGAAATGTACGATACACTGTACTACAATATGGTCTATATAGTACCGAAATGTACGATACAGTGTACTACAATATGGTCTATATAGTACCGAAATGTACGATACAGTGTACTACAATATGGTCTATATAGTACCGAAATGTACGATACACTATACTACAATATGGTCTATATAGTACCGAAATGTACGATACACTATACTACAATATGGTCTATATAGTACTTAAATATGGTCTATATAGAACCGAAATGTACGATACACTGTACTACAATATGGTCTATATAGTACCGAAATGTACGATACAGTGTACTACAATATGGTCTATATAGTACCGAAATGTACGATACAGTGTACTACAATATGGTCTATATAGTACCGAAATGTACGATACAGTGTACTACAATATGGTCTATATAGTACTAAAATATGGTCTAGATAGTACCGAAATGTACGATACAGTGTACTACAATATGGTCTATATAGTACCGAAATGTACGATACAGTGTACTACAATATGGTCTATATAGTACCGAAATGTACGATACAGTGTACTACAATATGGTCTATATAGTACCGAAATGTACGATACAGTGTACTACAATATGGTCTATATAGTACCGAAATGTACGATACAGTGTACTACAATATGGTCTATATAGTACCGAAATGTACGATACAGTGTACTACAATATGGTCTATATAGTACCGAAATGTACGATACAGTGTACTACAATATGGTCTATATAGTACCGAAATGTACGATACAGTGTACTACAATATGGTCTATATAGTACTAAAATATGGTCTATATAGTACTAAAATATGGTCTATATAGTACCGAAATGTACGATACAGTGTACTACAATATGGTCTAGATAGTACCGAAATGTACGTATCGACCTGATGACCCAGTATCGGACTGAGAGCTTTAGCCCGGTGTCTGATATTGGTCGAAGGTTGTTACGGCATGTGATATGGATTTTACCATGTTTTATTCTGTTTATCACTTTACTGCAGTAGTTATTTCAAATAAGTCATTGATGACACAGTTTATTATACAAACTTGTTTGCAGCTACATTTTGATATGGTAAATATCGTATTTTTTTGTATAATCTAATATAGTCAAAGTATACAAAACTAAAGACTACATTGTACCGTAATGTATATTACAATTAATGTAGTCCTAATTGTTCTATAATTTGTACTCAAATCTAAGTTTTACTGTAAGTGTAAGATACATCATAATATAGTCTATGATGTATACATTAAGGTATATTGTAAGGTACTGTATACCGAAGTGTTGTCTAAATGTTACAGCAATGTATATTACAATATAGTCTGTAACATATCTTACAAAATAGTCTATGTTACACTGTGAAAGCCTTTATTGTGACTTGATGTATTTTACAATGATCAGAAAAAAATGTCAATATTCTTCTATTTAATGCAAATTGCAATAATCTAAGGACATTTCATGAATAGGTTATGTTTTATACATGGAATTATATTGTACATGTCAACTATTGTAGTGGTATATGTCGACTTTTATAGTGGTACATGTCGACTATTGTAGTGGTACATGTCAACTATCGTAGTGGTACATGTCGACTATTGTAGTGGTACATGTCAACTATCGTAGTGGTACATGTCAACTATCGTAGTGGTACATGTCAACTATCGTAGTGGTACATGTCGACTATTGTAGTGGTACATGTCAACTATTGTAGCGGTACATGTCAACTATCGTAGTGGTACATGTCAACTATTGTAGTGGTACATGTCAACTATCGTAGTGATACATGTCACCTCTTGTAGTGGTACATGTCGTAAAAACTATCAGTTGTAGTCAATCAAGAACTATAAATTTGCCCCTTCGAATGTTTGGCCAAATAGGCACATTAGAATTCCTCTGTCTAACCTAGTAGTTTGAATGTTCAATGATAACATTATGTTCATCATGTTTCGTAGGCAATTCACTGTCAAATGTACTGTTTTGATATGGCTTTATTCTGCTGTCAGCCTATGTCGCTTACAGTATGATGATCAATGGTTGAGACGTTGTCCTGGCATCCTTGCTTACGTTAACAGTGCCTTCGTCGCTGGAGGTCTATCGGGATCATTAACTCATTCACCCCTGAAGTTTAAAAATGAACTATTGCAACATTTGAATTGGGAGAGTTAGAATGTGTCTTAAAGGGACTGTATATTTCATACCCAGCAAATTGGAAAGCTTTGTTATAAATGATGAAATAGACTGGTAACTAAGCCAGCTTTGTTGTATACCTATCTGTTTACGAGATTAAAGCATTATGCTACCTGTCTAAGTACTGTAAACAAGGCCACGCCGGTTTCACACCGAAGCTTGCCGATTAGGTCGTGCGATCCGTCACGTGACCATTGCCGCACCCCACTTCCATCATAACAAACATGAGTGACACTCATGTTTAGGTATGTGTATGATTTCACTTGTTGTATATCGCCTTTATCTTGGATGTAGACAAGAAAATGACTGTTTATTGTTGAAATCAAATTCATTGTAAAATGTAATATAATTTGCCAAGATATCGTTTGAATATGTAGTGTACCTCTGTTAGGAGGATTTCGGCCCTCGGCTCTGTTCGGGTCACACGTACTCGGATCACGCGCTTGCGCAAGGTGAGACAGGGGAGTGTTTACGAAAGATAATGTATGAATTACAACGGGTCGAATAATTATTTTTACGGTATTAAATGTATTAGCGGCGTTCGCTGAAACTTTCAATTTGTGTAATTAAGTGAAGTGTAAGTGTTATGGTATATTTTAGGAAATGTTGCGCTTGATCAGATTTTTTAACACTGACTTTTATCCATTTAGTCTGTTTAAGGGGTGAATGAGTTAAATATAACCCTCAGCTGGGTAAAGGTCGTGTATCCATGGTACCTACCCCTCAGCTGGGTAAAGGTCGTGTATTTATGGTACATACCCCTCAGCTGGGTAAAGGTCGTGTATCCATGGTACATACCCCTCAGCTGGGTAAAGGTCGTGTACTCATGGTACATAACCTTTGACGTACAAACAGCCAAAATTATATTCTTTAACATTCACATTGTAATGCAATAGTAGCATTGCGTGAAATGCTACGTAGTTCGTGTATTGTGGACAGATCGTTGGACAATGTCATTTTTGTCGCTAGTACAATGTACTTCTCTTTATATATATCAGTTTAAGAATACACATCCTAGCACATATTGGTTTCGTCGGACCCAGTGCCTAATCTGTTCTTGCAACAACCTGTATCGGAGAAAGGGGTTAAACCAACTCCATTCTCCATTGGCCTTTCCGTTTGTCTTTCTCACTTATTCATGATCTCCCCTGCAATTTCGTTACATTTCAAACACTTGTGCTGGATGATCAGTAAATATAATGAAAGCGTTTACGTCATTAACTATTATTAGAAAAGATCCCCTGTTGGTAAACATTGTACGTGCTATTCTGTAAAAAACAACTTTGTGTATATTCTATTGGTATGCAAGTCAGAAAAATGTAAGTTTGTTATTGTGAATAGTATGTGTTATTCTACAACAGCCCGATTTATAATTGCCTGAAATATGAAAGTAAAGAATGTTCTGTGTTAAAGGCCCAATATACGTAACTTCAGGAAATTTTGCGGGATTCTGAAAAATTATGAAAATAATCCAGTTGATAACCATGCAGAAATAAGTTTAAAACGAAGTAAATCTGAGCGGTAACTAACAAGAAACTCCTGACAGAAAAAATCCAAAGAATTGAAAATAATTCAGGTGTGGCCCACTTCAACAACAAGCCGAGGTTAGAAGACAGTTTAAAGTGGACGCGTGTTTACAAATGCCAAGTTCCAACTGCTGCTGTACCGGTAACCGCGTAAGAATTCATCTGGGATATTGCTGATATCAGTTAATCTTAACTAAATCTATATAAATAATAAATTATTAGGCTTAATTTTCGCTTCAGGTTTTGCCGAAATTACGGATATTGGGCCTTTAAAGTATGTTGCCATTGTTCGGTCAGATTTACAATTGTAATAGATATATAGTAATGGACATATCATGTATTACAATTGTATAACACGACATCGACAAGTATATAGATATCGGATCAAATGTACACGTATGTACCAGAGTACTAAGACAGAATGTTAAAATGCAGATTACTTGTTATCCGTTAATAACCAGGTAACGAGGACATTGTATATCATCATTAGTAAGCCATGATTGAAGTATGAAATTACCAGCCGAGCATACACAAGTTTATAGGGTAAGGTCACACAGAATAGCCAAGTTTATAGGGTAAGGTCACACAGAATAGACAAATAACTAGGGTAAGGTCACACAGAATAGACAAATAACTAGGGTAAGGTCACATAGAATAGACAAATAACTAGGGTAAGGTCATATAGAATATACAAATAACTAGGGTAAGGCCACATAGAATATACAAATAACTAGGG
This sequence comes from Mimachlamys varia, assembly GCA_947623455.1. Classification (NCBI taxonomy): domain Eukaryota; kingdom Metazoa; phylum Mollusca; class Bivalvia; order Pectinida; family Pectinidae; genus Mimachlamys; species Mimachlamys varia. The sequence goes on from OX392529.1 coordinate 6,910,599, forward strand.
TAAGGTCACACAGAATAGACAAATAACTAGGATAAGGTCACACAGAATATACAAATAACGAGGGTAAGGTCACACAGAATAGACAAATAAATAGAGTAAGGTCACACAGAATATGCTAATAACTAGGGTAAGGTCACATAGAATATACAAATAACTAGGGTAAGGGCACACAGAACATCCAAATAACTAGGGTAGGGTAACATAGAATAGACAAATAACTAGGGTGAGGTCATATAGAATATACAAATAACTAGGGTGAGGTCATATAGAATAAACAAATAACTAGGGTGAGGTCATATAGAATATACAAATAACTAGAGTAAACAGATAACAGTCAAATCACCAACGATTTCTAGTAGGCTATTCATGCCATCACATTATATCACAATTGATATTATAACCCCTTTAATCATTTTTGAATTGGTTGAAACATGTTAGGCTTGTACATTCTTATGACATATAACGAATAAAGTAGAGATAAATGCTGCGCAAGGCTTAGCAACAAACTTTGCTATGGTTGAGATTAATACTTAGCAAGACTTAGCAACAAACTTTGCTATGGTTGAGATTAATACTTAGCAAGGCTTAGCAACAAACTTTGCTATGGTTGAGATTAATACTTAGCAAGGCTTAGCAACAAACTTTAATATGGTAGAGATTAATACTTAGCAAGGCTTAGGAACAGACTGCTCGGACTCGCTGATGGTTTCTACACACCAGCTAAATACAATAAGACCAGCGTTGATGGTTTCTACACACCAGCTATATACAAGAAGACCAGCGTTGATGGTTTCTACACACCATCTAAATACAATAAGACCAGCGTTGATGGTTTCTACACACAAGCTAAATACAATAAGACCAGCGTTGATGGTTTCTACACACTAGCTAAATACAATAAGACCAGCGTTGATGGTTTCTACACACAAGCTAAATACAATAAGACCAGCTTGTTAATGTGAACTTTGTTAGTATATCAAACACGAAAACGCAAGTACATATATAGGGAGACTTGATCTAAAGCGTAATATGTGCAAAATTCAACGGCATACTGACATGTAACTATGACTGATTTCTGGCTTTATTTCTGTATAAATAAAACATCAGCCAAATAGATTTTGATATTGTTAAAAACTTTAGCTCTTTCAATATTTATATATATATCTGTATCGGTTTTATGATGAATAAATTGTTGTGTAAAGCGCACCCGTGACGGAGAAAGGGTTGGTAATAAGGAACTTTTTAATCATAAATATTTTTTGTGGTTTAAAATACAGGAACATTGAGGAAATTGATTTTCAATTAAAGTATTGAAGAATATAAAGCATATACGCATGTATAATTAGTACATCAGCTGTTGCTTTGGGAAGCAACATGTTCTATCTTTCATCATATTCCAGAAATATTCAGTTTGATTCAGCAGTATACATAATGTAACACGTGTACTTCCTTAGATTCGCTATTATATAAAATGAATATCCTAGAAGGGTTCTGTTCTCGTGTATTGTCAACACCTGTGTCGCTCTGTTCTATTGCCTTTTAAAATAGATAAAATAATTATTAAAACAACTGCTGAAAATATATCTAACAACCATAATTTCACATAAAATTCACAAAGTTCGCAAGTTAGACTTTTTTTATTCCGAATAGTTATCAAAAACATTCAATTCAGATTTGAATAACGCATCACGGCTATCAACTTTTGAAGATGCATTGGAAAAACACAATACTGTAAGTTCTCCGTTGGAATAAGAGAATGCGTTGGACTGAATGAGCATATCTAGGCTGTAATAGGGAAAGGAAAAATACCTAAGCATAGAAGCAATGATAGAATCGTGTATGAATGAAATCTTATCAGCATAGTTTGACTGTGGGCTAAGTATATATTATCTCAGTTGTCGGGAAACGAACATTCCATTTATCTTAGTAGCACTCCGTGGCCATATCATATTTTTATAGGATTATGAACCTTTCTTTGGTAAAAATCGATGAACCTAGTTTGCGTTAAAAATCGGTCCTATTTAGTATACATTTACGAAATTATGGGAGAATTACCTTATTTAAGTCATTTTGTTTTTTAGTTGATCGGGTATACGTTAATGAGCATATATTTAATGAAAACATCTCCGCAATAGGAAAATTACCAAATTAACATTCAACAAATCTAGATATTCACTTCTAGGAAAAGAACGGCTATGTAATAGAGTCGATGGAATTTTCTTTGGCAATAGAAAATAAGCCGGTCTTGTGTATGAGTTATTTAACCTTAGCTATACAAAATTGGATGGATCGTCTGTATAAATCATTTGGTCATGTTGAGAAATATTTTGTTTCCCTGTCTGATAATTGCGAAGATGGATGTTTTTGGATATGCTCATTAATATGCCTTGTTATGTTTGTGAATACCTCAGTTCTCATTTTGAGGGCGTGACATTGACTTGGGTGTTACCTAGATTTACATGACAGATGTCGTCGATGAAGCAAAAGACGCTAAACCTTCCGGAACATCTAGTCTCATTATCTTGATATTTTTTTTTCAAAAGTCTCTGTGTCAATCTTGTCTCTGGTCATATTTTGTCCCTAATATGATCGGTTTTGAGTTCGTATTACGGTTTTGTTGCTGCTTTGGTTCTCTTCTGGTTTTATAACACCTTTCTTGAGTATACATTTATGAACATATCTTTGATTGTTGGCAAAGGAATGGTTGAATGAAAATGTCATCAGTTAATGAACTGATTGCTGGGGGACATTTATATCTTCAATATGTGATGATACATATCTGGTGTATAAGGTATTAACTTAGGAACATGATCTGGTGTATAAGGTATACACTTAGGAACATGATCTGGTGTATAAGATATACACCTAGGAACATGATCTGGTGTATAAGATATTTACGTAGGAACATGATCTGGTGTATAAGGTATACACTTAGGAACATGATCTGGTGTATAAGATATACATTTAGGAACATGATCTGGTGTATAAGGTATACACTTAGGAACATGATCTGGTGTATAAGGTATTCACTTAGGAACATGATCTGGTGTATAAGGTATTCACTTAGGAACATGATCTGGTGTATAAGGTATACACTTAGGAACATGATCTGGTGTATAAGGTATTCACTTAGGAACATGATCTAACCCCCGGCGTTTATAGTAACAAGTATATCCTTCGTTAAACCAAGGAACATCGTTTTTTCTTCTTCTTTTTTGTGCGCCAGAAAAATACATATGGAATAATGATATGATTTCTTCGTTTTTAACGAAGCCAATAGTTTTTTAATTGATTTTTAATTGCTAAATACAATGCACAGGTCTTACAAAGAATGAATTGTGCTGGTAATAACCTAGTGATTGGCTAACAGCTAACACACGTGCTAAGTTGTTTTTAATGAACATATTCTTATATCCTTAAAGTGTATCGCACCATCAACGTAGTCAGTTTATATACTACAGAAAATAGTCTTGCTATACGGTAATAGACATGTATTTGTGGTCTTGGTTAATATAACATATTGGTTAGAAATCAATGATTACTTCGTTGATGGAATGTGTATTGTACACACTGGTCAAACATTAGGTAAGATAAACAATGTTCAGAGATACTAGATGCCTAATAAATGTTTAACATTAAATACAAACAATGTCTTTGTATGACGTTTAAAGTGTATCACCCTACCCAAGAGTGTCAGACATATGTGTGTAAACGTTTGCCAAACACGTTGTGTAATTAAATAAAATTGTTTACAACATTTGCGTTACGCTTTTGTTGTTAATATGCGTAATGTCATCTTCAATCTGGAATCAGAAGGATGCTGAATGTTTGTAGAATGGATCAACCTATTAACGTCAACACAGTATTATCATTAAATGAAACATCTAATGTTACACCATAATAATCATATTACAGAAATGTTTTGTTGACGATTTGGTATTCTCGATTTTTTTTTTTTTTATAATATTCCAATAAAACTTAAATTTGTGAAATGTTTCCAGAATTATTCTGTGCACGACTGTATTAAATCTTTTTTAATCTATTCACAAACTATCATCTTATCTTATTATCTAAAAAACAAAAACAATATATTATTTTGGACAAACATAATGAATTGATATAGTGTAGTACTAATTTATGCAAAGTACGCTGCTGACATCTTTCGAGATCATTGGTTCAAAGCTAGGGTCAAAGAGTTATATTACTGAAATGGCCAATTATCTCGGAAGTGAGACAGTATTTATACACTTACATGTGTACACTGCAATCAAAGTTACTGAAATGACTTTATTTCATGAATGATATTGCAAGCTACAAGGACAAAATATAGTCATAGTGCCAAAGGTCGCAGTAGTGGTCTTTCCCATCAGTCTGACTGTACTTGTTTATGACTTATAGCCGACTGTACTTGTGTATGACCGATAGCTGACTGTACTTGTTTATGACCTACAGCTGACTGTACTTGTGTATGACCGATAGCTGACTGTACTTGTTTATGATCTATAGCTGACTATACTTGTGTATGACCTATAGCTGACTGTACTTGTGTATGACTTATAGCTGACTGTACTTGTTTATGACCTAAAGCAGACTGTACATGTGTATGACCTATAGCTGACTACTTGTTTATGACCTATAGCTGACTGTACTTGTGCATGACCTATATCCGACTGTACTTGTTTATGACCTATAGCTGATTGTACTTGTTTATGACCTATAGCTGACTGTACTTGTTTATGACCTACAGCTGACTGTACTTGTGTATGACCGATAGCTGACTGTACTTGTTTATGATATATAGCTGACTGTACTTGTGTATGACCTAGAGCTGACTTTACTGGTGTATGACTTACAGCCGACTGTACTTGTTTATGACCTATAGCTGACTGTACTTGTTTATGACCTACTGCTGACTGTACTTGTTTATGACCTATAGATGACTTTACTGGTGTATGACCTACATCTGACTGTACTTGTTTATGACCTATAGCTGACTGTACTTGTGTATGACCTATAGCCGATTGTACTTGTGTATGACCTACAGCTGACTGTACTTGTTTATGACCTATATCTGACTGTACTTGTGTATGATCTACAGCTGACTACTTGTGTATGACCTATAGCCGACTGTACTTGTTTATGACGTATAGCTGACTGTACTTGTGTATGACCTATAGCCGACTGTATTTGTGTATGACCTACAGCTGACTGTATCTGTTTATGAACTATAGCTGACTGTACTTGTTTATGACCTATAGCTGACTACTTGTTTATGACCTATAGCTGACTGTACTTGTTTATGACCTATAGCTGTCTGTACTTGTGTATGACCTATAGCTGACTGTACTTGTTTATGACCTATAGCTGACTGTACTTGTTTATGACCTATAGCTGACTGTACTTGTTTATGACCTATAGCTGACTGTACTTGTTTATAACCTACAGCTGACTGTACTTGTGTATGACCTATAGCCGACTGTACTTGTTTATTGTGACCTATAGCTGACTGTACTTGTTTATGACCTATATCCGACTGTACTTGTTTATAACCTATAGCCGACCGTACTTGTATATGACCTATAGCTGATCTCGCTCGCTTGTTTAGCCCAGCTCCTACAGAGGCAACAAACAGACGGAATCTTCATGGCATTAGTAAACCCACAGTTCTTGTTCTACCAGTAAAACCCTTTATTGTCTTGTGTACTTTGAAGCAATGGGTTGATGGTGCATAGAAGGCATTACAAACCAAAGAAACAAGTTTTTTCTAGCAAAGAACAAAGCAGATAAAGATTTTACACAGATGGAAATATTCCTGACATAAACCAAATCGATTCATCCTCGTCACATGAAGTAGACATGAAACAAGGCGACAAGAAAATGGACCTTTGAAATGCTTCACAAAGGAAGTGGTACTCATCTGAGCTGACAGAACAGAAAACATCTAGAGGCATTGATTAATACTTAGGAAGCATATACAAATATGTATCTAGTACTTGTGTCACGTATATCTAGTATAGAGGAAATCGAACAAATTCAATGCTTTTTGTTTCTCTGAATATGATATTTCTGCAAACTTTGTACAAAACTCGTCCTTATTTCCTAAACATTACAATGTCCTCTACAATGCTCATTAGTGATGTGTGTTACCTGTCCAGCAAAGAGGTGGATATTCCCTTGTAGTGGACACATAACCACATCAAGATTCAAAATGGTTGGATATTTGTAATACAGAAAGATTGTTTATTCAGTACAGTGTAAACTAGGCTACAACTGACACAGTGCCTGTACATTTGGAACTATCCTCATTGTCAACGGTAACAATTACAGAAAGGTACATATTGAGTGTCTATCATTGATCACAGAACGTCGATAAAGCTTCTAGGGTTTTCTCAGTAATGTCATTTTGGAACCCAAAGAGTGTTTGGTAGGTGAATTGCATATGCATGATAGATGTAAGTCAAAAGTAGTTTAGATGGAGTAATACAATGATGCTGTGTCTGGATCAATGACGACATATAAACAGAGGACAGCGCATCGACGCACACAATGAACTGCAAAATGTCCTCAAAAATTTAATGTTTTCAAAAATGAAAATTCAAAAACAGTTTACTGAAAATTATTTAATAAAATTACGTAACAAATGTTTCAAAAGATCACAGTATTAATACTTGTTCATGCATAATGCTATCTTTACAATATTAAAGTTTCTAATAAGTCTAATAATTAACAATAGCCGCAAAGGTGGCTTTGCAAGTAAACAAGAACGATTAATAGTGTAAAACATATAGTATAATCAAGGGTAAGTTATCACAAAACGAACATTCATACATGTGTATAATAAGTAGAGGTGGTGATGCATTATTCATGACATAACCATGCTTTAGGAGATTAACAGATACTTCTATGGATGCGAAAATGTTTACAACAGTGCTACCAAATCGAATAAGAAAATGGCAAAAAATGGCACATTTTTATTCCAAAACAATACTTACGTTTCTATTTGACCATACGTTTGTCTTTTGTATAAATATCCATGTTTGCATGCCAGCATGCAATGTAAAGCTTTGATTTCACACAAAAACAACCACAGATATATATATAAATGTATTCATTACAGTTCTAATGTGCCCATTCAATGTGACTAAGGTAGAGATGGGATTTAAATGACTGTCGTGATCGCGAGTTAACTAGTCCATGACACACGATTTAGATACTTCTTACAATTCATAATATATTAATTCGTAAATAATCATTGGCAGCAAATTGATTATAAAAACCTGAATGCAAAAACAAAATGTGAACAAAAAATGCATATTAATATCAATGAGCATACAAATATCCAAGTGATTCTTTGAGATTGGTCCCTATTCATTACAAAATAGGTTACAACTACAAGCCTACATTATCATTACACAATAGGTTACAACTACAAGCCTACATTATCATTATAAATTAAGCAAATAAACACTTTCCGAGTGTGAAGAGCGTCAATGAAACATAACCTCACTGGCCATTTTAACAGTGGTGATGTAGAAAGGCGATGCATAATGTCCGAAGAACACGTTCTTACTTACTTAAAATGTTCACCATTGTTTACACTATAAATATTGAAGTTATATAAACAAAAATTCCATGGAACACTATCTTAACACCATTGTGGACAGTGGAACACCATATTAATATCATTGTTGACGGTGGGAGACACAGTCCCACTTCTATCAGTAGCATATAATTATATACAAGACTTGGGCCAGGAGTGTGAGATGGGTAAATTCTACTGGAGGGTTTCTCAAATATGGTAAAATCTGATAACTTACCGAGGGCTTTGCCAAAAGTGAATCTTCTGAGAGTGGAATTTTCTTATCTTAAACCTTTGATCAAGAAATCGTAGTTTTTCTCTCGTTTAAACCAAAATGGTCCCAAACCCCATGAAACTGCATTTGGATTGGCTACCATTTTGAAAATATCAACTTTTCCCTTGAGCTTTTTTTGACAAAACGAATCGGTAAGAGAGATTTAGTATACCTCTTATTTACAAACAATGTTTGCGCGGAAAATATTAATCTCATCATTGCCACATGTACGTATAAACACATCAAGATTTGTTTTTTCCACATCACAGTGAGGCCTAGGAATACTGACATCCCTCATTATTCCACCATTCATTACCCTGTATATCTCTATCAAAGAGAAAAGGCAGTCTATACCACCACAGGCATCATTAATTCAAAACATCAAATTCAGTGAATAACAGGACGTTATGTTATGGCTAATATCAAAAAGTTGACATCGATCATAAAATGCAAAAACAATATCATAAAATATCGAAAGCTATTGTGGTCGTGCAGGTTAGAATTGTTAAAACATCTATATTAGGACCAACAGAGAAAATATAGATACCATACCATGATGTTTGGTTTTAGCTGTGCGCTCTAGTAACAGCTAAGTCATTTAAGGACGGAATCATCATACCATAACCTTTGATATGCTAAAGATAAGTTTTCAAAATTGGCAAGGAAACAAACCATCTTCATCATAATTATATACATTATGTATCATTTTAAGACTTTGTAAAATGCAGTTAACTTATATTTGTTTTATTTTAATATATTATAAAAGAATAGGAAATCATATACAAGATTAAGACTAATTATGATGGATAATATCTCATGTTATTGTAATATTTCTCTAAATGTCTTCAAGCCTGGTGAATTCAATAAAACTATTTTCTATATCGTTTAAATCTACATTAAAAACAGTTGACAAATTTAAAGAACTATCATCTCTCTTTCCAAGTTTCCTTTTTTAAATAAAAAAAAATAAAAATAATAAAATACTGAAGCCAAAGCGTACACAAAACCATAATCAGGACTTAAATCTAATTAAACCAAGGGCAAAATATGAACAAAGGAAAGATTTACACAGAAACTCTTGAAGATAACAATATAATAAGATGAGGTACTGTAGACCACTTAACTGAGGTATTTAAGTTATCCTATCACGTTTCTCAAGCCTTAACATACAACTACTGTCTACACAGGCATTAACTACAACATTGGGCAAGCAGATCTAAATCACATACACAACAAGTAAGATTTGATTTGTATAATATGGTATAGGGTACTACAGATAAACAGCATTTAAACCAAGGATACATGTGACTTTGGTTTAAGTGATAGATTACCTAAACCCATCCTTAAAGTGTCTTTGGTTTTGTCTACAATGCCACCATTCCTGAGAAATTAATCTTAAAAAGTTCCCGACAAGTAACCTTAGCGAGGGCACCATTCTAGGTACATGTATCCTTCGTATTCACCTCTACATGGAAATTACCCTTTCTTTGTATCCTTCGTATTCACCGTTACATGGAAATTACCCTTTCTAGGTATCCTTCGTATTCACCACTACATGGAAATTACCCTTTCTAGGTATCCTTCGTATTCACCTCTACATGGAAATTACCCTTTCTAGGTATCCTTCGTATTCACCTCTACATGGAAATTACCCTTTCTAGGTATCCTTCGTATTCACCTCTACATGGAAATTACCCTTTCTAGGTATCCTTCGTATTCACCGTTACATGGAAATTACCCTTTCTAGGTATCCTTCGTATTCACCACTACATGGAAATTACCCTTTCTAGGTATCCTTCGTATTCACCGTTACATGGAAATTACCCTTTCTAGGTATCCTTCGTATTCACCTCTACATGGAAATTACCCTTTCTAGGTATCCTTCGTATTCACCTCTACATGGAAATTACCCTTTCTAGGTATCCTTCGTATTCACCTCTACATGGAAATTACCCTTTCTAGGTATCCTTCGTATTCACCACTACATGGAAATTACCCTTTCTAGGTATCCTTCGTATTCACCGTTACATGGAAATTACCCTTTCTAGGTATCCTTCGTATTCACCACTACATGGAAATTACCCTTTCTAGGTATCCTTCGTATTCACCGTTACATGGAAATTACCCTTTCTAGGTATCCTTCGTATTCACCACTACATGGAAATTACCCTTTCTAGGTATCCTTCGTATTCACCACTACATGGACATTACCCTTTCTAGGTATCCTTCGTATTCACCACTACATGGAAATTACCCTTTCTAGGTATCCTTCGTATTCACCACTACATGGAAATTACCCTTTCTAGGTATCCTTCGTATTCACCACTACATGGAAATTACCTTCTCTAGGTATCCTTCGTATTCACCACTACATGGAAATTACCCTTTCTAGGTATCCTTCGTATTCACCACTACATGGAAATTACCCTTTCTAGGTATCCTTCGTATTCACCTCTACATGGAAATTACCTTCTCTAGGTATCCTTCGTATTCACCTCTACATGGAAATTACCCTTTCTAGGTATCCTTCGTATTCACCACTACATGGAAATTACCCTTTCTTTGTATCCTCAGATTTAGTACTACTTCTGCTATTTGCTCGCTCCTCAATCGTGGAAAGTTTGTTAGATCGTTGTGTTTTCTCACTTTTCATTTCAGTGTCTTTTTCTATGTTTTCACTTTCCTTTTTAATGTCTGTGTCCAGCACTTTGATTGTGTTATCAGTTTTGTCATTGTTTGTGTTAAGAGAGGTATTCTGTTGTGACTCTGGTACAACCACTTTAGTCTGAGTGTGGCTTTTCAATGAAGACTTAACAGGTTTGCTTACAGAGGGCAGCAAGTTAGCACTCGAACTGTTACTGTCTAAGGAGCTGTTCATCATCTTCACCTCATCAGGCCGGAAATGAACTTGTTCTGAAAAGGAAAAGAGAGAAATAAGCACCATTTATCACTTCCAAAGCCAAATCAATATATATTCACCATCTCTCAATATATATGCTATAACATTACTCATTTTTGAAACCAATAGTAGATCGCCACATCCCAAGAAATGACACAATTAACCTACAATGTACTACCTTTCAACGAGGTGTAACTGTCATTGCCATATAGTACATCTGGGAAGATTTTGTAGGGAAATGCTAGTGTAACCCGATATAGTGTCAGATTAAACAGTAGGCCAGGTACAGCACTGATGGTGTCGTAGGTCCGAGGTGGCCCAGGTACAGCACTGGGGATGTCTGGGGGCCTGAGGTGGCCCAGGTACAGCACTGGGGGGGGGGGGCCTGAGGTGGCCCAGGTACAGCACTGGGGGGGTCTGGGACCTGAGGTGGCCCAGGTACAGCACTGGGGGGGTCTGGGGGTCCGAGGTGGCCCAGGTACAGCACTGAGGGTGTCTGGGGGCCCGAGGTGGGCCAAGTACAGCACTGAGAGTGTCTTGGGGCCCGAGGTGGCCCAGGTACAGGACTTGGGTGTCTGGGAGCCCAAGGTGGGCCAGGTACAGCACTGGGGGGGGGGGGGGTCTGGGGGCCTGAGGTGGCCCAGGTACAGCACTGGGGGGGTCTGGGGGTCCGAGGTGGCCCAGGTACAGCACTGAGGGTGTCTGGGGGCCCGAGGTGGGCCAAGTACAGCACTGAGAGTGTCTTGGGGCCCGAGGTGGCCCAGGTACAGGACTTGGGTGTCTGGGAGCCCAAGGTGGGCCAGGTACAGCACTGGGGGGGGGGGGGGGGTGTCTGGGGGCCTGAGGTGGCCCAGGTACAGCACTGGGGGGGTCTGGGGGTCCGAGGTGGCCCAGGTACAGCACGGAGGGTGTCTGGGGGCCCGAGGTGGGCCAAGTACAGCAATGAGAGTGTCTTGGGGCCCGAGGTGGCCCAGGTACAGGACTGAAAGTGTCTGATGGCCGGAAGTGGGCCAGGTAAAGCACTAAGGATGTCTGGGGGCCCCAAGGTGGCCAAGGTACAGCACTGTGGGTGTGTGGGGCCCTGAGGTGGCTATGGCACAGCATTGGGGGTGTGTGGGGCCCCGAGGTGGCTATGGCACAGCATTGGGGGTGTCTGGGGCCTAAGGTGGCCCAGGTACAGCACTGGGGATGTCTGGGGCCCAGAGGTGGCCAAGGTACAGCACTGGGGGTAGCGGGAGCCCAAGGTGGGCAAGGTACATCACTGAGGGTGTCTGGGGCCCCGAGGTGGGCCAAGTACAGCGTTAGGGGTTTCTGGGGCCCCGAGTTGGGCCAGGTACAGCACTGGGGGGGGGGGGAGTCTTGGGGCCCGAGGTGGGCCAGGTACAGCACTGTGGGTTTCTGAGGGCTCTGAGGTGGCCAAGGTACAGCACTGGGGGAGTCTGGGGGCTCTGAGGTGTATACTAGTACTTACTACGGGAGGTAGGTGTGCGGGATACCTCTTTACATGTATAACAGTACTTACTATGGGAGGTAGGTGTGAGGGATCCCTCTCTACATGTATACCAGTACTTACTACGGGAGGAGGTGTGGGGGATCTCTCTCTACATGTATACCAGTACTTACTACGGGAGGAGGTGTGGGGGATCTCTCTCTACATGTATACCAGTACTTACTATGGGAGGTAGGTGTGGGGGATCTCTCTCTACATGTATACCAGTACTTACTATGGGAGGAGGTGTGGGGGATCTCTCTACATGTAAACCAGTACTTACTACGGGAGGGAGGTGTGGGGGATCTCTCTCTACATGTATACCAGTACTTTCTACGGGAGGTAGGTGTGCGGGATACCTCTTTACATGTATAACAGTACTTACTATGGGAGGTAGGTGTGGGGATCCCTCTCTACATGTATAACAGTACTTACTACGGGAGGAGGTGTGGGGGATCTCTCTCTACATGTATACCAGTACTTACTACGGGAGGGAGGTGTGGGGGATCCCTCTCTACATGTATACCAGTACTTACTACGGGAGGGAGGTGTGGGGGATCCCTCTGTACATGTATACCAGTACTTACTACGGGAAGGGAGGTGTGGGGGATCCCTCTCTACAGGTATAACAGTACTTACTATGGGAGGGGGGTGTGGGGGATCCCTCTCTACATGTATACCAGTACTTACTACGGGAGGGAGGTGTGGGGGATACCTCTCTACATGTATACCAGTACTTACTACGGGAGGGAGGTGTGGGGGATCCCTCTCTACAGGTATAACAGTACTTACTACGGGAGGGAGGTGTGGGGATACCTCTGTACATGTATACCAGTACTTACAACGGGGGGGAGGTGTGGGGGATACCTCTGTACATGTATACCAGTACTTACTACGGGAGGAAGGTGTGGGGGATCCCTCTGTACATGTATACCAGTACTTACTATGGGAGGGAGGTGTGGGGGATCCCTCTGTACATGTATACCAGTACTTACTACGGGAGGGAGTTGTGGGGGATCCCTCTGTACATGTATACCAGTACTTACTACGGGAGGGAGGTGTGGGGGATCCCTCTCTACATGTATACCAGTACTTACTACGGGAAGGGAGGTGTGGGGGATCCCTCTGTACATGTATACCAGTACTTACTTTGGGAAGGAAGGTGTGGGGGATCCCTCTCTACAGGTATAACAGTACTTACTATGGGAGGGAGGTGTGGGGGATACCTCTCTACATGTATAACAGTACTTACTACGGGAGGGAGTTGTGGGGGATCCCTCTCTACATGTATACCAGTACTTACTATGGGAAGTAGGTGTGGGGGATCCTGCTCTTGAAGTTGCCTGAGAAGTCCCACGAGATCTCATACCCAAAGATAAGCGCTCTTTCTCTTCCATTATTTTACCAGACATCTCCTGCAACAACATAAATATATGTTAGGCTGTCATAACTCTGAGGTAGTTTTTATAACATACATATAACCTGTGTTAGTACTGTACCAGGTATGACACACAGATTCTGATCGCCAAGAGGAACATACATAACCTGTTAGTACCAGGTATGACACACAGATTCTGATCGCCCAGGGGAACATACATAACCTGTTAGTACCAGGTATGACACACAGATTCTGATCGCCCAGGGGAACATACATAACCTGTTAGTACCAGGTATGACACACAGATTCTGATCGCCAAGAGGAACATACATAACCTGTTAGTACCAGGTATGACACACAGATTCTGATCGCCAAGAGGAACATACATAACCTGTTAGTACCACGTATGACACACAGATTCTGATCGCCAAGAGGAACATACATAACCTGTTAGTACCAGGTATGACACACAGATTCTGATCGCCAAGGGGAACATACATAACCTGTTAGTACCAGGTATCACACACAGATTCTGATCGCCAAGAGGAACATACATAACCTGTCAGTACCAGGTATGACACACAGATTCTGATCGCCAAGGGGAACATACATAACCTGTTAGTACCAGGTATCACACACAGATTCTGATCGCCCAGGGGAACATACATAACCTGTTAGTACCAGGTATGACACACAGATTCTGATCGCCAAGGGGAACATACATAACCTGTTAGTACCAGGTATGACACACAGATTCTGATCGCCAAGAGGAACATACATAACCTGTTAGTACCAGGTATGACACACAGATTCTGATCGCCAAGAGGAACATACATAACCTGTTAGTACCAGGTATGACACACAGATTCTGATCGCCCAGGGAAACATACATAACCTGTTAGTACCAGGTATGACACACAGATTCTGATCGCCCAGGGGAACATACATAACCTGTTAGTACCAGGTATGACACACAGATTCTGATCGCCCAGGGGAACATACATAACCTGTTAGTACCAGGTATCACACACAGATTCTGATCGCCAAAAGGAACATACATAACCTGTTAGTACCAGGTATCACACACAGATTCTGATCGCCAAGGGGAACATACATAACCTGTTAGTACCAGGTATGACACACAGATTCTGATCGCCAAGAGGAACATACATAACCTGTTAGTACCAGGTATGACACACAGATTCTGATCGCCAAGAGGAACATACATAACCTGTTAGTACCAGGTATAACACACAGATTCTGATCGCCCAGGGGAACATACATAACCTGTTAGTACCAGGTATGACACACAGATTCTGATCGCCCAGGGGAACATACATAACCTGTTAGTACCAGGTATCACACACAGATTCTGATCGCCAAAAGGAACATACATAACCTGTCAGTACCAGGTATGACACACAGATTCTGATCGCCAAGGGGAACATACATAACCTGTTAGTACCAGGTATCACACACAGATTCTGATCGCCCAGGGGAACATACATAACCTGTTAGTACCAGGTATCACACACAGATTCTGATCGCCAAGGGGAACATACATAACCTGCTAGTACCAGGTATGACACACAGATTCTGATCGCCAAGGGGAACATACATAACCTGTTAGTACCAGGTATGACACACAGATTCTGATCGCCAAGAGGAACATACATAACCTGTCAGTACCAGGTATCACACACAGATTCTGATCGCCAAGGGGAACATACATAACCTGTTAGTACCAGGTATCACACACAGATTCTGATCGCCAAGAGGAACATACATAACCTGTTAGTACCAGGTATGACACACAGATTCTGATCGCCAAGAGGAACATACATAACCTGTTAGTACCACGTATGACACACAGATTCTGATCGCCCAGGGGAACATACATAACCTGTTAGTACCAGGTATCACACACAGATTCTGATCGCCAAGAGGAACATACATAACCTGTTAGTACCAGGTATCACACACAGATTCTGATCGCCAAGAGGAACATACATAACCTGTTAGTACCAGGTATCACACACAGATTCTGATCGCCCAGGGGAACATACATAACCTGTTAGTACCAGGTATCACACACAGATTCTGATCGCCAAGAGGAACATACATAACCTGTTAGTACCAGGTATGACACACAGTTTCTGGTCACTTAGGGGAACATACATAACCTGTCAGTACCAGGTATGACACACAGATTCTGGTCACCCAGGGAAACATACATAAACTTGGAATATGAACAGAGATGGGGGGTTCACCAACCAAGACATCTGGATTACCCGATACTGACATAACAGTCAGAGGAGGGCCCAGAAAATTCATAAATGCACACAAACACATCACTTGTCTTTCAAAGTATCATGAAAAACTTTAAAACATAAAAAGGATGGGAAACCCGACTTTTTCAACCCTAGGACCGAATTTCTGAATCAGAAAATGACAAGTGATTGAAGAAACTATTACGCACACATAAGGTGTCCTAAAATCTCCAGTTCTGCTCATGGAAGAAAAAAAACCAGAAGAAACCAAATGAAGTCAAATCTAACAAAGTGAAAAGACCATGTCCCCAAATTTAGGGAGCATAATTATCTAGGTTGATATAAAATTTCTCTGACATTATAACAAGTAGAATCCTTCCATCAAATACACTGCAAGTATATCGGATACTTCAATCAGGAATATAAGTCAAACATTATAATACAAATACAATGCATATATATATGTTATAATTAATCAGGAACAACATCTTACTATAATAAAAATGTGTATATACCTCTGCTTTGAAGTTGCGATTATGCTGTTTTTCTTTCATTCTCAATTCACGTTCAAGCTTCTTTTCCTCTTTCATAGTGACATCACCAACTAACACCCGAGGGTTCTTTTCACGTGGGTCTTTGTCATTAGAAGAATCTAAAATATATATGTTCAATACAATTCATAAAATGATGACTCTACTTACAGAGTGTGGATCACAGTCATTAATGTTAGTTAAATATAAATGTAAAAGTTATCAAAAGATGTATTACAACCTACTACCATATGACAAAATACAAATGATCTGTTATCATATATATGTAATGTAGAACTAATGCCTGGACACACATTATTATACTGATATATTTACAGTCTGTTTGGAATTGATAGTATATTGCCTATACATTTCTACGAATGCCTACTGAACTTTATTTTCCGATAAAATCAGTGGATCACGCGCCTATTGGCGCAGCGCGCAGTAATACACTCCATTACGATTTGAACACGAGGCCGCATCACTACTTTACAGACTTGATCAATATCCTGCTGCGTAGTATGTGTTAATTTATTTAAGAAATAAATAGGAAGCATTTTAATGTTTTTTTAAATACAATAACAGTAACAAAGACAGTATGGTTTGTTTATATATGAACTTATGTGAAAAAATAGGAATAAAAAGATGTAATCTTTTGGAACTTTTTTGTTTACTTGTTGACTGAAATTTCGCTGGAGTTCGTCACCTCATAAGGCGGCTGTTTCAACAGTCTACCGAAACCAAACGATACTGTTTGATTTCATCGCAGTAAGTATCATAATATCTGATTAAAGAAATAATTACACGTGGGAATATAAGGTCTGGACAGTAAATATAAGGATTAAAGTTTCTTTCTGGTGGGTTTATAAATGTACAGGGTCACTGTTACCTAGGCATAATTTTTAATTCACATCTTGTACCTGAGACACCAAATTAAACATGTCTCTCATTATATTATTGATAACAGGGACACTGAGACCTGGACACATTTTTAATTCAGATCTCTTACCTGAGACATCAAACATGTCTCTCATTATATTATTGATAACAGGGACACTGAGACCTGGACACATTTTTAATTCAGATCTCTTACCTGAGACATCAAACATGTCTCTCATTATGTTATTGATAACAGGAAAACTGTGACCTTGACACATTTTTAATTCAGATCTCTTACCTGAGACATCAAACATGTCTCTCATTATATTATTGATAACAGGGACACTGAGACCTGGACACATTTTTAATTCGCATCTCTTACCTGAGACATCAAACATGTCTCTCATTATGTTATTGATAACAGGGACACTGTGACCTGGACACATTTTTAATTCGCATCTCTTACCTGAGACATCAAACATGTCTCTCATTATATTATTGATAACAGGAACACTGTGACCTTGACACATTTTTAATTCAGATCTCTTACCTGAGACATCAAACATGTCTCTCATCATATTGATAACAGGGACACTGAGACCTGGACACATTTTTAATTCAGATCTCTTACCTGAGACATCAAACATGTCTCTCATCATATTGATAACAGGGACACTGAGACCTGGACACATTTTTAATTCAGATCTCTTACCTGAGACATCAAACATATCTCTCATTATATTGATTACAGGGACACTGAGACCTCGACACATTTTTAATTCAGATCTCTTACCTGAGACATCAAACATGTCTCTCATCATATTGATAACAGGGACACTGAGACCTGGACACACTTGTTATTGACATTGTTTACCTGTGACACCATCTTATCTCAGTGAGTAATAGCACTATGCCAACATAGATCACAATAACAGGTTATATTAAAAGATTCCAAAGTAATCCTAAGATCCACAAGTTATTTCCTCATCAATAAAATGTACACAGTCACATTTCATTGGCTTTCAAGTCTCAATAAATTTACAGTGCCAGTGACTTTTAAATAGGGCCACGACACAATTTAAAAGCCTCCTTTTATCATACAATAAAGTCTAATACAAGACATCCCAAAGTGTAATGCCTAAGGCTCCAGAAATCTTACTTTTATCTTATCTACTAAACATTAAGGTTGGGCTGGATCAGTGTTATAAATGCAGCCCCTGCAAACTGTTACATTCCAATCTGATATTGTACAACATGTATTGGGACTTGTAGAATAACGGACTATATTTTGAAGTCCACCAGATCCAAACTACACAATTTACCTAAATCTTACAATTGTATACATGTAAAAATTACAATAAAAATCTGCCACACTATACTCCTTCCTTTTTAAATGTGTTTGCCCCCAAACACCACATTCCAGGTTCTATTTCCCTGTCATCACAAAGCCAACGAACACCATTTGTAACAGGAAAGGGAATAGTTTGCTTCCACCCAGAATTGATCTCCGGATCTCCGGATCTCCAGGTTCCCAGTTCAACAACTATTCCATGTGCACTGATGTAAATTCCTTAGCTTAAAGCGAGAAAGTTTCCTAAATCTTATACTATTAAAATCTGACACACCATGCAACAAACTTATCACAGTCGGTCTGTATACTTGTTGGTCCAGATATTAGCATGCAGCAGGTCTTATTGGGGGAAACTGAACTAACCAGAGAAAATCATTAACCCACATAGTTAGGCAGGTGACCCCATATATGTATAATCAAGACAAGGAAAAGTGATAAAGATAGTGTTGTTTTTGGATCTCTAGTCTGATGCTCTACCACTGAGCTTATTCAAAGGGAAATTCTCTACAGCTCACACTTGTAAGGCCATGCACCTTATGATTTACACTATTCTCCCCTTTTTACTAAATCTCCAACTCAGGTTCTCTGACTCCCAGTCAAGTATTCCACTGTCTCCTAATATAACTTGAACAGGGAGGGTCATCAGCACCAGTTTGTAATAAGATGAGAAGTGATAAAGATAGTGTCATCACTGGGGCTCAAACCTTCAACCTTTGGCTCTCCAGTCTGATACTTTAATTACCGCTGAGCTAGAGGGAAATTCCCTCTTGCTCAGTGGTAGAGTGTCCAACTAGGAACCTGGAGATCGAGAGTTCAATCCCCGGTGGAAGCATACTTTTCTCTTTCATGCTACAAATAGTGTACATAGCTTTCCCTGTGGTGACAGTGGAGTTAGAACCTGGGTTGTGATTTCAGGGGATGAACACATTCAGAAAGAGGATGGGAGTGGGGGGGGGGGGGGAGTAAGTGTGGTGGATTTTAATTATACATTGGATTTAGGTTGCCTTCTGACTCGGAGCTAGAGGGCATTTCCCTTTAGCTTAGAGTGGTAGAGCATTCAACTAGCATTAGTAGCAACATGGAGATCGCGAGTTTGATTCCAGGTGGAAGTACTATTCTTTTTCTTGTTATATTTATTTACCAGGGTATTATGTACCTTTTCCATCTTTTGACAGGAAATTGAACCCCTGGCACTTTAAGCTTGTCGAAAGGCAAACGTGCTACCTGACCACAACCACCCAAAACTGAGTTGTTCACCTTCCTTTGTATTGTGTTTCAAGGCCTTATTTATTCACTCTCTACACATATAAACAAAATTACCAAATAATTACCAGCTGACAAACCATTACCTTAGTTAATTGGATCATTTAATTAATATATAACAATTCCAAATCAATCGTTATCGCGGGCATCTCTTCTATTTCATATACACATGTTAAAGATGTGCTTTTATTGGGCTGCCCTAAAACCCTGAGCAGGAAAGAAAAAAGTGTTCTTCCTCCGGGGATTGAACTCTTGATCTCCAGGTTCCTAGTATAGTTGAACACTCTACCACTGAGTAAGAGCGAATTTCCCTTTAGGTCAGTTGGTAGAACAACGTGCTGGAGCCAAGGGTATATATAGCAGATTCGAGCCCCAGTAGCGACACTGTCTTGATCACTTTTCTTCGACCTATTATTACACACATGTGAAGTTTTCTTCTATCTTAGCAACTGAGCTTTATTTAGTAATTCTCCAAATGGAAAAGCTAGACTATTCCTATCGTAGCAGAACCTGGATCTATAAATTTAGCCTCAGGTCATAACGTGAATCTAAAAACAAGCCTTGTGTATATATAAATAAGACAGTTTACTTATAATTATATAGAGTTATACATCTATGGTGATTTGCCTAATCTACTTATATACGGAATTTGAACACTGACTGTAGGTAGGCAGACTACGGTGACTAATCATGCGTGTAGTGACTATAAATGTGGTGTTACTGTTAAACAAACAATTACCACAACAAACAAAGGACCTGAAACCTATGTCCATGTTAACAAATCAACAGATAAATACAACTATACTAACATGTAGGAAACCTGTCGGGGTTGTATAAACAGTCGACAGACTGTATCATTTGGTAAAAGATGTGATGTAAATAAAGGACAACAACGTAACGAACTCGTTGCCAGAGAAAGACGGTTGACTGGGCAAGCCTTACCTGGGAATATTTTCGAACTCATGCAGCCCATGTTCAATGTTGACGTGCACACATTCCGCCTGCTGAGTGGTTTGTATTTTAACTACTATACGTCTCCTGTACTAGCCATCTATGACGGCCATACATGACTTCTAGGTAGGTTGTTACATGGTGATTGTAAACGTTGTAACCACCCCTCATGTTTACCTAATGTGGAACTCTTCTGGCTCATACACAGTCTCTATGTAACGATCGAAACGTTCCGAAGTGTTGTCTAGCATAGGCGATTAAAGAAAGATTACTCTTGCATATATCACTTTAAATATCGTCTGCTGTACTAAACAGTAATGTGCCTATGGCAAGCCAACTAGCATTTATTCAAGGAGCAATGCCGATCCTGTATTTCAGAAACAATATATCATATATCCAGGGACGTATATAGCATATGATATATCTGATATGGCATATATATAATAAACTTAATTTGATTTCTTTATATTATATGACATATCGTATGATATATCTTATTATAAGCTTATATATTTTAAAGATTTCTCATAAAGTATTTAAGATATCTCATATGCTATATTATATATCTTAGGCCATACCAATTTGATTTATTGTTCGTCGGATTTACCGCTCCTATTTTGGAAAAAATAAAATAAAGATAAAAGTAAAATATTACCGCTCCAAATTTAGCGTCAATGAAAAATGACGAATCTGGATATATTTTACAATGGTTAAAAATTGAGAAAACGCCATTTCGGATCTTTCGAATGTTTAAAATGAAGATAAAAATGGTATTTTAAGCGGTTTTTTTTCTGCAGCAATACGAGGGAAATGCGCGATGAGGCTTTTTCACTTGTGAATTAAGAAACTGAGAATGCGTCAGAATTGCTTTTGATCGTGTTGATCACTACATAATCCGGTCGCCATAATGTATTGCAAAATACCGCAATAGATAACAAAACATAGTATAATCTGTAGTGTCTCATACGTCAACTTGGTCGTATATTGATTCAATCAATTTTGTCTTAACCAGGGACGTATATGTCTCACATATACGTCCCTGTCTTAACCTACGAACTTGTAAATTCCACTGTAATTTGATATGTGACACTCTAATCAAATAAATTATTATTATTCATAATAACCATATCATAGATATACATATCAAAACATATATGATAACTTGGTAATTATCATTTAATCATACAAGTGTATCTACTAAATTAGTTCTTTTATTCTAACTGTCTTCTGTAAATCTAGCTGATAAAAAAATTGTATATGGTATTAAAAAATGGTTAAAAAGTGATGAAATGAGATGAATTCAAAGTTTGTGTAAAATACAGGTAAAATACATGTTATGTGGGAGAACACAGGTGTGGGAGTACACAGGTGTGGGAGTACACAGGTGTGGGAGAACACATGTAAAATACAGGCAAGGTATATTGAAGCGGACTATAATGACTGTCACAACATACCTGTCCCTGTGTTATTTTTAAAAAGTTGGAAAACCCTCAAGTTTCAAGTTTTCAAGTTTTTCAAGTTAACCCTAACCCTAACCCTAAGGAGAACACACCGGCCTCAGGTAATTACCTGAACTATCAACCTTACCTAGGACCACCTGCTGACATAAGCCTGTCAGTGACACAATTGAGGTGTGAATTTCTCTCCTGACTATCACTGGTCAAATGCTGTAGATGCAAGAACCATATGATAATACATATTTCAAGTTTTGCTTAGGTTTATCATGTTTATAAACCATATTATTGACATGACATTTAAATAATGGATAAAATATGAGGTCCAAATTCTGCTTCTCTTAATATTGTACTTACAATAAGTATTTTATGACCCTTGAATTAATACAATCAAATGATACAGTTTGATTTCTAAATCTTTACAGATACATATACTGAATTAATAATGATAACGTATGTACAGTTATGAGTTTATATTAGATGAAATATTGTTGCGCTAGGTCGCTTACTGCAGTTTGATAGAAAATTAAATTAAAATTCATTATACTTAATTTTTTCTTGTAATCAATATAATAGAATTATAAAATGATGTATTTCCCATTTGTAGGCTTAAATATTGAAGGCAATAAGTATGTTTTGAACATTTATTTATGCATAAATGTAATAATAATTAACAAAAAAAACACACAATTTAGAACCAGGTCAGTTTAGTGGAGTCATTTCAATTAATTTTATATTCGAAGTATATATACTGCAAATAAATAATAATAATACCAAGTTAAGCCTATGCCAGTCACATTTATTGTACTTTTAAATTAACCTGATGACTTATCTAATATCTAATTAAAAAGGACAGATATACTCTAGATCTACAGGTAGAATCATTTACCCTCCAGGCATAATTATGTACGGGTGTATCTCTGAACGCCAACATTTTTAATTTGCCTACAGGGTAGTTTGTTGTGATAGGGGTTATAGTCTTTTTCCTTAAAGTAGTCTCAGTTCCAACAAGTAAATTTACCTGTAAAAGTTACCTGTTGGTACTCAGGCACAAGTATTACAATAAAAATATCATAAAATTATCTTCATGATACTTTTTTAATCAGAAATATTAAACTGTGTAAGTAATAAATAATGTAACAATTATAAGATTTGTGATTATTAATTAAAATTCAATGCTTAATAATTTTCTAGAAAAAAAAAACTTTTCTATTTCACCATTGAATTATTTTATGACTAATTCCTACTTTTAAAAGATACTGTTGTAAAAATATTTTTGTATATAATAGATGAATAATTTAATAGGTTTTGATGATTGATTTTTATAAGGTGTTATGCCAATTAATATCAATTCAATTACTTAATTTTAATTTGTACATTTTTGCTTGGATATGTATGATTTATTAAATTCCAACTTACTCAATAATTCAATACCCATAGAAAGTGAGGTTTATTTAATCAAAGGTATTGTTTTCATTAGTTAAGCTCATTAACCATTCAATTAATTTATTACCTTAAACCTTACGGTTTATCAGTACAAGATGTATACATACAAGTGCATATATACAATGCAAAATACAAATAGATACATGTACAACCCAATATAGTTCAGACACACACAGACCGCAAGACACGACCGTAGCGATAGTGTAGAGAGGTATTTCACTAGATTAAAATGTGTTCAATTGTCTTTTGTTACAGAGGACAATAAATTTACCTAAATTCGAAAAGATTCTGGTTTTAAAAATTTGTATATTTTTTTCCGTATGAGGTTTTCTATTGTAATACAGTTTGATGAAACGGTTTTCGTAATGACTGCGTTTTATTACAAAATGGTACAATCACTGTCGCAATACGTACAAATCCTATTAATTTGATCTAGGCCTATTACATTAAACTGTCCAATTTCAATATTCAGTTTATGAGACAACACTCTGATTTTTGCTATTTCTTTAAACAAATAGGTTTTGTCGAATACGATTTAAAGACAAAATTACCACTAATGAATTTTCGAAGTGGACAGGCATTTTGATGACACATTTATATAGTCAATACATTGTTGTTGAAAAATATCTGTCATTCTATATTAAATAGTGATTAATGCTTTACCTTCATTCAGTGTATTTTCTGTTTGCTACACATATCCCAAACCTATTCTAAACAGATTGTTTCTTATACTATCTGTCCTATCATCGCCCTTTTCAACCATTTCATCGTAACATGCAATTGTCTGAGTTTTTAACTTTAAGCAAATATTTGAAAATTATAAACTTTCGAATAATAATAAATGAAAGTCTTCCTAATTCATGACTGATCATGATATTTGGCGTACTTTTCTTAACCCCTAAATTCTCTTACAAAAATTTAGATGCATTTTTTTTTCAATAACAGGCGCTTAATGAAACCCCCGCACTTCAGATCTATAATTTGAAATGCTGCTTACAAAAGTGTAAAAAAAACTAAGTTGGGTTTCGAAATTGAAATATTTACTTTTAAAAAAATGCATAATTCCAAATAAAGCTTTTCAACCTTGTTCAGCTATTTTCTCTTGTGTCGTCAAGAATTTTCTGTTATATATCAACAGAATTCCTAGGTATCCAAAACTAATTTCTATCAATTTAAGACTAATTACTTTACTGAATAATTTTCTATATTTCTCTTTATTTCTTCAATATATGGTTATCACTGAATTGTATTTTATATACAAGTTTATGTTGATTACTCATTTGATAATTTTCTTTTTTTTTCTTTATATCTGTACCCTTGTATTTTTCAAAAAAAAAATTAAAATTAAATGCATTTGTTGTACTGACTGTCCACAGTTAATTCTCATGCAAGGTGAGTTCACAGGTAAATCACAGGTAAGGTGAAAAGTGCAGTTTATATGAAACAGTATATAATTGACTTCCCATTGTTCTCAAAAACAACACCTACCTATTGTTAAAAAAAAATGTTGGCGTTCGGAGAACTGCTGTTATGTACCTGACCACCTCTTCACCTCACAGAGGTTAGGATATAGGGGACACCCCTAGGCTTGCGGTGCATTATATTGTAGTTAGCCAGGTGTGAATTTCTCACCTCCCTCTCCCCCACGGCCATCACAGGCCAAGCTACGGCCCTTCTAATTGATTTATGATGATAACATTGTATTACAGTCAATTTCATTACACGTACACAGATGTATATTGGTATTATGATATGAAAAAGGAAATGGCTTTATATGTTTATATTGTACATGGGATTGAAAATTCTATACTAAATCTGTTATTCTAATATATGATTTTTTTTATATCACAATCTGTTGTTTACTTTAAATATTTTAGTAGGATTAACTATTTGCAACATACTTTTTAATAAATCACATATAGTATACCTTTCGATTTAATTGTAAAATGTAAAGATTTAAATAAAAAACAAATCATTGTTACTTGTACCAAACTTTGCATCCTCGATATCCAGTACATGTACAGCGTAAATGAGCGTAACCCTGGATATTGAGGATGCCAAATAGAATGTACATAAAATATTCTTTAAATGACAACATAAACAAACTATTACAAACTGTATCTTTAGAGCAATTTAAAAGAGAATTAAATAATTCAATTCAACGTGTCATAAGCTAAATAGCGGACAAAGACACCAAGTAAAAGCCACTTCATATCCATTGGTGACATATTTTAACGAACTTAAAAGTTCGTTAAAATGTGTCCACCAATGGTTATGAAGTGGTTTTAAAAAAATAAACAGAAACACACAAAGAACGTAGGGGATAGGAAAGTTTCCACAATAATTGCAGGGATTCCGAGTTCCCGACGTATTTCGATCGGTACTAACCCGCGGGAACCGCCGCGGACACTCGCTCATTTAGGACAACCTCGTAAACGTAATATTTCTGATACTTCTTACTATTTCAATCGAATTGAAATTGTGCACAAATTTAGGTAACTGCATACTGTAAATAATTTAGAAGACTAAATGCAACACACAAATGAATAAATAAATAAATAGATAAATTACAAATGTCGTTGTATAAGAAAACCTTATATGACCTTTATGAAGCTATATAGAATGCATGATCACAATAAGCGATAATCCCGGTCTTGCGGATATGGTCGACTATATTTATATATAAAGATATATATTTTACGTGGTTTTTAGGGTGTTATACCTATATATTACCAAGACAACTCTCGGCAACACCATAGTTATTGATTGTAACAAGAGCGCATACTTGTTGTCAGAACCACAGGGACCTGAGAATTTGTTACAGCTAGTTTTGGACCTAAAATAGGGTGTTTAGCGTAATTTTACACATTTGGGGGGTGAAGATCAATTTTCGATAAAAATGCCCCTTCAGTAGTCATAAAAGCTAAAGGGTGGAAAGCTTTCCAGATCGAAAAATAGACCCCACCTACCTTTCTTGAATATGTAACGAAATGGCCTCCAAGCCGCCACGATCCTAAGACACGGATATTTTGCGTGTTTTTGGAGGAAATGGAGATTATTTCTGAGGAAGGAGGATACATTTGACTTGCATTTAGGAGGTTTCTAAAATAAGAATTATCCATCTTTCCAACGGTACCAAGCGTTTTTTCGTACCTCAACTAGAAATGTGATTTTTGATGCAAGAAAGGTAGGTGGGGTCTATTTTTCGATCTGGAAAGCTTTCCACCCTTTAGCTTTTATGACTACTGAGGGGGTATTTTTATCGAAAATTGATCTTAACCCCCCAAATGTGTAAAATTACCCTAAACACCATATTTTAGGTCCAAAACTAGCTGTAACAAATTCTTAGGTCCCTGTGGTCAGAACGACATTCAAACCAACAAGATACAAGAATACCTGTGGTTTCGTTTAGGAAAACATGCAACATGAGCTGCAAAGAAATTTTATAATATACTTACTATAAAATACAGGGAAATTGTATACTTGATAAATATGGATGTTTTAGTACATAACAGCGCACTGGGCCAATATGGACAATTCTTCGCTAAGCGGGCCGAGTACACTGTATGAGCCCGCTTGCTGAGCGGGCCGAATACAGTATCAACCCGCTTCCGAAATTGCCGTGACGTCATATGACTTTCATGACGTTTCAACAATCGAAAATGGATCTATGAGGACAGATGTTGACGTTGAATTTATGGAGTCTATCGTATCAAGAATACTAGAGCTTGATTAATCAATATAAGAAAAAGAGACATAAACGAAGATGCCGATTTAGATGGAATGATAGGTAAATAATTCCGAATCCAGTGTCATCGGTATGAGTTATTATCTTAATCAACGTGCAGACGATGAAACAACCAAGGAACAAAAAAGAAACATTATCAAAAACAGATCACCATGAACCGTCACAAAGTTCAAAGTATATAATAATTAGAATATGACATGGTCATTTCCATATCAGGCCTCGGCCCTCGGGCCGATATTTGGATCTCGGGTTGATACAAGGCCTGATATGGAAATGGCCATGTAATATTCTCTATGTATTTCGATAACAAACTGTAAAATAACAGAGGCGAAAACACTTCACTATGAAACATGTAAATTGTACAATATGAACATAAAAAGGGGTTTATCCAATAGGGGCATTTCATTATCTGGTTGTGATTACCTGAGGTATAGCAAGCTGCGTGTTTTCCCTCCTCAATTGATAGGTAAAAGATTATTTTTGATCAGAATATGTAGATAATCAGGTGACAGCTTAATTTCAATAAATTTTCAATACAGAAATGAACTTTATTTTAGCGTGTGTAGGAAAGATGATGTTGTAAAAGTTTAAATGTCAGTATAATTTATGAAGTCAGTGGCGTAGCTAGATGTTAAGGGATATGCATGTCTGCGGATGCAGTTGGAGGGGGGGGGGGGGGCGAAAGCCCCTTGTTCAGGATCCACAGGGACGTATACGTCCCTGGGGTCCACCATAATCATTTAGAAGTCGAGCAGTCTACAAATGTATGTATCCAAGTTCCTTTTCGTGTATATGTGTATTTTACTCCATCTTGTTGGTATTCTATCTGTTGTAAAAATGCTATATGACATGACAACAGTTGAAGTTAATTAGCAATGTAGAGGAAGTCAATTTCCAATACGCTTCATATTCAAGATAAGTTTTTCGATGGCTTAGGGGAAGTTCGGATTCGAATCCAGGTCTGGTCATCTACCATACGCATTTTTATATTATTTCCAGACAGTAGAACCTAACATAGGTTCAAGGGCTTGTAGCACTAGGGGCCTATATAAAAACGTTTTGCACACAGGGGCTCGGTGATAGATGGCGTAAATCCTTTCAGTTTCACTTTATAATAAAGGCATGCACACCAGTAAATAAAATAAACACTTTTTATCCGCTGTTTATACACATTCTCAAACCTTATTCAATTCAAGGGTATCTAGGTCTTTTTTAATGCCTCGATACCCCCAATTTTTATAACTTAAGGTTTGAGAATGTGTTTAAACAGCGGATAAAAAGTGTTTTTATTATTTACACGAGTGCATGCATTTATTATAAAGGGAAATTGAAAGGATTCAGCCATATATCGCTCAAAATCCCGAAACCGAGCCACTGTGGTTCTGGCATGGGTTCAAATTAACCCGCGAAAACTGATGAAAACTTGCATTCTACTTCCGCTTTCGTTTTCAATTGAATGTGAAATTGTGCGGACCAAATCATACAAATTGTGATAAAACAACTCAAGTAAAACAATTGGTAGATTCATTTGAATATAATTATTTAGAAAAAGTGCAGAGATAGAAATTTTGTCCAATAATTATAACATGATTAATTATTAATGTCAGTTTTGTTTCGTCTTATTTCGTAATTCTGAAATATACAATAACTAGAGCCACAAACAACAAACTCGACCTGCAGACTGAGGTCCACTTCTTGTGGTCTGGAATTGAAATAACTGGAGGGTATGCAACCATTAACTCCATGAGCAGTTGCTATTTACACTATTCAAATCTTACTACCGCAAAGACAATCTGTTCCAAGTCCAATAACAAACAAGAGAACGAGATGGATGGGCTGCCTGCCGTCTTGGCGTATGTTTTGAAGGGAGTCGAATACTCGTCCCAAGCCATTCTTTCAGTAATTCGAGTAAACTATGAAGTGGTGACGGCTGTGATTTATTACTGTATACAGGCCCTATCTTATGTGTACCACTGTTCGTCAGTTTTCCTCACCGTTCTGTTCAACATCGTTTCATCAGGAGTTGATTTCCTCAATGAATGTTGCAACTTCATGTATGGGCTCATCATCCTTATTTGGAAGTTTTTAAGATTCTTTGCTAGTATGCTGGATATCGTGTTCCGGGGAATAGAGTTATTGGCCAATTTCATAATGACTGGTGGAAAGTGGACTGCTAGTGCCTTACTCATGTCTGTCTCTGATCTGAGGCTCAATTCCTATAATTTGTATACATACGTGTCGGATATCATATCACAGTGGTCCAAGATTTCAACAGGAGCATTCACTATTGTTCGGGATTGCACGTTCAGTGTTTTTACTGGTGCGTTTCATTCATTAAACTATATCCTATCTTTATCGTGGAGGATAGTTGACAGTATTATGATAGGATTTGCGGAAAGTGTGCGATTTGTAACTGATCAGATGTACTTCTTTTTGGTATATTATTTACCAAACATACCAAAGGAAACTTACCTTGGACTGATTACATTATTACTACTGTATCTTTTTGTCCTAAGTGTTTTTAACCATTTGTCCAACAGAAATTTGACATTTCCCTTTCTTAACCATCTTGGACAGCCAAACCGATGGGAGGAAATGGCAGATGATGCTCAGATTGAATTCTCAGATGATGATGTGAATGTAAGTGAGGTAGAAAGTGAAATAGACAATGACAGTTTATCTGATGAGGATGAAGAGGAGGACATTGAATTTGAAGTAACTGATGATTCTGATAGTGATCCGAATTCGAACGTTTCTGATGACAGTGATGGAACCAGTACAACTTTAAGTAATGATATTGATATTCAGCTTCCTCCGACAGCAGGTGGACGGTACAACCTCAGGAGATCTACCACACCGTCACACATTAGTTATGATAGTTTAGAAGATTTTGAACGTGAGATGGAGAAAGAACGAGAAAGACAGAAATGTGTAGTTTGTCAGGATCAAAACAAATCAGTACTGATACTTCCGTGTAGACACATGTGTCTGTGTGTAGACTGTGGCAACCAGATTGCCAGGGCAAGGAATGTAGCTCGTAGAACTTGCCCTCTTTGTCGTCAGAGGATCAGAACTATTATGAATGTGTATGTGTGATCAGGGGAACTATTTCAAATGGTGCTGTCATGGTTCAGCAGACAGCTGCTGTTCTGTTCAGTTTTTTTTTCAATTGCATTTATTTCTGTTTAGTTAAATTCATCATTTTTTTCATGTAAAAAAGTGTCTAACATATGATATTTACTTACCGGTATTTACATTTCAATATTCAGGATGTATGGTAAAATAAAGTTCAAAGTGTCAGCTCCCTTTTTCTTAATGCAAAACAAATTAATATACGCTTACGTACACTCAAACCTTGGTTTCTCGAAGTCAACAGGACTCTGAACAAACTTTGTGTTTTCTGAGTATTCAAATGAGTTTGCTTATGTGAAGTATGAGCTACAAAATATTTCAAATTAAACAAAATTTTCATGTTACATGAGTTCGAGATTATGAGGTTTGACTGTATACAACTCCTTAAACTAGATAAGGTTCATATGTTCATTGATGAAACTGCACAAGCTTTGTGTAAGTGAATTTTTAATTTGCATCAAAGCTGATTTAATATAAGGAAGTATAAATATAAGTTGTTCAAGTTGTAAAACCATTCCTGAAAGCATCCCACAAAACAAACATCGACTTAAAAGATTAAAACTGTATGTTAAAACCATCGGAAAGGAAACTTTTCAGTGGGCAAATTGTGTTTTGTGATATCAATGAATTGTGACATAATTGCAGCTGACATGCTGTATACCACTTAATAAGCGCACATGCTCCTATAAGTGCAGTAGTGCACTCCAAACTTTTCACAAGGAAAGAGGATGGGTGCACTACTTTAAATAATAGTACCTGGTATTACCAGGTAAGATATGTAATATCGTTAAGTTATCTATGTCTGACTCATTGATCTGCAAATACAGTCTTTAGTTTTGGAAACAAAGACTTTGTTCCAAAGATACCGAAGAAGAACCCTTCCCCTCTCCCTGGATTTCATATTTAAACTTTTCACTGACATCTTTTAATGAAGCACAGCCCTTTCGTTTTTATACGCCTGTACAAATTTGATGGGAGGTATAATGGTGTGGTATTTTCTGTCCAGCCATCCATTGTAAACTTGAATTTGTCAAACAATGTCCTCCCACAGTTTTTCGTCTGATCTGTTTCAAACTTTGTCCATTTATTCATTCCTGACGTCAAGTTGTGTTTTCCTGAAAATAGATTTTATTTGAATATATAGATCGAAAGATCTAATGCCCCTGAAGTATTTTTGCACTCTAAATCTTGTCTATAGATTCCCCCCCGCCTTTTAAATGAACATTATATGCAATGTGTGTGATCGTGCGGATTCCCCCCAAAAAATGACCATATTAGGAAGACTGCTTTACCATTATGCTCTCTGGTGAGTAAAATCACATCCAATATATGGCCGACGTATTAAAGTTCACCTCAAACCACAGACTTTGAAATATACATTTTGTGTCTATATAAGGCAAATCCTCACATCTGATTAAAACCCATTGGCTGCTAATTGCGACAAAAGTCGTGTTGATAAAAATGGCCCTCACTGTTGATCACAACATAAGTGTAATTTTCAATCAGGGATAGTAGTCCGGAAGTAAAATCTATATTTGGAATTCCTAAATATATGTCTAAAAACGAAAGTAGAATACTTCCGATTGGTTCTGGTGTGACGACTTTCGATACTCATGGGAGTTTACCATAATACAACTGAAGTCAAATGCCGAGACAATCGAAGTGAGGTGAAACTTTCCTTCCCTAACATCAATTCTGATAATGGTGTTTGCATGGTGCAATTTGATTAATAATGAATTGATAAGATGTATCGTAATCAGCAACACTTTAACAAGTTCTTTTTATATTGGGAGTGCTGCGAACCCTCGGACACATGTGACAAATGTAGATCTGGTCTCATTACCGGTATGTACCAAACAATGAATATACCGATATTTCCAATTCGATTCTCAGAAAGGATATTTGTTGAAATATTTATCTGTGATGAAGAATTAATCATATCCTGAGTCAGATACATTCAAATGCTGAAATTTGGGGTAAGATAAATGAAAGACTGAAAAAACAAAGCTTTAATTAAAGTTATTCCTGATCATGTTTTGCCTGAGAATTGCCAGAAATATTAAATTTTAGAAAATAAAAATACACGAATAGAAAATGTTTATGATTTTAATGGAAAAAGTCTATGTTCAATCAAATAAATTAATAAAATATTACTTTTAGGTGAAAGTTAACTTTAGATGAAAGTCTGTTATATCTTTAATCTTTGATATGTGATCTTCACAAAAATGTTCGTTTCCAGTTATTGAATTACTTAGATTTTTTTAACAATAAATTTTATTATGGAGGCGTTAGTAACGGTGTGAATATAATATACTGTCCAGGTAATTAAAAACTGAATAAATAGAGTTTGAGACACCTAGCGGTAATCTCTGTATTACTGTAAGTAAGGGAGACAACTTTTACAGTAACAAAGTACAGATGAAATATTGTACTAGAGATAATTCAAATGCTTATTTTTTAACCTTCTGTACGTTTCAGATAACACCTTTCTAAATTTGCATTTGTTGCCATTTTCCTTTATGCTATCAACTTCAAATTAATGTAACGTTTTTGGGTGAAAATCATGGCGGACATGCATATGCTAATGAAGGCCTTGCAAGGTTTTTCTCATGGCTTGCCTGAGAGCAACATGAGATATTACTACGCTCGACTATATACATATATGAATATAATCATGTATAATATGAATATTTAATTATAAGAAAAGTAACGAAAGTCGAGCATAAGCATGTTGGGACGAAGGGCTACCCAGTTGTATTTTTTTAAATGACAATTGTCAAATGTATCAAAATCTCCAATCAGCTTCTCAATAACTGAAAGACTTGATACTGATAATTGGCCTGTACCATACAGGCATGAACGCTACCTTGACCCTCTTTCAAAGTCACAGGGGTCAAATGTCTTAAAATCATCAAGCAATTTCTTCTCAATAACCGAAAGACGGAGGCAACTCATATTTGGCCTATGGTATGCTTGGATAAAGGGATTCCAAGTTTGTTCAAATGAATGACCTTGGCCCACTTTCAAAATCACAGGGGTCAAATGTCTTCAAATCATCAAGCAATTTCTTCTCAAAAACCGAAAGGGCATGGGAAATCATATTTGACCAGCAGCATGCTGGGATAAAGGGCTACCAAGTTTGTTCAAATTATAGACCTTGACTCACTTTCAAGGTCACATAGGTCAAATGTCTTAAAATCATCAAGCAATTTTTTCTCAATAAAGGAAAGGCGGAGGGAACTCATATTTGGCCTGTAGCATGCTTAAATAAAGGGCTATCAACTTTGTTCAAATAAATGACCTTGACCCACTTTCAAAGTTACAGTGGTCATATGTCATAACAATTTTCAAGCAATTTCTTCTCAATAACCGAAAGGCCCAGGGAACTAATATTTGGCCTGTTGCATGCTGGGATAAAGGGCTACCAAGTTTGTTCAAAGGAGTGACCTTGACTCACTTTCAAGGTCATATTGGTCAAATGTCTTAAAATCTAATATTTGGCCTGCAGCATGCTGGAAAAAAGGGCTTCCAAGTTTGTTCAAATTAAAGACCTTGACTCACTTTCAAGGTCACATAGGTCAAATGTCTTAAAATCATCAAGCAATTTCTTCTCAATAACCGAAATGCGGAGGGAACTCATATTTGGCCTGTAGCATGCTTGGATAAAGGGTTATCAACTTTGTTCAAATAAATGACCTTGACCCACTTTCAAAGTTACAGTGGTCAAATGTCATAACAATTTTCAAGCAATTTCTTCTCAATAACCGAGAGGCCAAGGGAACTAATATTTGGCCTGTAGCATGCTGGGATAAAGAGATACCAAGTTTATTCAAATGAATGACCTTCGCCCACTTTCAAAATCACAGAGGTCAAATGTCTTCAAATCATCTAGTAATTTCTTCTCAAAAACCGAAGGGGCATGGGAAATCATATTTGACCAGCAGCATGCTGGGTAAAGGGCTACCAAGTTTGTTCAAATTAAAGACCTTGACTCACTTTCAAGGTCACATAGGTCAAATGTCTTAAAATCATCAAGCAATTTCTTCTCAATAACCGAAATGCGGAGGAACTCATATTTGTCCTGTAGCATGCTTGGATAAAGGGCTACCAAGTTTGTTCAAAGGAGTGACCTTGACTCACTTTCCAGGTCACATGGGTCAAATGTCTCAAAATCAATTTCTTTTCAATACCCGAAAGGATGACGGGCCACCAAGTTTGTTTAATGAATGACATTGGTCTACTTTCAAGGTCACTGCATGGTCTTCAATCTTCAAAGTCTTCAATCAACTTCTCAATAACTGGAAGGCCTATGAGACTGATATTTGGCCTGTAGCATGCTCGGATGATGGGCTACCAAGTTTGTTCAAATGAATGACCTTGATTATCTACTTTCAAGGTCACAGGGGTCAAGTGTCATAAAAAAACACTTCTCGGTAACTAAAGGTCCAAGGATATTGTTATATTCCTAGTAGTATGCTGAAGGAATACCAAGTTTGTTCATTTACCCGCTAAGGTCACAGGGTCAAATACGGTAATATCTTTTAAACAATTTCGCATTATATAGATTTTCAGGTGACAGTTAAAAAAAAAACGCCAATGGGCCTCTTGTTGTTGCATGATACACATTTCAGTTATGATTAAAGGGTGAATACCTACATAAGGAAGTGTTTGAACATGAGTGTATTGATATAAAGTCTGCTATATCATTTTAAAAGTTTCACATTAAGATTTAATCATTAAACTGCCCATGCATGTATATCAAATGTTGTGTGTTCCCATATACAACTGCATTTCACAAAATCCAAATGTCACTTTTCCTTCCCATTTCTAAACATCCCATTAACATCAGAACTTCCAGTACTTTGATTGTTTTTAGAGTGCGAAACTTATAACTCTTACCTGTAACACCTGTGTTATATAGAGATTGCACGACGTTTTTTTTTAATTTTCATGTGGGTATGAATGAGAAGTGGCTACATCCATCAGTACTTCGGTTTTTTTTTAAATTATCTCATTTCAATCCAATTAATGTCCCCATACCAGCGGTCACCCTAATGAGTGTCCTCCGGGGGTTAGTTAGGTCTTTGCGCGCCCGCGCATTCGTTATTGGGTTCATTCGTATACTGTCATCGATATATACAAAGTATGCCCGTATCTACATGTGTACAAAATTTCATTCAGATCAGAATAATGGAAAATAATGAAATTTGTTGATAAAAAACGCATATTTGCCTTGAATTAATGTCATAGGCGGATCCAGGATTTTGGGTTAGAGTACAATTTTTCTGAAATGAACTTTTGTGTATAGGTCTTCGGACTCTCACCCGCATTGAGTTCACAACAACTTCATAAATTGCATCTTTGTTGTACACACAACTGATTCACCGCTCATCGCTGTATTGTGTGTAAAACAATTTCATTGATATACACTTGGTTGAAAATGGACAGAAAATGTCGCTGAACTCGGGGGCTATATAAAAGCCCGCTGTAAGTTGGGATTGAGCGTCTAAAATATACATGATGAGATATGTAAATTTTCCGCAGTTTATAGATGGTTTACTTATTTTCATTCTGGTTACGAGTTAGTCAACCAGTCCCTTACACAGGAAGGCTGCGGTTAACAACAAATTGAACGTCAATTAAATCAAATAAATCATTTAGAAAGACGCACGATATACGGTGGGACAGCTAGCACGAATGACAAACTTGGGTTAAGCATCTGTTCACTTCTTTCTAAAGAAAATTCTCAAGGTTAGGAAAGTGCTCGTTGGATCCCACTTTTACTCACTGACGAGCAGAAACCTACACGGGTACAAATAGCTTAGAAACTGCTGGAGAAGTATCCAAAATGTCAGAAAAGGGCATTTGATAATATCATAATGGGTGATGAGACATCATGGGTGCATTTTATGAGCACAACAGGAAAATTGGCAAAAGGATATGGACTTTGAAACATGCCAAAAGACTCAGTATTGCTAAACGAACACTGACAGCAATTAAGGTGTTATACCCAATATTCTTTAGAAATAGTGGACCAATCATGAAAATTGTTGGTCCAAAAGTTAAGGGTGTTTGGAAGCTTCAATAAGAATGTAGTTCTGAAAAAATTGCGAACACACATGAGCAAAATTCGTCCTAAAACAGAAATCTAGCATGTCAATTTGTTACATAGTAATGCCGCAGCTCACAAATCAGTAAATGTTTAGTCCAAATATCAATATATTACCACACCCTCCATTCAGCCCAGACCTTGCCCCGTGTGGGTTTTTTTTTCTTTACGAAAAAAAACAACCTTGCATATCTGATAGGAGATACAATTGTATCGATCCGGAAGTGAGCTGGGATCTGCAGTTTACCCGTCTCTGATTAATGTACCCAAAGACGAGTATGAAAATTGTTTCAAAAAGTGGATTCTAATATTAAAACGGTATGTTCAAGCTGAAGGGGTATATTTTTGAAGGTAACTAGAAATGTCATCGTGTGATCGGTATAAGCCAAATTTTGAGGAAACATGGAAGAGTTGGGGAGGGGTAGTTAATTGTTAGACGTTTATTATATATTACATCCAATTAATATAAGTATTATAAACTGTATAGGTCTGATTTGGGGCCTAGTCCTGATTTTTTTCATAATATTTCTACCTAATATATGCTTTGCAATGCTATCTGATGATGAAATTGTTAGTTTAAATTCTTATAAAAAATGGTCACTTTTAGGGCCGGGAAGTGGGTGGGGGGGGGGGGGGGGACTTGCCTACATTTGTGCAAAAAATTCAGGATTCAGGTCGATCGGGTAGTAGAAAGTTCCGAAACTCAAGGTAGTGAGCATCGTCGGAAACCCACGGTACACTTCTCTGACGTTTGCATCGATGCAGTGTACCGTGGGTTTCCGACGATGGGTAGTGAGCGCTCAAGGATTAATGTGCACCATGTGAGGGCTCCGCGCTCCCCCGCATTCGTTATTTAATATTTTTACATTTTTTCTTCTGATGCTCAACAAGTGCACATTTACCTAGGTTGTGTAAATGTCTAGTAATATCGTGTTGGTATAAAGTACCGAAATATGACCATAAATACAGGCCTACGATAAAAGCTGAGAGTTCTACATTTAGTTCTGTACGAGTTACTTCCCTTCTGTTAGCTGTTACTTGCCTTTGATTTCTGTCTGTCCAATGTTAACCACGGGTATATCCAAGTCTCCGTGGTACAACAAAAATATGTTTCTTTCACTAGTGAATTATGAATAGAAAATTTAAATTATGGTACCTACCTATTTACACCACTATTGGATTGAGTTCATATTTTTGATGCTGGAATTTCTTGGACCACTACTATATGCAAAATGTCAGACGTTTATTTTAATCAAAACTTTTGTTCTTTAATTTTTCAAAACTATTACGCGATTCACAGCTCGACTTAGTTACCGAAATGGAGTTCAAACTTATATTTATTGTCATTATTTTAAGAGAATGGACCCAAATATATGCAATCCTTATTACCAACTGGAGTCATATGTAACATAGTGAATCCTAACAGACTTTGACAGAGATACACTATCTGGGTATTTTTAGGGTTTATAACGCAAACAATTTATCTTATATTTTCTAATTTATGATGTAATTCTCTTAATTAATATTTCAAATCAGGAAAGCAATTTGAGTTACCCCTACCCCTTATTTCTTAACTTGGAAATCCTCATTTTGTCACCATTTTTAGCAGATTTAATGCTTTATAAAAAGCAATGCTATTTAACTTTTTTTTTTAAATTAAGCAAATGAAAAGAAATTGGATTTCTTATTCTAACCCGTCATAGAATGGGAGGTTAGTTTGCTTCATTTTTTGTCTCATTATTATTTGTAATATTTTTCACAATTTCAGCTTCAAAAATAAAAAGTGCTCCAGTTACACAAAATATGTGAAAAAATACCTATCAGCACATATTCCAAATATTACAATCCTTTACTTTTTCTTTATTAAGTTAATTAAAGCTGATCAATACACTGTATATCTAAGATCATTATACGTGTGAAGTATATTAAGCATGTATACAAGTGCCGGCATGGTACATGTAATTGTATGTCGAATTGTAATAAAGAAGAATAAGCGAAGATGATAATGAAAGAGAACATGTTTATACGTTGAAAGAATAGTAAAAAACTATGAACCCAACATATCAATATATGAAGTGAGCCATTTTATTGAGTGGATCTTACTGAAGTACCATACATGAATATAATTTGTCAGTATAAATGTATGTAATTGCAGGGACGTCCCTGGTAATTGTTAAGTTTTGATTTGTAACTCCCCTATAATAACAACGGTGGTATTTTGTCTGAAAGAATGGCCATTCAAGGTCCTCAAAATCCCTTGGTTCAATCCTTTTATTTTCCCTGGTAACTACTCTACTCTACCTATGGTACAGGTAGTCCCAGGTAACCTCTCAATACACGAACCAGCTAGTGTCAGTAGACAGGTGTGTTAATATGCCGTCCAGCTGTGCGAATTAATCAACACCTTAATGGTATTTACTGTCATTGTGTGTGTAATGGGGTAGACGTAGTTAAGGAGAGGAAGGTACAGGTACTAACTAGCTAACTAACTAAGGGGAGACTTCCCCGAACACCAACTCAAGCCACCCTCCTAATCAACCATGATATGTAACAAGTACTTATTTAGACCCTCAACCCACCCTCCTAATCAACCATGATATATAACAAGTACTAACGTAGACCCTTTACGACTGGTGAGCAAATCTATCGAGCATATCTACGTGGGATATCACCTATAGATAGCCGGTTTTAAAAATTCGTTTTAGAATATAATTCAGTTATACATGCGCATGAAAAATTGGATTTCGCGAAGCTTCATTTATCTATATATCTGTTTACGGACTAATTTAGTTTTCACCACTTGGATGAAAAGCATGGCTTTCGACTAACACTTGTATATCACTCAAACTTTTGTTGGATTTTTGACATTCTGTGGTCATTAATGATAATGATTTCGAGTTTCTCCCGCACTTAATTTTTTCCTAGGGAAACGATAAACCTGTATTTTACCGGGTTAGGGAAAGACAGCACACACACCGCTATTTTTCTAAAGCGTCACTATCACGTGCACGTCATCACTGTTTGCAGTGTAACCAGAGAAACGTCACCAATTTCGTCAAACATTGCATCTGGCATCGATGATTGCGCGGATGCACCGAGTTAACGTCACAATTTATGCTACGTCAGGAAAGTGTGGGAGAAAAATAATCAATCACCCCTGTATAATTTAGACAGATAAATCTCAACCCTCGGGATAAGATTTATGAATTTTAGCACTCGACAAAGCCTCGTGATAAACTTCATAAACCTTACCCTCGGGTTGAAATTTCTCAGTCTACATCACACTGTTTCACAACCTATAGTTCACAGGCCGTTTAAGAGCGGTTCACAAATTATCATACATATACAATAATTGTTAAGCGATAGGGCCTTGGCAACGAAACAATGTGATTTCTAGCACTGCTCAGCCGGATTCTAATTTACAGATGAATATACTTTAACCAGCAGAGTAAAGAATAGGTCTGGCTCAAAGATTTCAGTTCTGTAACTAGAACTCACAACTCTTCGGCCTCATCCAACCACTTGACCACCGTGCCTCGTTATACCGCAGGGCGTGCGAAGTGGTCAAGGTGTCTGACATTGTGCTACCATTCCACCACGGGGTCACATGGTCGAGTCCGACGTAGAGCAGTCGCCACGCACTGGTCTTTGGTTTTCGCCGGGAACTCCGGCTTCACTCCTCTGCTGAAACCTTATACTACATGTGCCGTGTACACGGTAAAAACTAATGTTTGAAACGAGGTCTTCACAGTGACTAGGTCATGTATGAGACGTGGACATGCTGTATGGAAGACTAATGTCATGGGATGTCTCTCAAGAGCATTGATATTAATTATTATTTGTAATCTCTATCATTACTCTCGGTATGCATGACAACTCATGGGTTCTTGGAAAGCTGGTTTATTATTAGTTAGAAACCCTGTTACACGAAAGTAATAATACAACTATACATTCACAATCAGTAACTACTGCCATGGACAATCTTGATATTACAAAGAAATCAGTAAGTATTGCTACAGTACAACTGCCATGAACAATCTATATATCACATAGAAATCAGTAGGTATTGTCACAGTACAACTGCCATGAACAATCTATATCGGACATAGAAATCAGTAAGTATTGTTACAGTACAACTGCCATGAACAATCCATATATGACATAGAAATCAGTAAGTATTGCTACAGTACAACTGACATGAACAATCTATATATCACATAGAAATCAGTAAGTATTGCTACAGTACAACTGCCATGAACAATCCATATAGGACATATAAATCAGTAAGTATTGTTACAGTACAACTGCCTTGAACAATGTATATATATTACATAGAAATCAGTAAGTATTGCTACAGTACAACTGACATGAACAATCTATATATCACATAGAAATCAGTAAGTATTGTTACAGTACAACTGCCTTGAACAATGTATATATATTACATAGAAATCAGTAAGTATTGCTACAGTACAACTGCAATGAACAATCCATATATGACATAGAAATCAGTAAGTATTGCTACAGTACAACTGACATGAACAATCCATATAGGACATATAAATCAGTAAGTATTGTTACAGTACAACTGCCTTGAACAATGTATATATATTACATAGAAATCAGTAAGTATTGTTACAGTACAACTGCCATGAACAATCCATATAGGACATATAAATCAGTAAGTATTGTTACAGTACAACTGCCTTGAACAATGTATATATATTACATAGAAATCAGTAAGTATTGCTACTGTACAACTGCCTTGAGCAATGTATATATATTACATAGAAATCAGCAGGTATTGCTACAGTACAACTGCAATGAACAATCCATATATGACATAGAAATCAGTAAGTATTGCTACAGTACAACTGACATGAATAATCTATATATCACATATAAATACAGCGTGTATCTGATTATGTAACGTTATTACGTACATGTATATTGGAAATATCCACCCTCGGAACTCGGTCTTCCGAACCAAAGTCCTCCAAAACCAGTACACACAATAAACAGGAAGCAATAAACGCACACATTTAAGCTATGTTTCTTCAAATTCACTCGTCTACTAAATCGACCACGCTCTGATATTTAAATTTAAAAGATGTCAAGATTACACTTTTACTTTTGAAAAAAAAAAGAACAAATATCTTATTAAATAGATACGATATCAAACCCTTGAATAAAA
The DNA here is from genome assembly GCA_947623455.1 of Mimachlamys varia. Lineage (NCBI taxonomy): Eukaryota > Metazoa > Mollusca > Bivalvia > Pectinida > Pectinidae > Mimachlamys > Mimachlamys varia. The sequence goes on from OX392529.1 coordinate 6,952,545, forward strand.
CGTGTTTCAGGTAACGATAGTTTCTCTGACGGACGCCGGGACGATAGTCTATTGAAGCAGTTTTAAATTATTGCCGTTATGACAAACTTGGTCACATGGATCAAACATGATAAAAACATGGAGCTTAGGATGATGATAGTTGGCCTATGGTGGAATGATGGAGCCGAATGAGCTTATGCCATGGCGCACCGTCCGTCATATACATATGTACTTAACGGTTCATTGGATTTGTTGACCGCTTGTACATCTATCAATTCATAAATAAAATCAAAGGAACATTTATTGCACCATATCTTGATTATTTATCTGCTTGGACTTGTATAAATACATTAGCACAGTCACGTATATGTTAGTAATTGATGTGTACGAGGCACACCCGATCGTGATCGGCTCAAATGATTTTGAGGAAATTAGATATAACATGTACAAAATTATAAAAACCACACGAAGCATTTATACAAAATCATGTTTCATCCAACATTGAATGATACTATATATCATGCAAAGCGAAAATGTTAATGACGAACGTATCTATATATATATTTATATACATAGAGAAATCAGCAATGATTTGTTGGTATTGATGACTATGACCGGGGAATGGAATTTCCCTGTAGATGTTGGTACTGGTGACTATGACTTTGGACTTGCAGATTTCCCTGTAGATGTACATTCATCCCAATCAGGCCACACGTCTTTCTTCATACTTTCGCAATACCTCGTTAGGATAGGAAACTCTGAAATGTATGACAAAATATATTGGATTAATAATTTGGACAAAACGTCATTGTTAAGTGCCCCGTACTAACAATGGGAAGAGCTTTATAATCATATTACATTTTGCGAAAAGTAAACAGATCGAAATGTGTTTGCTTACATGGTACAAGTACTCATTATAAATCATGGCGTACCTTTCTGTGACAAGACAATAATGTAAATTGCTTAGTTATTTAACCACTACACAAATTGTAACTACGAAAAGACTTAATATGACGTTTGTATATTGCTGCAGCTCCATACAATAATATATACCTTTGATCTGATGACCTTGGCGTTTAGTCAGTCGAGACCTTACTTGATTATGACAAATGTTGTTCATAAAAATATAACAAATGTGACCCTGTTAAAAGATGTTTATTTTTATCATGAATGATTTTTATGTGATACAAAATGACACATTCAAATATGCATAATTTTATCATTATTTAGTACTTTGGAATCGACTATGCGAGCAAGTTACATGGTTATGTTAAATGTAGATGTAAATAACAGTGTAGTTGGATTGCAGTTTGAATTTAAAAAAAAATTTGGCTTTACCTTAGAATGTAAAGGTTCATCTTAACGTGGAAAGTTAATTACTCTTTATAGTATATTAATTGACAGTATATCACAAATAACGAGATCTTTATATTTACCGCATAAAATTGCATGAGTAAATCCACCGAAAGGTTCCCACAACATCTCCGCCAGTATCCCGAATACCGCACAGTCATGCTGACAAGGGCGAGGCCCCATCAAAAACCGCTTCTCACCTAAAACGTTATAATCAGTTCATGTATATTGCATTAATATTATCGTCATCTCCAAATACCTATCTCATTTCTACCTTTTGTATGACAACACCTTTTTGATACTGATCCTTAACCAGCTATCCTTTTACAGTGTGACTGCATTGATAAAACTTTGTTGTATGTCCCAACGATGGATTACAGTTATTCAGCTGAGAAAATTACATATTATACATAACACTTTGTATCAGTAAGCTCGATTATTCTGGTACTGCTACAGAGGACCGACGGACATGATGCAACACACGGGACCTGATTGAAACACCGTTACGATGCTGTCCTGAATACCTGTTTAAGGCTTGCTGTCCTGAATACCTGTTTAAGGCTTGCTGTCCTGAATACCTGTTTAAGGCTTGCTGTCCTGAATACCTGGCTTGCATTACCTATAACATCACTCAGAGCCTGTAAATCTGTCCGAAGAATTTGTAGCACCTCTTCTTTCGTGTGGCGTCCGACACCTTGATTGTAGGCCATATTCTTCATGTATGATCTGACACGCCAACGTATAAACCAAGGTAATTTTAACATGCTGTACACCCCCTCTGTAGGGTCGTACACCCATCGGTCCAACAACAACGTCCTGTAAAGACGACAGATATACTGATAGACCCACCAAGTCACATACCAAGTACAGTAAACTATAGTTAATCGTTAGTGATAAATATTAAGTTATCCAACATTTCTCTGTGCTTCTTTCTTTGCTTGTATTTTGATATTTTTTCGTATTGACTTCTTTTTTCTTCAACAGAAGCTATATTATGATCACTCTTTCATAAATTGTTTTTACGCTTATCGGAAAACTCATATTCTTGAAACACAGTTTATGATAAACATAACAAAAGCTGAAAAGGAAATATACTGAAATTCGTACTATTGTACGAATGATTGGATTCCTGGTTGACAATATCTCTGTTGAATTTGAAGGAAATATTTCTCAGCAAATTGCTGGCATTCCTTTGGGAACAAACTGTATTCCATTCTTAGTTGACATGGTTTTATTTTTCATAAGAGGTTGAATTTGTCGAGGAACTAATCAGGCAAGGTAACAAAAAAACCTTGCCAAATCTTTCAATTTTACTTTTAGGTATATCGACGATGTGTTGTCTTTAATTTGTCTAAGAAGTTTGCTGACTTAGTCAATCGTAATATATGTATCCTACTGAACATGAAATCGGGGACACAAACACATCTTCTGTCTGCTGCAAACACGAGGATTCGAGAGGTGCAAGTCGATGATGACTATGAACAAGTTTTATGGTCGCCATTTTAGTCTTATTGAGAAATAGTTTGTATCTTTGTATGCTATGATGGAGGTGAGTATTTTTTAAACGCCCATTGGTGTTTTCCTGTTGTGATTGAGAGTTCTGACTAGGTTCTCACTTTGAGGACTTCGACGTGACTAAGACTTAAATGGTGGGTGTTGTCGATGGAAGATGACGTACAATAACAAATAAATATGCTGCACCTTATACTGTACAGTATGCCGGAAAAAAGCAGATGACGCTTAATCTTCGAGAACCACTGGTCTTATTCTCATTGCCGTTTTCAAGGGTCCCCATGTAAATCCTTCGTTTGTTGGTATTTTGCCCATAGTTTAATAGATTTTGAGGCAGGCTTATGTTTTGTTGACGCTTCGGGATTCTCTGATTTTATTGACTGTATGCATACATAAGAGAGCACCAATGTATATGTTAAAAAATCATACAATCCAACTTTCATGTCTATTCATTAAAAAATAACACACACACCTGTAAATAGTAATAAAAACGGTTACACTGTAACGATATCAGGTTGATATCTTCTCTTCTTTTCTTTCAACATTAATAAAGCTAAGTTAACAGTTATTGTAAAGCCATGTATGCATATTCTACTGTTATTAAATGCCATTTTATTGATAATATCTAAATCTTTTATTGAAGGTACGTACATTATGATAGTGCTGTAAAAAGGCAGTGGACATTTTATGCAAATCATATATAGGGCGCTCGGTATATAATTGTAATCATGAGCATTTTATTCTCTTATCAAGCATGTTTGACAGCTAGTTTGAAAAAAAGAAAAAAGCAGTGGCCTCTTTCAATTCAGTCGGACAACAATTATATATAATTAACCTTAATCCTGTACAATAACAGTTTAAATAATTATATGAACCAGGGAAGTCTATTCCGTTACTAAATGAGGAATTTCTACAACAAACAATAACATCTCCTATCAACACCAAATACTGATGTCTAACGTTAGGGCTGTGTTACGGCTCAGGTTAGGGTTGGGGTTCATTGGAACTCGAAAGTCGCGAAAGTATTCCCAGATCTGTTATAAATAGCGTTACAAACATTAAACTATCAGAAAAGAAGGTCGCCTGTTGGTCATATTGTTCGTATAGTTTCCGAATATTAAGGTGTCTAGCTACATGTAAGGACGAAAGAGCGTGCATATCAAGTGTGAGTAAACATGATATGTACACCTTGCGAAATCGATGGAAACAAAGGTAAAAATACCAGATAGCATTTTGGTACCCATCTTATTTATGAAATAAAACATGGGGAAAATCTATGCAGACTCAGAAAGATCTATTTGACACTTTTAGAGGAAGTAATAAACGCATACTGTGTATTATAATATACTAATGTAATGTCTTATGTGTATTTTTTCCAAAAAATCTTAAAGATATTTTAGTTTTTCGAACTCTCATCAGTAGATTCATATACATGGATATAATGATAAACATTGATTGAAATACAATATTAGATTTGACTATAGACATGTAAACTGTCGCTATATGTGTTAATGATGAAGGAGATGCTCACCAATACGTATTTTCCTCAACCATCCGTTGTACAGCCCTGCCAACTCCCTTCTGTTCGGGGCTGAGGTGGCAGTTCAGATCGATCCCTTGCGCTTTGTTAATGCGTTCGATGCAGAATTCTGAGTCAGCCGTTGCTTGCCCTTGGTATTCTATCCATGGCCACTTTCCTTTTGGTCCTTTCTCTTGTCCGTGTATTGACTGTGGCAAAATATGTTGGGCTTAATTTGAATGATTTTTGAAACATTTAATCTTAAGCTCAAATTAAAAGTGTATCACTAGAACCCCCCCACCCCCCCCACCCCCCAAACAAATTTTAACAAAAGAAAAGGAACAAAAAAATAACGAAGATTAAATATTTTTCATAATATGTACATTTGCATCTGTGATTGAAAACATTATTAGATTCTTATTATTGTCTATTGTAACCATATGGAGGTGACTTTTCCAATACCATTCGATTCAAATTTACTGATGTTTAGGTATTGAATAGTATCACGTTAAGATTATTGAATACTAAACAATGTTCGCTTGACACACGTGATTTATCATCATTTATTGTATTATGCATGTATTTAATGATAACATTAAATAATTTCATAGATCATGTTGTGTGCTGTTTATAATTCTGCTGCAGACAGGTTTTGTATGGAGAAAACAACCTGATATTTGACGCCTGCCAGTCTCAGATAGGACTCGAGTTTAACAGCAAACGGGGTCAGACTTGGTACATGAGGCGCACGCCCGATCTGATGGAGTATCACCGTGTCATCGGAAACAATACCCCTAAAATTAGGAAGTGATCAGTTATACAAAGAGAAACTAACACTAGTGTTCATTTACAGTGATCAGTTATACAAAGGTAATCTAACACTAGTGTTCATTTACAGTGATCAGTTATACAAAGGTAATCTAACACTAGTGTTCATTTACAGTGATCAGTTATACAAAGGTAATCTAACACTAGTGTTCATTTACGGTGATCAGTTATACAAAGAGAAACTAACACTAGTGTTCATTTACAGTGATCAGTTATACAAAGGTAATCTAACACTAGTGTTCATTTACAGTGATCAGTTATACAAAGAGAAACTAACACTAGTGTTCATTTACGGTGATCAGTTATACAAAGGTAATCTAACACTAGTGTTCATTTACGGTGATCAGTTATACAAAGGTAATCTAACACTAGTGTTCATTTACGGTGATCAGTTATACAAAGGTAATCTAACACTAGTGTTCATTTACGGTGATCAGTTATACAGAGGTAATCTAACACTAGTGTTCATTTACGGTGATCAGTTATACAGAGGTAATCTAACACTAGTGTTCATTTACGGTGATCAGTTATACAAAGGTAATCTAACACTAGTGTTCATTTACGGTGATCAGTTATACAAAGGTAATCTAACACTAGTGTTCATTTACGGTGATCAGTTATACAAAGATAATCTTACACTAGTGTTCATTTGTGTTCATTTACGGTGATCAGTTATACAAAGGTAATCTCACACTAGTGTTCATTTACGGTGATCAGTTATACAAAGAGAAACTAACATAAGTGTTCATTTACAGTGATCAGTTATACAAAGGTAATCTAACACTAGTGTTCATTTACAGTGATCAGTTATACAAAGGTAATCTAACACTAGTGTTCATTTACAGTGATCAGTTATACAAAGGTAATCTAACACTAGTGTTCATTTACAGTGATCAGTTATACAAAGGTAATCTAACACTAGTGTTCATTTACAGTGATCAGTGATACAAAGGTAATCTAACACTAGTGTTCATTTACAGTGATCAGTTATACAAAGGTAATCTAACACTAGTGTTCATTTACAGTGATCAGTGATACAAAGGTAATCTAACACTAGTGTTCATTTACAGTGATCAGTTATACAAAGGTAATCTAATGCTAGTGTTCATTTACAGTGATCAGTTATACAAAGGTAATCTAACACTAGTGTTCATTTACAGTGATCAGTTATACAATGAAGGTGCTAACTAATGCTATTTCAGGGATTCTCCTTTATCATTTTTATTACAACAGCGTCAGGTAAAGTACTTTGACGCCCCATCATTCATATATGACGTCACATTGTGTTCCCACTGTTTCCACGGTATTAAGACTCATTTGAATAGTAATTGTGTGTGTGTGTTATATCGTTAATATTGCACCCTTATATTGACCGGCAGATGACCTGTGAATGTTATAGATATACATGTAAATATTACTTTTACAAAATGTACCTTCCTGATGTGCTAATATTGTACATATTTAAATATGGGTCATTTGCATAGTTTGTAGATACGATACCTAATAAACTGACTTTATTAAATGTGTGGTAAACGACAGCGATATACTGTGTCGAACTAAAACAGATCCTGAATTTCTAGTTTCAGAAATACCATTATTTGACAGATGAAAAATAACTTGTAATGGTGTACCTTATTGATAACAGTTTGTATCCGCTGTATAGGGGTGAGAAAGAGGAATGGGGGCACCCCAATCCCGGCATTCCTCAAACATTCCAGAAAAAAGGTTTCAGGTTAATCCTCATTAACAAATAGGGGAATTATACCTCGTACGGCCCAATACTTAATCAGTGCTTCAGACGATATTTAATAGGAAATTTTGTTGTTATCAAAATGTATTGTCGATCATCACATCATTCCTTAGAATAGGCAACTAGAGGGTAGATAATATCGAGTTTTTCCAAGTGCTCTCCCACCCACACATATGTGTGTATGCATGTGTATGACTTAGGCGTCGTATCGTGATAGGAATAACATTTTGTCTGACCCATACATTATTGAACACATACATCTTTCCGATTGTATTACTGATACATGTACGTATCTGTCTTGTTATTGTGACGCGTACCTGTGCGCGCTGTTATTGTGACACGTACCTGTGTTTACTGTTTTTGTGATTTATCCTCCTTAACAATATCAGTACGACAGCACCAGTCAGCGCTGTCCCTCCAATCACCTTGGTGCCCCAGGGTAGGCTTTCTATAGCCTGTAGCACGAACGACATCGTTGTACTGGAATACCTGTGGTAAACACAAAATGAAAAGTTGTCTCTGATTTTTTTGTGGCGATTCGATTAACCTATATCATGACTCATCGCAGCTATTATAATGTGAAATAGGTCATACCCTTGTAGTGTGAACATTTCCCTAGACGCTTACCTTCTTATCCAAACATGTCGACAGTTACACAGCGTGTATCGGTACAACGTGATGTGACGGTCACGCTGATACATGTACTACTGTACTACTTACCAACACACATTCGTACACACACACTCCGAATATACACCGCAAACCCCCACCTCCTTCGGATGGTGTCCGCAAACACCCACTCCTCCGGATGGTGTCCGCAACCCCCCCCCCCCCCCCCCCACACACACACCTTCTCTGGATGGTGTCTGTCTGAGGGAATCAGTGGAAATACAGCAATGGAATTAATAATAAAACATCAGTTGGGTACTTATAACAGTTTAGTTAACAAAGACACAAACTCTCAAACTCTTCTTGTAAGGTTGATTTGATGAACGAGTAAACATTAATACATATATCAAAACACTTCATCGAATTAAAACAAAAATACAAGTGAAAAAGCTAGAAACACACATCAAAAGAAACAAAAGTACAAAATCTTATTTAATAAAATTGGTCAATACGCTAAAGATATTTTATAGCGTAAAACACGATAGTTACTGCTTTTGCTTGGAATACACTAACGTAAATACAGGTGTTAAACACGATAGTTACTGCTTATACTTAGAATACACTAACGTAAATACAGGTGTTAAACACGATAGTTACTGCTTATACTTAGAATACACTAACGTAAATACAGGTGTTAAACACGATAGTTACTACTTATACTTGGAATACACTAACGTAAATACAGGTGTTAAACACGATAGTTACTGCTTATACTTAGAATACATTAACGTAATTACAGCTGTTAAACACGATAGTTACTGCTTATACTTAGAATACACTAACGTAAATACAGGTGTTAAACACGATAGTTACTACTTATGCTTGGAATACACTAACGTAAATACGGGTGTTAAACACAATAGTTACTACTTATACTTAGAATACACTAACGTAACGTAAATACAGGTGTTAAACACAATAGTTACTACTTATACTTAGAATACACTAACGTAACGTAAATACGGGTGTTAAACACGATAGTTACTGCTTATACTTAGAATACATTAACGTAAATACAGGTGTTAAACACGATAGTTACTGCTTATACTTAGAATACATTAACGTAAATACAGGTGTTAAACACGATAGTTACTGCTTATACTTAGAATACATTAACGTAAATACAGGTGTTAAACACGATAGTTACTGCTTATACTTAGAATACACTAACGTAAATACAGGTGTTAAACACGATAGTTACTGCTTATACTTAGAATACACTAACGTAAATACAGGTGTTAAACACGATAGTTACTGCTTATACTTAGAATACACTAACGTAAATACAGGTGTTAAACACGATAGTTACTGCTTATACTTGGAATACACTAACGTAAATACAGGTGTTAAACACGATAGTTACTGCTTATACTTGGAATACACTAACGTAAATACAGGTGTTAAACACGATAGTTACTGCTTATACTTAGAATACACTAACGTAAATACAGGTGTTAAACACGATAGTTACTGCTTATACTTAGAATACACTAACGTAAATACAGGTGTTAAACACGATAGTTACTGCTTATACTTCAGTGTGAAACATTTCTATGTTGTTGAGTAGTACTTTGAGCTTAATTAATGAACTTTATGATACCTTGTCCTCTATCAAAGATTTCAGTCCTTACCTTATAGCTTTTAGAAAATAAACATACCAATTATAATAAGTGAATTTCAGTCATTATGGATTAAAAATAAGTTTTTACTCATTCCTTTTATATATACTTTTCCTTATAGCTTGTGTTTTTATGTTATCTTCGTATCAACTTCTTTCATCCATTAAGTGATATATTTACAAAGCCCTTTCAGAGATTGCCTTTGCCTTTGTCGGAAATTCTTTTTTCTTCTTTCTTTGCTTCATGCTCTTATGTCCTACTTCTTCTTTTATCTTTGTCTTTCCTTTTTCAACCAATTTCTACTTTTAAACCAAACTATTCCCCTAAACCCCCTTTCAATTAGCTCCAGTCAATGTATTGTTGATTGTTTTTATCATGGTACATTGTATGTAAGAATTATGAACATTAAAGCGCAGAAGAGATATACAATAACTAAGAAGGTAATACAGTGGACTCCACTTAATATTGACCCTGTTAATATCACATTCCTCTTTATATAATGCAACATTTTTCTCTCAATATAATCCATGTAATTTTATTTGGTTAATATCAAGTATTTTGAGGTGAATTCCTCCTAGTCATGTTTATTTTTTAAACAATTTCATGAAATATCCAGAAAATGATGTCTTTTCCATTAATTTCAGATACAACTTGTACAAAATGTTGCAAAGAAAATAAAGAAATAACCCCAAAATGATTTTTAATTGAAATAATTGTATCTATATATTGAAACATTTTCATATGGACATTAAATAGCTTACATTTAGTTACATGTATGGGGATGCACTAGAAATGCACTAGTTTTAGTGGAAATCATGTTTCACTTAATGTCACATTCCTGTTAATATCATGTTTTTGTCTGACAAATGCAACAGGATATAAAGAGAAGTGCACTGTACTTGATTATTACTATTATTATCATTGAATACCACTAAATGTATCAGTGAATACCATTGCATGTATCATTGAATGTATCATTGAATAAAAAAGATTTATGATGCCATTGGCATTAGCAATTTATGAAATTAATTGTCCCCTTACATACTCAAAGCTTTTACTTTAGATGATGTTCAATTATGCTACATTGAATTCATAACCTTCAATGCATCTCTGAATTCTTATCAAGGGTATAAATTTGATCTAACTTTAAAATCTATGAATCCGATGCAAAATTTAATATCGGTGAACAGTTAAAGAGCCCAATTATGCACAACTAATAACAAAATCAGGAATATTTTTTCATGTCACTTGATTGTAATGTAAAAACAGTCTATCTTATTTTATCCTCTTTGTTCAGGTCCGTCGATGGTATCAATAAAGGAAGGCACAACAATAAGTTGTGGCGAGGAAGAAGTACAGTGACAAATTTGTCTGTGGGTCAACATTACTATAGGGTAACGGGACAAAAGTGGTGGGTCTGTATTATATGTATCAGTAACTTATATTTAAAGCTACGATATATAACTGTTTTAAATAATCGTTTTGCAAAAACCTTGGTTGTTTTCAAGGTTACTATAGACGAATCAACACGTAATTTCTTAAGCGGCCATGTCAAAGGTCGTGGGGGAAAAACCGCTTACGCTCTTGCAAAAAAATGCATGGCGGCTAACGGGGAGTCATTTGCTACGCTTACAAAATCTTCAATTTATACGATAATATCCACAGATATAACATATGAACATCGGAAACGTAATCAAGTACATCTATTCTTTTGGGAAAATATCCAACTTTGGCAACTTGCATCCTAATAAATCAGTGATTCGGTAATGTTGGACGGCCGTCGAGGTCGCAGATAGCTCGAGAGAGTGTTCACTCTCTCGAGCAACTAAGATTATCGGAAAGATCTTAGATAATATAATGACCATGTCGTTACAATTCCACTTGCTTTTTTATAAATATATTACCTATCGTTCGCAGTGATAATAAAATTGTTCATTTGTAAAAACATTAATAAAAATCTCGTAACCGTCAAGCATTGTTTGCATTGTTTATCATGATCAGCTGTTTATATTTCTTATTGTTGTACAGTAACCAGACACACAAATGACACAATGTTGAGGCATTTCTTTGGATTGTCGTTTTTGCACTGGTCCTGACTTTGGAAACCACATATGTGAATCTCAGAAATGATTTCATATAAATACGAAATAATTTATTGTAGATATAATTTGTTAGGTAATTATGAACCAGGACATACATTTTGAAGGTTGGATTGGCTATATTCACAGCAATTCTCTTAAGATGCACTTGTATGTTAGACCTACAGTACAATGTAAAAAAAATGATACAATACTTTCTTTTCATCAGAAATTTGCAAAAAAAAAAAAATTATTTTCATTTTGTTCAATTTCATTCCCTAGTGTATGAATGAAAATGGAATTATTCTATTCGAACTAATACAATGATTTGTAGACCCCGCATCTGACAGCTGATCATGTATTAAAGAAATATATTATTGCATTACAATGATATATGATTCTCTTATAAATCATCTATGTTAAAATTGGCATAAAAGGAGATTTTTATATACAAGTGGTTGCAGGGATTAATAATTCAACTTTAATATACAACTTTTATGTATATTGAAATATAATTAATGTTGTCTTTTTAGCAGTCACTATATATTAAGTTCACCTTGCTTGGCACTTTGTAAAATACAATCCAGTTTCCATTATATGTGATCACAAAGTCCACAAATCTTCCTGAAACCATGTATTGTTAGGGCTTTGATTATACATGTATACCGTGTATTTATAAAATATGTAACTCTGTATCAGTATCTCCATATTTTGCTTACAAAACATAAGGTGTCCATGGTGATACATGTGTAATTTTATTTATTGATTATCAATAAAAAGTGTAAAGAATTATCATGGTATAACTGCACAACAAGAGATTAATGAACTGCAAATTTTCCCAATGACCCCAGCAATAATTATAATATACATGAACATGTACCTGGTATTGTGAAATATACTTTTCATTCATATAACTTGGGGTGGTGCCTGGTGAATCATGTCAATCAGGGGGTAAAGTACCCGGTAGATAATTATCAAAACATTAGTTCATAAATGGAGAAAAGGGAATGGAATTTCCCTGGTGGCCAGTCCTCCAAAGGGAAATGATTTGAACCATAGACATTTTTCACCAAGTTAGGCTAGTCCCTGTGATGTTGATTTGATAAGGGTTGTTTGGATTTGACCAGCACAGAAATTTGACTCTCAGGATAATTAATCAGACAAATTGTTACTGAACAGATTTTTATTCATATTTATTTTAGCCAAAGAAGGATGTATTTGCACAAGTATCAATTATGTCAATACATATTCATCTCTCCAAATACTCTACATATAGCGGAACTTGGTTGACTGAGTTATAAGTTAATATATTTGGAATTGTAAACAATGTTGTTGGAATATAAAGCTCATTCTTTCAGCTTTCCAATTGAATATCAATTAAGCAAAGACGAAATTATATGTGATAAAATTAGACTTACAAATCTAACTTTGTGTATTTTAGACCAAAACAAGTCATATTTTGCAAATGTCTTTTAAACTTTCACACTTTGCCAGAGAAACTGCACTTCTAACATGTCCATGTCTATTTATCAGTATGCGATGACACTATACACATGCAAAATGATACCCAATGCCAGGTATGACAATTGCTTTCAGTGATTTATTTTTGTATGTTGTGTCCTTCCTTGATAACATATGTACATGCAGGACAGAAATAGGATGTAGCAGGGTCATGGTCAGTGTCCATTACCTCTGATGTGATAAGCAGATCTGGATTTTTCTCGTGCTTATTTTTGAAAAAAAGGATCAAGCATTGTCAACATCACACACAATTTTGAGAAAAATGTACAGAGTCAAATGTGTTCCTTAATTAAGACAGAAAGCTTCTACATTTATTTATATAGTGGATAAAAACTTTTTATTTTTACAACACCATCCCCACTGTGCCACAAGACTTAAATCCAGCAGGATTTCAATGAAGCAGGATTTTCTATTTAGGGACATGCATATGCATGTAGCAAGGAAACGACTAGGTTGGAATTGAATGTTTGAAAAGTCTGAGAATTAGAAAGTAGTTTTAGCTCTAGTTTGTTGACTATGTGAGTTAAACAATTTATCTATAGTTGGAGATAAGTTTTGAGTTATGAGATCAAGTTTTATAATGAATTTACTTGGTTGTTGAATTATTGAAAACGCTTATTACAGTGAAGTACATGGTTATTCAATAAACATTTAAGTTGATCAGCAACTTTTTTTAATGTGTCTTTTGTTTTAATTTACCTTGGTTGGGTATATGAATATAAAAAAGTGTAATAATAATAATTTACGATATTGAAATATTAAGGTTATCAATATTTTCTTCACCAAAAAAAATCTTTGTTCCTTCCTACCAACACATTTTTTTTGGCGCTGAAACAGGAAACAAACATATAATTTCATATAGCTATATGGTTATATATTTTTTTATGTCATGTTGGGGTAAATTTTTGTTCCCCAACAAAATGCAAATTTTAAGTTCCAGATTGGTTACCTTTGACATTTGAGAAGACAACTTCGTGTGAGCAGAACAAAGGCCTAATATATATATATATAATTTATACTTAAAAACAACATGAAATGTATAAGTTAGTGAATTACAATATAGCTGTGACCTAATATTAAATACCATGTATTTAGTACATTTTGTACATGTAAAACATATAGTAATATTACTACACCAATGAGGTAAACACTACATATAATTTCGTCATGGTTTTCATCACATTGATAGTCTGTACAGCACTCGACGGGTGTCGATAACGCCTACTTTCACTTTGACAATCTCGTTTATCGACTCTCCCGGCCAGTGTGTATCAACAATATAGGTCCAGTTTACGACCATCGTCTACAAATAACAATTTATCGTAACCATCGTTCCTGATTTGGGTTTAAAATATATTTTGAGCCTAATATTTTGTACGAGTGTTAGCTTCGTCGTAAATGCGGCGAAACATATGGTCGTGCCAACTCTTTCTTCACTTCCGTCTTTTGACAAACGGCGTTTGGTAAATACATTTAAAGTTTCCATGTTATAAAATACTCTTAACGTTTCAATCTGATTACAATGGTTTCAGGTGTATACATAAGATATAAAGTTCAATTCAAAAATAAGTTAAAATCGAAATTCAAACAGTGGCTCTTGCGTTGCCCGTCTCGATTTTGAGCTGACAGATTTGTTTACTTTGGCGCGAGATTTTTTTTCCCCTATGACCTTTGACCCACGCCGCCATCTTGAAATGGTTGATTCGTCTATTGAGCAACGAAAATAGGATATCCACGAGCGTTTGTAATACGAAATGCTTTTATAGGTTTAAAACCACGCAGAAACGTATCCTAAAAATCGTGTAATACATGTACATCAATGCATTACATGTACATTATTCAACCTTATGTATTTTTGTATTTGGTAGCTGCGTCGTTCAAGTCGTTCTTTGTCATTGCAGCGAAGCAAATGCGTGTATCAAACACGAAAACTTCCGGTAACCTAGATCGAAATGTTACGGTCGCAGTCTGAATCCCACAGACTTTATACTAATGCATTTATTCATCTGGGATGCCTACATGTGTGTTAAACGTTCAAATTCCGTATGAGGTAGTGTTTGATTAGCATCAGACGGGTTACTCGTGTTCTAGACGTAAAACCCGTGACCTTGGGGCCCGTGACCTTGGCGGAGGGTTTGATGCATCATTGCGCTGCTCGTAGTTCGTAGCTAGGTCATCACCCGCTGTCAGATATCTGGGCTACTCCGGCTATTTATTTAATGATTAAACGATCTCGTGAATGGAGATATACATCAACAACCGGGTCACAAACAAAACGCTTTACCTTAACAGCTGCTCTGCTAGTGTGACTACAGTGTGAAGGTGAGTATGTTTTTTAAAAAACGCTGTTCTGCCACTATTTCTCATGTTACTTTTACAAGTCTAGTAGATTGGTTGTAAGATAGTGATGTGTGTATTTACTGTTTCTGTTTAGCATATATTGATGGATGTTGTTTTCAAGCATGGGCAGGAACACGACAACAGAAAAAAAGATACCAGTTGTTCGATTGAACATTACTTTATTCTCAGTAAATATTAAACACGAGAACACTGTCTATTTACAAGTTCCAGGGAAATTATATACTATGCTTTAGATTGAAACCGACTAATGGATAGAGAGGTTTGAAATGTATTATATACCATAAGAAACAATCTATGCTTTTTGATATTGTGAAATTTATTTTGCATTAACTTTTTCATTTTGATAAATTAATTTCAAAACTTCATAGTTGTTTTTATTTTTCAGATTCAGAAATCAGAATGTCGTTCGGAGGTATGTAATGTAGATAACGCTAAGTTTCATATATTGGTTGAACGTTAGTCTCATATCATATCTTGTTAGTAATGTCAGAATTCTCTTTATCTTTAACAGAAACGTTTAAACGCATTATCAACCATAATCTTTGTCATGAAATACCCGATATGGCAACGTGTGGAACACGCTTAAACACATTTCAGGAACGCGCTAGACAAATGTGCCAGGCAAAATTGTACATATGTCTCCCTATATGTGAGAAAGTGTCTCTATATGTGAGAAAGTGTCTCTCTATATGTGAAAACGTGTCTCTATATGTGAGAAAGTGGCTCTCTATATGTGAGAAAGTGTCTCTCTATATGTGAGAACGTGTCTCTCTATATGTGGGAAAGTGTCTCCCTATATGTGAGAAAGTGTCTCTCTATAAATGAGAAAGTGTCTCTCTATATGTGAAAACGTGTCTCTATATGTGAGAAAGTGTCTCTCTATATGTGAGAAAGTGTCTCTCTATATGTGAGAACGTGTCTCTCTATATGTGAGAAAGTGTCTCCCTATATATGAGAAAGTGTCTCTCTATATGTGAGAAAGTGTCTCCCTATATATGAGAAAGTGTCTCCCTATATGTGAGAACGTGTCTCTCTATATATGAGAAAGTGTCTCTCTATATGTCAGAGATTGACTGGGTAGTAAACACAAGTCAAATAGGACAAATAGGATATGCCAGGTAAAATAGTAGTCTCTCTATATGTCAGAAATTGACTGGGTAGTAAACACAATTAAGTTAAATAAAATGCGCCTAAAATCGCAGTAGTCATTTTTGGAATATACATAAAAAGCGTGTATAAAGCGTGATCGATTGAAGTGACAGAAATTGACAGGATCGATACACATTTTAAAAGAAACATTCAGATTAAACAAAAAGGTAAAGAAAGATAGAAAGTACGCCAAGACGAAATCATTTTACATAATATGAAATTTTGACATTTGGACGTAGATCCTGCCTTGCAGTACAGTGTTTTACTTATAATACAATCTTCATATTGATTCAATATGTCCACACAAAAGTCATGCTACAGTGTTGACTATATTCTCTCCTGTTCAAAAAGGATTGGGTGGGTTCTCTTACAATGAACTTGCTATATTTTATGGAAGGTAATTGTTTTTTGGTTTCTAATGTATTAAATGGATATACATGGATATATTTTATCAACAGTTTATCAGTTAAAATGTATATAAATGGATCTCCTTTATCAACAGTTTATCAGTTTAAATGTATATAAATGGATCTCTTTTATCAACAGTTTATCAGTTTAAAGGCCCAATATACGTAACTTCAGGAAATTGTTCGTGTTTCTTAAAAATTCTGAAAAAAATCCAGTTGATAAACATGCAAAAATAAGCCTTTAACGAAGTAAACCTGAGCGGTAACTCACAAGAAAATCTTGACAGAAAAATCCAAAGAATTGAAAAATAATTCAGGTGGTGCCCACTTCAACAACAAGCCGAAGTTTGAAGACAGTTCAAAATGGACGCTTGTTTACAAATACCGAGTTTCAACTGCTGTTGTACCGGCAACCTTGTAAGAAATAATCGTGAATATTGCTGATATCAGTCAATCTTAACTAAGTCTATATATATAAAAAAAAGTTGTTAGGCTTGATTTTCGCTCTAAGTTTTGTCTAAAGTTGCGTATATTGTGCCTTTAAATGCATATAAATGGATCTCTTTTATCAACAGTTTATCAGTTTAAATGTATATAAATGGATCCCTCTTTTATCAACAGTTTATCAGTTTAACCCCGACAATCTGGACGTATCGACGTCTATGCAAAAAGATTATGATGACAACGGATACATCGTGTACAAGTAAGTTAGTGCTATATACAGCATAACATTATATTGTAACTGTCACCGGGGTGTGGTTATAAATTAGGACAAAGCTTGTTCGGTTTACTTCCAATGCCGTTTATTCAATGTCCCTAAGTGGGATAATAAAAAAAACCCTACAAAGACAAGACAAACATTCTTATTATATATAGCATTTATAATCACTTTTCCGATTCACGTAAACAACACGTGACACATACACACGAACATCACGTACACAATACATCTATACACACATATACACATGTACTCACTATATATAATAGTACCTGGGTTACATAACAATAAAACAGTAACTTGAGTAAGTAGAGTATTCAGATTCTTCTTACATCATAATGAGTTCTTCACAAAACATGTTAACAGCTCGTCGTTTATAACAAGCAGTTTCCCAATAAAACATGCTGATTGATTATCATTTATTACAGGCAGTTTCTCAATATCATTATCATATGTTATCTGTTATTACAGGCAGTTTGTCAATATAACATGATCATATGTTATCTGTTATTACAGGCAGTTTCTCAATATCATATTATCATATGTTATCTGTTATCACAGGCAGTTTCTCAATATCATATTATCATATGTTATCTGTTCTTACAGGCAGTTTCTCAATATCATATTATCATATGTTGTCTGTTATTACAGGCAGTTTCTCAATATAACATGATCATAAGCTATCATTTATTACAGGCAGTTTCTCAATATAACATGATCATATGTTATCATTTATTACAGGCAGCTTCTGGATAAAGAAGAGCTCACTAATATTTTGAAAGTACTCGAAGATCCTGACTTGATTAAAAATCACGGATACGGCGTGAGTACTGGTGTTTAAAATTCATACAGTACTTATGTTGACGTTATGAGGAAAATATCACGTAAATTTAATATGAGCGAATTTTCTGAACGTAGTCTTGTATTCGTATCTTCTGTATACAACATCTTATGATCTTATAGCTACTGTCATGATCGTGTGTTTTTGTGGCTTAAATATTTCATTGAAAAGTTATCGCACTATGAATAATGGAGAGCTGTTGTTTTAATTTCATAATGCCCTGAATCAACGGTTGGTTTTACGTGTACCGATGTGGTTGTGGGTAGAGGGACACTCATATAATACTATATAATTCTGTGTCACAGATTCCAGATGGTCTCGGTACCAAGGCAAAGCTGGTCATTTGGGGTCATCCAGGAAGTGACGTAACGGGCATGCTAGCTCGGAGTGAAAAAGTCGTGAACACTTGCGAGCAGGTATGGCAGTCTTAACAACGTCTACAAAATCTATAAATAAACTTACGGAAAATTCGTTTATTGTATACCTTTATCCGATGGGATAAGAATTGATTGTAACATTTATCTCATTATCAAGTGATCTATGATTTAAACTATTTCAATTATATTTAATAATCTATACAAAGACAATACGCATTAGCGTGAACAGTTATTATATTTTTGTATTTGCATAGTATTAATTGTGTTAAAATAATGTTAAAGTATGGTGGGTTTTTATGTATGTATGCCAGGAAATAATCACGTTATCCATGCGATGATAACCATGCATTATATATCAGTGTGAGTATTGTCTGAAGCATCCCTGCATTTAGACTAATAATACCGACCTGTTATTATTGACAGTTTTATTGCTATATTCCTATGCTAATCAACGAGTTTACAGTTCATGGGTGGGGGTGAGGCTTACCACAATCGATACCGACCTGTTATTATTGACTGTTTTATTTCCATATTCCTATGCTAATCAATGATTCCACAGTTGATGGGTGGAGGTGAGGTTTACCACTATCGATACCGACCTGTTATTATTGACTGTAGTCTATAGTCTATATTCCTATGCTAATCAATGATTCCACAGTTGATGGGTGGAGGTGAGGTTTACCACTATCGATACCGACCTGTTATTATTGACTGTTTTATTGGTATATTCTTATGCTAATTAATGACTCCACAGTTGATGGGTGGAGGTGAGGCTTACCACTATCGATACCGACCTGTTATAATTGACTGTTTTATTTCTATATTCCTATGCTAATCAATGATTCCACAGTTGATGGGTGGAGGTGAGGCTTACCACTATCGATACCGACCTGTTATTATTGACTGTTTTATTTCTATATTCCTATGCTAATCAACGATTCCACAGTTGATGGGTGGAGGTGAGGCTTACCACTATCGATACCGACCTGTTATTATTGACTGTTTTATTTCTATATTCCTATGCTAATCAACGATTCCACAGTTGATGGGTGGAGGTGAGGCTTACCACTATCGATACCGACCTGTTATTATTGACTGTTTTATTTCTATATTCTTATGCTAATCAATGATTCCACAGTTGATGGGTGGAGGTGAGGTTTACCACTATCGATACCGACCTGTTATTATTGACTGTTTTATTTCTATATTCCTATGCTAATCAACGATTCCACAGTTGATGGGTGGAGGTGAGGCTTACCACTATCGATACCGACCTGTTATTATTGACTGTTTTATTTCTATATTCTTATGCTAATCAATGATTCCACAGTTGATGGGTGGAGGTGAGGTTTACCACTATCGATACCGACCTGTTATAATTGACTGTTTTATTTCTATATTCCTATGCTAATCAATGATTCCACAGTTGATGGGTGGAGGTGAGGTTTACCACTATCGATACCGACCTGTTATAATTGACTGTATTATTTCTATATTCCTATGCTAATCAACGATTCCACAGTTGATGGGTGGAGGTGAGGCTTACCACTATCGATACCGACCTGTTATTATTGACTGTTTTATTTCTATATTCTTATGCTAATCAATGATTCCACAGTTGATGGGTGGAGGTGAGGTTTACCACTATCGATACCGACCTGTTATAATTGACTGTTTTATTTCTATATTCTTATGCTAATCAATGATTCCACAGTTGATGGGTGGAGGTGAGGTTTACCACTATCGATACTGACCTGTTATTATTGACTGTAGTCTATAGTCTATATTCCTATGCTAATCAATGATTCCACAGTTGATGGGTGGAGGTGAGGCTTACCACTATCGATACCGACCTGTTATTATTGACTGTTTTATTTCTATATTCTTATGCTAATCAATGATTCCACAGTTGATGGGTGGAGGTGAGGCTTACCACTATCGATACCGACCTGTTATTATTGACTGTTTTATTTCTATATTCTTATGCTAATCAATGATTCCACAGTTGATGGGTGGAGGTGAGGCTTACCACTATCGATACCGACCTGTTATTATTGACTGTTTTATTTCTATATTCCTATGCTAA
This sequence comes from Mimachlamys varia, assembly GCA_947623455.1. Taxonomy (NCBI): domain Eukaryota; kingdom Metazoa; phylum Mollusca; class Bivalvia; order Pectinida; family Pectinidae; genus Mimachlamys; species Mimachlamys varia. The sequence continues at coordinate 6,973,315 of OX392529.1, forward strand.
TCAACGATTCCACAGTTGATGGGTGGAGGTGAGGTTTCCCACTATCGATACCGACTTGTTATTATTGACTGTTTTATTTCTATATTCCTATGTTAATCAACGATTCCACAGTTGATGGGTGGAGGTGAGGTTTATCACTATCACGCCAAATTTATCAGGAAAGATGCTTTCGACGGCGGATGTCACCTTTGGCACCAGGATTATGGGTAAGTGGTTGTAATTATCTGTCTTCAGTGTAACGATTAAATCTGAATTTATATTAGAAATACATTTGTGGAATTTGCGTGTGTCACCGATTACATAAACGCTTCCAAAATTACACTGCGAAGCCCAAAACTGAAAATCAGACTAACACATATAAATGACCTCTCCGTCTGTTTAGAGATTTTGAATGGTGGCTAAGTCTCAAAGAATGATACTTCTTGTACAATGCTTCTGACCCATATGGATAGAGGGCTATTTTTACAAACCTCAAACCTCACCACACCAAATCAAAATTTTCGGTCAATCAATGGTACTGATAGCAAACACATGTTTAAACTGGAGTTGGGGTTAATTCACATAAAAACGTTAATTAAGAAAATAGGGAGTCAACGTTTTGTCTTAAACATAAGCAGTTACAATGTATCATTTGTTACATATATCATCAGACTTATTTGTGGTAGTATATGGTAGTATAATAGTTCGATAAAGCTTTTTTCTTTTGTGATGACCTTAATTACTAAAATAGTGTTATTGGAAAGTGATATTGAAAAGCGAGGCCAACTTGTGAAAACGATAGTTTATCTTTTCTCCTACGGTGTTATTGATATTATCTGGAATGTAGAAGTATGATCTTGGTCATTAACGATTATCTAGGATGGTATAGTTTGATCTTGGTCATTAACGATTATCTGGGATGGTATAGTTTGATCTTGGTCAATAACGATTATCTGGGATGGTATAGTATGATCTTGGTCAATAACGATTATCTGGAATGTAGTTGTATGATCTTGGTCATTAACGATTATCTGGGATGGTATAGTTTGATCTTGGGCAATAACGATTATCTGGGATGGTATAGTTTGATCTTGGTCATTAACGATTATCTGGGATGGTATAGTTTGATCTTGGTCAATAACGATTATCTGGGATGTAGTTGTATGATCTTGGTCATTAACGATTATCTGGGATGGTATAGTTTGATCTTGGTCAATAACGATTATCTGGGATGGTATAGTATGATCTTGGTCAATAACGATTATCTGGGATGGTATAGTTTGATCTTGGTCATTAACGATTATCTGGGATGGTATAGTTTGATCTTGGTCAATAACGATTATCTGGGATGGTATAGTTTGATCTTGGTCATTAACGATTATCTGGGATGGAATAGTATGATCTTGGTCATTAACGATTATCTGGGATGGTATAGTTTGATCTTGGTCAATAACGATTATCTGGGATGGTATAGTATGATCTTGGTCAATAACGATTATCTGGGATGGAATAGTTTGATCTTGGTCATTAACGATTATCTGGGATGGAATAGTATGATCTTGGTCAATAACGATTATCTGGGATGGTATAGTTTGATCTTGGTCAATAACGATTATCTGGGATGGTATAGTATGATCTTGGTCAATAACGATTATCTGGGATGGTATAGTTTGATCTTGGTCATTAACGATTATCTGGGATGGTATAGAATGATCTTGGTCATTAACGATTATCTGGGATGGTATAGAATGATCTTGGTCATTAACGATTATCTGGGATGGTATAGTTTGATCTTGGTCATTAACGATTATATGGGATGGTATAGAATGATCTTGGTCATTAACGATTATCTGGGATGGTATAGAATTATCTTGGTCATTAACGATTATCTGGGATGGTATTGTATGGTTTTGGTCATCAATCATGACCTTGGTAATTGACGGTTATCTGGGTGACATTGTAACTATGACCTTGGTAATTGACGGTTATCTGGGTGAGATTGTAACTATGACCTTGGTAATTGACGGTTATCTGGGTTGGTTAGTAACTATGACCTTTGTCATTGAAGGATATCTTGGTTGGGATAGTAACGATGATTTAAGTCATAAAGGATGTTATGGGATGGTATAGTATCGACTTTGTCATTGGCGGTTATCTAGGATGGGATAGTAACTACGACCATGGTCAATGACGGTTATCTTAGGCGTGATATTATGTAACTATGACCTTGGTCAATGACAGTTATATAGCATGTGTTTATGAGATATATTGTCGGCATTAAAGGCCAAATATACGTAACTTTCGGCAAAACTTGAAGCGAAAATCAAGCCTTATAACTTATTATATTTATAGATTTAGTTAAGATTAGCTGATATCAGCAATAATCAAGATGAATTCTTACGCGGTTACCGGTACAGCAGTAGTTAAATCTCGGTATTTGTAAACACGCGTCCATTTTCCACCGTCTTCTACCTTCAGTTTGTTGTTGAAGTGGGCCACACCTGAATTATTTTCAGTTCTTTGGATTTTTCTGTCAAGAGTTTTTTGTTAGTTACCGCTCAGGTTTACTTCATTTTAGGCTTATTTTTGCATGGTTTTTAACTGTATTTTTGTCAGAATTTTTCAGAATCACGGAAAAATTCCTGAATTACGTATATTGGGGCTTTAAGTAGCATACAAATATTGTTTTAGGAGGCTGTTTCTAGGTTGGAACTAGAAATGTGATTATAGGAATTGTTTTGTAGGGTAACTTAGATAAGACAGGAAAATAGTGTTCGTTCCAAAAATAATTTTATCGAATGTTATTTAAGATATTTCATTGATGTTATGATTAACATTGACATCCGGATGGAAATGATAACTCAATACAAGCAGCGATTTTAAGTATGATATGCCATTCCTCCAGAGTAATCTTTGTGAGCTTAGGTGGCCTAGCCAATTGTCCACTTAGTCTCACAGATGTTCAATAGGAGAATAGCTGGAACATATGATAGCAATTTAAAATGGATAAGCATCGCTTTGGCACATATCATCATTACAGTAAATGATTTGGCATTGTTCTGTGGGAATGAGAGGTGTTGATGGAAAGTGGTATTGAGGACATCAGCCTTGTATTTATTGTAGAATACGCGTAATTACAGCTAAATTGGAAATATCTCCTCTAACAATACCGACCCTCGTCCAAATCTATCAATTCAAACCAAGCTAAACCAATTGATTTAAGTGAAATATTTTAATGACATTGTTGGAAAGTTCCTCAAAATTAATTTTATAATTTAATCGTGGTAATAGGGTATGTAAGTCCGTTAGGGGAGATGTCATCTATATCCTACTATCAGAGGAGTGCTTTTCGTATCCATCCATTGCTAAATTAATCATTAATATATACATTTGGATTGATTTACAGTTACTGGTATCAAAATGGATGTCTGTTTCCGGAGGAAATGATAACAATTTTTGTTGCAATTGATAAGTGTGAGAAAGAGAATGGATGTCTGCAGGTAAGTAAAACGTATAGCATACAACCACTACTTCAGGTGATAGTAAAGAACAGTATACCATATAGCCACTACTTCATGTAATAGTAAAGAATAGTATAGCATACCACCTCTACTTCATGTAATAGTAACGATCAGTATAGCATACAACCACTACTTCATGTAATAGTTAAGAACAGTATACCATACAACCACTACTTCAGGTAATAGTAAAGAACAGTATATCATACAACCACTAGTTCAAGTAATAGTAAAGAACAGTATACCATACAAACACTACTTCATGTAATAGTAAAGAACAGTATATCATACCGCCACTACTTCATGTAATAGTAAAGAACAGTATATCATACCGCCACTACCTCATGTAACGGTAAAGAACAGTATTGCATATCCCCACTATTCAGGTATTAGTAAAGAACAGTTTAGCATACAACCACAATTCATGTTACAGTAAAGAACAGTATAGCATACCGCCACTACTTCATGTAATAGTAAAGAATAGTATAGCATACAGCCACAATTCATGTAATAGTAAAGAATAGTATACATCGTTTGATGTTTTGGTTGATGGCTTATATACATGTACATAAATTCGTACTTTAGAAAATGAATAAAACTCATGAGTACATTGGTATCTGGATAATTGGGCCCCGGCTGCCGAGTGGCTAAGGTGTCCAAACATTCTACTACTAGCTCGAAACCCACGTGGGACCGTTGCCAGGTACTGGCCGTAGGTCAGTGGTTTTTCTCTGGGTACTCGGTCTTTCCTCAACCTTCAAAGCCTGGCACGTCCTTAAATGATCCTGGCCGTAAGACGAAAGAAGTAAACACATGGAAAATGCCATTATAACAATGGAATAGTTGTATAATGTATGCGTAAATAAATAACCATAGCTGTTATAACCATAATACAGTAATGATAGATGTTAAGCATACAATAAAATTGTAGTTATAACATTGATTTGCATTAATGATGGTAAACTTCTGCGGCATTGTAGTTATAACACGGCGTAGTAGTTTTCTATATAATACCTTATGGTTCAGTAACCTGTTTTCAATATTCAGTGGCAATCAATTGAAACAGTCTACATTTTCGGCTGATATGTAAACAAGTTAGACATTGACTTAAGTAACAGCAAAGTATATTAGTGATTGTTTAGTGGAAGTAAAAAATAATTAACTTCCGGCTAAGGGGGGAAACTCATGAAATATGAATGTAGTGATTGGACACCCGATAACACGAATGGTGAGTGCTATATAAAAACAAAAGCAAATTCCCCATGAAATCGTCTCTGAACTTTGATTTTACAGATCCTGCGAGGTTCTCATAAGTGCGGTAGAATAGAGCATAAACCGGTGGCTGGACAAACAATGGCTGACATGGACAGGGTTAACGCAATAAAAGAAAAGTGTCCACTCGAGCATGTTGAACTTAATCCTGGTAAGAAATACTTTCCTTTGTATCTTTCTGTCAGCATAATGTAAATGGCTTGGGTGGTACTTATGAATGTATACAGTCATCAATATAATAATATCTTGTATCGGTTTCATAAAGGTCGGTAAGATAACTCATATTGGATAAACAAGTTAGAATAGCGAGGAACGTTTCCCACCCATATTAATTACCAAGCCTGGTGATGAATTGGTGTAATTATTGCTAGAGGAAGTCGGTATTTGTTTTATGCTTTTAGGTGACGCTCTTATCTTCCATGCCAATTTGATACATACCAGTGCTCCAAATACTAGCCCCAAAAGGCGTTGGGCATTGCTCCACTCATACAACAAGAAATCCAACGACCCCATCTACAAACATCACCATCCGAACTATACACCTCTTACCAAGGTAACTACGATACTCTAAATTTTGTGGTATTACTTTGTTTGCCGAGGGGCTTATCAGGACGGGTAACAACAACCTTCAGGTATATCGACGATGTGTTATCTATAAACAACAAGAAGTTTGCTAACCTTACCTCGATTTTTACCTAACCTGTAAACACCACGGGCAGCTGACAACTAAGCTATACGATAAACGTGGCAATTTCGATTTTCCGATCCTGAACGTTCCCTTTCTTGATAGTAACATACCCGCTTATCCATCCTGTGTTGTTTACATGTCGCAGTTGATTCGTTCTGTAATATCGAGATTTTCGTGATACATGTCAGCTGCTGACGAACAAACTTATATACGGCACAGGGGTTCGAAGGATACAGGTTGATGAAGGCGGCTGAGCAGTTTTTATGGTCGCGAAAATAAATCAGAGAATACCAAAGCGTTAACAAAATCATAATCCAAACTCAAAATCGATTAAACCAGGGGCAAAATATGAACATAGGAAAGGTACAAGAGAATAAGACCAGGTGTTCCGGAAGAGTAAGCGTCTTCTGCTTCATCGACGACAACCGCCATGCATCTCTCGAATCCGTGTGTTGTTAGTTTGTTTGTCAGCAGTCGACATCGATCACGAAAATCCCGATATTTAGAGCAAGCCCTGGAATACCGAATCAACTGCGACATGTAAACACCATAGGTTGGAGAAGAAGGGATGCTACTATCAAGAAATGGAAAGTTAACGATCGGAAAATTGAAGTCATCACGTTTATCGTATAGCTTAGTAGTAAGCTGTCCATGTTGGTCGTAAGATCGAGGTAAGTAGCTGATGTAGAAGAGTCTGTTGTGTCCTTTCTTTCAAGTTCAGAAGGGTATATACGATTGACGTGGTCAGCAAACTTCTTGTTGTTTATAGACAACATATCGTCGATATATCTGAAAGTGAAATTAAAAGATTTGGTAAGGTTTTTGTTACCTGTCCTGATTAGCTCATCCACCAATTGGTCTCTTTGAGGATTATTCTATATCCTTGTATGATATAAAGATATAGAAAAATATACCCAGTTCTCATTTCGAAGCCATGCCATTTACCTGGCGGATGTCGACGATGACGCAGAAGACGCTTACTCTTCTGGAACTCCTTGTCTTATTCTCTTGTAATTTTATTAGGGACTTTATGTAAAGTATTCCGTGTTCATATTTTGCCTCTAGTTTAATTGATGTTGAGTTCGGATTATTGTTTTCCTGACGCTTTGGTATTCTCTGATGTTTTGTTATTGTTATCGCTGTTTTAATTTGGATTAGTTGTATTATGTTAAGAAATTATTTAAATATTTAAGATAACGGGTCCAAGACAAATCATCTGATAGGGGAAGGTATAACGGTAACGGGTATAGGTTGAAGGGAGCCATTGGTCAGGGTTAAATAGGCTACAGTAAGGGTTATGCTAGAGTGTTTGAGGTCAGGTATATTCAATTTGCTTCATGAAATTATATTATCAAATAAGGTCAGGGGAAGGTGTAACAGGTAAGAAAATCACCGTTAAGGTTTAAACTATAGGTATTCGTAAAGAGGTTGAATTAATTCAAAATGACATCTGTAACGGTAATTATTGATACAATTATCTAACGTGATTTTCATATAGCGTGTTTCGCAGGTAACATATATTAAGCATTTTATCGTTTTATGTTCTACATCCAAACTCGATGAACATACTGAAGGCGTGCTAAGAGTCATAATTAAGGTGGGTGTTTAGGGTAGGCCAGATACAGGTGTTTAGGGTAGGTCAGATACAGGTGTTTAGGGTAGGCCAGATACAGGTGTTTAGGGTAGACCAGATACAGATGTTTAAGGTAGGCCAGATACAGGTGTTTAGGGTAGGTCAGATACAGGTGTTAAGGGTAGGCAAGATACATGTGTTTATGGTAGGCCAGATACAGGTGTTTAGGGTAGGCCAGATACAGGTGTTTAGGGTAGGCCAGATACAGATGTTTAGGGTAGGTCAGACACAGGTGTTTAGGGTAGGCCAGATACAGGTGTTTAGGGTAGGTCAGATACGGGTATTTAGTGTAGGCCAGACAAGGTGTTTTGTTGTGTTATATGGAATGTTATTATTGTTTATATTTTGTAGGTCAAGGACAGTAGCATCAAGGAATGCAGAAACTACACTGACCTTTCCGGGAAAGATTTCATGGATCCGAAAACTGACAAGACGACTGTTGGAAAACAAAAATGACATAAACAGTACGGCAGTTGATCATTGATGTCAATGAGGGGTCGTTAAAGCAATATCTACACCAAACATTAAGCTAATTTAGTCCAAAGAATTCCAATGTATTCAATTAAACTTGTTAAAATCAGTGTTATTCTAGGATGAACTTCCAGCCTGACATGATTGGATGTGGAAGTTGGAGTAATTGTGACAATAAATGCTAAGATAGATGGACATGAGTCTATTTTTTTTTATAAAAATGTGACTGGATGTGGATGCCTTTGATAAGAAGTCAATATGTATCTAAGCCCGGTCAATACCTTTGAACAATGTATGAAATTTGTTTTAGACCCCTATTCAATTTTCATCATATTCAATATCAACTATGTAATACGGACTTCAAGTTCATTATCAAAACATGCAAACAACACTAAACATACCAAAGGAATTGCGTCTCATTCACATGTTTCAAACATTTGTGCTTCTGTCCACTGGTCAGACAGATGTACTACTTTGGCTTGTTAAGGTGTAAGGACTGATTATAAAGCCAGATAAACACACTAATTGGGTAAGAGTTAAGGTGTTAGGACAGATTATAAAGTCGTTCAGAATTACTTCTTGGGTTAGAGATGAGGTGTTAGGATTAATTATAAAATAAGACAGATGTACTACTTTGGCTTGTTAAGGTGTAAGGACTGATTATAAAGCCAGACAAACACACTAATTGGGTAAGAGTTAAGGTGTTAGGATAGATTATAAAGTCGTTCAGAATTACTACTTGGGTTAGAGATGAGGTGTTAGGATTAATTATAAAATAAGACAGATGTACTACTTTGGCTTGTTAAGGTGTAAGGACTGATTATAAAGCCAGACAAACACACTAATTGGGTAAGAGTTAAGGTGTTAGGATAGATTATAAAGTCGTTCAGAATTACTACTTGGGTTAGAGTTGAGGTGTTAGGATTAATTATAAAATAAGACAGATGTACTACTTGGGTTAGAGTTGAGGTGTTAGGATTAATTATAAAATAAGACAGATGTACTACTTGGGTTTGTTAAGGTGTAAGGATAGATTATAAAGTCGTTCAGAATTACTACTTGGGTTAGAGTTGAGGTGTTAGGATTAATTATAAAATAAGACAGATGTACTACTTGGGTTAGAGTTGAGGTGTTAGGATTAATTATAAAATAAGACAGATGTACTACTTGGGTTTGTTAAGGTGTAAGGATAGATTATAAAGTCGTTCAGAATTACTACTTGGGTTAGAGTTGAGGTGTTAGGATTAATTATAAAATAAAACAGATGTACTACTTGGGTTAGAGTTGAGGTGTTAGGATTAATTATAAAATAAGACAGATGTACTAATTTGGCTTGTAAAGGTGTAAGGATTGATTATAAAGTCAGAAAGAATTACTACTTGGGTTTGTTAAGGTGTAAGGTTTGATTATAAAGTCGGACAGATGTACTAATTTGGCTTGTAAAGGTGTAAGGATTGATTATAAAGTCAGAAAGAATTACTACTTGGGTTTGTTAAGGTGTAAGGTTTGATTATAAAGTCGGACAGATGTACTAATTTGGCTTGTAAAGGTGTAAGGATTGATTATAAAGTCAGAAAGAATTACTACTTGGGTTTGTTAAGGTGTAATGATTAATTATTAAGTCAGATAGAACTACTATTTGGGTTAACGATGACTTAAGACACACATGCTGCACCTTTTAAATTAAGTAATAGATACAGTATGCCAAAAAATGAATTAAAGCACAGGGGTCAGGTGCATCAAGCTCCTTTAATATATGCATTTAGAAGTAAATTTTAACTAGTTCTGTATACTTTTAAATCGTGTACAACAAAAATGTATATATAATGCACCGTGCCACTACTCAAATGAGATAAAATTTGGCTATGGGGTCTCCAGCAAACCTCGGAGACTAAACAATCCACCAGCAGAGTCTACCACTCCCTATCATTAAATATGACGTAATACACACAAGCTGCACCTTTTAAATTTAGTAATAAATACAGTATGAAATGGAAAAAACAAGAATTTAACTGCATCATACAGCTGTTTTGTCCTTCTGGGACTCGACAGTGATGCTAGGGGCCAAAATATGGGAATCCAAAATTTCTAAACTACTTGGATTAGAGTTGAGGTGAAATGATTAATTGTAAAGTCAGACAGAGGTTACCTTTATGTTTGTTAAAGTGTTATGATTGAGTATAAGGTTAGACTGAAGTGCTACCTGGATTAAAGTTTAGGTGTAAGGATTAATTGTAAAGTTAGACTGAAGTATTACCTGGGTTAAAGTTAAGGTGTAAGGATTGAGTATAAGGTTAGACTGAAGTACTACCAGGGTTAGAGTTAAGGTGAAATGATTAATTGTAAAGTTAGACTGAAGTACTACCTGGGTTTGTTAAGGTGTAAGATTGAGTATAAGGTTAGACTGCAGTACTACCATGGTTAGAGGTAAGGTGAAATGATTAATTGTAAAGTTAGACTGAAGTACTACCTGTGTTTGTTAAGGTGTAATGATTGAGTATAAGGTTAGACTAAAGTACTACCTGTGTTTGTTAAGGTGTAAGGATTCAGTATAAGGTAAGACTGAAGTACATCCTTGGTTTGTTAAGGTGTAAGATTGAGTATAAGGTTAGACTGAAGTACTACCTGGGTTTGTTAAGGTGTAAGGATTCAGTATAAGGTAAGACTGAAGTACATCCTTGGTTTGTTAAGGTGTAAGATTGAGTATAAGGTTAGACTGAAGTACTACCATGGTTAGAGGTAAGGTGTAATGATTAATTGTTAAGTTAGACTAAAGTACTACCTTGGTTTGTTAAGGTGTAAGATTGAGTATAAGGTTAGACTAAAGTACTACCTGGGTTTGTTAAGGTGTAAGATTGAGTATAAGGTTAGACTGAAGTTCTACCTGGGTTTGTTAAGGTGTAAGATTGAGTATAAGGTTAGACTGAAGTACTACCTTGGTTTGTTAAGGTGTAAGATTGAGTATAAGGTTAGACTGAAGTACTACCTTGGTTTGTTAAGGTGTAAGGATTGAGTATAAGGTTAGACTGAAGTACTACCTAGGTTAGAGGTAAGGTGTAATGATTGAGTGTAAATTTAGACTGAAGTACTACCTGGGTTTGTTAAAGTGTAAGGATTGAGTATAAAGATAGACTGAAGTACTACCTGGGTTTGTTAAGGTGTAAGATTGAGTATACGGTTAGACTAAAGTACTACCTGGGTTAGAGTTAAGGTGAAATGATTGAGTATGAAGTTGGACTGAAGTACTACCTGGGTTAGAGTTAAGTTGTAATCATTGAGTATAAGGTTAGACTGAAGTACTACCTAGGTTAGAGGTAAGGTGTAATGATTGAGTGTAAATTTAGACTGAAGTACTACCAGGGTTTGTTAAAGTGTAAGGATTGAGTATAAGGATAGAGTGAAGTACTACCTGGGTTTGTTAAAGTGTAAGGATTGAGTATAAGGTTAGACTGAAGTACTACCTTGGTTTGTTAAGGTGTAAGGATTGAGCATAAGGATAGACTGAAGTACTACCTGTGTTTGTTAAGGTGTAAGGATTGAGTATAAGGTTAGACTGAAGTACTAACTAGGTTAGAGTTAAGGTGTAATCATTGAATATAAGGTTAGACTGAAGTACTCCCTAGGTTAGAGGTAAGGTGTAATGATTGAGTATAAGTTAAGACTGAAGTACTACCTGGGTTTGTTAAGGTGTTTTGATTGAGTATAAGTTAAGACTGAAGTACTACCTGGGTTTGTTAAGGTGTTATGATTGAGTATAAGTTAAGACTGAAGTACATCCTTTGTTTGTTAAGGTGTAACGATTGAGTATAAGGTTAGACTAAAGTACTCCCTAGGTTAGAGTTAACGTTTAGTGATTGAGTATAAAATTAGACTGAAGTACTACCTGGGTTAGAGTTAACTTGTAATGTTTGAGTATAAGGTAAGACTGAAGTACTACCTTGGTTTGTTAAGGTGTAAGGATTGAGTATAAGTTTAGACTGAAGTACTACCTTGGGTAGAGTTAATTTGTTATGATTGAGTATAAGGTTAGACTGAAGTACTACCTGGGTTTGTTAAGGTGTTATGATTCAGTATAAGTTTAGACTGAAGTACTACCTGGGTTTGTTAAGGTGTTATGATTGAGTATAAGGTTAGACTGAAGTACTCCCTAGGTTTTTTATATCAGTTCGCATCAATGATATGATTTGACATTATTTTTTTATGATTAGCATACTTGGTGGCTAGCTGTCACCTGTCTGAAACTAAACACAACATTGTACACCTTTCCAATATAACAAAATCCCACAATTCGGCATGTGACAAAGTATGACGAGTTGAATTTACAAGTTACCAGTTATTGAAAAATTGTTCGAACGGCAACCCTGTAAATTCTTTGTGATAAACTGGTATCATCTATATATTACTACCTTATATATTTCTTAATATAAGAAATGTCAATTAAACACCATAGTTTTGAAACGACTTTTAGAGTCGTCGATCGCGATCTGTCTTTGGCAAACGTAAACAAACAGAAGATAGCGCGAAGGAATACCGTGAACACAAAAATTGATATTTTAATGACGGATTATTTACGCGGATCACTTTTGTTGGGATACTATTCGCGAGCAGACGTTCTTTTTTCATGTTACCGGTAGCTGCACGTGGAATAAAGCAGTACATAGGTGATAATAAAGTATATGATATTTACAGCAATGGTTTGATACGGTTGCGGATAAGGATGCGTATACGGATTCAGGCTTAATGCGACAACTCTAATAGAGACCCCAGCCTCACGATGTACCTCAGTGGTACTTACCATACATCGTACTCTCATGCAAAGCATTCAATAAATCAAATTTGTTCTGGAGACACCTATAGACAGCTCGCAAGGCCTCCTGATCAGGACCAGACAACAATTTACCTTATTCAGTAAAGAGTAGTAACCTAAACACGAATGGTGACTTAATGTTGGACTTTGGTTTAATAACGTGTGCAAATAAAAGATGTACCATTGATAAATATTGATTAATATTTCAACTTAGGACCTTACATTTATACGACTATTTACTTAAATGCATTTGGTGACCTTTTGCGATCGTTTACCTCAACGCTTTATTTTGTGACCTTATGTGACCTTTAACCTAGCTTGATGAACTTACGCCACCTTCAAATTTAATTATTTGTTTCGTGCCTCAAATGATTTTTTTTATCTTAATGCTTTTTATTTGCTGACCTACAGTGTACATGTATATAAAAATGTCTTTAACGTTTTTGTCTTAAAAGATATTTAGTGACCTTATGACAAAGCCAACTTTGACGTTTTTGTCTTAAAAGATATTAAGTGACCTTATGACAAAGCCAACTTTGACGTTTTTGACAGTAAGCGACCTTTTACATTTATATGTATATGGATTGTAGTGGTTTCTCTTTGTTCTAAAAGTTATCTTATTCTTATCCTTTTCTGAAGAGTATGATTAGACAAAACCGACAAGTTATATGTAAACAGCGATCCGGCTCATTTACAGGAAGTGTAATTTTGATATCATTCAATACCGCATTTAATCATAAGTTCACGCATGCGCAACTGGAGGCAGCATCACCTTATATATACAACCCTAGAAGAAAGGGAAAAAAAGGACAATATATTTAGACGATCAACACATTCAAAGTCAATCATGAGGACAGTCATTCTTACTAATGGTAAGCCTATTTTTCGGGGACATCCTATTAATTCTCATTATATCGATATATTTATATGATATATAAACCGCTCATATCTTGATAGTCACCTGTCGTATCTGTATAATACATCTTTAATTTTTTGTATCGATTTCATCTCCAATATTAATTTTACTGAATTCATCTTTTGTATTTAATTATCATAATGTGTATGTCGTGTCTACATTATTCATCTTTAATTTAAGGATTGCTTCATGAACTTGATTGGTCTTGAACAAAAATACTAAAGCCGTTCATGTCGATTTTGTTGAATCAACCACGACAGGATGTAAATCTAATGTATTTAAAAAAAAAAGTTTTTTCCCCTGATAATTTTAACCTATGAAGTCCATTCTGATGGCTTGACCCAGGTTCTGGAGCTTGAGCAAGTCATGTGAAAAATATAAAGTTCAATGCAGTCAAATTATGTAGAAAGAAAACACAAAACCAGTTTTAATCGCCATTTTCATTGTTTGTTGATGAATGCATAATAAACCAAATGTTCGGACGGATAACTGCAAAAGAATAATTTCTGGAGGTGGATCACAAACTGCAAGTTTTCGGCATCCATTGCTTTACTAGCCTAAAGTGGAGAGTCGCTCAATTTCACGTTTCTAAGTCTCCATTTAAACAAGGTGTTCTTGAATGTGACATTAGACAAGAAAGAAGACGTGGCTCGAAATATCAAAAATGTGATACGGCATTTGACGAATTCCTTTCATTACAGACCTGACCAAATGAATCTACATTAGCTTTTTTAGCTGAAGTGGGAATTTCTTTAGCAATACCTGACTTGCTGTTGTCGAGATCATGGTATTTTGAGTTACAACAGTTTGGTATATTTATGAAATATCCCGTATCCTTGTATACTATGAATGAGGACGTTGTCGAATATGTTCATTAGTGTGCCTGCCTGTTGTGATTGAGAAGTATGCCTCAGTTCTCACTTTGAGGACGTGACATTTGCTTGGATGTGACCTAGATTTACATTGCGGCTGTCGTCGATGAAGCAGAGGACGCTTACTTTTTCAGAATGCTTGGTATTATTCGCGTTTCCGTTTTCAAAGATTTCCGTGTATTGATTTTCTTTTGGTTATATTTTGAGTTTTACATCGCTTTTGATTTCGCATTATGGTTTTGTTGACTCTTCGGTATTCTCCGGTTCATTTTGCTCCATCAGGAATGACCAATGTTGTGGAGATCATGATGTCCTGATCATACTACTGCATTTACTTATCGAGAACTATTGAGGCTGGATTGTGTTTGCCTTTAAAGGTTGTTAAATATTTTGGTTTATCACATTTAATGACTAATTGACTAGAATGTAGCCAGGTCAAGTTAAACCAGGTTGCTTGTCCTTTGTATCAAAACCGATGAACTGATAAATGATAAGGCCAAACTTTCCTTGTTCGGAATCTTTCGATTGTTTTGAAGTTTCTATTCGCTTCTGCCCACATCCTTATAACATGCTGGAATGACACATTTTGCCTTCTCGTTCGTTCATTTAACGACTTAATGTTGAGTTTCATATATCCTTTATTATTATTCGAGGCCTTTCTATTTGTTTTTGTTCACTATCTCTACAAGTGTTGGAAGTGACACCTGTTTCCTTATCATTCATCCCAACCGTGCTTTACTGTTCGTTATCATAAATTCCTTCTTCCGTATTGATCGTGGACTTTGTTTAATTCAGTAAGAGCCCTCCAAATGATTGAAGTATTTCCTTATCCCCCTTTATCTAGATGCCTATGATTTTATCCTTGAACTAAGTTTTTTTTGTGTCCTTCTTCCTGGTGTGTTGCGATCCTCAACATATTCTGAAGCAATCATGTTTCTTTATCGTACATTTTGCTTGGAAATGGAAACGTGTTTTCATGCTAATTTTCACGAACATGAAGTTGCGTATCTACGTCTATGATAATAATAATAATAATCAATATTTCGAGGTTCTTATATACCGCTTTATCACGACCTTAAAGGCCGCCTCAAAGCGGTTTACAAATTATCCGTGGTTATAGGGCCTTAGCAACCAGCCAATATCGTTCTCAACTCCCTGGGGAGCATACAACCGGTGCTGCCATTTCGGCGGTCACAGCTAGCATTCAACAACTTCTAGCACTACCCAACCACATACTCATTTACAGCTGAGTAGACTGGAATAAGCAGAGTAAAGTATATTGCGTTGCTCAAGGATACAACACAAGATCCATGACCGGGACTCGAACTCGCAACCCTTCGGTCACGAGCCCGGCGTCCTACCACTTATAAGTATTAACAACCCATCCTCAGCACACATATTGATGGAAATGAAAACGCCTTTGTTATATGAGATTCTAACATTTCACCGAGTGATTCCAATTGGAGTCGCAGCTAGGGCCTTGCTGATGTTTGAAACAAACTTCAGCGATCAAAGATAGAATCTATCCTCCATGTAAATACCTCCAAACCGCCCCTATTGTCAAGCTCACACACAATACACAATGTATAGATGATGCCAATAAAATATTGAATATAGCATCACATAAGTTAACGTATGTAAAACCTAAGGCCACATTTCAGTATCAACAGTAGGATATGCTAATGGGTATAACGTGGATTTCAAATCTGTGTAGGCTTGCGCAATTGCACACGTTTTTGAGGTGGTGTAAACAATAACGAACGCCCAATTTACTATAATGCGAACTGGATTAAACTAGAGGCAAACTATTAACAAAGGAAGGATTTACATGGATACCCTTTGTAAAAGTACAAGAGAATAAGAGCAGGTGTTCCAGAAGAGTAAGCGTCTTCTGTTTCGTCGACGACACCCCCATGTTAATTTAGGTCAGTTCCAAGTAAATGCAATCGCCTTAAACTGAGAACTAAGGCATAATTCTCAATCACAATAAACAGGCATACTTATGAGCATATTAAAAAAATGTCCATTTTCATTTCATACAAGGTTGAAGAAGTTTTCTAAATGAGAACATGGTGGTGCCAATAAAACTTGCACATAGTCTTTGATAAATTGTATCTTGCGAGTCCCCGTGTCGTCGGGTTGTTCGTCAGCAACTGATATACATCACGGAAATCTCGATATTAAGAGCAAGTCCTAGTAAGAGTAACGCCCTAGAGACCGTAGGTGGGCAAAAACCCTGGATATCAAATATGGTTCCAGGGATGTAGAGAGCGTAGGTGGGCGTAACTCCTGGATATCGAAATTGGTTTAAATGGTGTAGAGAGTGTAGGTGAGCATGTGACCCCTGGATATCGCGAGTGGGGACCAGAAAACATAAAATAAACACTGTAATACAGATGGCCGAACGAGTGAAGCCATGGAGTACAGATCAGCTTAATTGAGACTTCATAAAGCATACAACATCAGATTTCTCCGCCTATTTTGTCTGTATCTTAAAATTGTATAATGTTATGTACATTTGTAGGTATCAATGCCGTATTGATGAGACCATTTTGTACTTTAATGTGTATCACTTGAAACTCTCGGTGCTTCACACGTTTATGAGTAAAAAAAGGTAGAGATTCCTTATATAGCAAATAAATTCATCGGTACACGTTTGAAAAATTAAAAAGCTGCTGAAAGAGGGCGTTGAACTCGGGTTAATGGTTTGGTTAATCGTTGCTGATTTCGAAATCAATGCATTGCAAGTTATTGCTTTTATGGCGGTGGTGTATGAATAAGTGAAATGAAAACTACACCCAGACTTTTAAACATGTTAATTACTTCGTTGATATCCTCAACAGATGGAAATTAAAAGCGGATGGAATTTAAGACGATGAAAAGGGAAATGTACACGTAGACACTTTGGTTAAATGTCGGTCCTTTTTGAAGACATTTTCTGATATAAATATTAACATTACCAAGTTGATGACAAACAAGATAATCAGAACATTTTACTTTTTTACCTGTGGAAAAAATAACTTTTAAAGCGCCAATAAATGAAATGAAACGGACATCATCTTAAATTTTTTTTTCTGTTTTTTTTTCAACCTTCCAGAAATAATCACCGAAGGCTCAGTATGACAAGTTTGTGTGACGTATTTCTTATTTCCCTACTGACGGGACACTTCCGGATGAACAAAATAAAGTCAATGTACATGTACAATTGATTTTAAATTAGGATTATGATTTGTTATCGCTTCGGTATTCTCTATTTTTTGTCTAACAAGGGGAGGCAATTATAATTACACGCATTTGTTCCCATTGAAGAACTTCCTATGTTGTTTTATGCAAGGCTATAGAATATTTCTCAATGAGACCAGATGGTGACAATATAACTTGCTCAAATGTCATCTCAACCTGCATCTCCCGAATCCCGTGCCGTTTAGTTTGATCATCAGTTGCCGATATCAAAACTCTCGATATTTCCAGCAAGCTCTAGAATAACGAATAATCTGCACCACATATATTCAATAGGTTTGAGAAGGGAGGATGTGTCTCAAAGCCAAACATAAGTCACACGGGGCCTTCCCAGAACGAACAAGGACGACAAATGGAACAGGCGTCATGGGGTCGCCGTCTTCAAGGAAATGCGAGCACACATACGCTGAACACCTACGACATAGTCAAACAGTCAACGGAAAACGAAAAGTAACAGAACAAAAAATTATTAAAAAATAAATGAGCTGATACGAAAAACGGCAAGCAGTTTACCAAAACGTTTAATAAAATACAAATAAACAAACAAAATCAAAATTGTCAAAACAAAACAGGACTGCATCAATTAACAAGGCCGACGGAAATGCCGGACACGAGTGTAACACCACTATACGTCACCCGTCGAGGAATAACCGGCCGTAAACGGTAAAAAACCACGACGACAGTCAACACAAAGTAAACAGTGGGGAAGATGGGTAAATGTACGCCAACTGCGCACTGAAAAAGGATATGGAACACTGAAATGAAGTTCACAAAGCTAATTATTCACAATTATAATAACGAATCCGCCAGGTATATCGTATAGTTTAGAAGTAATCTGCCGGTGATAGTTATAGTTTATAGTGTGACTTAAATACGAGGTACATGGAAATGTTACTTAAAACTGTTTTTCATGATCTTAAATCATAGTTGCATGTTCAAGTGCAACAACATAACAAGGTACATTAAGATATATGTACTGACAATATTACGTGTTGTGTCTCAAATATTAAAGTGGATATCACAAAACATTTAGTTATGTAACTTCAGCTATATCCAAACCTATACAATTCATTAGTAATCTACATGTAACCCCCCCCCCCCCATCATGTTATGCTTTTGGCCACTCTCGTTCTGGTCTAAGGAAAACTGTCGGCCTATTCACGACCTTTTGACTATTGTTCTTCCTTGTCTATTTTATAACTAACTACAAAACCCTATATGTGCAAAATCGTGACATGTGTATACGTGTAAAACGTTCCCAAAATATAAGTACATCATTTAATTTTAATATGCATGTGTTACGTCATCTTTGATATTTCACCCTGCCCCGCTCTGGCGTATTACCTGTTTTACATTAACAAGTGTCCGAATCTTCGCCCCGGACTGACATCGCTAATTATCTCAGTCACCTCCACATGTCAACTATATCTGGCAGACATTACTTTTATGCTGCAAACATGGAATCTTGAATGGACATCCAGAGTGGGTTGTTTTTTTACCACGACCTCTGGGGTGGACTTACATATTCCACAATTCCCTAGTTATTCAATCAAAAGTTAACCCCCCCCACACACACACATTGAGGTTCGTGCACGTTAACATACGGACAAACAACATTAAGACTAAACATATGTTCAATTTGTTCCAGTATTTCCGAGACCGATAAAGCTACCTCACCACATCATTAGAAAGTCTTACCAATACCATAGTTATTTTACTCAGGGGAGTTAGAACAAATTCGAAATCGGAATCCCTTTGTTCATGTTAAAAAATGCCCGATGATCCCTTCCTTTCTGTCGATATTATTGAAACATGGAGTTTACTTAATCCTTCTTATTTTTTTCCATGTTTCAGAGAGTGATTTTCGTCATGTATTTCCTATGAAATATTAAGAGTATATATTTTTTTCGCCAAGTTTAAAAACCTTATATCTTTGAAATAAGCTTTTTGACCTATAAATAATTTTGTTCTTTTTTATATATTACGAGTATGTATTATATACTATACATGCATTAATAAAAACTTGCTTTCAAGAAAAGCTAATTACCATATCCTAGTGAGCCAGCTGCCTTGAACATTTCACAGCGATTACTTTCTCCTTATTTTTTCTGTTAAGTTATTCGTCTGCAAAAAAAAAAAAAAAAAATCAGTCTCCGAAACATGTTTTTTTCACGAAAGTTTCTACAAAGTAATGCAATAAATATATACTTCAATTTTGAATATGTTTGCTTTTTATAATACGTTCCCTCTTAAACAGTTAAAAGTGATTATATATCTTGCAGGAACACATATATTGTATTGAAGTGTCTTATTTCCGTTGATTTGAATAAACGGTCTCATTGCGTCATCTGATTATGTATGTGTTTAAGAATGATTTAATTATTTTCATGCTTACAGTGCTTTTGAGGGCTTTCACTATCCAGGTATTGATGGGACATTTGCACGGAAAAAAACACCAAGAAGGACCATCGTTGCAAAACAACAGAATCATCTCATTCCCTGAAACACACACCAATATCATAGCGAATAAAAACCTGTTTAAGCACTGTGCCTCAGAGGAGAGATGTCGTTGTGGAGCGTCAGACAGCGGTGGTGTAGTGGCGGACTGCTCCAACCTAAACATTTCTGTTATACCCCATTTCAGTCCAAACGTTACTGATATACTGCTTCAGAGAAATAACATCAAATACTTAAAGATCAAGGGCGGCCAAGATGTCAGTTTTGTTTTGTATTTGGATGTTTCTGAGAACAAACTAGAACAATTCATTGGTGATCCTTTCCAACATATGAAAACATTACGATATCTTGATTTGAGTCATAATTCCTTACAATACACGCCTTCGGTATATCCACAAAATATATTCAGTGGATTGAAAAGTTTAACATATCTCAACCTGAAGTTTAACAATAATAATGACAGAGCTCGTTCTAAAAACCTCAGGTATCCTGTGAGTATCGGCAATATTACAACTCTGAAAACTTGTCTACTAGACGGAGTGGATCATGCTGGTTTCACTGGCGAATTCAAGAACCTTACAAACCTAGAATCTCTCGACCTAGAAGGTCACACAGGAGTTTGTGTGTTACCTATCTTACGTTCTAACTATTTCGAAAATATATCCTCTATTCAATATCTCAATTTGTCTTACTGTAAAGTGCGTAGCATTGAAATGGGAACTTTTCGTGAACTGACCAATCTGTACTCACTGAATATTTCGTACAATCACCGACTTACTTTCAATGTGTTAGCCAACTTGACTGATGATTTACAAGTTGTGCCAGTCCACACATTAGATGTCAGCAAGCTACATTGTGACTACGGACCAGGAGTTGCTTTATACATTCATGATATAGAGAAACTAAGCAATCATACATATTTGACAAATATCTACTTGGACAGTAATAGATTATCGTTACCCGAGCCCGGTGTTATTCCAAAGTTACCGAAGAGTTTACGGCTCCTCTCAGTAAAAGAAAACAGAATAACGTATGGTAGTTTTATGTTTGAATTAGCAAGCGCTTTCAATTTAGAGTTATTCGATGGTAGTAATCAGTATTTTTCCCACGACCCTATAAGCGGTTCTAAGGACTGCAACGACTGGCGGCCACCGCCGTCCACCCGTGGTAACGATTCTTCCTCAGGTGTAAATGCTGTTCTCAGCATGGTTCAGTCAAATACACTAACTATGTATCTTCCTCCTAACCTGAAAGTGCTGCTATTCCATAATAGCGGATTAAAATATGGAATAACAGGACCCATACCTTTTGCAGCTAACAACCTGACACATATTGACCTTCATAATAATTTAATTCATTCCTGGAAAGGCACTGTTAAAAACCTACAACACTTAACATATCTTGATGGATCACAAAATTATTGCACGTATATATCTGACGAATTCTTTAACGAATGTCCGAACTTAGAAACCCTTATCATACAGGACAATCTGCTGGGAGATGTTTTATCTAAGGATACGAATGGAAACATTTTCAGACACCTTACACATCTAAAGGTGCTGGATTTATCCTGGAATCGTATAAAGACAGTCCCAAAGCTTTTGCTCAGAAGTCAAAACGAACTCCAAATACTGAACATCAGTAATAATGAACTTTACACATTCGACTTAAAGTTGAAAAACATGGCGGATTTCCAATACTTGAACCTATCTCATAATCAATTACTAACGCTTAGCAAGTATGCTCGCTCGCAGATAGATAGTCTTAAGCGTGGAAATTTGACAGTGAACTTGTACGGAAATACACTTCAGTGTTCGTGTGAAACATTGGATTTTTTAAAGTGGCTCGGCGACAATGAGGTAATGTTTGACAACTTTCAGAAATATGAATGTCGTTTCCCAAATGACACAGTAACGACACTTTTGAATTTTGAAAATGTCATTATTGAATTAAAAAAATCTTGTGACGATTATACCGGGTTGATAGCGGGGATAACATCTGCTATTGTTCTGGCTATTTCTCTGACTGTCTCCGGAATTGTGTACCGCTATCGATGGAAATTAAGATATTTATATTACATGGCAAAAACAAGATATTGGGGATACACAGGTTTGGAGACTAACCATGACAACAGAGACGATTACCCGTATGACGCCTTCATATCGTACTGTGAGCAGGACGGGAGGTTCGTCAGGGGGGACCTTTTAGACAACCTGGAGGGACGAAGTCGTTTAAAACTCTGTCTACACCAACGTGATTTCATTCCAGGACAAGACATAGCAGAGAACATAACTCAAGCCACTCACCAGAGCTGGAAAACAGTGGTAATTCTATCGAAAAACTATCTCAAGTCATACTGGTGTATGTATGAATTCAACATCGCTCGTATGGAGAGTATATACTCAAGGGGAGGCAAGCCTGTTTTGCTGTTAGTATTCTATGAAGATGTTTCACCGAACAATATTCCATTAACACTGATGGATCTGATAGAAAGCAGGTCTTACATTGAATATCCGCACGACGAACAGGGTAACGTCGCGTTCTGGGATAGACTGGCCGAGACTATCGCTACGTAAACAAGGTAACGTCGCGTTCTGGGATAGACTGGCAGAGACTATCGCTACGTAAACAAGGTAACGTCGCGTTCTGGGAAAGACTGGCAGAGACTATTGCCACGTAAACAAGGTAACGTTGCGTTCTGGGAAAGACTTGTCGAGACTATCGCCACGTAAACAAGGTAACGTTGCTTTCTGGGAAAGACTTGTCGAGACGATCGCTACGTAAACAAGGTAACGTCGCGTTCTGGGATAGACTGGCCGAGACTATCGCTACGTAAACAAGGTAACGTTGCGTTCTGGGAAAGACTGGCAGAGACTATTGCCACGTAAATAAGGTAACGTTGCGTTCTGGGAAAGACTGGCAGAGACTATTGCCACGTAAATAAGGTAACGTTGCGTTCTGGGAAAGACTTGTCGAGACTATCGCCACGTTAACAAGGTAGCGTCGTGTTCTGGGATAGACTGGCAGAGACTATCGCCACGTGAACAAGACTAAAGCAAATGTTGTTTATTTTTCAAATAAATATCTTTTGTATATTTCCTCTCAATATATATCTGAAACATTTATCACATAGGGAGGAGAGCCCAGCGATTGACAAACTGTTATATATAAACTTTAGTTTTATACTAATTCCTATATATCTGAGCACTACTACGATCTGCAGTGCTGGATGCCGGATTAACCGATTTTATATCATGCTTGTTACTTAATATATTGATTAAAACGCTTTTTGAAATGGTTGTTCTGGTCATTTTGCTAAAACCAAATGCATCATTTATAAAACATGAATGAAGGCCGTTCAAGATATTAATAATGATACCGTGTCTAAATGTTACCACACAAAAGGTTAGATATAAAGGATAACAAAACAATGTAAATGTATGATACAGTATAGGCCGACTCCAAATGTTACATGTATGTTATAAATCATTTAAATCAAATATGATTGTTTTATGTTTACTAACGGTCACTTAAGGATATATGTTTCTGGGTTCAAGTCTCGTTTTAATCTTATTTAAAGATTTTACTTTGCATCACTTTTGATAACGTATATGCAACTGAAAATTGTGTCAAAAATATGAGTGTCTGTAACTTGTAGAATATTTTTTTACACGAATTTAAAAAAATACCAATTCAGCGGCCATTGTGAAAATGCGTATTTCTGTGTACTTCACGAAAGGTCAAAATTTCACCTTTTGATGCTGGATTGAACTCTTAAAAACATCAGTGTTTCGCAATGTTTAATCATAGCAAGCTATTTTTTGCGGTACAACTTTATAATGTTTAATATAATAGAAATAGTATCCAACTAAGTGGATAATTATATATATATACATTTTTTTTTTATATTTTTTTTGTGTAACCGGAGCACTTTTTGTTTTTTAACCCGACATTGTGAAAAATAAAATACAAATAGTAACGGGACGAAAATAAAGCACGCTAATCCACCCTTTTTATGATGGTTTTAGACAGAGAAACCTATTTCCTGTTCATATGCTAAATATTAAAAAAAAAATAAATAAATAATTGCAAAAGTTTTGTTATTTAGCGTTAAATCTACACAAAGTGGTGCAAAAATGAGGATTTTTACATTAAAAAGATGAGGGGTGGGGTAACTAAAATCGCTTTCCTGAGTTGAAATATTAGTTAGAGAAATTTTACTTCCGATAATTTAAAAGAAAAGAGTATTTTTTTTATTTCTGCAAACATTCATTTTGGATTACAAATTCGGAAGATATTGTATGAAGATGTCCTCCAATTGGTCAAAACTGCAAATTCACTAAAAATCACTTATTATGTCATATTGGTATCTTTGACCGATCATAGCACAAAAACGAGCACGCTGACATATTATTATCTTTGCATTTTCTGCCATGCCATGAACTCCGTTTTCCAAAAATGAATATAAGAAAAAAAGTTTAATGCAGACAAATGTATACTAAATGTATAGTCGTTGTCCCATAACACATTTAAGCTGATAAAACGAGAAGTTGTTGCATTTATTGAACTGATATTTTGTTAATTGAATCGGAATTCAATTCTGTATCACATAGCATCTCCTTTTCATCTGATGTGAGTGATTTTTTTTCCAAAGTTTACAAGGTATGATAATTTTTTATAGCATTTCTAGATTTCTGTTGTTTGTATAAAGTTATTGCACGATTTTTGTTTTATAAAAAAAACGGGCGGCCATTTTGAAAATGGGTGTTTCTTCTTGTTTCTTGCACTTCCCGAACGGCCAAACTTTCAGTTTTTGCGAAGCTAGATTCACCATTAACTTGTCGGTGCATTTAAAACAACTATATATTTGCTGTACATCTTCTTACTTTTCAATAACATGCAAATCGTATTGTTTTTACATATCTAGTGATACGATTTTTTTTTATTCCGAAACCGTGAACAATAACAAATCAAACACGCTTACCCGATTTTTTTTACTTCTTTTGAAAGAGAAACCAATTTCCTTTTATACGACAAATGTTAAAAACATTAGTCATTTGAATTGTGTAGATAAATTATTAAATCTTCAACAAAGGGTGAAAAGGGAGTATTTCACATTAAACAAACGGAGAGTAGAGTACGCTTTATTTTTTAAACTTCTTTTACATGCATTATTTATAAGAAGTTCTTTTTTTGTCAATTCTGCAATCACGCATACATGTCTGACACAAATCTGGAAGATATTGATATTGAATATTGAAGGTAGCCCTGCAATTGGCAAAAACATCTAAATCTACATAAAATCAAGCATTATGCCATTTTGGCATATCAAACCGGTCATAGCATAAAATTGAGCACGCTAACATATATCACATTACAAAAAAATGAGCTCTTGAGACCGTATTTGCGACTTGATGGAATTGACGGAAAACGACTCTTTGATTTAGTATCTTGGAGTTTTATAGAAGTAAAAGGTTAGCTTTTGTGAATTAACGACCTCAACATTATATCTGAAAGTAAATAATGTGGCGAGGTCTTTTGTCAATAGTTCTGCTCATCTCAAGGGATGCTGCACACGAAAGCAGGTTTTCTATCCAATTATATTTGAAGAATAGTCCTTATAACAATAGAGAAATCCTCGTAGCCCTATACCGAAGTTTGTTGAGTCGTTGTCGTTTGGTATCTGAGGATTGTGACAGCTTTGGCAATGTGATGTGTCTTTATTCAGGTCATTCATTCGTAGTACACGATTTGAAATTATACAGAACTAGTTTAATTTTACTTCTAATTTCATAAATTAAAGGGATTTTACGCACCTGACCCTTCTGCTACTACATTAGTTTAGAAATTTTGGATTCCCACCTTTTGGCCCTAGCATCACTGAAGAGTCCTAGGAGGACGAAACAGCTGTATTTTGCAGTTTAATTCATTTTTTTGTCATACTGTATCTATTACTTTTAAAAGGTGCAGCATATGTGTGTGTTACGTCATCTTCGAGTCGTAACGTCGAACAATAATTCATAGACGTTCTTGTTACATGTACTGATATGCAATATCAATCGCAAATTATATCACAACATGGATATTAAGTTACAGAACAAGGAAAATGTAGAAACAAATAAAATAATCATACATAAGAAATTCTTTGTTATTGATATACACTTTTATTCCCGCATTTAACCAAACATTGGATTTAATCACAATTCAATGGAAGTCCTCATGCAGAACAGTAATAACGAAAGTGTGGGACCAGTTATAAAGGAGAAGCACTATGTAGTAGAGCTGCCCTTGTTTGACAGTGAGTGTTCAATGACTTATTAGGAACTCATGCAGCAAGGACATGGCATAAAAATAATAAAAAACATAATCAGAGGATACCAACGTGTCAACAAAACCATAATCCGAACTTAAAATCGATTAAACTAGAGGCAAAAAAGGAACAAAGTTTCACATGGAGACTCTCGCAAAAGCGCAAGAGTAAGCGTTTTGTGCTTCATCGGCGACATCCGCCATGTAAATCTTGGTCACATCCAAGTTCATTTTTGTAAGCATCAATCCTCAAAATGAGAACCGAGTATCATTGTCAACCACAACAAGTAAGCGCACTAATAAGCAAACTCAAAAACGTTCATCCTCTTAACACAAGATACAGAATATTTCTCGATGAGATCAAGATGGCGACCATAAAACTTGCCCAAAGTCTTCATTAACCTGCATCTCTCGAATCCCTGTGCCTTAAGTTTGTTCGTTAGCAGTTGACATACATTGTATATATAGCGAAAATCTCGATATTTGAAGCATGCCCTAGAGTAACCAATCAACTGCGGCATGTTAACACCATAGGATGGAAAAGCAGAGATGTTTCTATCAAGAAAGGGAACGTTCAGGGTCGGAAAATCGAAATCGCCACGTTTATCATACAGCTTAGTAGTAAGTTGCCCGTGTTGGTCATAGTTTAAGTCAAGATCGTGGTAAGAAGCTGACGTAGGAGAGTCTGTTGTGTCTTTCATATTATCATGTGCTTCTATGCATAACATACCCATTTGACCAATACACATTTTAATAATTTATCGAGTATGATAAAAATGTAAACATACAAGATAAAGTAAACTTGACCGAAGGAGGAAAACTTTCATGATTAATTTGACAAAATAAATATTATAGTGCTAGTTATAAAGGAAATATTCGAACAATTTTAATCAAGACAAGGAAACAAGAAAAGAGGGAACATCGCGCATGTATTTATTTACATTGGAAAGGCCCAGTCCCTCTTTAATTGGCCAACTTCCCGCTTTGTAATACACTCCCGGTTGATAAAAGATTTTAATTGAATAGAAGTTCCTACAGGAGTAGATATCGGTTTTATCCGTTATTTTAACAAGTATGTCTTTTTATATGTTAACGATGAGCATAACCAATTAAAAACGTATTTGGAAATAATACGAAATAGGTTTGACCAAATCGGCGGACACACTCGAAAACATTGTTCTCTATTCAATTATACAGCTATCTACATCATGTTTCCTCATGTTGTTTTTGCCTGCAGGACCTACTGATCCCCAGTGGCAACTCAGAATTCTCAGTTAACGCTGGGTAACAAAGTGTCGCTCTTCCAGTATATAGTCCATAGCGGTGTAGTAAAACTTAAGTGGGTGGTTTTCCCTTCTCTTAGTTTTGATTTTGAACTTGGTTAATTAATTATCACAAATTGCTATCTCCGAAGACTGTTATTATATGTCAACAATCGAAGGTGAAACAATGGATTTCCTGATGTATTTGGTACAGTATCGCTTGGCTGATTTGAGTGAGTTCCCCCTTGTGTTACCTGATGTATTTGGAAAAGTGCTGCTTGGTTGATTTGAGTGAGTTCCCCCTTGTGTTACCTGATGTATATGGGACAGTGCTGCTTGGTTGATTTGAGTGAGTTCTCCCTTGTGTTACGTGATGTATTTGGTACAGTGCTGCTTGGTTGATTTGAGTGAGTTCCCCCTTGTGTTACCTGATGTATTTGGGACAGTGCTGCTTGGTTGATTTGAGTGAGTTCCCCCTTGTGTTACCTGATGTATTTGGGACAGTGCTGCTTGGTTGATTTGAGTGAGTTCCCCCTTGTGTTACCTGATGTATTTGGGACAGTGCTACTTGGTTGATTTGAGTGAGTTCTCCCTTGTGTTACCTGATGTATTTGGAACAGTGCTGCTTGGTTGATTTGAGTGAGTTCTCCCTTGTGTTACCTGATGTATTTGGTACAGTGCTGCTTGGTTGATTTGAGTGAGTTCCCCCTTGTGTTACCTGATGTATTTGGGAAAGTGCTGCTTGGTTGATTTGAGTGAGTTCCCCCTTGTGTTACCTGATGTATTTGGAACAGAATCGCTTGGCTGATTTGAGTGAGTTTCCCCGTGTGTTACCTGATGTATTTGGGACAGTACTGCTTGGCTAATTTTAGTGGGTTTTCCCTTGTGTTACCTGATGTATTTGGTACAGTATCGCTTGGCTGACTTGAGTGAGTTTCCCCTTGTGTTACCTGATGTATTTGATACAGTGCTGCTTGGCCGATTATCTTATTCTTTTTTTAGCCCGCAACTTCCTTTACTCAGCTTTTGCGATGATGACAAACGAAGTATAACTATCATATTTTATTACGTAATTACATGATACTGACGTTTCTTGGTTGGCAATTCCAGCGAAAATATTCTAAAGAATATTCATGAGAAGACCCGGTGGTTATGTATGATTTATTTATAGACAACTTATAAGTTTGTTTTGCTATAGAAACATTAATTAATAGCTATGTCAGAATAAATAAGAGAATACCGAAGCGTTAACAAAATCATAATCCAAACTCAAATTCGATTAAACCAGGGGCAAAATATGAACAAATGAGAGATTTACATGTAGATCATTGTAAAAGTACAAGAGAATAAGGCCAGGTGTTCCGGAAACGTAAGCGTCTTTTGCTTCATCGACGACACTCGCCATGTAAATCCCATCCAAGTAAACATCAAGTGATCAAAATGAGAACCGAATATCATTGTCAATCACAACAAGTAAACACACTAATGAGCATATTCAAAATCGTCCATCTTCATAATACTTAAAGATACAGAATATTTCTCAATGGCGACCACAAAACTTGCCCATTGTTCTGATTAACCTGCATCTCTCGGATCCTGGTGTTGTTAGTTTGTTTGTCAGCAGTCGACATCGATCACGAAAATCCCGATATTAAGGGCAAGCCCTAGAATATCTAATCAATTGCAACATGTAAACACCATAGGTTGGAGAAGCAGGCATGTTACTATCAAGAAATGGAAAGTTCAGGATCATGAATAACCAATTTTGCTTTGCGTGATACCTGATCATAAGTAACTATTTTTTCCCTGCCTGATACCTGATCATGAGTAATCAATTTTGCTCTGCCTGATACCTGATCATGAGTAATCAATTTTGCTCTGCCTGATATCTGATCATGAGTAACCAATTCTTCTCTGCCTGATACCTGATCATGAGTGATCAATTTTGCTCTGCCTGATACCTGATCATAAGTAATCAATTTTGTTCTGCCTGATATCTGATCATGAGTAATCAATTTTGCTCTGCCTGATACCTGATCATGAGTAATCAATTCTGTTCTGCCTGATACCTGATCATGAATAATCAATTTTTCTCTGCCTGATACCTGATCATGAGTAATCAATTTTGCTCTGCCTGATACCTGATCATGAGTAATCAATTTTGCTCTGCCTGATACCTGATCATGAGTAATCAATTTTGTTCTGCCTGATATCTGATCATGAGTAATCAATTTTGTTCTGCCTGATATCTGATCATGAGTAATCAATTTTGCTCTGCCTGATATCTGATCATGAGTAATCAATTTGCTCTGCCTGATACCTGATCATGAGTAATCAATTTTGTTCTGCCTGATATCTGATCATGAGTAATCAACTTTGTTCTGCCTGATACCTGATCATGAGTAACCAATTTTGTTCTGCCTGATATCTGATCATGAGTAATCAATTCTGCTCTGCCTGATACCTGATCATGAGTGATCAATTTTGCTCTGCCTGATACCTGATCATTAATAATCAATTTTGTTCTGCCTGATATCTGATCATGAGTAATCAATTTTGCTCTGCCTGATACCTGATCATGAGTAATCAATTTGCTCTGCCTGATATCTGATCATGAGTAATCAATTTTGCTCTGCCTGATACCTGATCATGAGTAATCAATTTTGCTCTGCATGGTACCTGATCATGAGTAATCAATTTTGCTCTGCCTGATACCTGATCATGAGTAATCAATTTTGTTCTGCCTGATATCTGATCATGAGTAATCAATTTTTCTCTGCCTGATACCTGATCATGAGTAATCAATTTTGCTCTGCCTGATACCTGATCATGAGTAATCAATTTTGCTCTGCCTGATACCTGATCATGAATAATCAATTTTGTTCTGCCTGATACCTGATCATGAGTAATCAATTTTGCTCTGCCTGCTATCTGATCATGAGTAATCAATTTTGCTCTGCCTGATACCTGATCATGAGTAATCAATTTTGCTCTGCCTGATACCTGATCATGAGTAATCAATTTTGCTCTGCCTGATACCTGATCATGAGTAATCAATTTTGCTCTGCCTGATATCTGATCATGAGTAATCAATTTGCTCTGCCTGATACCTGATCATGAGTTACCAATTTTGATCTGCCTGATACCTGATCATGGATAATCAATTTTGTTGGGTGCCTGTTACTTAATGGATTGATAAACATTAATTTGCTATGGTTGTTCTCGACATTTTGTTTTAAAAATAATTTATAATTAAAAACTGTTGTTTATTTCTGAAGACAAATAATGAAACAAATAATGATACCGCTACCGTACAAATCAATCATTCAGAAGTAGATTTACACAAAAAGATAACATTACAATATCCTTGAAGACTATTTCGAATCGGGTTTAGTATCAAACTTTTAGGGTTTATAGCAACATTATCGAAACCAAAACATATACAAGGCATCATTATGGGAAATAAAACGATATACGTTAAGAGAGCATTAATTGGGACGGAGTTACCTTTGTACCCCTTTTTGAAGAAATTGCGTGACATCATTGTGAAGCAGAAAACAAATATCTAACTTATGGCCTACTAAAAGAAAATAACTTGCTAGAATATATTAATTGAAGTCCAAGTTAAAGATAATATTTAAATGGAAATAACAGACTAGATAATATTGATGAAAAAATAGAATATACATCAAGAAAGCAACACGATAAAAGATACTTATTCACCACAACACTTTAGATTATTATACTAACAGAAAATCCCATATCTGATAGCGTTACAAATTATACGTGTAGAAAGCAACACGTTAGATAGAACTAACACTCCTGATTATACCAAAGGAAAACAACGCAAAGATAGAACGTAACACTCCTGATTATACCAAAGGAAAACAACGCAAAGATAGAACGTAACACTCCTGATTATACCAAAGGAAAACAACGCAAAGATAGAACGTAACACTCCTGATTATACCAAAGGAAAACAACGCAAAGACAGAACGTAACACTCCTGATTATACCAAAGGAAAACAACGCAAAGATAGAACGTAACACTCCTGATTTTACCAAAAGGAAAAACAACGCGTTAAATAGAACGTAACACTCCTGATTTTACCAAAAGGAAAACAACGCATAAGATAGAACGTAACACTCCTGATTTTACCAAAAGGAAAACAACGCATAAGATAGAACGTAACACTCCTGATTTTACCAAAAGGAAAACAACGCAAAAGATAGAACGTAACACTCCTAATTTTACCAAAAGCAAAACAACGCATAAGATAGAACGTAACACTCCTAATTTTACCAAAAGGAAAACAACGCAAAAGATAGAACAAAACAATCCTGATTTTACCAAAAGGAAAACAACGCATAAGATAGAACGTAACACTCCTGATTTTACCAAAAGGAAAAACAACGCGTTAAATAGAACGTAACACTCCTGATTTTACCAAAAGGAAAACAACGCATAAGATAGAACGTAACACTCATGATTATTCCAAAGGAAAACAACGACATCGCATTAGATAGAACGTAACACTCCTGATTGTTCCAAACGAAAACAATGCGTTAGATAGAACTAACACTCCTGATTTTACCAAACGAAAACAACGCATAAATAGAACGTAACACTCCTGATTATACATAAGAAAAAGCAACGCGTTAAATAGAACGTAACACTCCTGATTCTACCAAAAGGAAAACAACGCATAAGATAGAACGTAACACTCCTGATTTTACCAAAAGCAAAACAACGCATAAGATAGAACGTAACACTCCTAATTATACCAAAGGAAAACAACGCAAAGATAGAACGTAACACTCCTGATTATACCAAAGGAAAACAACGCAAAGATAGAACGTAACACTCCTGATTTTACCAAAAGGAAAGCAACGCATAAGATAGAACGTAACACTCCTGATTTTACCAAAAGGAAAACAACGTATAAGATAGAACGTAACACTCCTGATTATACCAAAGGAAAACAACGCAAAGATAGAACGTAACACTCCTGATTTTACCAAAAGGAAAGCAACGCATAAGATAGAACGTAACACTCCTGATTTTACCAAAAGGAAAGCAACGCATAAGATAGAACGTAACACTCCTGATTTTACCAAAAGGAAAGCAACGCATAAGATAGAACGTAACACTCCTGATTTTACCAAAAGCAAAACAACGCATAAGATAGAACGTAACACTCCTAATTTTACCAAAAGGAAAACAACGCAAAAGATAGAACAAAACAATCCTGATTTTACAAAAAGGAAAACAACGCATAAGATAGAACGTAACACTCCTGATTTTACCAAAAGGAAAAACAACGCGTTAAATAGAACGTAACACTCCTGATTTTACCAAAAGGAAAACAACGCATAAGATAGAACGTAACACTCATGATTATTCCAAAGGAAAACAACGACATCGCATTAGATAGAACGTAACACTCCTGATTGTTCCAAACGAAAACAATGCGTTAGATAGAACTAACACTCCTGATTTTACCAAACGAAAACAACGCATAAATAGAACGTAACACTCCTGATTATACATAAGAAAAAGCAACGCGTTAAATAGAACGTAACACTCCTGATTCTACCAAAAGGAAAACAACGCATAAGATAGAACGTAACACTCCTGATTTTACCAAAAGGAAAACAACGCATAAGATAGAACGTAACACTCCTAATTATACCAAAGGAAAACAACGCAAAGATAGAACGTAACACTCCTGATTATACCAAAGGAAAACAACGCAAAGATAGAACGTAACACTCCTGATTATACCAAACGAAAACAACGCAAAGATAGAACGTAACACTCCTGATTATACCAAAGGAAAACAACGCAAAGATAGAACGTAACACTCCTGATTTTACCAAAAGGAAAGCAACGCATAAGATAGAACGTAACACTCCGGATTTTACCAAAAGGAAAACAACGTATAAGATAGAACGTAACACTCCTGATTATACCAAAGGAAAACAACGCAAAGATAGAACGTCACACTCCTGATTTTACCAAAAGGAAAGCAACGCATAAGATAGAACGTAACACTCCTGATTTTACCAAAAGGAAAGCAACGCATAAGATAGAACGTAACACTCCTGATTTTACCAAAAGGAAAACAACGTATAAGATAGAACAAAACACTCCTGATTTTATCAAAAGGAAAAACAACGCGTTAAATAGAACGTAACACTTCTGATTTTACCAAAAGGAAAACAACGCATAAGATAGAACGTAACACTCCTGATTTTACCAAACGGAAACAACGCATAAGATAGAACGTAACACTCCTGATTTTACCAAAAGGAAAACAACGCATAAGATAGAACGTAACACTCCTGATTTTACCAAAAGGAAAAACAACGCGTTAAATAGAACGTAACACTCCTGATTTTACCAAAAGGAAAACAACGCATAAGATAGAACGTAACACTCCTGATTTTACCAAAAGGAAAACAACGCATAAGATAGAACGTAACACTCCTGATTTTACCAAAAGGAAAACAACGCAAAAGATAGAACGTAACACTCCTGATTTTACCAAAAGCAAAACAACGCATACGATAGAACGTAACACTCCTAATTTTACCAAAAGGAAAACAACGCAAAAGATAGAACAAAACAATCCTGATTTTACCAAAAGGAAAACAACGCATAAGATAGAACGTAACACTCCTGATTTTACCAAAAGGAAAAACAACGCGTTAAATAGAACGTAACACTCCTGATTTTACCAAAAGGAAAACAACGCATAAGATAGAACGTAACACTCATGATTATTCCAAAGGAAAACAACGACATCGCATTAGATAGAACGTAACACTCCTGATTGTTCCAAACGAAAACAATGCGTTAGATAGAACTAACACTCCTGATTTTACCAAACGAAAACAACGCATAAATAGAACGTAACACTCCTGATTATACATAAGAAAAAGCAACGCGTTAAATAGAACGTAACACTCCTGATTCTACCAAAAGGAAAACAACGCATAAGATAGAACGTAACACTCCTGATTTTACCAAAAGGAAAACAACGCATAAGATAGAACGTAACACTCCTGATTTTACCAAAAGAAAAACAACGCATAAGATAGAACGTAACACTCCTGATTTTACCAAAAGGAAAAACAACGCGTTAGATAGAACTAACACTCCTGATTTTACCAAACGAAAATAACGCATAAATAGAACGTAACACTCCTGATTTTACCAAAAGGAAAGCAACGCATAAGATAGAACGTAACACTCCTGATTATACCAAAAGGAAAACAACGCGTTAACGCAAAAGATAGAACGTAACACTCCTGATTATACCAAAAGGAAAACAACGCGTTAGATAGATCGTAACACTCCTGATTTTACCGAAAGGAAAACAACGCATAAGATAGATCGTAACACTCCTGATTTTACCAAAAGGAAAACAACGCATAAGATAGAAAGTAATACTCCTGATTTTACCAAAAGGAAAACAACGCATAAGATAGAAAGTAATACTCCTGATTATACCAAAGGAAAAAAGGCGTTAGATAGAACGTAACACTCCTGATTATACCAAAGGAAAAAATGCGTTAGATAGAACGTAACACTCCTGATTATACCAAAGGAAAAACAACGCGTTAGATAGAACGTAACACTCCTGATTATACCAAAGGAAAAAATGCGTTAGATAGAACGTAACACTCCTGATTATACCAAAGGAAAAAATGCGTTAGATAGAACGTAACACTCCTGATTATACCAAAGGAAAAAATGCGTTAGATAGAACGTAACACTCCTGATTATACCAAAGGAAAAACAACGCGTTAGATAGAACGTAACACTCCTGATTATACCAAAAGGAAAACAGTGCTCTACTTTGTACTGATAGAAAATAACGCGGTGTATCGTACATCTTTTTTATATTACCCCTGATTGCGCTGCTCAAATAAAATACACTAGATTATAGTTATAAAAAAAGACTTAATCATGCGACATATAAGAGAAAAACAATATTATAAATATTTTAAATAGCTAACACCAACAGCTTTACTCAAAACAAAAATTATACAAAGAATTTCGATTACAAGTTTTATTTACCCAACGCTAGTTTTAGTTCCCTGTAATCTCTAAAAAATTATCAAATGACAGGCTACCGATCTCATCTGGATTCTGCCTCGAAGTGCTAACAAATCCGATTTGTTATGGATCGATCGAAGCCTACCTGTACAGCAACCTAGACATGCGGGTTTCATTCCGGATTGACCAGAGTGTATACACACTCACATAGGAAGGGACATATACCACAAGAGGGTCTACCATTTAAAAGCTTTAAAAATGGAGGCGCCAAAGTTTGTTTATGGTAAGTAAAGTATTTGGGTGGTAGAATTTAATGTTTGAAACTTAATGAAACACACAAAAGTAATTGCTTATCCTCTAGCTGCTGCTCTTATGCTGAGTTTGTGAAATCAAATTCAGTCTATTGTTTAAACCATTGCACGTTTTAAGGACGGAATCCAATGGCTTATGTTTATATTTCTACTACACTCCGCCTCAATGAAACTAGTAAACTCTGATCACTTCATTCCCGATCAAGGAAGTGCGGCACGCGCTTTTTTCGTTCTAGACGAACTAATGCAATGTTTACAACAGTGTATCGTGAGGGTAACGTTGTGTACGTGTGTACTGCACGCGAAATCAGAAGTTTTGTAAACCAATGAGAAATGCCAGTATCATATCGAAGACAGATATTAATATACTTGATCTGACAAAATGCTTACATTTCTGAAAGCTTCAATTCAACATATATCGTGCGAAACATGATCATCTGCCCGTCAATCAGATTTCGTGACTTTATTTCGTTTTTTACTAGAATAAAATGTTTGACATTGGTGACAGAAATATGTTCTCTTTTTTTAAGTTACATACGTTATTCTGCGACAGTACTTATATCAACTGTTAACTAGAAAAACATTACCGAGTGCTATAACCTGTACAGGGGCCTGGGAACTCGTTAGTAATTGCACTTACAGCAATGATTTTGGATTGGTTTCTAGAGTAACTTAATGCTTTTAAACAATTTAGATTAAGTTGGCATTTTATAGAAAATTGATTTAAATTCCAAAAGTGTAAAACAAAAAAGTAAAAAGAAATACTCTAAATTGTTTAGTCTCTGTCCCAAACTAGCTGTAACAATCCTCAACCACCTGCAATAAACCGTACCGTGTACCTACATTTTGGTCGGATCGGTCCCCATGTCCTTAATTAAAACTCGCCAAATCAATACATATCATCAATCTCATCATCATACTTAAGTTTCATCAATAAGGTGTTGCTGCTTGCATGGGCTGATAAAGGGGAGTGAACCTCGTGCAAATGGTACATGAACTATTTTGCAGTGCACTTCATTTGCACGAGGTTAACTTCCCTTCATCAACCCATGTAAGGAAAAATAGTTAATTGTTAAGTTCAGTATATCAACCGAATATTGTATTTAACTTTAATCTTGTTATAGTTTTAGTGTGTGTTTTACCATTAAATATCGTTTGTCAATGAATAGTTAAGCATTGGCATTGTAACTATACTTTTTTGTTTATTTAGTATCACTGTGATGTGTGATGTATTGAACTTCACTTGAAATAATCTGTGTTTACATTAAAGTTTGTCGATAACCTTTGATGTTACATGTAGTTTATACTGATTTAATAATATGTAATTTGAATGTTTGTGTCGTTGACAACTGCATACTATGTAAGTAAAGTGTTACTATGTGGCGTTGACACCTATTTATTGTCACTCCATATTTTATATTTGTGTGTTGTTTGTCACTCCATATTTTGGATTTGTGTGCTGTTTGTCACTCCATATTTTGGATTTGTGTGCTGTTTGTCACTCCATTTTTTTGTATTTGTGCGTTGTTTGTCACTCCATATTGTGTATTTGTGAGTTGTTTGTCACTCCATATTTTGTATTTTTGTGTTGTTTGTCACTCCATTTTTTTGTATTTGTGCGTTGTTTGTCACTCCATATTGTGTATTTGTGTGTTGTTTGTCACTCCATATTTTGTATTTTTGTGTTGTTTGTCACTCCATATTTTGTATTTGTGCGTTGTTTGTCACTCCATATTTTGTATTTGTGCGTTGTTTGTCACTCCATATTGTGTATTTGTGTGTTGTTTGTCACTCCATTTTTTTGTATTTGTGCGTTGTTTGTCACTCCATATTGTGTATTTGTGTGTTGTTTGTCAATCTATATTTTGTATTTGTGCGTTGTTTGTCAATCCATATTTTGTATTTGTGCGTTGTTTGTCACTCCATATTTTGTATTTGTGCGTTGTTTGTCAATCTATATTTTGTATTTGTGTGTTGATTCTGTTGGTTGTCCTACCACTGTGGACTAGCAGATTTAGACATTGTATATATATACGGTCATGGTCATGTTATTTTTTTTTTGCACATGTATCACAGTGTGTTGTATATATGTTAGCCACAGGTTTTGACGATATGTAAGTGTGGTCCTTGCATTTTGACTCTAATGTAAGTGTGTTAGAGGAGTTTATCATTGTATGTAGATATGAGTCGGACGGAATACCATAACTGTA
The DNA here is from genome assembly GCA_947623455.1 of Mimachlamys varia. Lineage (NCBI taxonomy): Eukaryota > Metazoa > Mollusca > Bivalvia > Pectinida > Pectinidae > Mimachlamys > Mimachlamys varia. Next base: position 7,011,325 of record OX392529.1, read on the forward strand.
ACACCCCATCGATACCTACAATGTAGGAGGCTAACAGTCTAAACTCGGTAAAAATGATCTAGCCCGCAGTTCAAGTTGTATCTCCCTCACAACAAAGTTATGTGTAAATACGGAACACGTCAAAGCGGTGTTTTGTTGATGGCCGTGTATTTCAGTAGCACGTACTCCTGAACTTTCGTGTGAATGCATATAATCATTACTTCCGGCTTCACCAACACTAAAAGTACGTGGGATTTCCACATTGTTCTGTTGTTAGACTCGAGTCCTACCAAGACAAAAAATTCAGGCAATGTATTGTACGCTTTCTTTGGTATGTTGTCAAAATTGTATATTATTTCCAAACTCACCAAAATTACCAAGATGCAACAAAGTTCCCGTTTCATGTTTTTCTCTAACATATCTTTAAGGCACTTTCATGACCAGGAATGTAAGATATGGAAATTCCACTAGAAAGGTTTTCAAATTTTGTAAAACCCGAGGCGTTGCCGACGTTTTTTGCCAGATTTGTAAATCCCAAAAATTGCAATTTCCTTATCTTGAATTCCTGATCATAAAATAGTATTTTGTTATCATTCTAACTACATTGTATATGAATAAGGTCAATAACCACGGAAATACGTTTTCACTGGCTACCATTGACCCCAAATTGTATGACACATGTATTTCAAATATGTAAGTTAAAATATTGTGTGGTTTTTTTTTATTTCATAACGTTCTTTTTTTCGCTTTTTGGCATCGATGTCTTCCGAATTTAAGACGTCGCGTAATTGTTTAGACATCTTGACGTCACGTCGCGTGATATACTACGTAAGATACATTTTTCTTACACACCTTTATTATATGGGCAAACTCTATCCAACTTGGAGAGATATTAGAGAAAATGTACAGCTCCAGCTAGTGTAAACTTAGTATCCGAGATTTGACGTAACATTGGTTGTTACCGCAGTCGTAAATAATGGTATTGTTTATAAGGTACCTTGTTCTGATTAGGCTCGATTTTGTAATCTAATTTGATTCCGGATTTCCACACACCGCCGCTTTTCCTTTTTAATGAATTAGACCAATTTTGATTTCCATTTATACTGTCAGCCTCTGATCTTACTGAAGGGTAGCAAAAGTACGAGGCAGCGCTTTCTATTTTTAGCTTTTATTGGCAAGCCGTTATTGGTAAATGCTTAACGCTACATCCAAATGTGTGTGCATTTGGTTTTCCTAGACATATAAAATGTGTCTCTATTAAAGCAATGTTGGCAAATGATCATACTTTGTTCATCTATCTATTTAACTCGAAATTTGAATATAATAACTATAATTATGAAGTAAATATTTCGAGTGTTTTCTGAAAATTGTGACCTTTTAAAAACGAAAATAAACCTGAAATCAACTTCTTTTATACACGACCCTAATGAGACTTCGTCCGTGCCAGATAAAACGTATTTCAACCAGATAAATCACCTGAAACTTCAATCGATTGTCTGTAATGTACAAGGGAATATCCGAGATGATGGTTTGATATCTGCTACTACTATGTATATAGGACGACGGAGGGTAAACAAAGAACAAACCATGATCATTTGCCAACATTGCTTTTATAGAGACACATTTTAAGGAAATGTGGCGGTTTGTAGAAATCCAGAATCAAATTAAATTACAAAATCGAGCCTAATCAGAACAAGGTAACTTATAATAACTTATAAACAATACCACCATTTACGACTGCAATAACAACCAATGTTACGTCAAATCTCTGGGACTAAGTGTACACTAGCTGGAGCTTTACATTTTTTCTCATATCTCTCAATGTTGCCCATATTAGAAAGCTGGGTTCACATAGTTAGGTGTTCGTCATTATCATACTGTACGTAAATATCATTGTTCAGATAGTTAGGTGTTCATATCATAACACCCACTATCCGAACCATGATATTTACCTACAGTATGATAATGATGAACACTTGACTATCTGAACAATGATATTTACCTATAGTATAATAATGACAAACACCCACTATCTGAACAATGATATTTACCTACAGTATAATAATGACAAACACCCACTATCTGAACCATGATATTTACCTACAGTATGATAATGACGAACACCTGACTATCTGAACAATGATATTCACCTACAGTATGATAATGACGAACACCCACTATCTGAACCATGATATTTAACTACAGTATAATTATGATGAACACCTAACTATCCGAACAATGATATTTACCTACAGTATAATAATGACAAACACCCACTATCTGAACCATGATATTTAACTACAGTATGATAATGACGAACACCTGACTATCTGAACAATGATATTCACCTACAGTATGATAATGACGAACACCCACTATCTGAACAATGATATTTACCTACAGTATAATAATGATGAACACCTGACTATCTGAACCATGATATTTAACTACAGTATAATAATGACAAACACCCACTATCTGAACAATGATATTTAACTACAGTATGATAATGACGAACACCCACTATCTGAACCATGATATTTAACTACAGTATGATAATGACGAACACCCACTATCTGAACCATGATATTTAACTACAGTATGATAATGACGAACACCCACTATCTGAACCATGATATTTAACTACAGTATGATAATGACGAACACCCACTATCTGAACCATGATATTTAACTACAGTATGATAATGACGAACACCCACTATCTGAACCATGATATTTAACTACAGTATGATAATGACGAACACCTGACTATCTGAACAATGATATTCACCTACAGTATGATAATGACGAACACCCACTATCTGAACCATGATATTTAACTACAGTATGATAATGACGAACACCTGACTATCTGAACAATGATATTTAACTACAGTATAATAATGACGAACACCCACTATCTGAACCATGATATTTAACTACAGTATGATAATGACGAACACCTAACTATCTGAACCATGATATTTAACTACAGTATGATAATGACGAACACCCACTATCTGAACCATGATATTTAACTACAGTATGATAATGACGAACACCCACTATCTGAACCATGATATTTAACTACAGTATGATAATGACGAACACCCACTATCTGAACCATGATATTTAACTACAGTATGATAATGACGAACACCCACTATCTGAACAATGATATTCACCTACAGTATAATAATGACAAACACCCACTATCTGAACAATGATATTTACCTACAGTATGATAATGACGAACACCTGACTATCTGAACCATGATATTCACCTACAGTATAATAATGACGAACACCCACTATCTGAACAATGATATTTACCTACAGTATGATAATGACGAACACCTGACTATCTGAACAATGATATTTACCTACAGTATAATAATGACAAACACCCACTATCTGAACCATGATATTCACCTACAGTATAATAATGACAAACACCCACTATCTGAACCATGATATTCACCTATAGTATAATAATGACAAACACCCACTATCTGAACCATGATATTCACCTACAGTATAATAATGACAAACACCCACTATCTGAACCATGATATTTACCTACAGTATGATAATGACGAACACCTGACTATCTGAACAATGATATTTACCTACAGTATGATAATGACGAACACCTAACTATCTGAACCATGATATTTACCTACAGTATGATAATGATGAACACCCACTATCTGAACCATGATATTTACCTACAGTATGATAATGACGAACACCTGACTATCTGAACAATGATATTTACCTACAGTAAGATAATGATGAACACCTGACTATCTGAACCATGATATTTACCTACAGTATAATAATGACGAACACCTGACTATCTGAACAATGATATTTACCTACAGTATGATAATGATGAACACCTAACTATCTGAACCATGATATTTACCTACAGTATAATAATGGCGAACACCTAATTATCTGAACCATGATATTAACCTACAGTATAATAATGACAAACACCTGACTATCTGAACAATGATATTTACCTACAGTATGATAATGATGAACACCTAACTATCTGAACCATGATATTTACCTACAGTATAATAATGACAAACACCTAACTATATGAACAATGATATTTACCTACAGTATGATAATGACGAACACTTTACTATATGAGCAATGATATTTACCTACAGTATGATAATGACGAACACTTTACTATATGAGCAATGATATTTACCTACAGTATGATAATGATGAACACTTACCTATATAAGCAATGATATGTACCTACAGTATGATAATAACGAACACTTTACTATATGAACAATTATATTTACCTACAGTATGATAATGACGAACACCTTACTATATGAACAATTATATTTACCTACAGTATGATAATGACGAACACCTGACTATCTGAACAATGATATTTACCCACAGTACGATAATGATGAACACCTTACTATCTGAACAATGATATTTACCCACAGTATGATAATGATGAACACCTAACTATCTCAACAATGATATGTACCTACAGTATGATAATGATGAACACCTAACTATCTCAACAATGATATTTACCTACAGTATGATAATGATGAACACCTAACTATCTGAACAATTATATTTACCCACAGTATGATAATGACGAACACCTGACTATCTGAACAATGATATTTACCTACAGTATGATAATGATGAACACCTAACTATCTCAACAATGATATTTACCTACAGTATGATAATGATGAACACCTAACTATCTGAACAATGATATTTACCTACAGTATGATAATGATGAACACCTAACTATCTGAACAATGATATTTACCCACAGTATGATAATGATGAACACCTAACTATCCGAACAATGATATTCACCTACAGTATGATAATGATGAACACCTAACTATCCGAACAATGATATTTACCTACAGTATGATAATGATGAACACCTAACTATCTGAACAATGATATTTACCCACAGTATGATAATGATGAACACCTAACTATCTCAACAATGATATTTACCTATAGTATGATAATGACGAACACCTGACTATCTGAACAATGATATTTACCTACAGTATGATAATGATGAACACCTAACTATCCGAACAATGATATTTACCTACAGTATAATAATGATGAACACCTGACTATCTGAACCATGATATTTACCTACAGTATAATAATAACGAACACCTGACTATCTGAACAATGATATTTACCTATAGTATGATAATGACGAACACCTTACTATCTGAACAATGATATTTACCTACAGTATGATAATGACGAACACCTAACTATCTCAACAATGATATGTACCTACAGTATGATAATGACGAACACCTAACTATCTCAACAATGATATTTACCTACAGTATGATAATGATGAACACCTAACTATCTGAACAATGATATTTACCCACAGTATGATAATGATGAACACCTAACTATCCGAACAATGATATTTACCTACAGTATGATAATGATGGACACCTAACTATCCGAACAATGATATTTACCTACAGTATGATAATGATGGACACCTAACTATCCGAACAATGATATTTACCTACAGTATGATAATGATGAACACCTAACTATCTGAACAATGATATTTACCCACAGTATGATAATGATGAACACCTAACTATCTCAACAATGATATTTACCTATAGTATGATAATGACGAACACCTGACTATCTGAACAATGATATTTACCTACAGTATGATAATGATGAACACCTAACTATCCGAACAATGATATTTACCTACAGTATAATAATGATGAACACCTGACTATCTGAACAATAATATTTACCTACAGTATAATAATGACGAACACCTAACTATCTGAACCATGATATTTACCTACAGTATAATAATGACGAACACCTGACTATCTGAACAATGATATTTACCTACAGTATGATAATGATGAACACCTACCTATATAAGCAATGATATGTACCTACAGTATGATAATGACGAACACTTTACTATATGAACAATTATATTTACCTACAGTATGATAATGACGAACACCTTACTATATGAACAATTATATTTACCTACAGTATGATAATGACGAACACCTGACTATCTGAACAATGATATTTACCCACAGTACGATAATGATGAACACCTTACTATCTGAACAATGATATTTACCCACAGTATGATAATGATGAACACCTAACTATCTCAACAATGATATGTACCTACAGTATGATAATGATGAACACCTAACTATCTCAACAATGATATTTACCTACAGTATGATAATGATGAACACCTAACTATCTGAACAATTATATTTACCCACAGTATGATAATGACGAACACCTGACTATCTGAACAATGATATTTACCTACAGTATGATAATGATGAACACCTAACTATCTCAACAATGATATTTACCTACAGTATGATAATGATGAACACCTAACTATCTGAACAATGATATTTACCTACAGTATGATAATGATGAACACCTAACTATCTGAACAATGATATTTACCCACAGTATGATAATGATGAACACCTAACTATCCGAACAATGATATTCACCTACAGTATGATAATGATGAACACCTAACTATCCGAACAATGATATTTACCTACAGTATGATAATGATGAACACCTAACTATCTGAACAACGATATTTACCCACAGTATGATAATGATGAACACCTAACTATCTCAACAATGATATTTACCTATAGTATGATAATGACGAACACCTGACTATCTGAACAATGATATTTACCTACAGTATGATAATGATGAACACCTAACTATCCGAACAATGATATTTACCTACAGTATAATAATGATGAACACCTGACTATCTGAACCATGATATTTACCTACAGTATAATAATAACGAACACCTGACTATCTGAACAATGATATTTACCTATAGTATGATAATGACGAACACCTTACTATCTGAACAATGATATTTACCTACAGTATGATAATGACGAACACCTAACTATCTCAACAATGATATGTACCTACAGTATGATAATGACGAACACCTAACTATCTCAACAATGATATTTACCTACAGTATGATAATGATGAACACCTAACTATCTGAACAATGATATTTACCCACAGTATGATAATGATGAACACCTAACTATCCGAACAATGATATTTACCTACAGTATGATAATGATGGACACCTAACTATCCGAACAATGATATTTACCTACAGTATGATAATGATGGACACCTAACTATCCGAACAATGATATTTACCTACAGTATGATAATGATGAACACCTAACTATCTGAACAATGATATTTACCCACAGTATGATAATGATGAACACCTAACTATCTCAACAATGATATTTACCTATAGTATGATAATGACGAACACCTGACTATCTGAACAATGATATTTACCTACAGTATGATAATGATGAACACCTAACTATCCGAACAATGATATTTACCTACAGTATAATAATGATGAACACCTGACTATCTGAACAATAATATTTACCTACAGTATAATAATGACGAACACCTAACTATCTGAACCATGATATTTACCTACAGTATAATAATGACGAACACCTGACTATCTGAACAATGATATTTACCTATAGTATAATAATGACGAACACCTGACTATCTGAACAATGATATTTACCTACAGTATGATAATGATGAACACCTAACTATCTCAACAATGATATGTACCTACAGTATGATAATGATGAACACCTAACTATCTCAACAATGATATTTACCTACAGTATGATAATGATGAACACCTAACTATCTCAACAATGATATTTACCTACAGTATGATAATGATGAACACATAACTATCTGAACAATTATATTTACCCACAGTATGATAATGACGAACACCTGACTATCTGAACAATGATATTTACCTACAGTATGATAATGACGAACACCTAACTATCTGAACAATGATATTTACCTATAGTATGATAATGACGAACACCTTACTATCTGAACAATGATATTTACCTATAGTATGATAATGACGAACACCTAACTATCTCAACAATGATATTTACCTACAGTATGATAATGATCAACACCTAACTATCTGAACAATGATATTTACCTACAGTATGATAATGATGAACACCTAACTATCTGAACAATGATATTTACCCACAGTATGATAATGATGAACACCTAACTATCCGAACAATGATATTTACCTACAGTCTGATAATGATGAACACCTAACTATCTCAACAATGATATTTACCTACAGTATGATAATGATGAACACCTAACTATCTGAACAATGATATTTACCTACAGAATGATAATGATGAACACCTAACTATCTGAACAATGATATTTACCCACAGTATGATAATGATGAACACCTAACTATCTCAACAATGATATTTACCTATAGTATGATAATGACGAACACCTGACTATCTGAACAATGATATTTACCTACAGTATGATAATGATGAACACCTAACTATCCGAACAATGATATTTACCTACAGTATAATAATGATGAACACCTGACTATCTGAACCATGATATTTACCTACAGTATAATAATGACGAACACCTGACTATCTGAACAATGATATTTACCTACAGTATAATAATGGCGAACACCTAATTATCTGAACCATGATATTAACCTACAGTATAATAATGACAAACACCTGACTATCTGAACAATGATATTTACCTACAGTATGATAATGACGAACACCTAACTATCTGAACCATGCTATTTACCTACAGTATAATAATGACGAACACCTAACTATCTGAACCATGCTATTTACCTACAGTATAATTATGATGAACACCTAACTATATAAACAATGATATTTACCTACAGTATGATAATGATGAACACTTGACTATCTCAACAATGATATTTACCTACAGTATGATAATGATGAACACTTGACTATCTCAACAATGATATTTACCTACAGTATGATAATGATGAACACTTGACTATCTCAACAATGATATTTACCTACAGTATGATAATGATGAACACCTAACTATCCGAACAATGATATTTACCTACAGTATGATAATGATGAACACCTAACTATCTCAACAATGATATTTACCTATAGTATGATAATGACGAACACCTGACTATCTGAGCAATGATATTTACCTACAGTATGATAATGATGAACACCTAACTATCCGAACAATGATATTTACCTACAGTATAATAATGATGAACACCTGACTATCTGAACCATGATATTTACCTACAGTATAATAATGACGAACACCTGACTATCTGAACAATGATATTTACCTATAGTATGATAATGACGAACACCTTACTATCTGAACAATGATATTTACCTACAGTATGATAATGACGAACACCTAACTATCTCAACAATGATATGTACCTACAGTATGATAATGACGAACACCTAACTATCTCAACAATGATATTTACCTACAGTATGATAATGATGAACACCTAACTATCTGAACAATGATATTTACCCACAGTATGATAATGATGAACACCTAACTATCCGAACAATTATATTTACCTACAGTATGATAATGATGGACACCTAACTATCCGAACAATGATATTTACCTACAGTATGATAATGATGGACACCTAACTATCCGAACAATGATATTTACCTACAGTATGATAATGATGAACACCTGACTATCCGAACAATGATATTTACCCACAGTATGATAATGATGAACACCTAACTATCTCAACAATGATATTTACCTACAGTATCATAATGACGAACACCTGACTATCTGAACAATGATATTTACCTACAGTATGATAATGACGAACACCTAACTATCTCAACAATGATATGTACCTACAGTATGATAATGACGAACACCTAACTATCTCAACAATGATATTTACCTACAGTATTATAATGACGAACACCTAACTATCTCAACAATGATATTTACCTACAGTATGATAATGATGAACACCTAACTATCTGAACAATTATATTTACCCACAGTATGATAATGACGAACACCTGACTATCTGAACAATGATATTTACCTACAGTATGATAATGACGAACACCTAACTATCTGAACAATGATATTTACCTATAGTATGATAATGACGAACACCTTACTATCTGAACAATGATATTTACCTACAGTATGATAATGACGAACACCTAACTATCTCAACAATGATATTTACCTACAGTATGATAATGATCAACACCTAACTATCTGAACAATGATATTTACCTACAGTATGATAATGATGAACACCTAACTATCTGAACAATGATATGTACCCACAGTATGATAATGATGAACACCTAACTATCCGAACAATGATATTTACCTACAGTATGATAATGATGAACACCTAACTATCTCAACAATGATATTTACCTACAGTATGATAAAGATGAACACCTAACTATCTGAACAATGATATTTACCTACAGTATGATAATGATGAACACCTAACTATCTGAACAATGATATTTACCCACAGTATGATAATGATGAACACCTAACTATCTCAACAATGATATTTACCTATAGTATGATAATGACGAACACCTGACTATCTGAACAATGATATTTACCTACAGTATGATAATGATGAACACCTAACTATCCGAACAATGATATTTACCTACAGTATAATAAGGATGAACACCTGACTATCTGAACAATGATATTTACCTACAGTATGATAATGATGAACACCTAACTATCCGAACAATGATATTTACCTACAGTATAATAATGACGAACACCTGACTATCTGAACCATGATATTAACCTACAGTATAATAATGACAAACACCTGACTATCTGAACAATGATATTTACCTACAGTATGATAATGACGAACACCTAACTATCTGAACCATGCTATTTACCTACAGTATAATAATGACGAACACCTAACTATCTGAACCATGCTATTTACCTACAGTATAATTATGATGAACACCTAACTATATAAACAATGATATTTACCTACAGTATGATAATGATGAACACTTGACTATCTCAACAATGATATTTACCTACAGTATGATAATGATGAACACTTGACTATCTCAACAATGATATTTACCTACAGTATGATAATGATGAACACTTGACTATCTCAACAATGATATTTACCTACAGTATGATAATGATGAACACCTAACTATCCGAACAATGATATTTACCTACAGTATGATAATGATGAACACCTAACTATCTGAACAATGATATTTACCTATAGTATGATAATGACGAACACCTGACTATCTGAGCAATGATATTTACCTACAGTATGATAATGATGAACACCTAACTATATAAACAATGATATTTACCTACAGTATGATAATGACGAACACCTGACTATCTGAACAATGATATTTACCTACAGTATGATAATGACGAACACCTGACTATCTGAACAATGATATTTACCTACAGTATAATAATGACGAACACCTGACTATCTGAACAATGATATTTACCTACAGTATGATAATGATGAACACCTGACTATCTGAACAATGATATTTACCTACAGTATGATAATGATGAACACCTGACTATCTGAACAATGATATTTACCTACAGTATAATAATGACGAACACCTGACTATCTGAACAATGATATTTACATACAGTATGATAATGATGAACACTTGACTATCTCAACAATGATATTTACCTACAGTATGATAATGATGAACACTTGACTATCTCAACAATGATATTTACCTACAGTATGATAATGATGAACACCTAACTATCTGAACAATGATATTTACCTACAGTATAATAATGACGAACACCTGACTATCTGAACAATGATATTTACCTACAGTATAATAATGACGAACACCTGACTATCTGAACAATGATATTTACCTACAGTATAATAATGATGAACACCTGACTATCTGAACAATGATATTTAACACAATTTAGGTCTTCTACATTGACAGTGATATATTTTACCTGACATTTTTGCAGTGATTCATAAACATTTTGTTATAGATACAGATACAGTTGAACACATCACAAAAGACATAGATCCTTTATTGATTCTACAAACATTTAAAACATGAAGCAGAACTAACTCATGAAAAAAATAGCTCATTTTTCAATAGGAGATTCCTTTTGTATTTTCAAATGTTTTACATTTAGAGTGATATATTTAACCTTATATTTTTGCAGTGATATTAATGGTTGCCACGATACGAACAGTGTATGGACATCCACGCATACCCTCGGAGATATTGCCATCTAGTCCTGTCCTGGCATCACACAGCAGTGAGGTAACGGATGCTGACATACCCTGCGCCTCGGAGAAGAGATGTCGTTGTGTAACTTCAGACAGTGGTGGTGTAGTGGCGGACTGCTCCAACCTAAACATTTCTGTTATACCCCATTTCAGTCCGAACGTTACTAATATACTGCTACAGAGAAATAACATCAAATACCTAAGGATCGAGGGAAACGAAATAGTCAGTTCTATTCTGTATCTGGATATTTCTGAGAACAAACTAGAACAATTCATTGGCGATCCTTTCCAACACATGGAAGCATTACGATATCTGGATTTGAGTCACAATTTCTTACAATACACGCCTTCGGTATATCCACAAAATATATTCAGTGGATTGAAAAGTTTAACATATCTCAACCTGAAGTTTAACAATAATAATGACAGAGCTCGTTCTAAAAAACTCAAGTATCCTGTTAGTATCGGCAATATTACAACTCTGAAAACTTGTCTACTAGACGGAGTGGATCATGCTGGTTTCACTGGCAGTTTCAAGAACCTTACAAACCTAGAATCTCTCGACCTAGGAGGTCACACAGGAGTTTGTATGTTACCTATCTTACAATCTAACTATTTCGAAAATATATCCTCTATTCAATATCTCAATTTGTCTTACTGTAAAATGCGTAGTATTGAAATGGGAACTTTTCGTGAACTGACCAATCTGTACTCACTGAATATTTCCCACAATGACCGACTTACCTTCAATGTGTTAGCCAACTTGACTGATGATTTACAAGTTGTGCCAGTCCACACATTAGATATCAGCAAGCTACATTGTGACTACGGACCAGGAGTTGCTTTATACATTCATGATATAGAGAAACTAAGCAATCATACATATTTGACAAATATCTACTTGGACAGTAATAGATTATCGTTACCCGAGCCCGGCGTTATTCCAAAGTTACCGAAGAGTTTACGGCTCCTCTCAGTTAAAGAAAACAGAATAACGTATGGTAGTTATATGTTTGAATTAGCAAGCGCTTTTAATTTAGAGCTTCTCGATGGTAGTAATCAGTATTTTTCCCACGACCCTATAAGCGGTTCCAAGGACTGCAACGACTGGCGACCACCGCCGTCCACCCGTGGTGACGATTCTTCTTCAGGTGTAAATGCTGGTCTTAGCGTGGTTCAGTCAGATACACTAACTATGTATCTTCCTCCTAACCTGAAAGTGCTGATATTCCATAATAGCGATTTAAATTATGAAATTACAGGACCTATACCTTTCGCAGCTAACAACCTGACACATATTGACCTTCATAATAATTTAATTCATTCCTGGAAAGGCACTGTTAAAAATCTACAACACTTAACATATCTTGATGGATCACACAATTATTGCACGTATATATCTGATGAATTCTTTAACGAATGTCCGAACTTAGAAACCCTTATCATACATGACAATCTGCTGGGAGATGTTTTATCTAAGGATACGAATGGAAACATTTTCACACACCTTACACATCTAAAGGTGCTGGATTTATCATGGAATCGTATAAAGACAGTCCCAAAACGTTTGCTCAGGAGTCAAAACGAACTCCAAATACTGAACATCAGTAATAATGAACTTAACACATTCGACTTAAAGTTGAAAAACATGGCAGATTTACAATACTTGAACCTTTCTCATAATCAATTACTAACGCTTAGCAAGTATGCTCGCTCGCAGATAGGTAGTCTTAAGCGTGGAAATTTGACAGTGAACTTGTACGGAAATACACTTCAGTGTTCGTGTGAAACATTGGATTTTTTAAAGTGGCTCGGCGACAATGAGGTAATGTTTGACAACTTTCAGAAATATGAATGTCGATTCCCAAATGACACAGTTACGACACTTCTGAATTTTGAAAATGTGATGATTGAATTAAAAAAATCCTGTGACGATTACACCGGGTTGATAGCGGGGACAACATCTGCTATTGTTCTGGCTATTTCTCTGACTGTCTCCGGAATTGTGTACCGCTATCGATGGAAATTAAGATATTTATATTACATGGCAAAAATTAGATATTGGGGATACACAAGTTTGGAGACTTACCATGACAACAGAGACGATTACCCGTATGACGCCTTCATATCATACTGTGAGCAGGACGGGAGGTTGGTCAGGGGGGACCTTTTGGACAACCTTGAGGGACGAAGTGGTTTGAAACTCTGTCTACACCAACGGGATTTCGTTCCAGGACAATACATAGCCGAGAACATTACTCAAGCCACTCACCAGAGCTGGAAAACAGTGGTAATTCTATCGAAGAACTATCTCAAGTCATACTGGTGTATGTATGAATTCAACATCGCTCGTATGGAGAGTATATACTCAAGGGGAGGCAAGCCTGTTTTGCTGTTGGTATTCTATGAAGATGTCGAACCGACCGATATTCCATTGACCTTGATGGATCTGATAGAAAGTAGATGTTACATTGAATATCCACACGACGAACAGGGTAATGTTGTGTTCTGGGATAAACTGGCAGAGGCTATCGCCACGTAAAAATACATGTATGATATAACACGTGCGTCTGACTCTACATTGTATGTTAGAGAGTTTGATTAAGAGTATCCGCCTTAGGATAATAGCATGTATTGATCAAGCTTCAGCGAACAAGTGGGGACAATTCTATCATACTCCATCTGTAGTCTTCTACTTTTAATTTGTCTTTGATTATTTGAAATATTATCCGACCATTTTCCATTAGAAGATGGTATTTGGGAAAACAACGTTATGCGGCACCTTGACGTTCTTTTATGTGAACAGCTTTGATAAGGTAATATCATTTTAAGAACTTTTATTGCAAATGATGTGATCTCAAGCAAAGCCAATATGACCCTGCTCCATACACCAACAGCATGTTACTATCAATGACACAACACTTCTCCATACACGTCCAGCATGTTACTATCAATGACAGAACCCTTCTCAATACACCTCCAACATGTTACTATCAATGAGAGAACCCTTCTCCATACACCTCCAACCTGTTACTGTCAATGACAGAACCCTTATCCATACACCTCCAACATGTTACTATCAATGACAGAACCCTTCTCAATACACCTCCAACCTGTTACTATCAATGACAGAACCCTTCTCCATACACCTCCAACATGTTACTACCAATGACAGAACCCTTCTCAATACACCTCCAACATGTTACTATCAATGACAGAACCCTTCTCCATACACCTCCAACATGTTACTATCAATGACAGAACCCTTCTCCATACACCTCCAACATGTTACTATCAATGACAGAACCCTTCTCAATACACCTCCAACATGTTACTATCAATGACAGAACCCTTCTCAATACACCTCCACATGTTACTATCAATGACAGAACCCTTCTCCATACATCTCCAGTATGTTACTATCAATGACAGAACCCTTCTCCATACATCTCCAGTATGTTACTATCAATGACAGAACCCTTCTCCATACACCTCCAACATGTTACTATCAATGACAGAACCCTTCTCCATACATCTCCAGTATGTTACTATCAATGACAGAACCCTTCTCCATACATCTCCAGTATGTTACTATCAATGACAGAACCCTTCTCCATACACCTCCAACATGTTACTATCAATGACAGAACCCTTCTCCATACATCTCCAGTATGTTACTATCAATGACAGAACCCTTCTCCATACATCTCCAGTATGTTACTATCAATGACAGAACCCTTCTCCATACATCTCCAGTATGTTACTATCAATGACAGAACCCTTCTCAATACACCTCCAACATGTTACTATCAATGACAGAACCCTTCTCCATACAACACCAGCATGTTACTATCAATGACAGAACCCTTCTCCATACACCTCCAACGTGTTACTATCAATGACAGAACCCTTCTCCATACACCTCCAACGTGTTACTATCAATGACAGAACCCTTCTCTATACACCTCCAACATGTTACTATCAATGACAGAAACCTTCTCTATACACCTCCAACATGTTACTATCAATGACAGAACCCTTCTCCATACACCTCCAACATGTTACTATCAATGACAGAACCCTTCTCCATACACCCCCAACATGTTACTATCAATGACAGAACCCTTCTCCATACACCTCCAACATGTTACTATCAATGACAGAACCCTTCTCCATACACCTCCAACATGTTACTATCAATGACAGAACCCTTCTCAATACACCACCAGCATGTAACTATCAATGACAGAACCCTTCTCCATACACCTCCAACATGTAACTATCAATGACAGAACCCTTCTCCATACACCTCCAACATGTTACTATCAATGACAGAACCCTTCTCAATACACCTCCAGCATGTTACTATCAATGACAGAACCCTTCTCCATACACCTCAAACCTGTTACCATCAATGACAGAACCCTTCTCCATACACCTCCAACCTGTTACTGTCAATGACAGAACCCTTCTCTATACACCCCCAACATGTTACTATCAATGACAGAACCCTTCTCCATACACCTCCAGCATGTTATTATCAATGACAGAACCCTTCTCCATACACCTCCAACATGTTACCATCAATGGCAGAACCCTTTTCCATACACCTCCAACAAGTTATTATCAATGACAGAACCCTTCTCTATACACCCCCAACATGTTACTATCAATGACAGAACCCTTCTCTATACACCTCCAACATGTTACTATCAATGACAGAAACCTTCTCCATACACCTCCAACATGTTACTATCAATGACAGAACCCTTCTCCATACACCTCCAACATGTTACTATCAATGACAGAACCCTTCTCCATACACCTCCAACCTGTTACTGTCAATGACAGAACCCTTCTCCATACACCTCCAACATGTTACTATCAATGACAGAAACCTTCTCCATACACCTCCAACATGTTACTATCAATGACAGAACCCTTCTCCATACACCTCCAACATGTTACTATCAATGACAGAACCCTTCTCCATACACCTCCAACATGTTACTATCAATGACAGAACCCTTCTCCATACACCTCCAACATGTTACTATCAATGACAGAACCCTTCTCCATACACCTCCAACATGTTACTATCAATGACAGAACCCTTCTCCATACACCTCCAACATGTTACTATCAATGACAGAACCCTTTTCCATACACCTCCAACAAGTTATTATCAATGACAGAACCCTTCTTTATACACCTCCAACATGTTACTATCAATGACAGAAACCTTCTCCATACACCTCCAACATGTTACTATCAATGACAGAACTCTTCTCCATACACCTCCAACATGTTACTATCAATGACAGAAACCTTCTCCATACACCTCCAACATGTTACTATCAATGACAGAACCCTTCTCCATACACCTCCAACCTGTTACTATCAATGACAGAACCCTTCTCCATACACCACCAGCATGTTACTATCAATGACAGAACCCTTCTCCATACACCACCAGCATTTTACTATCAATGACAGAACCCTTCTCGATACACCTCCAACCTGTTACTGTCAATGACAGAACCCTTCTCCATACACCTCCAACATGTTACTGTCAATGACAGAACCCTTCTCCATACACCTCAAACCTGTTACCATCAATGACAGAACCCTTCTCCATACACCTCAAACCTGTTACCATCAATGACAGAACCCTTCTCGATACACCTCCAACCTGTTACTGTCAATGACAGAACCCTTCTCCATACACCTCCAACCTGTTACTGTCAATGACAGAACCCTTCTCCATACACCTCCAACCTGTTACTATCAATGACAGAACCCTTCTCCATACACCTCCAACATGTTACTATCAATGACAGAAACCTTCTCGATACATCTCCAACATGTTATTATCAATGACAGAACCCTTCTCCATACACCTCCAACCTGTTATTATCAATGACAGAAACCTTCTCCATACACCTCAAACCTGTTATTATCAATAACAGAAACCTTCTCAATACACCTCCAACATGTTACTATAAATGACAGAACCCTTCTCGATACACTACCAACATGTTATTATCAATGACAGAACCCTTCTCCATACACCTCCAACATGTTACTATCAATGACAGAACCCTTCTCCATACACCTCCAACCTGTTATTATCAATAACAGAACCCTTCTCCATACACCCCCAACATGTTACTATCAATGACAGAACCCTTCTCCATACACCTCCAACATGTTACCATCAATGACAGAACTCTTCTCCATACACCTCCAACATGTTATTATCAATGACAGAACCCTTCTCCATACACCTCCAACATGTTACTATCAATGACAGAACCCTTCTCCATACACCTCCAGCATGTTACTGTCAATGACAGAACCCTTCTCCTTACACGTTCAACATGTTACTATCAATGAAAGAACCCTTCTCCATACACCTCCAACGTGTTACTATCAATGACAGAAACCATGTATTTACGATAACTAAACGACAAGAACATAGTGTGTTCCATACAGTAGCAGATGTGGGCTTCTTTCAAGCTGTTAGTGACAATATTGTGTTCTGATATACCTTTTTGGTGCAGTGAATTCCAGTGAATTCCCTGCAGTTATGAGCAGTAAAAATATAAGATTTTGCAGTGAAAATATAAGATTTTGCAGTGATAATATAAGATTTTGCCGTGAAAATATAAGATTTTGCAGTGAAAATATAAGATTTTGCAGTGAAAATATAAGGCTTTTCAGTGTAACATGGGTCCTTTTTTCATGTAACTTTTGTATGAGTTGTTCCCCTTGATCGAATCTTGGAAGCTCGGCATTGTTGTCGTCTGCTAGAACTTGTGTCTTGGGGAAAGATGGTCTTGAAGAAATGGCATCAATAGTAAATGTTGAAGGGAACTACTACATGATTTAATATGAAATGAATTGAAAGATGAGAATGGTTCAACTTTTCCGATCAGCTTATCCCAATCAGCTGTGTACTGGACCCGATCGGTTGTGATTTCGACGGATTACAGTAGACTTAACTCCTTTGCAGTAGGCAAGTAGACCAAGAACAAAAATAATAAAAGTATCTTAGTCCTCTTTCGAAATGTTATAAAAAGAAAATTCAATGGTTTGCCGTTTAATATCAAATATATTTCACTTGTATGGCAGATTATTTGTTTAATATTTTCACTCGTGCTACGCACTCGTGAAAATATAAAAAAAAATCTTCCAGAAGGCGATTACTCTTCCGGAACACCTGGTCTTACTCTCTTGTACTTGTAAATATTTCCTTTGTCTATATTTTGCCTCTTTTTAATCGACTTTGAGTTCAGAATAAGGTTTTGTTGACGCTTTAGTATTCTCAATTTTATGTTCTGAATATATCTGAATATTCCATTAAAAGCACAGTTAGAGGGATTGGTAATGATGTCAGTTTGATTATTAGTAGGTGCAAAAACATTACGATTTTAATGAATGGTACATTTTGTAATAAAATTTATCAAATAGCAGGCCGGTCAACCATGCCACACAAAATGTAATTATCACATAACTGACCCGTTCAGTCATGTCATACGCCATGTCATCAATATGGTATAACACACGTGTAATAACACCATTCTTTATAAAGAAACGAAATTGAGAGTTTTGGTGTATTTTCTCATAACTATTAGTCGTGTAATAAATAAAATCTTACTCTCGTGCCAATTTAATTTTGATTTTATCAAACTCGTTAATAGTTATGATATATCAAATTATGGAACTCGTTTATTAAATTCCATGCTACAGTGACACTCATGTAAGATTACCCATGCCATTTAATTAAGGTAAATATTTAACAGTAGTTATATACCAAGTAATTGGTAGAGCAATCATTATGTGATCGATGCTTACTGCGTAATTATTGTAAAACTGTTCTATTTAAGATGAGCTCTGTAAGTAATTGTAGATGGTAACATTGTACGTGAGGAGAAGGAAATATATACGATTTAGTTATCTTTTCCCAGTAGGTTAACTACATGAACATGGAACAGTCCCAATTTTAGTTTGACCAATGAAACAATGTATGTATTAATACATCTGGAAAGGGAAGCACGGAAGAGATATATGTAGGGATATACTTTAGCGTATTAGAATTAAGAAACGATGCAAATAAACTTATTCGCCTTAAATTAAAGCACATTGTCCATGTGTTTTTATCTTCCCTGAATATACAAAAGGGCGAATAATTATAAAGCAGGATATAGGACGATGTTAATATTTTTCTAGGGCTTGCTCGAAGTGTCTATATTTAATTGAAAGATGGCGAACAAGCGGTTATGGTCGCTATCTTGGTATCATTGAGGAAATCAACACCCTTGTATGAAATGAAAGTATTCTGTTTTATTATTGCTATATTTATGAGTATGTTAATAAATATATAAATGCTACAAGAAGGTTCCAATAGCTTATCCTTGTTACAAAATGTACATAATATGTGCGTGATATCATAGTAAGATGAATTGATTTTTTGTATATTATTATACATGTATATGTACTACATTTTTGTATATAAATGGCAATCCACACGTTTTGATTGGCCACCTGGAAACACATGTCCGGATACTTTATGTACAATAGCCGAATGTCGGTGTTCTGACCGCTGAAATCAGCTCTATACCCAAAATAGGGCGAGTTAGAGAAGTCGGCTGTCAAAAATGTAGCGCGGCATTTCGTCCAAATGTACTCTAATACTACAGGTAGACAGAGGGACGGGTACGATGTTTGCCCATTCCGCCCCTTAATTGGGTAGTGAGCGGATTTCAGCGGTCAGAACACCGACACTCTGATATTGTACTCTTTGCTTAAAAAATGAGACAGATTTTCGAAAGCTCGCAAAATAAGTTTTCAATTCCTGTACAAAACAAAGTATATACGACTAGTGAGTAAGCTAGAAATGTCCTATAAACCGACGTCCCAATGCTGTAAACAGTGTCTTTAAGGTGGCCCGACCCTTTCGCAATTGACGGCTAGATTTCCTTGAAACTTTCACATGTTGATTATGCTACCAGGTAGAGATGATTTTGTGAAAATCTAAGCATTCCTATGACTTGTTTCATTTTTAGTAAAAAATAAACACCAAAGAATGATTTTTCTCAAAATTCAATGTTTTTTCTTTCATTTTCTTGTGAATGCTTTTGGAAATCACAAACATATAATAAAATAAAAAAAAGAAATCAATAGCTACTTCAAAAATATTTATGTATGGAAAATGGACAAAACGATTTTTACAAAGTGTGTTATTTTTATATCTAGCGGACAAATTCACAGTAAATTATTAACATAACATATCGTTATATAAAACACAAGCAAAAAAAAATGAATCCAAATATCATAGACAAGCTTTTTATGCCACTTATTGAAAACTAGCTGTAAAACTGTGTCTAGGGTAGGTTGTCTCCCTTGATGCTATAAGGAAGTTTTTGTAGTGGGTAGTATTTTCACATAACATAAATGTATATACTGTGAATGTGTACACGCCTAAAACATTTTTATAACATAACAACTACAATTCTGTGTGATTTTTTAACAGCATAATAGTGCATATAGTGCATATATATATAGTGTGTCGTCGTCTCTCTCTCCAGTTTGAGAAAACATAGCCAGTTGTACTGGTACTAGGCCTATAGGCCTACCTTCCGATTCTGTTTCTATACTGTTGTCGTGTACATCTATTTTTGTTGTTGTTTTGCAATAGGAGTGGTCGTGACAATACTTGAGTCGTAATCTTGAGTTTAAGACTTGAACCGTCTCCTCTTATCTCGCCATTGTTGACATCACGACATATCTCTGTGTAGCACGAATTTGATACCCAGTTTTCAAAAACCAGGTACACAAATAGGAAGCTACGTCACCACAAAACGAGAATCAACACTTGTGTATTACGTAGGGTCGAGCGTCCTTAACTGAAATGTTGATGTTAAGTGTCAATGTACACACCTCGCTGACAGTCACATACGTACCAAGTACATAAGTAACAATGTATGGTGGTTCTGTCTAAAACAAATAACAATGGACGCTATTTCACATTAGGCATACATCTTTATTAACACAAATTTCCATACAAATCAACTCCTGTGTAAATTAACCAAAAGACAAAGATGTTTTTACATGTCCTAGAATAGGAAACTCACCTACGAAAATGCTACATGCAAATAATAAAGAATCGGGTTACTTATAATCCTCACTAAATAAGTATAGACCTATGCCATCTTTGATATGGTCTAACAGTTGAGAGAATCCTTTGACCCGATGTTAGCGGTCCCCTGTCCTACTTGTTTTCCCTTGCTATCAACACAGTAACACACACTGCCGGTACACTGGACTGGGTCGTAAGCTCCTATTGGGGTACAGGTGAACATCTTGCCAACAATTTGCAGGAGAGAATATTCATGTTGATCGCGAGCACATGCTGAAATAAACCAATGGCATATTTGTTAAATACAGATTGATGTATTTGCGTGAACAATGTGAACAGTGTATTGTATTTATTAAGTCATGATGTCTTTTATTATCAAATTATCATTAGTGTCATCAATGTATAGTCAGGGATGTATACATCCCTGGTATTGTTATTAATTAAGTCATGATCAAGCATAATAGTTATAATAATAAGTTACATTGTATGTTCTGTGTCACGTAAGCCGACACTGTCTGGGCAATTTATAAACCATGCATTGTCTTAATATAGTTATCATCATTATGTAAGTTTTTTAGAATGTGTGACACGATAACAAAATATTATTTATGTTATATATTATCATAATATCATCTTTTCTGTACATTAATTAGGACATAATCGATCTTAGTATCATATTCTCATTTGTTTTAACATCCATTTTATTAATCAAGTTTTGCTCGACTTATATATCAATTCAATTCAATGTTACTGCATGTTACATCCTAATAAGATTGTGCGGATCAATGTTTAAGTCATGCTAGATTTATATGCGTCAATAGTGTGTTTGTATCATAAGTAATAGTGGATATGATATGTGTCTCAACATTGTATTTGAATCGATGACATCATAATGTATTGGTTCAATGGTAACTGCTATCAGTTATATGAGATAAATGTGCTGCAACGAAATTCAGAATATATTAAACGATTGAAATTATTTGTAAAAGAATGTGTAGATATACACGTATAGAGTTCCTGCTTAGCTTAATAAACCACCACGCACTAGAGACAATTCTGCTACTGATTTTGTATATAATCTTAGGTTTGGTTATACATACAGCAGTCGGATTTGTATGCCAGGCCAATAGTGAAATCCTCTGTCAGCTTGGTGCCCTGAGCGGATACACAGCGGCAGCTGTTACGAAACACGTCACATGGTATTACGTCATAGTATAATATAAAGATGTCACCCTAGGGAACGACTGACAATGTCGGACCAGGATACTAATTGTATGCATACATGAATTATAATCGCAAAAATTCATTTGAATCGTTATATTCAATATAAATTGTATTTCGTTAAGTGGTTTCAAAGTATTAGAAATTAAGAGAAACTGATGAGTCCTGACATGTCTAGGTAAGGAACTCGTCATTACTAATGCTATACATAGGAAAAGTTGGTAATTCCCATATATATATATACAGATGGTGATGCATATGCACTCTTTATATACAAAGTAATTATGCATATTCACAACAATGGATCCTTTCTTATTTATAATGTTTATCACATTTCAGGAACAATATGGTATCCAATAAGGACAGGTCATCGTCTACGGTACAGTAATCTGTCCTGCCTATCCCTGTCACTCCTTTATTCATATAGTTATATATGTCGACTGCCGACGAACAAACTAACGGTACAGTAATATGTCCTGTCTATCCCTGTCACTCCTTTATTCTATAGTTATATATGTCGACTGCCGACGAACAAACTAACGGTACAGTAATATGTCCTGTCTATCCCTGTCATTCCCTTATTCATATAGTTATATATGTCGACTGCCGACGAACAAACTAACGGTACAGTAATATGTCCTGTCTATCCCTGTCACTCCCTTATTCATATAGTTATATATGTCGACTGCCGACGAACAAACTAACGGTACAGTAATATGTCCTGTCTATCCCTGTCACTCCCTTATTCATATAGTTATATATGTCGACTGCCGACGAACAAACTAACGGTACAGTAATATGTCCTGTCTATCCCTGTCACTCCCTTATTCTATAGTTATATATGTCGACTGCCGACGAACAAACTAACGGTACAGTAATATGTCCTGTCTATCCCTGTCACTCCCTTATTCATATAGTTATATATGTCGACTGTCGACGAACAAACTAACGGTACAGTAATATGTCCTGTCTATCCCTGTCATTCCCTTATTCTATAGTTATATATGTCGACTGCCGACGAACAAACTAACGGTACAGTAATATGTCCTGTCTATCCCTGTCACTCCCTTATTCTATAGTTATATATGTCGACTGCCGACGAACAAACTAACGGTACAGTAATATGTCCTGTCTATCCCTGTCACTCCCTTATTCTATAGTTATATATGTCGACTGCCGACGAACAAACTAACGGTACAGTAATATGTCCTGTCTATCCCTGTCATTCCCTTATTCATATAGTTATATATGTCGACTGCCGACGAACAAACTAACGGTACAGTAATATGTCCTGTCTATCCCTGTCACTCCCTTATTCATATAGTTATATATGTCGACTGCCGACGAACAAACTAACGGTACAGTAATATGTCCTGTCTATCCCTGTCACTCCCTTATTCTATAGTTATATATGTCGACTGCCGACGAACAAACTAACGGTACAGTAATATGTCCTGTCTATCCCTGTCATTCCCTTATTCTATAGTTATATATGTCGACTGCCGACGAACAAACTAACGGTACAGTAATATGTCCTGTCTATCCCTGTCACTCCCTTATTCTATAGTTATATATGTCGACTGCCGACGAACAAACTAACGGTACAGTAATATGTCCTGTCTATCCCTGTCATTCCCTTATTCATATAGTTATATATGTCGACTGCCGACGAACAAACTAACGGTACAGTAATATGTCCTGTCTATCCCTGTCACTCCCTTATTCTATAGTTATATATGTCGACTGCCGACGAACAAACTAACGGTACAGTAATATGTCCTGTCTATCCCTGTCACTCCCTTATTCATATAGTTATATATGTCGACTGCCGACGAACAAACTAACGGTACAGTAATATGTCCTGTCTATCCCTGTCACTCCCTTATTCATATAGTTATATATGTCGACTTCTGACGAACAAACTAACGGTACAGTAATATGTCCTGTCTATCCCTGTCACTCCCTTATTCTATAGTTATATATGTCGACTGCCGACGAACAAACTAACGGTACAGTAATATGTCCTGTCCATCCCTGTCACTCCCTTATTCATATAGTTATATATGTCGACTGCCGACGAACAAACTAACGGTACAGTAATATGTCCTGTCTATCCCTGTCACTCCCTTATTCATATAGTTATATATGTCGACTGTCGACGAACAAACTAACGGTACAGTAATATGTCCTGTCTATCCCTGTCACTCCCTTATTCATATAGCTATATATGTCGACTGCCGACGAACAAACTAACGGTACAGTAATATGTCCTGTCTATCCCTGTCACTCCCTTATTCTATAGTTATATATGTCGACTGCCGACGAACAAACTAACGGTACAGTAATATGTCCTGTCCATCCCTGTCACTCCCTTATTCATATAGTTATATATGTCGACTGCCGACGAACAAACTAACGGTACAGTAATATGTCCTGTCTATCCCTGTCACTCCCTTATTCATATAGTTATATATGTCGACTGCCGACGAACAAACTAACGGTACAGTAATATGTCCTGTCTATCCCTGTCACTCCCTTATTCATATAGTTATATATGTCGACTGCCGACGAACAAACTAACGGTACAGTAATATGTCCTGTCTATCCCTGTCATTCCCTTATTCATATAGTTATATATGTCGACTGCCGACGAACAAACTAACGGTACAGTAATCTGTCCTGTCTATCCCTGTCACTCCCTTATTCTATAGTTATATATGTCGACTGCCGACGAACAAACTAACGGTACAGTAATATGTCCTGTCTATCCCTGTCACTCCCTTATTCTATAGTTATATATGTCGACTGCCGACGAACAAACTAACGGTACAGTAATATGTCCTGTCTATCCCTGTCACTCCCTTATTCTATAGTTATATATGTCGACTGCCGACGAACAAACTAACGGTACAGTAATATGTCCTGTCTACCCCTGTCACTCCCTTATTCTATAGTTATATATGTCGACTGCCGACGAACAAACTAACGGTACAGTAATATGTCCTGTCTATCCCTGTCACTCCCTTATTCTTTAGTTATATATGTCGACTGCCGACGAACAAACTAACGGTACAGTAATATGTCCTGTCTATCCCTGTCACTCCCTTATTCTATAGTTATATATGTCGACTGCCGACGAACAAACTAACGGTACAGTAATATGTCCTGTCTATCCCTGTCACTCCCTTATTCTATAGTTATATATGTCGACTGCCGACGAACAAACTAACGGTACAGTAATATGTCCTGTCTATCCCTGTCACTCCCTTATTCATATAGTTATATATGTCGACTGCCGACGAACAAACTAACGGTACAGTAATATGTCCTGTCTATCCCTGTCACTCCCTTATTCATATAGTTATATATGTCGACTGCTGACGAACAAACTAATGGTACAGGGATTCGATAACTCAAGTTGATGAAGAGTATGGACAAGTATGCCGTCTTGGTCTAATTGAGAAAAGTATATGATATCAAAGTGGATATTTGTTATGATTGAAAATACTATTCAGGTTCTTACTATGAGGGCGTAACATTTATTTGGGTGTGATCTAAATTAACAAGGTTGTTGTCGTCGATGAAGCAATTTACTCATTGTTTTGTACGTTTTCATAGGTTTCCGAATAATCGCTTCCTTTGTTCATATTTCGTCATTTATTTGAAACAGTATTAATTACGGTTATGTTTTAGACGGTTTGGTATTCTTTGTTCATTCTCTTTTATAAAAAAAAACACCAAACCGACGAGAAGTAGTTTGATAATAGAACAACCTGATGAGAAGGGGAATTATAATGTGTATGAATTGAGCTCCTTTTATCATATGCATATAACATACAAACACGATCTGACTGTACATATCAATATTACAATATCATATAAATACAGGATTCCATTTTATATATGATTTATGAAACAATTCCTATATCATTCTAATTAAGATACCCATTTAGTGAGTTAAATTTAAAAAGATTAATGACGTGTTTCATGAATTTCATATGAAATGTAAGCAAATGAACGATCTTTGTTACCACATTAACAACAATTGTGGTAATTATTCGTGTAAAACATCGATTTTCATACATCATCGAGATATAAAACGCCGCCATTTACACGCAAGTGCGGAAGTAAATGACGTCGTGTAATTGTGCTAGGCATGACCTCATAATAATAACAAATGAAACTTAAAACCAATCAAAGTAACCTGTTACATAGCCAATCAAAGTAACCTGTTACATAGCCAATCAAAGTAACCTGTTACATAGTCAATCAAAGTAACCTGTTACATAGCCAATCAAGGTAACCTGTTACATAGCCAATCAAAGTAACCTGTTACATAGCCAATCAAAGTAACCTGTTACATAGCCAATCAAAGTAACCTGTTACATAGCCAATCAAAGTAACCTGTTACATAGCCAATCAAAGTAACCTGTTACATAGCCAATCAAAGTAACCTGTTACATAGTCAATCAAAGTAACCTGTTATATAGCCAATCAAGGTAAACTGTTACATAGCCAATCAAAGTAACCTGTTACATAGCCAATCAAAGTAACCTGTTACATAGTCAATCAAAGTAACCTGTTACATAGCCAATCAAGGTAAACTGTTACATAGCCAATCAAAGTAACCTGTTACATAGCCAATCAAAGTAATATGTTACATAGCCAATCAAGGTAACCTGTTACATAGCCAATCAAAGAAACCTGTTACATAGCCAATCAAAGTAACATGTTACATAGCCAATCAAAGTAACCTGTTACATAGCCAATCAAAGTAACCTGTTACATAGCCAATCAAAGTAACCTGTTACATAGCCAATCAAAGTAACCTGTTACATAGCCAATCAAAGTAACCTGTTACATAGCCAATCAAGGTAACATGTTACATAGCCAATCAAAGTAACCTGTTACATAGCCAATCAAAGTAACCTGTTACATAGCCAATCAAAGTAACCTGTTACATAGCCAATCAAAGTAATATGTTACATAGCCAATCAAAGTAACCTGTTACATAGCCAATCAAAGTAATATGTTACATAGCCAATCAAAGTAACCTGTTACGTAGCCAATCAAAGTAACCTGTTACATAGCCAATCAAAGTAATATGTTACATAGCCAATCAAAGTAACCTGTTACATAGCCAATCAAAGTAACCTGTTACATAGCCAATCAAAGTAATATGTTACATAGCCAATCAAAGTAACCTGTTACATAGCCAATCAAAGTAATATGTTACATAGCCAATCAAAGTAACCTGTTACATAGCCAATCAAAGTAACCTGTTACATAGCCAATCAAAGTAACCTGTTACATAGCCAATCAAAGTAACATGTTACATAGCCAATCAAAGTAACCTGTTACATAGCCAATCAAAGTAACCTGTTACATAGCCAATCAAAGTAATATGTTACATAGCCAATCAAAGTAATATGTTACATAGCCAATCAAAGTAACCTGTTACATAGCCAATCAAAGTAATATGTTACATAGCCAATCAAAGTAACCTGTTACATAGCCAATCAAAGTAACCTGTTACATAGCCAATCAAAGTAACCTGTTACATAGCCAATCAAGGTAACCTGTTACATAGCCAATCAAAGTAACCTGTTACATAGCCAATCAAAGTAACCTGTTACATAGCCAATCAAAGTAACCTGTTACATAGCCAATCAAAGTAACCTGTTACATAGTCAATCAAAGTAACCTGTTATATAGCCAATCAAGGTAAACTGTTACATAGCCAATCAAAGTAACCTGTTACATAGCCAATCAAAGTAACCTGTTACATAGTCAATCAAAGTAACCTGTTATATAGCCAATCAAGGTAAACTGTTACATAGCCAATCAAAGTAACCTGTTACATAGCCAATCAAAGTAATATGTTACATAGCCAATCAAAGTAACCTGTTACATAGCCAATCAAAGTAACCTGTTACATAGCCAATCAAAGTAACCTGTTACATAGCCAATCAAGGTAACCTGTTACATAGCCAATCAAAGTAACCTGTTACATAGCCAATCAAAGTAACATGTTACATAGCCAATCAAAGTAACCTGTTACATAGCCAATCAAAGTAACCTGTTACATAGCCAATCAAAGTAACCTGTTACATAGCCAATCAAAGTAACCTGTTACATAGCCAATCAAAGTAACCTGTTACATAGCCAATCAAGGTAACATGTTACATAGCCAATCAAAGTAACCTGTTACATAGCCAATCAAAGTAACCTGTTACATAGCCAATCAAAGTAACCTGTTACATAGCCAATCAAAGTAATATGTTACATAGCCAATCAAAGTAACCTGTTACATAGCCAATCAAAGTAATATGTTACATAGCCAATCAAAGTAACCTGTTACGTAGCCAATCAAAGTAACCTGTTACATAGCCAATCAAAGTAATATGTTACATAGCCAATCAAAGTAACCTGTTACATAGCCAATCAAAGTAACCTGTTACATAGCCAATCAAAGTAATATGTTACATAGCCAATCAAAGTAACCTGTTACATAGCCAATCAAAGTAATATGTTACATAGTTAATCAAAGTAACCTGTTACATAGCCAATCAAAGTAACCTGTTACATAGCCAATCAAAGTAACCTGTTACATAGTCAATCAAAGTAACCTGTTATATAGCCAATCAAGGTAAACTGTTACATAGCCAATCAAAGTAACCTGTTACATAGCCAATCAAAGTAACCTGTTACATAGTCAATCAAAGTAACCTGTTATATAGCCAATCAAGGTAAACTGTTACATAGCCAATCAAAGTAACCTGTTACATAGCCAATCAAAGTAATATGTTACATAGCCAATCAAAGTAACCTGTTACATAGCCAATCAAAGTAACCTGTTACATAGCCAATCAAAGTAACCTGTTACATAGCCAATCAAGGTAACCTGTTACATAGCCAATCAAAGTAACCTGTTACATAGCCAATCAAAGTAACATGTTACATAGCCAATCAAAGTAACCTGTTACATAGCCAATCAAAGTAACCTGTTACATAGCCAATCAAAGTAACCTGTTACATAGCCAATCAAAGTAACCTGTTACATAGCCAATCAAAGTAACCTGTTACATAGCCAATCAAGGTAACATGTTACATAGCCAATCAAAGTAACCTGTTACATAGCCAATCAAAGTAACCTGTTACATAGCCAATCAAAGTAACCTGTTACATAGCCAATCAAAGTAATATGTTACATAGCCAATCAAAGTAACCTGTTACATAGCCAATCAAAGTAATATGTTACATAGCCAATCAAAGTAACCTGTTACGTAGCCAATCAAAGTAACCTGTTACATAGCCAATCAAAGTAATATGTTACATAGCCAATCAAAGTAACCTGTTACATAGCCAATCAAAGTAACCTGTTACATAGCCAATCAAAGTAATATGTTACATAGCCAATCAAAGTAACCTGTTACATAGCCAATCAAAGTAATATGTTACATAGCCAATCAAAGTAACCTGTTACATAGCCAATCAAAGTAACCTGTTACATAGCCAATCAAAGTAACCTGTTACATAGCCAATCAAAGTAACATGTTACATAGCCAATCAAAGTAACCTGTTACATAGCCAATCAAAGTAACCTGTTACATAGCCAATCAAAGTAATATGTTACATAGCCAATCAAAGTAATATGTTACATAGCCAATCAAAGTAACCTGTTACATAGCCAATCAAAGTAATATGTTACATAGCCAATCAAAGTAACCTGTTACATAGCCAATCAAAGTAACCTGTTACATAGCCAATCAAAGTAACCTGTTACATAGCCAATCAAGGTAACCTGTTACATAGCCAATCAAAGTAACCTGTTACATAGCCAATCAAAGTAACCTGTTACATAGCCAATCAAAGTAACCTGTTACATAGCCAATCAAAGTAACCTGTTACATAGTCAATCAAAGTAACCTGTTATATAGCCAATCAAGGTAAACTGTTACATAGCCAATCAAAGTAACCTGTTACATAGCCAATCAAAGTAACCTGTTACATAGTCAATCAAAGTAACCTGTTACATAGCCAATCAAGGTAAACTGTTACATAGCCAATCAAAGTAACCTGTTACATAGCCAATCAAAGTAATATGTTACATAGCCAATCAAAGTAACCTGTTACATAGCCAATCAAAGTAACCTGTTACATAGCCAATCAAAGTAACCTGTTACATAGCCAATCAAGGTAACCTGTTACATAGCCAATCAAAGTAACATGTTACATAGCCAATCAAAGTAACCTGTTACATAGCCAATCAAAGTAACCTGTTACATAGCCAATCAAAGTAACCTGTTACATAGCCAATCAAAGTAACCTGTTACATAGCCAATCAAAGTAACCTGTTACATAGCCAATCAAGGTAACATGTTACATAGCCAATCAAAGTAACCTGTTACATAGCCAATCAAAGTAACCTGTTACATAGCCAATCAAAGTAACCTGTTACATAGCCAATCAAAGTAATATGTTACATAGCCAATCAAAGTAACCTGTTACATAGCCAATCAAAGTAATATGTTACATAGCCAATCAAAGTAACCTGTTACGTAGCCAATCAAAGTAACCTGTTACATAGCCAATCAAAGTAATATGTTACATAGCCAATCAAAGTAACCTGTTACATAGCTAATCAAAGTAACCTGTTACATAGCCAATCAAAGTAATATGTTACATAGCCAATCAAAGTAACCTGTTACATAGCCAATCAAAGTAATATGTTACATAGCCAATCAAAGTAACCTGTTACATAGCCAATCAAAGTAACCTGTTACATAGCCAATCAAAGTAACCTGTTACATAGCCAATCAAAGTAACATGTTACATAGCCAATCAAAGTAACCTGTTACATAGCCAATCAAAGTAACCTGTTACATAGCCAATCAAAGTAATATGTTACATAGCCAATCAAAGTAATATGTTACATAGCCAATCAAAGTAACCTGTTACATAGCCAATCAAAGTAATATGTTACATAGCCAATCAAAGTAACCTGTTACATAGCCAATCAAAGTAACCTGTTACATAGCCAATCAAAGTAACCTGTTACATAGCCAATCAAGGTAACCTGTTACATAGCCAATCAAAGTAACCTGTTACATAGCCAATCAAAGTAACCTGTTACATAGCCAATCAAAGTAACCTGTTACATAGCCAATCAAAGTAACCTGTTACATAGCCAATCAAAGTAACCTGTTATATAGCCAATCAAAGTAACCTGTTACATAGCCAATCAAAGTAACCTGTTACATAGCCAATCAAAGTAACCTGTTATATATGTAAAACTATAACATGAGCTAATTCACTGGATAACAGAAAAAAATAATGGATGAACTGACAAACAATGTATCAAACTAGTGCTTCATTACTCTACCTTTGTTGGCCGTTATCTTACATTGACTGCCACTGACAGAATACCTAGGTTTATATACAATGCAAGTACGCCTGTATATACAGATACTTACACCGATCCGAGACATTGACGTGCGGCGTAGGTCCCGTCCTCCAGACACTGGGGCTTCAGGGTACCAACAGGAGGTCGGCCGTTATTCTGGGCTGCAATCAGCGCTACTTCGGCTTCTATGGCGGCAAGTTCTTCTCGGCAGCTCATTGGAGGAGGCACTGTGAGAGGATCGTTAGTCGGTGTTACATAAAGCATATACTCTTACATTTAAAATTATTTATCTATAAAACATGTCTGTAAAGACACATTTCTAACAGGAATTGAACACACAACATAGCTTATTATATTTAAGAATAACTGATGTAGCTCTGTTAAAAACAAAATAGCTCTTTCACGTAGTTTTTTATTGATACGCACTTAATGCATCCGACACAACTCTAATGGTATACCGTTTCTTTTTAAACTAACTCCATAACTAAGGTGTAACAGTACATATATGTAGGTTGTGGCATGAAACTTTGATTTCGAAACTTGTATCAAATTAATACTAAAGGCCGAAATTACGTCGATCATTCCAGTATTCTAACTCTGTCTCTAAGTTAGTGTACCAAATCTGATAACATAGTTTAAAGAAGGGCAGAAACACCCCCAGAAAGTTACAGCCACCAATACCAGACATATTACAAAATGATGCAGATGATCTCAGGTCAACACTAAGTAAGATAAATCACAGTTGCTCGAGTTTCTGTCAGCAAATAATAAATATAAGTAATGTACATTATGTAATGGGTCGCGGCTCAATATATATATAAACTTTTTTTATATACTGACAGAAACTCAAGCAACTGTGGATAAATACAAACCTGACGAAAATGCGATGTCGACGACAAGGAGGAGAGCAAGTGTGGCGATCTTCATTCTGTATGATAGTTCCCTGTTCTCTCTGTACGTGTGACGAGTGATGGAAGTCTGGGTTGCTGAGGCTGGGAGCGCACCTTTATATATACACTGACCAGTGGACACCGTCCGGTCACGTCAAACACCTGTTGATGTGAGAGATACCTAACAAGATTGTCATTGTAGCCCCCGGTCAAACGATCGACGGCAGCTTGACCACTACCGACATGGACCTCGTTAACAATAGACAGATGTGCTGCCGGTATTTGGATGTATAAATGCATCCCTGTTATGGACCTTGTCAGGACAGATACTAAATCATCGGCGTTGTATTGAGACAGCAGCATTTCCCACGTTTTCTATACATGTACATTCAAATAAACTTTATGCCTAACATTCCTAATACTTCCCTATTTAAAATTGATATTACTTCTATCTACCTTCATGCAAGCATCGTATTGAAGTGTGGATTATGGCAACATCATATCTAGCACTCATGGTCTTTTCCAATCTGATATTGATTATATTTCTATCGAACAATCATGATAGGGTTGATGCAACGAAAAAATGCAACAATTTCGAAAACTGTTGCAAATGTAACATTTTCCATGCGTAATGCACGAACATTGTAAACAATGTTACAGTTCTCGTTCATGATGCACGAAAAAAAGAATAATTGTTACTGATACATTCTTCCACATGGTTACATTATGCATTGCATCATGGCGTCTTATTAAGCATTGATGCCCTTATGTCTATTACTTGTGATAATTAACATTGATAGTTATCTTTTGAACAGCTAAGATAATCTATCTCATAATGATTACGATATATATAACATTCATGTTCATCTCGTTCCTTACCCACAGATAACCAAAGAAATCAGAAATAATGTCTGTTCGTCCGTTACACTGCATTGATGTGATCATGACAGAATCCAACAATTTTAATTGTTTTTCCTTCCTGAACTCCTGGTCGCCGTGCAAATATTTCCTTTGTTGATATTTTATTCTTAGTTTAATCGATTTTGAGTTTGGCTTATGGTTTTGTTTACGCTTCGGTATTCTCAGATTTTTTTCCTCGTCGATTTGCAAGACTTTTCTAAATTCGATATTGTAGATTTTTGTAATAATTTTCTTCATTTTGGAAAGTAGGATTTATGTAAAGATAACGTAACAAACGTATGTACACGAGTAAAGTTATTGTACCGAAATGACTTCATTCATCTATTATTTGTTTATGACTTGGTCATAGATGTGTGAGGGTTTGTGCGCCCCCTCATCCCGATTTAGAACTGGCCCACTGTGGCGTATCCAGATGGTTTCTTTCATCTGCCGCCTCAGCAGATTGCTCTATTTGTCTAACACTTTAGAGTTTTCCCAAGTCATAAACAAAGCGTTGATGAATGTAGTCATTTCGGTACAAAAACGTAACCATTGTACATTAGTCTGATGAAGGTGATAGAATACATATCGTACTAGTTATCGAAACGTCGCATAAAAAACATGATTTGGTTGTGTAAAATAATCTTTACATAAACGATATTGTAGATCTTTACCTTTTTCGTTTCTGTAATGAATATATCGTTATTTTCAATATTATCGATGTTTTAACACATTTACACAATGATTCACACGTTCAAAGTATGTTAGATTCACGCAATACGTTGCAAACAATTATAATAATTATGGTTATTATTAGATCTAACGAGAACATGTGTTGGTATACTTCAAACTAAACAAAAACAGATATCATTAAAAGATCGCAAACACAGGGGTCCTCTGAAGGGAAATTCGTTAACCCAAACACGTGTTCGCTCTTAACCATGCTGCGTAATTCAAATCGTTGCGAATTTCAGCAATAGAGATGTCGTGAAGAAAGTGCTATAAATTCAGGAATTCATTATGTACATGTAAGGTAATGAAATCAGTACTATGAGCGCTTTTATCCAGACATATTATTTGACATGTTGCGCTTCGATTTCGAAGTCATTTTTATTGCATCCACGACGCAGGTCTGCGCGCATGCTCCGTGAGGTCAAAATGCACAGAGATGTTTTTAAACATATGTCTCATTTGCATGGATTGGACGATTAAGGATTGTCTTATCATTTATTAAAACGCGTTTGAAAAACATCATACTTAGTGAAAATATCGGTATGAATAGTTCAAGGATTACAGAACTACAATTTTATAAAACATTTTGCGATATCATAAAAAAATAAACAAATTTCACTTAATTGCCCCGTTAACGTTAAGTCTTCAAACTGTGAACCGAATCATCATTCTCAATCACAACAAGTAATCATACTAATGAGCATATTCAAAACATCCCAGCTACATATCATACAAGAATACATACTTGCATTCAGTATGATTGAAAGCATTGGCGAAAATTGTATTCATTTCTCATAACAACATCAGCCTCATCACATGCAAACAGCGTGTACTAATACCTCAAAATATAGGAATGTGGCAATTTGCACCTCTGCATGATCATTGAATGCATATTTGAAAAATAGTTTCGTATTTTTATCTGCGCATGCCTAAATTGCATTGACTTCCTATAAAAACTTAGCCTAGCGGTAAAATCGAAGTGATGCTGTTATTGTTCATTCAATTCCACATATTGTTTGATGATTAGGGTTTATTATTATTATTGTATCACCGACGTGCATAACGACTACTGGCAAGTACATTGAACGTTAATTTGTGATGTCTTGTTATTTATCTGCTTCTGCGGTAAGAGGAGGCCCACTCATGCCCCCCCCCCCCCCCCCCCACCAGTTCATTGTTGCAGTTTTCGATCATCTAAACAGAGACGTATAAACGTATGAACACAACTATTACCGCAACACACTTCCATAGAACCACTTAAATGGATTTAAGTCAGAATACAGACCGAGATGGGTTTCTTTCCATGGCTTAATAACACCTGTATTAAGAATGTTTTAGAAATAACTTAGTGTAAGACTAAGAAGTTTCCTGCATCTATTCAGCAATTAAACATGATTTGCACATAAATAGTTTAGTGTTTTACTGTTTAAATATTTTTAGGGTAATTGCTTTAATTAGAATTTTGTAAAGACCCAATTTGTAAATTACTATAATATAGAAAAATGGTAGAGATCCTAGGCCTGATTAAAACATAGCTTGAGTGCACTGGTCAAAATTTAGGATAATGATCCTAGCAATTAAGTATAATTACTTTTTGTAAAAAGACACTTCTAGAATTTTCATTTAGATAATAAAAAAAAAAAGTAAAGAAAAAATGTACATGATGTAGTCTAGTTAATTAGATTAGTTGCAAATATTTATTATGGGAAACCCAGGATTTCATTCCCTACACATTACTGTGTTTCATGAAAAAATGTACTACTGGAAAAACCCATCGACTTTTAAACTGATTAAACTGGTTAATGTCAAAGTTCAAATAATCTGAAGGAATTGACTATGCTAAGTTAATATATATATATGATACTAAGAAAAACTTTGATATAATGATAAACTTTAATGTAACTTGATTTTGTCCATTCTCTGAAACTTTATATTGTCCAATATCCACTGTTGTAGTGCAGTGCCTGTCAATGTAACTACAATACATGTATAGTATATGTAGTGTTAATTACATTATGTACTGGTAAGCTGTTAAAACTAAAAGCAAATAAATGAAATGTATATTTAATTAAAAGAAAAGAATCATTTTTTTCTGTTGCACCAAAATCTAAAAACAAATTCTCAAGCATTGGTAAATTAATTTTCTCATCTTGGACATTGGCCCCTTGAAATGGGACAGGAATGCTATTTCAATGACCTCTTCAATCTATGAAGAATCTTACTAAGTTTGAAAGAAATCCAGGCATTCAACAGGGTATTGTGGTAGAAAAAGTTAATAAACAATGTACTTTGATGGAAAAAAGTAGCTTGAGCATTAGCTTAATTTTTGTTTTAAAATATATGATGATATATCATTTTACAATAATTTAATCTTGTTTGAAACAAGCGTTTTCATAGGCTTGAAAAATTATGTCATCCGCCCATAACGTCAAAATGACGTCGCCGTTGAAGACCCTTTTGATTGGCTGATACAGCAGCATAATAATTTGTTAAAGAAAAGAGTCCATCAATAAAGTGAATTTTCGTAGGGTACAGACTAAATTATAAGTATTAACTTGAATCAATTTTTTCAATATTTTTTTTTATGTTATGGGGTTATAACAAAAAAAGCTGAGTGTACTCTCATCATAAACCCTTCGTATATATATGCATGGGTGCCTTAAAAAAATATGACATTGGACCTTATAATAGGATCTGACCTGATAGACATATTGCCTTTCCATCCAAAATACATGTGACTGAAAGTGATCTCCTTAGCAGATATATCTTTCTTTGCGAGCATACATTCCTATACAATATCAATAGATGAAAAAATTACCCTATTCATTAGCATCACATAATTTATTGGTAAAAAGAGTTGGTACATCTAAATGAATGTATTATTAAAGGATGACATCATAATCAGATTTATCACTTCAGACATCATATGATTCATATCTGCATGCACCTTATGGCAACTCTTGTCTTTGTTGCCAATTCACCAGCCTGAAAATGCAAGTTTATTCATTTGTTTGGCTTCCTATTTTTGGCATTACAAATGTGTTTGTGGTTAAATTTATCAAGATAATGCCTGAGGACCTAAAGAAATAGCAGAAATTGCCTAGCATATTTTTTTAAAGGTGTATTTTTTAATTAAAAAAAAAAGTGGAAAAGAGTTTTTCAAACTTCGAAACAATATTTTGCATAATTGAAAAGAATTTGAAAGTCGAGTCCAAATGGACACATTTTATGTAAATAATAATACGATCATGAAAACAAAAATATCAACGTCTGCAAATGATGGTCAAGTATTTTAAGAGGAAAATAAGTTGCCAAAATGGTCTGCAAAACATGACCAAGTGTTTCAACTTCATGTGGAAAATAAGTTGAAAAAATTGTCTGCAAATTATGATCAAGTGTTTCAAGAGGAAATTATGTTGTAGAACGATCAATTTGCCAACCAAGTAAAGGTTTTTAAGTATCTTTACAAAGCAATTTAAAACTAATGTAAATGGGTATTAAGTGGTAAAAACGTCACTTTCAATTATGGGCTTATTTTCCCCTTTGCTGGAAGTGGACTCTAAGTTGGGACACTTGAAATCAAGTTGGATTTAAGTGGTCTAATATTCCCCACCTGAAATCCCCTTCAAATTTAATGTAGAATAAGGGGCAAATAAGGGGATTTTAAATTCCAATTGAAATTCTAAGCCCTCCTTAGGTTTGTCCTGGGGTACCTTTAGACGGCTTATTATAGACATTCATAATATCATATACACAAGTTAGTATTATATACACACATAATATATTATCACCTAAGTCATGTATAATACAGTCAAATTAAGTTATTATATTATGACATGCACAACCTTAGACTAGCTAGCACACTTATGTATATATAATACATGAATATACAAACGCACAGGATTGATTACAAAGGTATGCAGATCTTATATACTTTAGTGTATCACAGATGGGTATTACACATGTATTGTACACAATTGTCATATATGTACAAACTAGAACAGACATGTATTTTACATGTACACACTATCATAGACATGTATTTTACATGTGCACACTATCAGAGACATGTATTTTACATGTACACACTGTCACAGACTTGTATTGCACATGTACACACTTTCACAGACATGTATTACACATGTACACACTTTCACAGACATGTATTACACATGTACACACTTTCACAGACATGTATAACACATGTACACACTATCACAGACATGTATTATACATGTACACACTTTCACAGACAGGTGCAACACATGTACACACTATAACAGACATGTATTTTACATGTACACACTAGAACAGACATGTATTATACATGTACACACTATCAAAGACATGTTTTGTACATGTACATACAGGTTTATATATATATATCATTGGCATATATTACACACAAAGGTGAGTAATACATACCCTGTCTGCCTAAGAATGCATATTTTGTAATGCATTTAGTTGAAATCAGGTGACAGGGGTCAAATATTAAAAAAAAAAAAAAAATAGAAAACCATTACATTTGGCAAGCTTAAGCCTCCCGGGTTGGTCCTGGAGCCTTTTGATAAATGTATTATTACTAATGCATTTAAAAATCCCATGAAAATACAGTGACAACAGATACTGTCATGTTTAGATAAAGTTAATCCGCTATGGGCGGATTGGTCGAGTGGTTAACACTCCGGCCTTCCATGCAGGCGACCGGGGTTCGATCCCCGTAATCGTCATACGCATGGAACATTCAGAGAAAGTGTTTTTCTCCTGCCCACACAACTCCAACAACCCAGGTGGAGTATAAAATGGTCTGGGGTGGATGTTGCAGTATCTATGATGTAGCATTCAAGTGTGGTGGCACTATAAAAGATGCCGTTGGAAACACGGTCCCACTACAAACAGAACACAATTCATCTCCAGCACACACGCATACATACACACACACATATGGAGATATAAGCCAGGTGGTATAGGACAAGTAGTTAGCGCCCGATAAGGCAGCTCCTGCGAACTCCTCAGAATTGTATATGATAGAACTGTATGTGTTAATTGTATTAATTGTATAAGAATTGTATATCTATGTACTGTAAAGCGCTTTAGAGTGGCTTATGTTAGCTAGATAGGGCGCTATATTAAATATTGTATATTATTATTATTAAGTTATTAACAAATGCAAGCGTTCTTTATGTGCGGCACCGGAAGTTACCCTGTCGTCTACTTTCCGCCGTCAAGTCATCGGAATTGTTCTTCTACCCGTGTTATAGTAAATAAACTCGATCCATATAATATGTAGAGACATTCAATATTGTAACGGTCCTCTTAAAGTTCAAAACATAAAACAACTCTCCAAAAAACTCACAGAATAAATGTTGTAGTTGGAACTACATCTTGTTTCTGTTGTTGTTATGACGGTTGCTAAGACCGTGTCACGAATTAGGTAACACTTTCCCGCGAAAACGGCTGTTCTCTATCCGACGTCACCCCCCGGTAAACATTACGGTGTGCGTTAACAGATACAATAAAAATAATCATAATGTAAATATAAGGAATGAATGGAATATGTCCAGAAGTAAATAAATTGTATAAAATATCAGGAAGAAAAGCATTAGTTTTCTGGTGAGGAAGATAGGAGTCTGCCTGCTTACTAGGACATAATTATACATACACTGTACAGTACATTTATCAAGTTGTTGAAAATGCACATCTTCGTTCTCTTATTATGACAGCTTTCTTTTTCAATAAGAAAGGTTGACGACTATATTAATACGATTATCTGGGTTTGAGCTATAGTTGAGCATACTCTGAAAAAAAAACGCTAGAACAAAATATAGTGAAAACATATGTGAAGTGCATGTACGAAGGAATTCCAGGCTGACAATGTCTCCGTTAAGTTTTGGACTAAATTTTCCAACCGGCTGTTGGCATTCCTATAGGAACAAACTTGACCCCGCTCTTGGCTGATTTTTTTTTTTTTTCATACGGGACTGAATTTAGCGATGGACTTATCAGGACAGATAATGAAACCTTTGTCAAATCTTTCACTTTCACTTTCAGGTATATCAACAATGTAGTCTATAAACAACAAGACGTTTGGTTTAAACTGTATTTATTTAATTTTTGAAAATACATGGCATGAATAATACAGATCACATAGGCAAATATGATCAGGAAACAAGTACGGTGTACTTATATAAATCCTTCTCATTTTTTTGACAACCTAGTGGCCTTATTAATTACACATTACATGATAATACGTCAGTTACATCAATATATAAACAAGTGAAGTAGAGAAAAAATAACATGAAAAAAGAACATGTGGTGTGGGACATGTTACAAAAGATACAATTTATAATCCATGATAAGGTAAGTATAGTGTTATTCTTTTGACATCATTTAAGATATTAACAATTGCGTTATGTCAAAATGTTTACACATAAAGTCCTCAGCCAAAACGTTTGGACATAACAATAAAGTTTTGAACTCTCTCGAATATTTCTGTATTTTGAGCGACTGAGAGTTTGGAGTCTCCATGAAGTAATATATTAGAAGATAGTTGGACAGAAAGGCGATCAAGGCATTTGCGTCTGATAGTATCATACTTATGACAGTGTTTTAGGAAATGTTCGTTTGTTTCAAAAGCAGTGAGGCAAGAGCACAGAGGACTATTGACAAGGTTTTTCTGTAAGAGATAATAATTAACAAGACGTTTGCTGACCTAGTCCATCTTATATACTCTTCTAAACTTAAATTCAAGACCACAACAGGTTCTTTTACTACAGATTCCTACGTTGATATATTTAACTCGTGACCAACACAGCTTACTAAGCTATACGATAAAGGTGACCATTTCAATTTTCCGATCGTAAAGTTTTCATTTCTTGATAGTAGCAACTCTATTTCTCAAATTAATGGTGTTTTCAGTTAATTCGTTATTCTAGGGCTTGCTCAGGATTTGCAGGTTGAAGACTTTGGGCACATGTTATGGTCGGCATCTCGGCCCTATTGAAAAATATTCTACATCCTTTTATGGTATGAAGATGGACTTTATTTAATATGCTCATACGTATGTCATCTTGTTGTTATTCAGGACGTTTTCAGTTGTCACTTTGAGGCAATAACATTTACTTGAATTTGACCTAGATTGGCATGGATGGTGTCGTCTATGAGGCAGACGACGCTTACTCTTCCAGAAGACCCAGACTTACTAGTATTATCTTGTACTACGATGTACAGCGTTATCCATGTTAATATGTACTTTGTTCAGACTTTGCTACTAGTTCACTCGAATTTGAGTTCGGATTGTGGTTTTGTTGACGTTTTAGTATTCTCTGATTTTTTTTAAAGACATTGATGTTTATCCCAATATTTCATCGATTGTGAGAAAACTTCATAATCCATAAAATAATTGATGTCATTTCTCTCTTTGTTTAAGTGAACATCTCGGATCTGGTATCGCCATTCAGTTTAACAATTTACCTGTGATAATACTTTTATATGCTTTCTTCAAAAATTCAAAAAGTGAAGTGTTTTAAGCACTAAGGCGTGTTGAGAGATTGTCCCAGTACCTGTTTTTGTATCATGGAAGTCAAATTTCGTTGTGTTATGAGGGTTTCTTGTGTGAGAGAATAATTGGTTACATCTTTTACTATGTAGATATATATCAGTTTGTAGAAGCGGTTGTATGTGACCATTGTAATTATGTAAAACTTGGCTGTAAACGCATCTGTATGGAAATCTTTACAAATAAGTAGTGGTTGTCATTGTAAACAGTATTTCTATAAGTATAGCAATACTTGTTGTTCTATTACAAAAGTCGGTTAGTCGATGTTAAGGCTGAAGTGAGATGTGATTATTGATAGATGATTCTCTTTTTACAGTATTGTGAAAGTTAATAGTGGTTCACAGGTTAACTGTTCGCTTATCATGGCTAAAATAATTCACTTTTAGGGGGAATGACAATTCCCCTGTTGCAAACTTACTAGAATACATGCAGTTTTACCTCTTGTTTGTATCTTTGATCATAGACTGTCGACTCGAATTATAAACATTGATGATATTTCAGAAGTCTCTTAATTGTTTGATTGGTTTTAAGTCTTTCTGTTTTTTTTAATGAAGTGAAATATCCGGTATTACCACAAAGTAAAGTTAACATTATTTTTTTTTTACATTGCAACTGTAGCAGTAAGATTATGTGATGACAGTCAATGTTCACATGTTTATAAAATAAGATAATATCTTTGTAGTTACAGCAAGTTGTTACAGGC
Organism: Mimachlamys varia; assembly: GCA_947623455.1. Lineage (NCBI taxonomy): Eukaryota > Metazoa > Mollusca > Bivalvia > Pectinida > Pectinidae > Mimachlamys > Mimachlamys varia. Next base: position 7,055,159 of record OX392529.1, read on the forward strand.
AGTACCTGTGCCATGTGGCAGTAACTTTTTCTGTTTCATTAACTCTTCCTCAAAGTACTTTGGCGCTTGGCGCTATTGTTATTGCATTATTTCAGTAAAAAATATTTCGTACGGTGTGAATTAGAAAAACTAACACATTGAATGCAAGGAAAACGTCTTGTTATGCAGAAATATTTTTATTCAGCTTTTAACATTTCAGGGTGTCAATGAATCCGATGTTGACTGTTTCCTGTCCCAGTTGTTGACCTTTAATATCAGTGCAGTAACACACACTTCCGGTACACTGAACAGGAGCGTAACTTCCGATGTGGGTACAGTTGAATGACTTGCCGGCCATACCCGATAACGAGTACTCCTGCTTACTTCGCGCGCAAGCTGAAACATACAACAACTATTTCAATTAAATCGGATAATGCATTTGTTGAAATAAGTCTTTCGACAAATGATGCGTTAATGTAACGTAACATAATGTTTATCTTCATTTTGTTACTAAATTTATTTAACACATGTAAGTATTCAGGGTGGATTAGAATTTTAGTAATAAAGTTTAAACAGTATAAGAAATGAATGATGTTAAACTAGAGAACTAGATGGAGAATTTGAAATTCATATAGAAGAATACACATGTACATACAGCAGTCAGTGTTGACGGCTTCACCAATGCTGAAGTCCTCTGTCAGATTGGAGCCATCGGCTGCTACACACTTACAACTGGAAATAAAACAAGACACACGTCACTTCCGGTACGTCACAATCATCTCATATTAAAACGAGCAATGCGTTCTTTTCGCAATATAGCACAAATATCAATACAAAATGTATATATATATATAAAGTAGGGTTTGTAGTCACTTCAACAAGCCATGGCGTATTGTTGCGGGAAATACGCAATGTAGCGCAGACTAGTTCATCCACGGACAGGGTATACGTACATGTACAGGTATACGTACATGTCATCGACTTTCGACTTATACATTGATATATATACTTATTACATGAAATTATGATATCGGTACTATGTCTACAGCACTATAATGTCGACTTACATTGATCTGATATCGGTACTATGTCTACAGCACTATATGTCGACTTACATAGATCCGAGACACTGACGCGGGGAGTAGGTCCCGTCCTCCAGACACTGCGGTTTGATGGCCCCGATAGGGTACGATCCCGTCAGTTCTACAATCTCGGCTATCTCGGCTTCTATACCGTCTAGTTCGTCCTGACACGTCACAGGGTCGACTGCTATATTTATAACGTTTATCATGCGTTATGAACAGTTTTAATGATATATCGATCATTTTTTTCTTAAATAGACTATTATTTTTTACCGTTCAATCCATAATACATTGCACTTAATTATATCATAATCAGTAAGTGTTCAATGAATTTGAATAAAATAGCCATAAGAAGTTATCTTTGATAAATACACAAGCGGACAAAAGTTTGGTCAAGCAATGCTACTTAGTATCATCGTTTCGGGATGCAAGTATAGGAGAAGGCATTTATTTAAATACAATCTATAAGTGTTTCATTTGAAATACGTATATAGTTTATAGTTTGTACAGAGTAAATGAAATCAAAGAAGGTGCAAAAGGCGTGGTCCTTGGCTGTACTCCAAATTGTCGCATCTACTACCACGGCAGTGAATGGAAATGGTAACGACGGCTAATCATTTCAAAAGTAAACTGTTTCTCACTTATTGTTTAATAGTTAGGTTAATTTTCAGAATTAGATATAATACATTGACATAGAACAAAGTATTATCAATGCTACATAATGTAGTAATGACATATCGTTAAGCATTATATACTTCAATACAAACTGACCTTCATCTCCGGAATCCGGAGCCGTTTCATCAGCATAGACAACACTGATAACAAGGAGGAGAGTTAACATGGCCGTCTTCATCCTGGAAGTTGAGTGTGTGTACCTGTGTACCTGTTACAGTTAACGGTGAGTGTGTGTACCTGTGTACCTGTTACAGTGTACGGTCAGAGGAGACTGAGGATGGTGAAGCTGAGAGAACACCTTATATACAAACATGTCCGCTGATTACACCTCATCAAACAACAGGTGGTCAGGACCGGTGTGTCGGCCATTTGTATACATATTTATAACATGTATATTATGTAAGCACTATATGTAATAAATCCCACATTCACTATATCTTACACCTTGTAGTTTTATCTAAACAAATTTAAGGCACGATTATGAGTTAATTACAGTACGTTTATTCATAATTATTGTTTATTGAAATTCGTTTTGCCTGGTTAAAACGAGGTATTGCAAAACTGTCAGCGTCTATGAATTATCCTATTCCTCCATATCGTACACCACTGGTGCGTTAGATTGGTGTTACCTATCTAATACCTTATCTATTTATTCGTCAGGCCAAGAAATCGCTAGATACGTATTGAATTTATTAAGAAAAAAATGTCGAATTTGATAGTAATATAGAAGTAGATTTTTTGCAAATTTTGAATTGTTAATTTTGAACTGTTAGTTTTGAACTGTTAGTTTTGAATTGTTTTTTTTTTTTGCGGCTAATTGTCAATAGCCGAATCTTACCTATTCAATTCATATCTATTCATTCGTTCACCCATAATATAAAACCATTTTGGATATTCATAGGAATGGGAATTCAAAACTTATTGTTTGTGTTTTAATTTTTTATTTACCACTGACAAGTTCTCCTTAATGACCAAGTAAGAATCATCTAAAACGGAATCCGGACAATATACACTGTCGGAGTTTTACTGAGCATACTATAACTTCTAAAACGGAATCCGGACAACATACCGTAACTACTAAAGGACTCACAGAACTAAATAATTTACTACATGGTTTTACCAAACATTTTAGCTAATAACTTTATTAGTAAAGTGAAATACTACTGACAACTGTCTAAGTTCATAAAACGTACCTTACAAAGGCTACAAAACCAGTTTTCTGCGAGTTTTACTGGTAAACTGTGCTGTCACAATGTCCAGAAGGTGACACCCGGAAGTTTACATGCAAATTAAATATGGTGACCCTAAACAGGACCGCCCCATACTATTTGACCATAGCCTGAGTACACCGCACATAGACATGGAAATATATTAAAAGTATACATTTTGTCAAAAGTAAAGTACCTGTGCATTTCATTTATGCAAGTGTATGCCACCAGTTCATCGTTAAACTTCCTCAGTGGCCCAGTAATTAGCCGGAACTAATTTTACATAGGGACTATAAACATTTTGTCCTAAAACGGAATCCTGAAAACATACCATAGCTTCTAAAACGAAATCAGAGTATTACTGTCAATACCATAACTACGAAATTTTTGTGTTTATATTTAACAAAACGACGTGACATATTTTTGTTCCCAAAGTGGACTGTAGCTTTGCATTCAAAACATTTTTTACAAATCAATAGTTTATGATATCACAATATTGAAATTTAAACGTATGCTCATTAAATTTTTTTTTAAGAGTATACTTATACTTGTATTCTCCTAATTCAATCCTACTTGTTTTGATAATTCTTCCTAAATATTTACTAGAAATGCGTTATGTTATTATATTTGGCGATGGAGCTAACACGTTAAAAGTAACTTTAAGAATTGAATCTTGTTTTGGTCGTTTTCATGGGGCGATGAGTTGAGTTTGTCTTGAAACAATCTATATTAATTATTTTTAACACCAACTCAATCCAATACCCCATGAAATAGACCGAAGCTATATTCCTTTCCGATAATTTGTTATACGTTCTGGAGCTTGTGTACGGTGTACGTTGGTAGTTCAATACAGCCCAATTACTTAGAAACGAAGCACGGAACAAGTTTGTAATTCTTGTTGATGAATCCAAATGATACGTTTTCTCCTGAAGCATACTCGCGGATATGTCTAGACGTGATGCCCAGGTCCAGTTGCCAGTCCACATCAACATTTTTATACTAGATCGAAGCTTATGCAGATGAATGTCGATTAAGATGAGAAACGATTTGATATGACAGATGAATGTTTTCGAATTCCCTTCATACAGGACGCGACCGTATTTGTACCGGTGGTAAATAGGAGGGAGAATATCGGGGACAGTTCATGACTTTTCACTACCGAACATCAACTGATAATGATTTGCTAACTGATCATTTTTGGTTGGATGATTGCTTAACTTCAATAATAATGCAAAAAATTCAAACATTATCTTCTTTGTCGCAACATGTCAACAGTTATCTCCCTTCGAATTCGTTATATCATGCAAATGTACATGTACGCGCAGGTAATGTTAATCTGGTCAATTTTGTACAGTAGTAGTGACATCGCGTCGAATGTGAATTGAAATATATAATATTTTACATTTGATTATACATAGAGGTTAAGGATGTACACCTCTGAGAAGTCAAAATTTTCCTGTATCAAACTTTTTTTCTCATATACATTTTTGGAAAAGGGAGTTCAAGGCATGACAGAAAATGCAAAGATAATGATATGTCAGTGTGCTCGTTTTTGTGCTATGATCGGTCAAAGATACCAATATGACATCATAAGCAATTTTAAGTGAATTTTGTAGTTTTGACCAACTGCGGGATATCTTCATTCAATATCTTCCAAATTTGTGATCCGAAATGTATGAAAGTTTGCAGATATGACAAAATTAGTGTTTTCTTTTAAGTTATGGAAGTAAAATATCTCTAACTTAATATTTTTACTCATGAAAGCAATTTGAGTTACCCCTACCCCTTATTTTTTAAAGAGAAAATGATCATTTTTTCACCATATTTTGCAGATTAACCGCTTAATAAAAAAAGTTCTGATATCAAACTTTTTTTGATATTTAGTGTATGAAACGAAAATGAGTTTCTCTTTCTAAAACCATCATAAAAATGGGGGGTTAGTGTGCTTAATTTTTTGTCCCTGTATTATTTGTGTTATTTTTCACAGTTTTGAGTTCAAAAATAAAAACTGCTCCAGTTACACTAAATATATGAAAAAAATACTAAAATTGTATAATTATCCATTTTATAGCATAATATTTCTATAAAAGTAAACATAATAGAGTTGTACAGCAAAAATGGGCTTGCTATAATTAAAAATGGCTAAACACTGATGTTTTAAAGATAGCAATATATCATCAAAAAGGTGAAATTTTGGCCTTTGGCGAAGTGCATAAAATAGACAGAAATATGCATATTCAAAATGGCCGCCAAATTGGTTAATTTTTTAAAATTCACGTAAAAAAAGTTCTACAAGCAACAGACACTTATATTTTTGACACAATTTTCAGATGCATAGTTGCTATTCAAATTGATATAAATTTCTTCAATATAACAAAAAATCTTTAAATAAGACAGAAACGAGACTTGAACGTGACTGAAACCTCAGAAGTGTACATCCTTAATGAACTGATTTTCTTTTGTAATATTAGCTTGAGTGAGGTTGATATATATATACGATGTATAATTATAATTTAGCTGTATAGGGACGCTGACAAACTACTGAATGTTTGACTTTTTTCTTTTGTTTACACACCCGCTGTTTCGGTTGCGATCTCCGCCAACTTGTGCACATGGCTGTATTATATGTAAATGTATCATGTATTCCTATGTGCTGTTTTGCATTTGGAAATAAAAAATGAATTGAATTGAAACTATTTATCACATAACTGGTCCGTTATCCAGGGAATTTACTCGTGTAATATAATGGCGTATGTAACTTAAGCTTATACCCTAGCGGAAATTTGATTTGTTGTAAGTTTTAATTGTTTTTAATGTGACGTCACACCAAGGACAATTACATGACATCATCGACTTGGAGTCAAAATGGCAGCGTTTCAATGATGTAAGCCTACTGGAAATTGACGTTTAACACGAATATATACCACCTTGTGATATATGATAAAAACATTAGTTTAGATTTTATATCAGATTTATGAAACTCGTCACAGATTAGTCAATCCCATATGAAATGAAAACTCTTGTCAGATCCCATATAGGGACAGCGGTAACAGATTTATGATTTTTATCATTTTAAGCCGTACACGTCACACAACATGTTGCCTTTAACTGCCAGGTTGGGGCCCTGGTTTCAGTTACCTTGCATTACGTATAATCAATTCATTATTAGCATTTATTATCAAAAAAGATTTTTTAAGTTACTACTACTAATAATTACAATAATGCACTCTTCAAATAAGCTATGTTGAAACTATGTGTTACTTTTTACGCTCGTGAAACCATATGTGACTTTATACGCAGTATACTATACACAGAACGTGATGGCAATGATGATAAAGGAACGTGTTTATTGACGTAATAACAAACATGACAATGCTACATTTGTATTTCTATGAAAAATTCTACGTGTACAAATTTATGACTAACATTAACAGTCGAACACTAACGAATCAACAGGTGGTAGAATACTTCGGGCAAGCTGACCCTGTAGGACGGGTCAAAATAGGCAGATGGTGATGCTTTGGGCAGAACTGACCAAGGTCACAGTTTAATTAATGGGTTGTCTGTAAGGCATCCTGCGCATCATTTGAATTTGATAAGTAATCATGTCATAACTCAAACCCAACTACAATGTACATGTGGTGGGATGATTAATACACATTTAGTAATACATGTATGTGGGTGATTCCTTAATCAAGGATACGCACCAGTGTGTGCAATACAGGTGTGCATGTATATTTACCTACGTGCAACAGACTAGTGCGGGTATACCACGCCGTGTACACACGCCGTGTACATACTGTACATGAAATTCGTAAAAAAAGGTTTTAGTGATATAGATGATGAAGTAACACACACATGCTGCACCTTTTATTAAGTAATTAATAGAGTATGCCGGAAAAATAATTTAACTGCATCATACAGCTGTTTCCTCTTTCCAGGACTCGTCAGTATCCAGGACTCGTCAGTAATGTTAGAGTCCAAACGGTGGGATTCGAAATGTTCTAAACTAATGTAGAAACAAAAGGGTTCTAAAAACATCTTTTAATCTATGAATTTAGAAGAAAAAATTCAATAATTACTGTATATTTTCAAATCGTGTACGAAAGTCTGTATATATATGACGCGAAAAACATATCTTTCTGTTCCGTATGTCACTGTAGTACAGTGAAAATCGGTGTAGTTTCCTGATCTGTAGCAGAAATTTGTAAATCGTATATGGTAAACTAGTAAATTCCTTTTGAAATAAGGTAGTCGTGTTGTAAAATAGTTCTTGATTGATGTACCAAGTGATACGAATCTGATATTATCTCACTCGTATTTTATCACATAACTGACCCGTTCAGTCATGTCATAAGGCCATGTCAAATGGTATTACACACGTGTAATAAACAAATGACGTTTTTATGACGTCATATAATTGGCTCGGTAGGGAAATCGCACTGTCACAGAAAAAAGTGCCCTGCTTATAGAGAGTTAATTTGAGAGTGTTTGTGTTTTTTCTCATAGATATAAGTTATGTGATAGATATAATCTTACACTCGTGTCAATGTAATATTGCCTAAAGGCTCGTGACATATAACATTATCTAACTCGTTTAATAAATTCCATATTACATGTACATCGACACTCGTGTAAGTTCCTCTATATTCATGATGCTTACTTTGTAGTTAATTCTTAAAATCTACAGAAACAGGTACTTGGTACTCTGGTATTTATCTATAAAACAAAGACCTGATATGATGTATTACTGAGGAGACAGACATATTCCGGTACACTTGTAATTCTGGTATTTATCTATAAACAAAGACTTGATATGATGTATGAATAGGGAGACAGATATATTCCGGTACCATTGTAACTCTGGTATTTATCTATAAAACAAAGACCTGATATGATGTATGACTGAGGAGACAGATATATTCCGGTACCATTGTAACTCTGGTATTTATCTATAAACAAAGACCTGATATGATGTATGACTGAGGAGACAGATATATTCCGGTACCATTGTAACTCTGGTATTTATCTATAAACAAAGACCTGATATGATGTATGACTGAGGAGACAGATATATTCCGGTACCATTGTAACTCTGGTATTTATCTATTAAACAAAGGCCTGATATGATGTATGACTGAGGAGACAGATATATGCCGGTACCATTGTAACACTCAGTGTGAAACTGTGCTCCATTACATTAGAATATACCCGACAGAACTAACAAAAAACACATTTACTACGAATTGGTCCGTAAAGATTGAAAAAGAAAATAGTTCTGGGATATTTTTCTCATATTTTGATAACATATTTTGTTCCCAATACAACTAATCACCTGTCCGTAGTATTATTTTCTTTTCTGGCGCAAACCCAAGAAAACAAATTTCAATTCATTCGATTAAATGTTCTGTCTGTACATTTAAATAAGGTAATTGGAGATGGATCGGATACATGACGTCATCATTGCTAAACTGACATTTTCCTTCTGATTTTCTCTATGTTCGAAGTCTAATCTGATGACTTGACGTTAACTTTGATGTGACCAAGATTAACATGGCGGGTGTCGGCGATGAAGCAGAAGACCCTTACTCTTCCGGAACACCTGGTCTTATTCTCTTGTACCTTTACAAGGGTCTCCGTGTTAATCCTTCCTTTGTTCATATTTTGCCCTTATTACTATTTAAAGGTGAACGTTTCTTTGATACCTTGTTAGCTTCGTCTCGTATTTCCCAATGTAAGATGAAGTGTAGATTTTGTTGGTTTAAGTATTGTTGCTATCGACAGTTGTTTTTCGTCTGATTTCTATCATTAAAAAAATTTGAATTTGCTTACAATGATGTATAACTGGTTTTATCATTTATTTTAAGAAAGATGTATTTCTCATTTTAACCGTTTTTCTCTGTTAGTGAATGCCATGCTTTCTAGAACCACTATCTGAAAAGGTGGATTGAATAACGATTTTTGAACGAATGATATGCTTTTGGTTTTTGTTTAAATATTTTTATTGGCGGCATCCGTTTTGCTTTAGGTGTTATTTGTTTTAATTGTGTTTTACATGTTTAAATCGAATTAACACGAGTGGTTGTTGGATTTGGCATTTATTTAAACACCCGTTAGTTCATTTTCGAAATGTAAAAAAGAAAGGACATTGGCAAGAGCTCGTGTCTTTTATAACTTTGGAATATTGACTAACTCTAGTGAAATAAATACTATTTCCGACAACCACGAGTCGTGTTATTTATTTGTAGAATGGTTTGTTTTGTAGACAAAGCTGGCGTATTGACATGACTCTTAAGTAAAAAAGTTATTAATATTCAAAAATGATTTTGTTTTACAATTTTATTTTCCAAAGTCATTCTATCGGTAAAAACTTCACAACAAATCAAGGAAAGCCTTTATGTATTTCCCCGCACAATGATGACGAGGTAAACAATCAGCTCACGACGTTGTTCCGGTCAAAGTTCATCGGAGCAATCCAAACGGACCTACAGTTTAATAGACATGCGGTTTATTGGTTTTGTGTGTACAGCAGTAAAAGTTGTTATGATTAATCGATGCTTTAATACATTTTAGTTTATTCAATATTCATTCCATCGAGTATATTTACATAGGAAATATTATTGTATGTATTTCTGAGTTGTGTTTTTACACAACGAATATTAACCTATGATGTTCAAATTTTCTTCCTTTGAATGAATTCGTTTTTTTTTGTTTATGCTTAGGTTGCCATGTACAGTAGGATTATTTAGCCATGGTGATGAATAAACATTTTAATATCATGTGTATCAAAATATAGAAAAAAAATAGCAGTAAAATTGGCATAAACATGATAAAGCTGATACTTTTTGGGCTTCACAGTAAACAAAAAGAAGAAAATTTGGTTAGAGATTAACATTTTGGCTTCTCCGGAACTGGTGTCTACACATGAAAAGCTAGCTTTACAGGAAGTGAAATTCTAACAACAGTACATGATGGAAAATAGCGAAAAATCTAAACAAACAACCTATGCTGGGACACAGATAATTCTACAACCAAGTTTGTAATCTTTAATTTTAGAAAGAACTTAGGGGAAACAATTCTATTTGCAGGGGTCAAATTTTGGGTAAAAAATAGTGGGTTTTTTTTTTGCCTTTTTCGGTTATTTTTGATGAGGTTACCATGGTTTTCACACAAGTAGCATACATAGAAAAAACGAGTTTATACACTTCTCATTTCTTTATTTGTATTGGAAATAGCATGTCGTTCACAGACATACATAACATGTTTGTATTGTTCTGTTAGGTCATAATGTTTTATTTATTTTTCTGAGACATGGGCCTTATTACTAACTCGTCCATTGACAAATTGACAATTAATTAGTTTTATGATAAGCTTGCTCCCGTTGAATGTTTACATAGATGAAACTTTTATTCACTGTCAGTTTGTAAAATGTATTCATGTACCGTCTTTGTCTATTTTCATAGCCAGGACGTATCTCTACGAATGTTATACCGCTCTCGTTGTCAACGATATTTGGCAACATTATTTTGCTTCATTTCGTCCTTCTTTTATCATCATGTTACACCATTTTGATATTAACTAACACATTAACAAGCGTCCAGATGATGTAAAAATCAAAAAGCAAAAATTATGACATCCAAATAGAGAACTAAGCCCGAGCCACAGAAACAGCTACATTATGTACACATCCCTATGTACTGTGATTTATCTTGCTGTCCTACAGGGATGTTACCTACCTGGGTGATCAGTATAAAAGGCCAAACATTCAGCCTCATCAGCCGAATAACTGTCCTGCCACATACGCGTTAGGTATCGGCCAACAAACATTCACTATGAAAGGCGTCGTTATTGCTTTACTGGTCCTAGCCACGCTAGCCTCTGCTGACGAGACCGACTCCGGTATGGAGCGTTAATCCTAGATCTGATTACAATTTTTCATTTCCAAAAAAATCACTTGGTTGATATTTGGTTGAAGTGAGAAAAAAGACTTAAGTTTTATATAAATACTAGACATTTTTGATATTTCAATGTAGGCGGCTTTAAGCAACAGATATGTTTGTATAGTATTATTATATTTTTTGTCAAAACATTAAATGATAAAAGTGACTCTTTCCTTGTCTATATTTCCAGTTCCAACAGACGTCACAGAGCCTGTGGAATCAACAGCGGCTTGTCAACGTGAGTACGACTACATCGAAGACCTTGAAAACCAAGTATGGGAGGAGACGGGCGTCCGACCGTCCGCAACAACCAAACCTCAGTGTGAGGAGGACGGCACCTACGCCCCTCGGCAGTGTATGTACGGACAGTAAGTACTTGTCCCCAGTTTATCTTCCTCTGTCCAATTAGTACAATCCTATGCGATTTTAGTATCATTATCTTTCTCTCCCATCATCGACAACTTCCTCGTCATTAACTCCGTGCAGTACTTTTGCCATGATATCCCAGTACTCAATATGTTAGATCCTCAAATCTCAGACACTTTGTCAGACAGGATTTCTATGGATATTCAGTCCATGTTTCCTCAATGTTCAATATTTCTGTCAGTGTTTCTCTGTGTTCAATACGTCTGTCAATGTTTCTCTGTGTTCAATACTTCTGTCAGTGTTTCTTTGTGTTCAATACTTCTGTCAATGTTTCTCTGTGTTCAATACGTCTGTCAGTGTTTCTCTGTGTTCAATACTTCTGTCGGTGTTTCTCTGTGTTCAATACGTCTGTCAATGTTTCTCTGTGTTCAATACTTCTGTCAATGTTTCTCTGTGTTCCATACTTCTGTCAGTGTTTCTCTGTGTTTCATACTTCTGTCAGTGTTTCTTTGTGTTCAATACTTCTGTTAATGTTTCTCTGTGTTCAATACTTCTGTTAGTGCTTCTCTGTGTTCAATACTTCTGTCAGTGTTTCTCTGTGTTCAATATTTCTGTCAATGTTTCTCTGTGTTCAATATTTCTGTCAGTGTTTCTCTGTGTTCAATATTTCTGTCAGTGTTTCTCTGTGTTCCATACTTCTGTCAGTGTTTCTCTGTGTTCCATACTTCTGTCAGTGTTTCTCTGTGTTCAATACCTCTGTCAGTGTTTCTCTGTGTTCAATACCTCTGTCAGTGTTTCTCTGTGTTCAATAGTCTGTCAATGTTTCTCTGTGTTCAATAGTCTGTCAATGTTTCTCTGTGTTCACTACGTCTGTCAATGTTTCTCTGTGTTCAATACGTCTGTCAATGTTTCTGTGTTCAATACGTTCTTCTGTCAATGCTTCTTTCTGTGTTCAATATTTCTGTCAGTGTGTCGTGGTCTGTTCATTGCCTCTCTCATTGTTTCTTTCTGTTTTTAACTTTTGTGAGTGTACGAACACAGTGTACCTACAAATGTAGCTACACGTGGTTTTCCTTTAGATAAATACTGATCAGTGCATGTTCTACAACTACGTAGGTAGGTCAAGATACTGACAAAATACATGATAGTTGGTCAGTTTAGTCGACATATAGCTACCTTTGATGCTGCGGATATCCTTTTATACATTTGTGAATTATTTAACCTGAAACGTTGATGATAATTTAAAAGGATTAAGTAATATGAATATATCGATATTAACTCAATATTGTACATTTTACGTGTAGATTTATCATCATTATTGGAAGACTACAAGAAGTAACGTACCGAGGCAGTTACAAAAAATCAATTTTGACATTCATATTAAAACCTTGAATCGTAAAAACATAGCATTTCAATTGACGTTTATATCCGATAGTGAAACATGTGAAAATGTGATATGATAAAAGCCGATTAGGATTAGTGAAATATACTTATTATAATGTATTTTCGAAACATATAAAATGTTTGAAGAGAAGATAATTTTTGATCCTCGAACCTAACGTCTACTTGACCATTCTGTGCATTACAGCTGTAGATGTGTTGCGGCTGATGGAACCATCCTGACAAAGCAAGATTTCTCAGAGGCTGAAGGTGTAGACACCGATTGCTGTAAGCTCGTATATATGTTTTAAACTGCTTAACATTCAGTTAACATTGATTCATATTTATATATTTAAATTTCTGTTTCATGTTAAAAGTCATATCAATGTTTTGAAGCGACGTATACAAGTGATCTTCAAAAACTCAATTGATCAGGCTGTTTATAAGTATGATACTAAATATGTAACTAATCCATATGGATAACTAATTATTGCCGATATGCAATTTGATCTAAAATTTCGAATTGTATTTGATGTTTGGTTTGTAGCCTGTGCACGTGCACAGTTTGAGTACTCTGGAGGAAACATGCTTGGGAAGATGTTCCGTTGTACTGCCATTGGTAGTTATGATCCCATCCAATGTACCGGAAGTGTTTGTTTCTGCGCTGATGTCAAAGGTCAACAACTTGGAGAGGAAACCGTCAACATTGGACTCATTGAAACACTCAAATGTTGACTGTAGTTACAATAAAACCGTCTTGATAATTTACTTTTATTGTGTTTTCTTTCATCATTATACAATATATATATTATATTATACATGTACATCTATCATTGTCAGACTAAATGGCATATCGCTTGGTATCACTTGTATTACCTCACTGTTATATAAATTAATATAATGATATACAAACCGATATCATATATATTACCTCATTGTTATATAACTTCATGGTATACCACCTGCTTCCACCTGCATTGCCTCATTGTTATTCGACTCAATTGTATACCGCCTGATACCACCTGTATTGCCTCATTGTTATTCAACTCAATTGTATACCGCCTGATACCACCTGTATTGCCTCATTGTTATTCAACTCAATTGTATACCGCCTGATACCACCTGTATTGCCTCATTGTTATTCAACTCAATTGTATACCGCCTCATACCACCTGTATTGCCTCATTGTTATATAACGTAATATAATATCGCCAGTTATCACTTGTATTGCCTCACTAGTACTGCTATATAACTACATGTACATGTACAGCTTCCTCCACGGTAAACAGAGTCGGTTACCGCCAGTTCACGGTAAACAGAGTCGGTTACCGCCAGTTCACGGTAAACAGTGTCAGTTACCGCCAGTCCACGGTAAACAGAGTCGGTTAACGCCAGTTCACGGTAAACAGTGTCAGTTACCGCCAGTCCACTGTAAACAGAGTCGGTTAACGCCAGTCCACGGTTAACAGAGTCGGTTACCGCCAGTCCACGGTATACAGAGTCGGTTACCGCCAGTCCACGGTAAACAGAGCCGGTTACCGCCATTCCACAGTAAACATAGTCGGTTATCGCCAGTCCACGGTAAACAGAGTCGGTTACCGCCAGTTTACGGTAAACTCAGTCGGTTACCGCCAGTCCACTGTAAACAGAGTCGGTTACCACCAGTCCACGGTAAACAGAGTCGGTTACCGCCAGTCCACTGTAAACAGAGTCGGTTACCGCCAGTTTACGGTAAACAGAGTCGGTTACCGCCAGTCCACAGTAAACATTGTCGGTTAACGCCAGTCCACTGTAAACATAGTCGGTTACCGCCAGTTTACGGTAAACAGAGTCGGTTACCGCCAGTCCACGGTAAACAGAGCCGGTTACCGCCAGTCCACAGTAAACATAGTCGGTTACCGCCAGTACACCGTAAACATAGTCAGTTACCGCCAGTTTCCGGTAAACAGAGTCGGTTACCGCCAGTCCACGGTAAACAGATTCGGTTACCGCCAGTCCACGTTAAAATCAGTCGGTTACCGCCAATCCACTGTAAACATAGTCAGTTACCGCCAGTCCACGGTAAACATAGTCGGTTACCGCCAGTTCACTGTAAACATAGTCGGTTACCGCCAGTCCACTGTAAACATAGTCAGTTACCGCCAGTCCACGGTACACATAGTCAGTTACCGCAAGTCCACGGTAAACATAGTCGGTTACCGCCAGTCCACGGTAAACAGGGTCAGTTATCGCCAGTCCACGGTTAACAGAGTCGATTACCGCCAGTTCACGGTAAACATAGTCGGTTATCGCCAGTCCACGGTAAAGAGAGTCAGTTACCGCCAGTCCACGGTAAACAGAGTCGGTTACCGCCAGTTCACGGTAAACAGAGTCGGTTACCACCAGTCCTATGTAAACATAGTCAGGTTACCGCCAGTCCACGGTAAACAGAGTCGGTTACCGCCAGTCCACTGTAAACATAGTCAGTTGCCGCCAGTCAACGGTAAATGAAGTCGGTTACCGCCAGTCCACTGTAAAGAGAGTCGGTTACCGCCAGTCCACTGTAAACAGAGTCGGTTACCGCCAGTCCACGGTAAACAGAGTCAGTTACCGCCAGTTCACGGTAAACAGAGTCGGTTACCGCCAGTCCACGGTAAACAGAGTCAGTTACCGCCAGTCCACGGTTAACAGAGTCGATTACCGCCAGTCCACGGTAAACAGAGTCGGTTACCGCTAAGCGTTTGTTACCTTTTTTTACCATCTTCCTGTAATTTTGATTCAAAGTAGAACAACCTGTAATAAAATACTTAGAATATCACAAAAATCACATAAAAAAACGAGAGCAAAACCCCGAGTCTAGAAGTTATACAGAATAGAATTCAATGACGTCATCAATAAACAATCTTTGCAACACCATGTCATCATACATGTAGTTGAGAATGTTGTATATATATTCACTTAACATCGAATCAATCCTACACCGTCACTGGCCACACGTCATTGGTTTATTAAAGAAAAATAATCCGAAACCGATGGCTAGGAAGTCTAAATAACAAGTGATAATGCTAACCCGCTTGTTGTAGATCAGATAAATAATATATATTCCTGTTGTAATGATAGACACAAATCAATCCTACACCAATATCAG
The DNA here is from genome assembly GCA_947623455.1 of Mimachlamys varia. Taxonomy (NCBI): domain Eukaryota; kingdom Metazoa; phylum Mollusca; class Bivalvia; order Pectinida; family Pectinidae; genus Mimachlamys; species Mimachlamys varia. Next base: position 7,070,916 of record OX392529.1, read on the forward strand.
TGTCAAGTATCGCATAGTATCCAACGCCACGTTGCTGGCTAAGTATTGGACAAGAATCCTGTCGTTACCTGTCCGTTAGTTCCAGACACTCTGTATGTCACGCAAAGAGCGGGACGGGTGCTCCTTAAGCCATCTCCCCAATACCATACAGACCTTTTCCTGCTGCGACCTCGGCTTTTTGGCGTCCAAGTTTCGAAGATAGTGTGGAGTCATACCAAGTGATATTCCAATGTGTCGCCAATGCTTTGTGAATATGCGGTCTCTGTATATCCGAAGTAATAGGTTTTTCTCTCCCTCTGTGTAAACAACAATTACAAAACATCTAAAGTAAATGATGCAGAATGTATAAAAGTGATAATAACATTGTAATTACGTTACAATCGGAGTTAAGTTATGCTCTCGAATTATTCCGTTCAATTTGTGAAACTGTATTGTGTAGTCGCGAATACTACATGTATTAGATTCGGAATAATGACAGGATAGAAATCCGACGGGAAAAAGTGTGTTATGTATCGAGAGAAACATACCCAAGTGCTGGTTGTCGGGTTCCGAAAAAGACTGAAAAAGAAACAAACAATGTATCAGCTAAACTAAAGTATCGTTATACATCCAATTAAGATAAAAAAATCACTTTTCTTTACAATCTATAATAACTGTTCCGGCGTGTTAATGTATTATGTAAAGTTGACTAGGTTCTGTAACAAATGTATTTCAAAACTACTTAGCAATACTTGATCAACTGAACAGATTTTGTGAATTAATTAAGAATATTTAGTTTTAGGTTATGTGGCTATATAACAAAAAGGTTGCGAATTGTCAAATTATAGCAACACAATGTCCTTCATACATTAGTACATCCTTGATACAGTATGTTCTGTGAATAATGTGAGTAACACCAGTAATGTATACTTACTATTCTGTAGTTGGACAGCATCACAGCTACTGCTTTCTTCACTCTGCAATAATACGCTTATCGTACTCGTCATGACTTTAAATTAAACATCTACTTGTATATATCAAGAAAGTCATGGGGAGATCAATGATATCTTTTCACTTATTATTTTCTTGATGTAAGAAAAAATCTGAAAATTGTTAAGGTACAATGTGTTAACTATTGCCTTAGCTTATCTCCGCTCACTTCATAGAATTTGAAAGATGACGTAACATACACATATGCTGCACCTTTTAAATTTAGTAATAGATACAGAACGCCGAAAAAAATAATTAAAGCTGTTTCGTCCTCCTACATGTAGGACTCTTCAGTTATGCCAGGTGCCAAAAGATGGGAATCCAAAATTTCTAAACTAATACAAAAGCGGAAGGGTCAGGTGCGTAAAACACCTTTTATTTTATGAATTTCGAAGTAAAATTAAACTAGTCCTGTATAATTTCAAATCGTGTACAACTAAATGTGTATATTATGCTCAAATGAAATAACTGTGGCTACGGACAACATTGTTTTGTTATATTTACCCTTTTCTGACGTTGTTCACGTCAAATGTGATTGTCTCCCGGGTAACACGGAGGTTGGTGTTTTCTAATTTCCATTCAAGATCACCGTCTTTCGTAAGAATGTGGAATTCCATGAAGTTTTCTGTGGATATCAGATTGGTAGTGTCTTAAGTGCCGAAAAAACCCAAAGCAAACAAAAACAACAAAGCAGACACTTTTTTTTAATCCAAACTGTCGCTATATGTTTCAATATCTTATGATTATTGTGTTAACTGTGATATTATTCTCACATGATAATAATACTACAGTGTTAATGCAGGTCCTAGGTTTGTTACATTCATTTTTATCAGCTAGTGACCACTTCCGAATGGAATTGCAACACATATGTAAACACATTTAGTTTTGCAACGAATCACGATATTGTCAACCTCAGAGAATATTGATGCAGAACATGATGCCTGTATAATATTATATCACTGTATTCTTACCAACGGACAACTCGTCCCGGTTTCTACTGTCGTCGCAGGTTACACTTATCGGACTGCTGATGTCTTTGTTGGACAACATGTGAAATATCGTCATTAATCCTGCTGTTTCGACCTTTAAAAAAGAAACTCTGAAGTATAGTTATAAAATGTCAGACACTCAGGTAAACACGACCTATTACTCACGGAAAATCGTATTAGACTGACTCGACACTATTATCAGGGAATAACGAAGCATCAGTAAACCGTTAACCAAAAGCAAAATCGATCTAGCAAGAACAAAACATGAACAAATGGAAAGTTCTACACGGAGACCCTTTAAAAGGTACAACAGAATAAGACCAGGGGTTTCGGAAGTGTAGGTATTTTTTTCTTCATCGGCGACACCCGCATGTCGCATCGAATTAAAGTATCAGAGTTTCAAAGAGAAACAAAATAGCATGCACACTAATGAGTATATTCGACAACGTCTACTTTTTATCGCACAAGGGGTACAACAGACTTCCGAATGAGATAATGATGGCGACCATAAAAATGCCAATGGTGTCCTTAGCCTGCACCTCTTGTGTTTTTTTAAGTTCGTTCTTCATCAATCTACACATATCAAATCTAATCTCAATATTCAGAACAAGTGCTACATGTAGAGGCATGAATGAATTGCAACAAATAAACATCTAAGGTTGGAAAATAAGAATTTGTACAACCAAGGATGGGACAAAATCACGCCGTCACGAAATGTTACGTTAGCTGTTCATGTTGTCATTGGTTATGTAAGTAAAGATCGAGGTAAGCGACTGATGAGGAAAACGTTTTAGTTTAAAACAGACTCTCCTACATCAGCTTCTTATCTCGATCTTTACTTTAACTATGGCCACCACGGGCAACTTACTACTAAGCTTTATGATAAACGTGACGATTTCGATTTTCCGATCGTGAACTTCCTCTTTCTTGATGGTAACATCCCTGCTTCTCCATCATATGGTGTTTACATGTCGCAGTTGATTCGTTATTCTAGGGCTTGCTCTGAATATCGCAATTTTAGTGATAGATGTCAACTGCTGACGAACACATTTACGGCACAGGGATTCGAGATATGCAGGTTGATCAGAACTTTGGGCAAGTTTTATGGTCGACATCTTGATATTATCGAGAAATATTCTGTATCTTTCTGTGATATGAGTTTGTTTGTTAGTGTGTTTACTTGTTGTGATGGCAATGTTGCCTCGGCTCTCATTATGAGGATTGATGCTTACATGGATGTGACCAAGATTTACATAGCGGGTGCCGTCGATGAAGCAAAGGACGCTTACTCTTCCGGAACACCTGGTCTTATTCTCTTGTGCTTTTACGAGAGTCTCCATGTACATATTTCCCTTGTTCCTATTTTGCCCCTAGTTTAATCGATTTTGAGTTCGGATTATGGTTTTGTTGACGCTTTGGTATTCTCTGATTTTTTAAAAACATATCCTATTGCAAATAAATATTTACAAAAGAATTGAACACAAGTTTTTCCAACTTATTAACGTCCCTTTCTTCCAATACATAAATACAAACAATTAATTGATAAGGCAATTTACGCAGTAACTATTAATTGTACATTATTATTATGAAACGGAAAATGGGTGAAGAAGAGAAGGAAAGAGAGGCAAAGAAAAGAGGGGTTAAACAGGTAGAGAAGTCAGAGAAAAAATAGATAGAACGAAAGAGATATACACATTAGGCTAAACCGATAGCATTTACTTATATATTTTTGGACACAATTTGCAATTAGGTAGTTATCGTCAGTACTAAATTGTGGATCACCAAGGAAAAGGTTGTAGTGGCCTTGAATGCGAATTCTAAAATCATATGCGATCGATGTTGTGAACAAACTTTTTATTAATTCATACGTTGGTTTTGGTTACTTGTTTTGATAGGTTTTCGACACATTCATCCTCGTACGAAATAGACCCAAATCGGCAAAGAGTGTCACACAGTTTGTTATGCCAAACATTCTACTGGAAATCCTTCCACAGCACACAACAAATGTGTGATTTCATATTTCCAATCGTTTTCAATTTACTGATGGTAAAATCCCTGCTCCTCCAACGTATGGTCTTTACATATCGCAATCAATTCGATATTCTAGGGATTGCTTTGGATATCGATAATTTCGTGATAGGTTTCGGCTGCTGAGGAACAAACTTACGACACAAGGAAAGCTCATAAGTATGCATTCTTGTTTTGGTTGAACATAATTCCTGGTCTCTCACGTTTAGGGTTTGGCAATCACTTTGATGTGAAGTTTAAATGACTAGTCTCGTAAGTGAAGCAGAAGAGGCTTACTCTTACGGCACATATGGATTTTTTTTTTGTTTGTTCAATGGTCTCTTTTTAAATCTGCACTGTTAGTATTTTTAAATAAGTTTTATCGATCTTGAGTTCGGAAAATGATTTTGTTGACGGTTTGGTATTTTCTATTTTTTTCAGTATATGTATTTGTTACATATCAAATAACATATTCAAATCTGATTGATTTATTGAATGATTCGTTTTTACATTCGCTTCAGTGCCGCGTGTTTCGGTGATCCAGCAGACACATACATGTACATGCAGACGAGTTTCATAGTTCCATGTTTAAGTGCTATTGATAATTCCTAAAGGGGAAAGTACGGGATGTTCTGTTCCAAAAAAAGTCAACACTTTGAATGGCCATATATTTACTCCCTGACAATATAATTACAAACTGGCAACTGCATTTGAGGGAACACGAATGCATCATTTGTTTTCACTTGAGCACGAAATAATGATAGCGTCATTATTGCTTTTGTGATATTTTTGTCAATACATCATAATTAGATACTGAGCTGTTGTTTTCAAAGATGGATGACAAAACGCCGTGTTGTGGTGAAACATTATTTTGCAAACGAAAAGTAGTGGAAACAAGTGTTTAAGGTTAATTATATGAAGTCAGAAACAGGAAACATTTTACTTAATACGTGCAGCAATGTTGCCAATAACTTTAGAGACAGATTGAAGCTTGCGATTGACAAAAAAGAAGTACATCTTGAACACATCACAAAATGACGTTACATGTTGCATGATTAGTGAAAATGACGTTTTATAATTGTGCATTTATGTCGCAATTCTGCTTGAAAATTAAATTTTAAAGTGTTATTGAAAATAGTACACCAATAAAATTGTATGATAATACTCTTTAATCTAATGTCGAAAAGACGGGACTTGCTTTTTGGAACACCTTATATATGTATCTCCTCTACAGCGTACAGTAAAACGACTTCCTTTCTCAATGTGCAAATATTGTAAATAAGATGTTTTATTCCGTCGTATATCGCCTATTATTTTATCATTTCTTAACACTAATATCAAAAGCGTTACTTCTGTAATAGATATACTCACGACTATGTCTACAGAGATTCTCGGTTTTACTACAGCATCCTCGGAAAAAGTCAAGCATAAATTGTTTGGCGAGGATGGCATTACCGATAACCCCTGGCGTTGAAGGACAAATGTCTCCTTACGATCTTGCAGGACTTGTTGCGGTATGTGTACCCATCTTTTACAGGACACGGCCAGGAGATAGCAGGGACATCCGGGAATGACGGCCACAGCTCGTACTGGCTTAAAACACAATGTACGCATGTGTACATGTACAACTGCATCATGTTTAGCAGAAGTACAGTATTACAAATTATAATACACATCATACATATACACTCTGTATAAAAGGATTATACATTTACTGTTTAACCGAAACAAAAAATAATGTTGGGTACATCAGAACCATTACAAAGCCCAATTATGAACAATTGTTTTAGTTATTAAGAGAAATTGACAGTTTAAGCAGTTATCAATTCAATATGTAGCTTCGGGAAATACTTTTTTTGAACTACTTAAATTATTGTAGCGCTCAGATGTTAACATTTGAGTTATCATGTATAAACTACAATGCCAAACATAGTATTAAATTAAGTACAATGCTAACCTTTAACAATATATCATTTCAGAAATGTCTATAGAATACATTATAATGGATATGCTTTTAATTATATCTGAACATTAAACATGGTCACGTTGACGATATCGCACATAATAATATGCTGTTGTAATACGATACAGTATATATGTATATTATATACACAACCAGTATATGAATCAGGTGTTTACAATATAAAATGTGTTCTTTGCTTATAAAATTATGTTTTTAGTTCACATAGATTTAGATAATGATCAGATTGTATAGACTGTTTGATTATTGCAAGTATTGATAAATAGTTTGCCGACGTAGTTCTTCAGAAACCGTTGTGTATAATGAAGAAGCACATCATTATATTGTTAAATGACTATTGAGTTAAGATTCTTTATCTTCAAAAAAATGACTTAAAGGGTTTTTTGTCAATATTACCTCGTTTGCTCCAGTTTGTATCACACTGGCTGAATATTGCTCCCAATCAGTGTCAACGGTAGGTTTCACAATGAAATAGGCTGACCAGGATGGTACCTCTAACCTTAGCGAAACTGTACACTAAACGAGAAACAAGAAAAGACAGTTATTATTTTCCAGGAGTGTTCCGTGCATAGCTTAACGTTTAACGAGAATAAACCTCATTTGATTGTGGGAAAATCAAAATATGTCTTCATTATGGAAGGTGATTTCAACGGAAGTATTGGTTTAGATATTGTCATCATCCACAGTTGCGATAAGAAATGCATAACAGAATGAAATAATTGTAATATTATGTCACTGTGACCATTACATTAGAAAGGTACAAGTAAACGATATGTTTGTAAGAACATATATTCTTCAGGGATTAATCCAGAATGCAAGCATTTAGCTATATATGTACTTGTATTGACACATGCTACAAACTGAAAATAAAACACCACTGACGACGTGACGTTCTACTATACCTTAGTCCCGTCTCCGCTTGCTCTATGTATGATGTAGAACTGTGATAATGGTTTAGTACAGATTCCATAAGGTATGAGGCCCATGCTTGTTGCCTCAGTGATTGATACACATTCTACGTCCACTCTTTTGGTTAACTTTGTCATTGTGGCTTCCATTGTCAAAATTTCCTCTCTTCCAAGTTCATCTTTGCTATATCTACATGTGGACATATATTACGAGGAGGTTATATGAAGGCGATATGAACACTTCAATGACATTTTGTTGTCAATCGGAAAAAATTGCACATTTCGACTTTGATTACATAACAGGCAATCGGATTTAATCAGCATTTAACTTTCTGTTAAAAGAAGAACTGATCAGGAAAGGCCAAAAAAGCCATGAAAAATCGTGTTATTTACAAGGTAAAAAGGATAAATATGCAATACGCACACCTTTTAATAATCCCAACGCCTATCATAATTGTTTACAGCGTACTTCGTAAATTTAACATCCATAGAAAAGGTGTATTTGTTAAATCAAACATATGCTACATTTGTTTACATGACACGCATGCACACTGTTCGCGCCAGAGGGTACACTTTTCGTGCTATATTTGACGTTGCTATAGTTGACATGGGCTGTCCCAAAAATAAACTGTCTGGACATCGGCTACATATTATTTTATTATCAAGCACAGCTTAATTTGTCTGAATGTATGTATTTTTATTCCAGTTGAATTAAAAAACGTTGGATGACTAAACTGACCCTTTAACGTGTCAGTATGTGTTGAAGAATGACTTGTCTTTTTTTTGGTTTCAAATAACGTCCACTTCTTATTCTATGAAAAAAATATAGATAGAAAGATCAGCTAATATATGTAGTTAAAATATCGAAATATGCTTAACAACTGGTATGAAACCGTATTTATTGTATTTCCCAATTTACACCAACCCCGATTGTCATCGCACAATGTTAGTTTATCGTGCGCACACATGTGCGTTAGCTATAATCGCATCGTTCTCACATCGTGTACACTCTGTCCATACACTGTTCACACATCGTGTACACTCTGTGCATACACGGTTCACACATCGTGTACACTCTGTGCATACACTGTTCACACATCGTGCGCATACCGCACACCGTGTAATGTTGTGCCATCCAACAAATGTAAAATGTTTTAACGACTCTTACGTGTATTTCAGCTGACTGTTGACGGTGAGGCTTTTCTTCCAAAGAAACTTTGGACCTTTTCGTAATATTTTAGCTAAAATATTTTTGAACATGTTTCTTTCCACCACTGTATCGTCCTCATAATACTTGGTCAAAGTAGAGCATAGTGATGAGAATTTTGCCTCTCCCTGAAATAAACCGACACAATCTAGAACAAATAACACGAACTGTACAGATATCACCAGGAGGAAAACAAAAACCTCATTTGTACGTTCTTTAATATGACAACCTATTTTGTTTGAGGATGATGCATATCTTCTCAATTTGTGGACGTGCCACGTACATTGTATAATGTATATTTGCATGTCTTCATTAACGCAGAAGACGCTTACACTTCTGGAAAACTTGGTCTTATTTTCTTGTCTTTTCCTGAGGGTCTCCGTTTAAATTTTTCCCTTTGTTCATATTTAGCCACTAACTAAATCGATTTTGAGCTCAGATTATAGTTTTTCTGAAGCTTCTTTACTTTTTTTGAAAACCGTATCTTCAGAATAGAGTATTATTTGTTAACTTCAATATCAGATGGGTTTAATAATAATAATAATTCGAGGTTCTTATATTCTGTTTCATTCTAGTTGGTAAGTCGCTTCAAAGCGTTTCACAAATTATTATCCTTGATAATAACACAAGCCGTTTGACTTCTGAAACAACTGTTTCCCTGTACGTTACATGGCCGATGGCAATATTTGCTAAGGATGCAGATTTGTGTTCGTCGATGGCGGGTGTCGTCGATACAATGATGACCCGGTTTTCATTTAAGGGCTTAATGTTTAATTGGATGTGACCAAGATAAGCAGAAGACGAAGGAGAAAAATACGCTTACTCTTCCGGAACATTTGGACTTATTCTCTTGTACTTTTACAATGGTCTCCATGTAAATCTTTCCTTTGTTCATATTTTGCCCCCGGTTTAATCGATTTTGAGTTCGAATTATAATCTGGTTAACGCTTCGGTACTCTCTAAAATGTTTCCTTATCAGTAGATGATATTGTAATATGACATAGAAATGTAAATTCAAAGATTTATTTTTGACAACAATACAAAACTTTCTCATTATCATAATTATGTATATTACTTATGTCAATATGTTCACATGTTAATATCGTTTTAACCTTGTTTTTGAATCGTTGTATGTTACATTTAAGAGAGAATTTGTCTTTTTTGTTGTTTACTGATATGTAAACTGCTTTTTTTTTCTACAGATATATTAAATTACACTTTGAAATCGATTTACGCAACTTACAACAGTAACAATCGTCATTTTCCTACCTTTCTGAAATCCATTTTTCGCTTTCGTTTCCCATCTGAAACTGAAGAAGCAAACTGTACACACAACATATTTTCAGAATGCTAACACAGGTTATCAATCTGACATAAAGTCACACATTAATGTAAGCAACAGTATGCCATACTAGCTACTACATGCACAGTTGTTTGCATAAAACGGGTGATCTACTAACATGATTTCCATACGATTTCCTGTTATGGATAGTAGTTAAATTAAGCTTGTGTTAACTATCACCTATGTAACTGATAGGATACTATGACATCTGATACGATTCCATGTATACCTAACTGCCAAACAAAAGAGGATGGGGGATTCTTACTGGTCTGGTAGTTATCCTCGAAGTCGTCGTCGATATGTATATCCGCAGCAGATGAACATGTAAATAAACTGACAAAACGGTGACAAATGTATCGGTTCAGTTGCAAATCAAAATCTGTAGCACCTTTTTCGATCTGAGTCTTTGCCTCGTTGAATCCGTGATTCAATGCGCTAACAAAAAGGTTTATAAATATTATTGTTACAACAACTGCAAACAGTCCGAATATAATCAGTGCTCCCTCGTCTTTCATCTGGTCATTTAAATGGCGCAGCTTGAGCATTCCTATTGTCATTCGGAACAGTGAAAGAGCCCCATCAGGTACGCTTCTGTAGTCAACATCTAGTCTACCGTATAAAAGGCAAATAAAGGCGGCGAAGCCGAATGTAATGATACAGAGGATGATAATAAACTGACACAACTCCCAAAGGTACGCCGTCATCGCCCGATACAACAGGTAGAAATGGTAGTTGAAGGTCAAGCTCCTAAGAAGGTCCAGTATGGCGATGAATGTGATCATTCCAACGCATATAGAGTAATACTGGTTCCAGAGAAATACTTCTCCGAACGACGTCAGGAAACCTATTGGAAAGATGAATGTTACATCTTTAATTTGAACCTTGACTAAAAAGAAATGTATACTCAGTACACAAGAAGTGTGTTGTTCACAAATTATGCAAATTTAAAAAGCAAATATTGATTTGTGAAGTTATTACCGAAAAATTTAATGAATTGAAAGGGATATCTATTAGTTATGATAAATGGAAATTATAAATTGCACAAATGATTAAAATGACGATTTAAATGCGAACTTTCATTAATGCAAAGTTAATGATAAATTATGAATGTAAATAATATAATTATCATAATGATTAATGTCAAATTAATGTAAATTGTGATCGTTGTGAAGTTATCAAAGACATTTTTAGATTATATTTAGATATTAATGTTAAAATGTTAGTTTTTATTCAATGCTAAATCAAGATTATGAAGTGTAAGGTTATAAAGTGGAGATTTCGAATAATGTGATATCCTAAATATACATACTTATAATTGATTAATCACTAATAATCTTTGTGCATATTTTTGTCCTCACATTATGTTACGCTCTAAATGAGTATCGGTATTTAGGTTATGACCTTCCTACCCGCTCTACTCAACATCATCAGCTATTGGCGTATCTATCCGCATTAATTATCATTCGTCAAATATGTTTACATGTTCCTGTATATGATTCAGGTTTGCACTTTCCCAGCCGCTGGATTGAAAATCGAAGGTTTAAGTTTACGACACAGTATACAGTAATAATACTTTTATCAGGTAAACTTTAAATGAACGGAAACAAAACACAGAATCGCGCCAGGCCAATGAAAAAAATATGTGCACCGGCAATTTCATAGCGACTGCATAACAATTCATAAACGTCCGGAAAGACCACCTACACGATCATAAACAAAAATAAATCATAACTTTACATTCTAGTAAATTAAAATTATTCACCAATTTTTATTATAATGTAAACAGCATATGATCTCCTGTCCTTCATATACATGTTAATTTTGAACCTCATTATTATGAGTTGTTGTTTTGGGTATTAGTTAAGCTGAATAAGTTGAAATCTGACCCTCAGCAAAATGAAATGTAAAAATTATTAACATTTGCAAATTCTACTCCACCAGTAGAACACCCTCTCACTAAATAGTATGTTGGTAAAGTACACATATAGCCTGTAGTTAAGTGTAGCAGCAACAGTTGAAATATCTGATACCAGTATGTATATGGAATTCCCACGTAAAGATGATACATCATAAATTCCTGAATCAGTAATATGAAGCAGTCATTGCTACTTGTTTCCAAAATGAATAGCCAAGATAATGTACCATTAGCTATTTTGTTAGTTTCATTCTTCTTCTGATTTTTATTTTTCTTTGCATATGTTTTTCTAACTTTAAAATTGTTGTACCTGTTATACATGTATTTGTTCATTACATGTAAATTTTACACGTTCATGAATCTAAAATTTTGTACTTATACATGCATCTTTATATACCACACTATCTTACTTTTTGTCCTCCTGATCCACCTTCTCTTTCCCTCACACATGTTGTCTCCAGTATTCCCTACATCCCTCCTTGTACAAATCATTTTCCCCCAACTTTGCACATTCCCCGACCCCTCACCCCTCATTCTCATCCCTTGCCTTAGCCACCAAACCAAACGCCATGCCATTTTGCCCGACGTGCCATTGACTAAGTATATATGCCTGACACCTCTTCGGATATTAGCTTTTCTTGTCGCATTGTTTAGTATTACATAATGCCTATTGATATATCTCTCTATCGTGTCCGAATTGGTGTCTTTAACAACTGTGTACAATCTGCAAACTTCACTCTGTATGTAACTGTTCCCGACATCCTAAGTATTACACTACTCTTATTTCTGTTATATGTTTTAGTGTCCTACGTCCGTGCAAGCTATACACACATTTTAAAGTGGTGCCGTAGTAGCTCTTGTTATCACTACATACTTTTACTTGCAGACTTACTTACTTATTTATCATTGCATTACGTACTGATCGGCTCGTTACTATCAGATTACATTGACTTAAACTCAAGCCAATTGTCTATATCATCAGTTGTTCCAACTTCCTCTTGTTATGGCCCCCCGATATTCATAAAATCGTTACATCAGTTTGTACTTATATCAAGTCCACTGTAGATGAATTTCCTATATCTCTGCTTTGGGCTCTGGTCTACTGGCATCTGCTGACGTCTGGCGACATAGAACTAAATCCTGGGCCTAGCTTTTCTAGTTCGTCTTCTTCATCTATATACTCAGATACTAGTGGTCTGCTTGATACAAACAATAACTTTTCTTTTGTTCATCTTAATGTTCAAAGCCTCAAACAAAAATTAGATATCCTTTTTACAGAGTTAAGCAACATATCAATTTTATCCTTTACTGAGACATGGTTAAACTCGAATGATGTTGCATCCGACCTAAATTTGCCTGGTTATTCTGACCCATTTTGCTTTTGTCGTTCTGATCGCATGGGTGGTGGTATTGCAGTTTACGTGAAGAAAAAATATTCCTGCAAAAAGAAGGTCTGATTTAGAGCTCGCTACTATTGAATGTGTTTGGCTAGAACTTGTTCTTTGCTCAGACAAAATACTCTATGGTACTTTCTACCGACCTCCAAATTCTTCTGTTGTTGCATGGTCCCATATATCTCAATCCATTGAAAATGCTTATAATACTGGGATTTCACACATTGTCATCACTGGTGATCTTAATGAAAATATGTTAGTGGATCAGCACTCGTCTCACCTACGTGATATAATAACTGCATTCAATCTTTCTCAACTTGTCGAGTCCCCAACTTTTTATACTGAAGCCTCTAAATCACTCCTTGATATAGTTTGTGCAAGTAGTGATGACCTTATTATGAAATGCTATGTTGGTGAGAGTTTCTTGGACCAACCGGTCAGATACCATTGTCCAATCTATTGTTTGTTTAATATTGTAAAGCCAATGCACAAGGTGTTTAAGCGGCACATTTGGCTATTTGACAGAGGAAATTATCATCTATTCAGGGATAAACTTAGGTCAGTGAATTGGAATATGTTAAGCGAACTTGATGATATTAATGAAGCTGTTAAAATATTTACAGATACATTACTTGCTACCGCTCGGTCTTGTATTCCTCATAAAGAAATAACTGTCAGATCCAATGAACCACCTTGGATATCCAATGAAATCAAGAGATTAATTCGCAAACGTAAACGAGCTCACACTAAAGCTAAACGTTTCCATACAAATGTTCACTGGGTAAAATTTCGCCACCTTCGCAACAAATGTGTTAACACCATTAAGCATGCTAAACTAACGTATTTCTCTAGTTTTTGTAGTGATCTTCGCAAACCTTCCAACCTAAGTGCTAAACAATGGTGGAAAACTATAAAGTTACTTCTGCCCAATTCTGGAAAATTTTGTATACCAGCATTACATCATAACAACGATGTAATTTCAGAGGATTTTGTGAAAGCTTGTGTATTCAACGAATTCTTTTGTGCTCAGTCAACAGTTGACGACACTAATGTAAATATTCCTATTATTGACGACGAATGTGATAACTCTTTATCAGATATCAACATAACAGCTAATGATGTCAGAGATGCTATTCTCTCCTTGGATTGTTCAAAGGCTATTGGTCCTGACTTAGTAAATCCTCGTCTCCTCAAAGAATCAATTAATATCATATGTGTTCCTTTAAGTAATCTTTTTAATATGTCGATTAGATACGGAGTTTTTCCAAATGAATGGAAATCTGCTAATGTTACCCCTGTACAAAAAAAAGATAACAAGTCTTTATTAACTAACTACAGACCCATTTCACTGCTATCAGTTATCGGTAAATTAATGGAAAGATGCGTCTTCAAATATGTCTACAATTTCTTACACACCCATTCACTTCTTTCCCCACACCAATCTGGATTTAGGCATGGTGACTCACCAACTAATCAACTTCTTGCGATCATTCATGACATCTATTTAGCATTAGATAATGGTAAGGAAATTCGTATGGTCTTCTGTGATATTAGTAAAGCTTTTGACCGTGTTTGGCATAAAGGTCTTCTTTCTAAACTGTCCAGCTTTGGGATTCGCAATTCGTTATTAACTTGGTTTGAAAATTATCTATCGGATCGTAAACAGAGAGTTGTCGTCAATGGTAAAAATTCTAATTGGTTAAATGTTAAAGCTGGAGTTCCACAGAGCTCGATTCTCGGACCCCTTCTATTTCTGATTTACATAAATGATATCATTAAAGACATTCAAGCTACGACAAAGTTATTTGCCGACGACACCTCTCTCTATGTCACTGTTGATATTCCTAGAGTAAGTGCAGAAATTCTTAATAATGATCTCGACAAAATTCATAAATGGTCGCAAAGGTGGTTGGTAAACTTTACCCTTCTAAGACAGAAACCCTTCTCGTCAGTAGAAAAATCATTAAACCTTTTCATCCTCCCTTAACTATGAATAGTACTGACATCTCTGAGGTTACTTCGCACAAGCATTTAGGAATTTTTCTTTCGGGGAATGGATACTGGAATGAGCACATCGATTACATAATTTCTAAGATTTCCCCTAAAATGAATATTATACGTAAATTTAAATTTTCCTTAGATAGATATAGTCTTCAAACTATGTATTTCACTCTCATAAGACCCATATTAGAGTATGGTGATATATTGTGGGATGGTCTTACCAAATCCCAATCTGTTTTATTAGAAAATTTGCAACTAGAAGCCGCACGCATAGTGACTGGCGGCACTAGACTAACAAGTAGAGTAAGATTATATACCGAAACAGGTTGGCTTCCACTTGAGGAAAGAAGAAAACAGCATAAGCTTATACTTTTTCACAAAATAGTTCATGGCCTAGCGCCCCAATATCTACAAAATATCCTTCCCCAACGTAATCGTGACTGCCACAATCATGCTACTCGCATGGGAAACAATTTTCGTACACCATCATGCCAAACGACTTTTTTTCACTAAATCCTTTTTGCCATCAGTTATCAGTATATGGAACTCTTTGCCAGACTGTGTTAAAAATGATCCTTCTATTTTTAAACTGAAATCATATCTACGTAAGCTTACTCACAAAGTTCCAATGTACTACTTTTCTGGTAGCAGAATGGGTCAGATTCTCCACGCTAGACTAAGAATGGAGTGCAGTTCTCTTAAATTTTACCTTCACCGAAGAAATCTTATTGATAGTCCTACATGTCCCTGTATGAAATCAAATGAAACCAATGAGCATTATCTATTACACTGTCGTCTCTTCTCACAAATACGTCTGCGTATGTTTAATAACATAAATCATCCATTAACAATCAATCTACTTTTGTTCGGGAATGAAGAGCTATCATATGATGAAAACATAACAATATTTTCATGCGTACAGTCTTTCATTGTTAACTCCAAACGGTTTAGCTAAGGTTTCTCTTTCAGTCACCCTTAATCTATTCTATGCCTTATATTTTCAATTGTCATTGGCACGGGCAATTCCTACATCTTCCTCATTCATTAACCCACCCCAACCCCTCCCCACCAAACCCTTCCCCACCCCATCACTCACTCATACCCAACCTCATCCCCATCTCATATTCCATTCATACTCAATATATCCTCCCAATTTTCAGTTAAATATTTTCCACAATTATGCCATCATGTCCAATTATTGTTTAGTTAATCATTTATCTAATGGAAACGGATTAATATAAGTTTTTTAAAACTTGTTTCCGGATCCTATTCCTGCATATTCTCTGTCTATAATGTTGTATATATACTGTTGGAATGAAATAAAGTTTATATTAAACGTCTGATTGGGGAAAATAAATATGTTCTAATAAATATAACCTTGACATTGACCTTAAATGTCAAGTTCAGTGAACGATTTCCTCTGTTGTTAACAGAAATAAAATTGTTAGAAATGGTGCAATGATAACTAAATAGAAACGGATAAATGTTTTGTTGGGGTACTGTATGAGCTACGTACAATGGCCTTTTGATTTGATGACGATATTGTCAACACATCTTAGAACACTAAAACATGAAATGTCAACAGTGGCCCAACTACATTTTATATATGTATGTGTCTGGTAGTGCATCGTGACATTTAAAGAAAATAATGCATTAAAGTGCAAAATGTGTGCATAATGAAACGTTCGGCATTCAAAGTCCCATAAATCTTGCAAACATTGAATCATCGAATCAATCGATATAAATCCACACACCAAATTTGGTGAACATCCGAAGACGTACGCATGTTATTTTCAATGTTAAGGACAACAGTGTAGTTCAAATTCCTCTAGGGGTTCAAATATTGATTATCATTAGATATCCATGTATGTATGATAATAATATCCGAATAAGAAGACAAAAACGGACGGTCAAACTATTGTTCAGAGGAGCAATTACGTATCATGGAGTGCTTGATCAGTTTCAAATTGCGTGAGCTTTTTTACAGAATATGTAATCAAATCAAATAAAAAAGTCGTTTTCAATCGCAGATGTTTCTCACAATACATTTTGTAAAATACCCATCCACATAACGGATACACAAATTTTATATAAAAAAAAAAGGAGAAATATAAATTGCAGATACAACCCTTTACCTACTACCACTCAAAGTTGGAAATACGTCTTTGTTCCTCTAAACCAACGGACAGGCAAGCTGATTACTAAAGTTACAATTGTGTCATATATGAAGTGCCATACTTTGTGACTTCGATTTTTTTACGTGTATTTATAAGCGCAGATAAGTATTAGAAAGTAGTATTTCTCAACTACTAGGTAATTCTATTGAAATATGCATGATGATTTTTACTTACCATCTTCGACTTGCAGTGTGTTAAGTCCATTTATCGTGCTGATTATCCGCATTATTAGACATCCTATGGCCGTAAAGGACACAGCGACCGTCAGGATTTGAACAACGCATTTCCTGTCGAGAAAACATCGACATTTGCTTTGGATTCCTACGACGATCAACACAATAAGCCTCCCGAATGTTGTAATGATGAAGAGTACTTGAAGGAGAAGAACGACATAGTCCAGTGTATTGACGTAGGGGTATAGGTTAGACGTTTCAACATCAATATTGGTAAACACACCTCCGAAACTTGGGAATTCGAATAGAACCTGAAGTCGACTGAACAACATGGTATTGGCATTCATAAACAACACTTCCGCAAACAATGCGTGAGTCCTGGTATCAAGCCAGTCCTGGCTTTTTAGTCTAAGTACAGACGGTATGACGTCAGCAGGCTCCACATCCACGTCAAATAAATATCCCCCACCACCATAGGTGTCAAATGTCCCCGTATACGGTACAGACTTGGTGACGTCAACATTCCTATATCTAAATGGGGCATGGTATTCGGTTGTCAGGGAATAATTGATCGGCATCCATCCTAAAACATATTCCCAAAATCAGAATCAATTATAACTTCTAATTTGGTTTGACAGTAGCTTATCTCCTTCGTTGATATTTTGTATTTAATAAATTTTGAATTCGTATTATGTTTATATTGACGCATTTGTATTCCACTTGTTTTGTTTTGTTTTATTTTTAGATTGTGTCCCTTACCTTCGAGATAGTCATCTGTGTCTTCGATATGTTTTGATCCAGGATTACATTTTGGCAGAAGTCTTACAATCACAGATGATACGCACGGTATTCCTGAAATTAACAATGGTATTACCAAACATGGAACTTACTTACTTGTTTTGATACTCAACAGCGGGGTGAAGTCTGTATTAAGATGAAAACCTCAACTTTATAAAATATAAGTAAACGGCTAAAACACATATTCAGAATTTTAATTGGGTTAATTTGTGTTTCAGTTGAGACATATAAATCTTTTATAACTGAAAATATCATAACAATAATATATTATAACAAGATGACTTGTAAAAAACGTCTAATTTCATATCATACAAAGATACAGAATACAGATCAGAGAAAGATAACGACCATAAATCTTGCCCATCAACCTGCATCTCTCGAATCCCAGTGCTGTACGTAACTAGGTCCCATACGTCAAATCAGAGTGTTAGGTCTATTGTACCACAAACTAGGTAGCATACGTCAGATGGGAGTGTTGGACCTGCTGTTCCATAAACTAGGTCACATACGTCAGATTAGAGTGTTGGGCCAGCTGTTCCATAAACTAGGTCACATACGTCAGATTAGAGTGTTGGGCCTGCTGTTCCATAAACTAGGTCGCATACGTCAGATTAGAGTGTTGGGCCAGCTGTACCACAAATTAGGTCGCATACGTCAGATTAGAGTGTTGGACCTGCTGTTCCATAAACTAGGTCACATACGTCAGATTAGAGTGTTGGGCCAGCTGTTCCATAAACTAGGTCACATACGTCAGATTAGAGTGTTGGGCCTGCTGTTCCATAAACTAGGTCGCATACGTCAGATGGGAGTGTTGGGCCAGCTGTACCACAAATTAGGTCGCATACGTCAGATTAGAGTGTTGGGCCTGCTGTTCCATAAACTAGGTCACATACGTCAGATTAGAGTGTTGGGCCAGCTGTTCCATAAACTAGGTCACATACGTCAGATTAGAGTGTTGGGCCTGCTGTTCCATAAACTAGGTCGCATACGTCAGATGGGAGTGTTGGGCCAGCTGTACCACAAATTAGGTCGCATACGTCAGATCAGAGTGTTGGGCCAGCTGTACCACAAACTAGGTCACAAACGTCAGATAGGAGTGTTGGGCCAGCTGTTCCATAAATTAGGTCACATACATCAGATAGGAGTGTTGGGCCTGCTGTACCACAAACTAGGTCACATACGTCAGATCAGAGTGTTGGGCCTGCTGTACCACGAACTAGGTCGCATACGTCAGATAGGAGTGTTGGGCCTGCTGTACCACAAACTTGGTCACATACATCAGATAGGAGTGTTGGGCCAGCCGTACCACAAACTAGGTCACATACGTCAGATTAGAGTGTTGGGCCTGCTGTTCCATAAACTAGGTCACATACGTCAGATGGGAGTGTTGGGCCTGCTGTTCCATAAACTAGGTCAAATACGTCAGATTAGAGTGATGGGCCTGCTGTACCACAAACTAGGTCACATACGTCAGATTAGAGTGTTGGGCCTGCTGTTCCATCAATGAGGTCACATACGTCAGATTAGAGTGTTGGGCCTGCTGTTCCATAAATTAGGTCACATACGTCAGATAGGAGTGTTGGGCCAGCTGTACCACAAACTAGGTCACATACGTCAGATTAGAGTGTTGGGCCTGTTGTTCCATAAATAAGGTCACATACGTCAGATAGGAGTGTTGGGCCTGCTGGTCCATAAACTAGGTCACATACGTCAGATAGGAGTGTTGGGCCTGCTGTACCACAAACTAGGTCGCATACGTCAGATAGGAGTGTTGGGCCAGCTGTACCACAAACTAGGTCACATAAGTCAGATAGGAGTGTTGGGCCAGCTGTACCACAAACTAGGTCACATACGTCAGATTAAAGTGTTGGGCCAGCTGTACCACAAACTAGGTCGCATACGTCAGATTAGAGTGTTGGGCCAGCTGTACCACAAACTAGGTCGCATACGTCAGATGGGAGTGTTGGGCCAGCTGTACCACAAACTAGGTCATATACGTCAGATAGGAGTGTTGGGCCAGCTGTAACACAAACTAGGTTGCATACGTCAGATTAGAGTGTTGGGCCAGCTGTACCACAAACTAGGTTGCATACGTCAGATTAGAGTGTTGGGCCTGCTGTACCACAAACTAGGTCGCAACGTCAGATAGGAGTGTTGGGCCAGCTGTACCACAAACTAGGTCACATACGTCAGATAGGAGTGTTGGGCCTGCTGTTCCATAAATTAGGTCCCATACGTCAGATAGGAGTGTTGGGCCAGCTGTACCACAAACTAGGTCACATACGTCAGATAGGAGTGTTGGGCCAGCTGTACCACAAACTAGGTCACATACGTCAGATTAAAGTGTTGGGCCAGCTGTACCACAAACTAGGTCGCATACGTCAGATAGGAGTGTTGGGCCTACTGTTCCACAAACTAGGTCGCATACGTCAGATTAGAGTGTTGGGCCAGCTGTACCACAAATTAGGTCGCATACGTCAGATCAGAGTGTTGGGACTGCTGTACCTCAAACTTTGTCACATACGTCAGATCAGAGTTTTGGGCCTGCTGTTCCATAAACTAGGTCGCATACGTTAGATCAGAGGGTTTGGCCTACTGTTCCATAAACTAGGTCACATACGTCAGATAAGAGTGTTGGGCCTGCTGAACCACACACTATGTCCCATACCTGTCACTCTAATTTGGCGAAGTCTTATAGGGCCAAGTTTATAGTAAACACCAACAAATTTCTGTGACGAGAATGGTACGACATCTCCATTGTAATCTTGAAGGGGAGCAAGCTGTTTCAGTAGTGTGTGTTCTAAATAGGACCATATGTCTTCAATACTGGAAATCTACAATATACAAATCAAATAGCAAACATTAGTTGCTATGCTGTATGAGATACGCCGGACTAGACTTCCGCAAACGGTACAATACTGGCCAGTTGCAGTCAAACCCATTAGCATATAACTGTATCCTAAACAAAACTTAATGACTATTGTCACATGTGTATTCTAATTGTTCAAATCTCAAAACCTGTCGAAATAATCATTATAATCAACCTCCTAAATACCGCGATATTGACCTTTCCTACTGTTAATAAACATCATTGCAACTCACGCTAATGGAACCCTATCGGACGTGACGTTACAGGTCAAGCGCCCGTCACAGCTACAGCGGAAGGAATATATGATATCAAGAATAACCATGAACAAACAGCGAAAGATTGCGACTAGATTATCATTTTAATTAGTGAGGAGTTATATTATCCTGAAGATAAAAGGTATATAGATGTTATCTAGCCATCTCAAGCCAGAACTGTTTAATTGAAACCCAAAAGACGACTCTTCAGAAATGTAACACCTACTTGGAGCATTGCTAATTCGTTTCGCGAGCAGTGGTAAGAAATGTGTTGGATAAATGATTTGAAATAAGTAAAACAAAAATACGACCAAAGTTAATGACCGATAGCACTTTTCTTTCCTTTGGATATACAAAAATCAGAGAATACCAAAGCGTCGACAAGACCATATTCCGAACTCAAAATCGATTAAACTAGAGGCAAAATAGGAACAAAGGAAAGATTTACATGGAGACTCTCGAAAAAGCACAAGATAATAAGACCAGGTGTTCCGGAAGAATGAACGTCTTCTGCTTCATGTAAATCTTTATCACCTCCAAGAAAGCATCAATCCTCTAAATAAAAACCGGGTCATCAGTGTCAATAACAACAAGTAAGCACATTAATAAGCAAACTCAGTTTGCGAGAGGATATCATTTTTAACATTTTTAGTTGTAAGGAGTAATACATGTTATATAAATAGTAAGTTTAATTGAAACCCAAAAGACGACTCTGCAGAAATGTAACACCTCCTTGGAGTATCACCTTTTTAAAAGAAAGTCAGTTTGCAGTTATTTCTTCTGTGTATTAATGTATTGTATCTATTCGTATTTGAATAGAAACACTACTTCGTGACAAGTGTTTATGCCTGGTTATTTGTACTAGAACGATTACATACAGTACTGTAATAATGACGTTGCATGCACATCGATGTTACATACTAGTATATTTACAGTCTGTTTGGAATTGATAGTATATTGCCTTTACATTTCTACGAATGCCTACTGAACTTTATTTTCCGATAAAATCAGTGGATCACGCGCCTATTGGCGCAACGCGCAGTAATACACTCCGATCCGTTACGATTTGAACACGAGGCCGCGTCACTACTTTAATATCCTGCCGCGTAGTATGTGTTTATTTTAAGAAATAAATAAGAAGCATTTTAATGTTTTTTTAAATACAATAACAGAAACAAAGACATAATGGTTTGTTTATATATGAACTTATGTGGAAAAATAACAATAAAAAGAAGTAATCTTTTGGAACTTTTTTGTTTACTTGTTGACTGAAATTTCGCGGGAGTTCGTCACCTCATAAGGCGGCTGTTTCAACAGTCTACCGAAACCAAACGATACTGTTTGATTTCATCGCAGTAAGTATCATAATATCTGATTAAAGAAATAATTACACGTGGGAATATAAGGTCTGGACAGTAAATATAAGGATTAAAGTTTCTTTCTGGTGGTTTTATCAAAGGATAAAGTTCAGTGGGATATCGATAGTTGTTTCATGGAACGCTTCGCGTTCCATTCCAACTATCGATATCCTACTGAACTTTATCCTTTGATAAAACCACCAGAAAGAAACTTTAATCCTTAAAGGGTAATACAGCGGTTGTTGATATGTACTTTACAAATATATTCAATGTAATATATACAAGTAAATGTCTAAAGAAGCAGTATCCCTTTTCATTAGGTTAAAACATATTATGGTAATTTGTGCAGATATTGTGATTTCGTTTTCCTTGTACTTAAAATAATGCTACCTTTTGGGAGGGCTGGACAGTGTTGGATAGGTGGGTATTCTGTCGATATCCGTCATTTATTCTCTGGTGTGAGCCTATCAACAAGACAGCACACAGATAAAGCACTAGGACTGTCCATTCCTTCAGCACAGCGTACGCTTTCCTTTCAAGTTGCAATATCCTCTGACGGCGCCGCTGATCCCTCGTCAACGGATGATAGCAAGGGTTCTCTACGGCAGGCGTACAACTCTCCTCTACCATAGAACAAAATATGATTTATTAATATGAAGTAGTATTGTATGTGTAGGGTATATTTTATATATGTGATTTATTAATATGAAGAAGTATTGTATGTGTAGGGTATATTTCATATATGTGATTTATTAATATGAAGTAGTATTGTATATGTAGGGTGTATTTTCTATATGTGATTTATTAATATGAAGTAGTGTTGTATGTGTAGGGTATATTTTATATATGTGATTTATTAATATGAAGTAGTATTGTATGTGTAGGGTATATTTTATATATGTGATTTATTAATATGAAGTAGTATTGTATGTGTAGGGTATATTTTATATATGTGATTTATTAATATGAAGTAGTATTGTATATGCAAGGTATATTTTATATATGTGATTTATTAATATGAAGTAGTATTGTATATGCAGGGTATATTTTATATATGTGATTTATTAATATGAAGAAGTATTGTATGTGTAGGGTATATTTTATATATGTGATTTATTAATATGAAGTAGTGTTGTATATGTAGGGTATATTCTATATATGTGATTTATTAATATGAAGTAGTATTGTATGTGTAGGGTATATTTTATATACGTGATTTATTAATATGAAGTAGTATTGTATGTGTAGGGTATATTTTATATATGTGATTTATTAATATGAAGTAGTATTGTATATGTAGGGTATATTTTATATATGTGATTTATTAATATGAAGAAGTATTGTATGTGTAGGGTATATTTTATATATGTGATTTATTAATATGAAGTAGTGTTGTATATGTAGGGTATATTTTATATATGTGATTTATTAATATGAAGTAGTATTGTATGTGTAGGGTATATTTTATATATGTGATTTATTAATATGAAGTAGTATTGTATATGTAGGGTATATTTTATATATGTGATTTATTAATATGAAGTAGTATTGTATATGTAGGGTATATTTTATACATGTGATTTATTAATATGAAGTAGTATTGTATGTGTAGGGTATATTTTATATATGTGATTTATTAATATGAAGTAGTATTGTATATGTAGGGTATATTTTATATATGTGTTTTATAACAAACACACAAATATCCACGTTCATACTTTGATTTCTCTGATGAATACAATAATAAAAAACAAACGAAAAATCTCTCGATTAGATACAATGGTTATACAAAACTGATAGGCAAAGTGAACCGATATTGAAAACTGAAAACATAATTATTGATAACTTTGACTAACGTTGTTCGGAAATATGTTATATGACAGTTTTAGTTAATATTAAACAATATTTGCATTTTACGGGTCACATCGATCGACATATAGTCGAACTTCATTATATCGAAGTGGACGGGATCATACGAAAACATGTTACAAGAGTTTAAATGCTAGTGTAAAGCAGGGCCTTGACCGACAAAATTAAACGGGGTCTTCGAGTTTAACGAGTTCGAAATAACGAGGTTTTACTGAATTATCAAAGTGAGTTAGCGGTCTGTCGTTTTGTTTGCCTATTTGCTATGTCAATTAAGCCGGAAGGTGTCTTCTCTCGATAGATACGCACCTTGTATCGAGTAAGAGAATGGTAGGGCCGAGGTCAACCCCTTCCCATTATGTCGGGACATAGATGACTCAGCTGATGACCTATCTCGTCTCTTTACTTTCATTTTTTCTGATTTTAGGCCTTCTGTAAAATTGTGTTTATTCTTCCAGAAATTGATTCTTGATAGTAACATTCTTTCCTAAGGCGTTTACACGTCAGAGTTATATTTGTTATTCAAGGATTTGCTCTGAAAATCGAGATTTTCATGATAGACATCAATTGCTGATAAACACACTTATTACACAGGGATTCGAGAGAAGCAGGTTGATGGAAAATATGAGCAAGTTTCATGGTCGCCATCCTGGTTTCATTGAGAAATAGTCTGTCTCCCTGTGTGATATGAAGATGTTTTTGAGTATACCCATTTCGAGTATGTTTGTTGTGATTGAGAATGATGACCCAGTTCTTACTTTGAAGACTTAACGTTAACGTTGATTTGACACTAGCGGGTGTCGTCGATGAGGCATAAGACGCTTACTCTTCCGGAACACCTAGTCTTATTTTCGTCTGCTTTTCAATGGTCTCCGTGTAAATATTTCCTTTGTTTATATTTGTCAACTGTTTAATCGATTTTTAGTTCGGATATTTTTCTGTATGTTGTTCTTTATGAACTGTTTGGGATTTGTTTTAAACGACCTGATTTCGGGAGTAAGCGTGATATGTTGATGCCAATTCATTCTACTGGAAGATTTTGTTTTCGGTTTTGTTAAAGTCGAAGTTCCTTATTTTTCGACATTTTGGGTTTTTTCGCACGAATGCCAAAACTACTCCATATTTTGTACTAATTTGAGTTTTGCATAACAATTATACCGTTTTGTGACATCATTTTACAGGAACACAACAGCATCGCTCAGTCAGCTGTCTCTTTGCGAAGACACATGTCGGTTACCACGTACATTAGGAAGTAAAACACGATCTCATGAAATAAGATCCAGCATGTTAAACAAATTCGAGTGATGGACTTATTTCCGTTTAACTCTGCTGTTTTACATTACATATGTCCATACGAGTAACACACAAAATTCAAATCACAAATTCCGTCGTGTTATACTGAACATGATATGTATTTGGTTATGACTTAGGTTTGTTAGGTTCCAGTACAAAATAATATACAGCAAACATGTAAAATCAAATTAAAAATGCTGATATACTTCATAATAAATGCCCTGTCTTCCGAGAGTAAATATAATGCAGTAGTAAGTACAATGTGTATGTGATGTGTAAGTACAATGTGCATGTGATGTGTAAGTACAATGTGCATGTGATGTGTAAGTACAATGTGTATGTGATGTGTATGTGATGTGTAAGTACAATGTGTATGTGATGTGTAAGTACAATGTGCATGTGATGTGTAAGTACCATGTGTATGTGATGTGTAAGTACAATGTGTATGTAATGTGCAAGTACAATGTGTATGTGATGTGTAAGTACAATGTGTATGTGATGTGTAAGTACAATGTCTATGTGATGTGTAAGTACAATGTGTATGTGATGTGTAAGTACAATGTGTATGTGATGTGTAAGTACAATGTGTATGTGATGTGTAAGTACAATGTGTATGAGATGTGTAAGTACAATGTGTATGAGATGTGTAAGTACAATGTGTATGTGATGTATAAGTACCATGTGTATGTGATGTGTAAGTACAATGTGTATGTGATGTGTAAGTACAATGTGTATCTGATGTGTAAGTACAATGTGTATGTGATGTGTAAGTACAATGTGTATGTGATGTGTATGTGATGTGTAAAAACAATGTGTATGTGATGTGTAAGTACAATGTGTATGTGATGTGTAAGTACAATGTGTATGTGATGTGTAAGTACAATGTGTATGTGATGTGTATGTGATGTGTAAGTACAATGTGTATGTGATGTGTAAGTACAATGTGTATGTGATGTGTAAGTACAATGTGTATGTGATGTGTAAGTACAATGTGTATGTGATGTGTAAGTACAATGTGTATGTGATGTGTAAGAACAGTGTGTATGTGATGTGTAAGTACAATGTGTATGTGATGTGTAAGTACAATGTGTTTGTGATGTGTAAGTACAATGTGTATGTGATGTGTAAGTACAATGTGTATGTGATGTGTAAGTACAATGTGTATGTGATGTGTAAGTACAATGTGTATGTGATGTGTAAGTACAATGTGTATGTGATGTGTAAGTACAATGTGTATGTGATGTGTAAGTACAATGTGTATGTGATGTGTAAGTACAATGTGTATGAGATGTGTAAGTACAATGTGTATGTGATGTGTAAGTACAATGTGTATGTGATGTGTAAGTACAATGTGTATGTGATGTGCAAGTACAATGAGTATGTGATGTGTAAGTACAATGTGTATGTGATGTGTAAGTACAATGTGTATGTGATGTGTAAGTACAATGTGTATGTGATGTGTAAGTACAATGTGTATGTGATGTGTAAGTACAATGTGTATGTGATGTGTATGTGATGTGTAAGTACCATGTGTATGTGATGTGTAAGTACAATGTGTATCTGATGTGTAAGCACAATGTGTATGTGATGTGTAAGTACAATGTGCATGTGATGTGTAAGGACAATGTGTATGTGATGTGTAAGGACAATGTGTATGTGATGTGTAAGTACAATGTGTATGTGATGTGTAAGTACAATGTGTATGTGATGTGTAAGTACAATGTGTATGTGATGTGTAAGTACAATGTGTATGTGATGTGTAAGTACAATGTGTATGTGATGTGTTAGTACAATGTGTATGTGATGTGTTAGTACAATGTGTATGTGATTTGTAAGTACAATGTGTATGTGATGTGTAAGTACCATGTGCATGTGATGTGTAAGTACAATGTGTATGTGATGTGTAAGAACAGTGTGTATGTGATGTGTAAAAACAATGTGTATGTGATGTGTAAGTACAATGTGTATGTGATGTGTAAGTACAATGTGTATGTGATGTGTAAGTACAATGTGTATGTGATGTGTAAGTACAGTGTGTATGTGATGTGTAAGTACAATGTGTATGTGATGTGTTAGTACAATGTGTATGTGATGTGTAAGTACAATGTGTATGTGATGTGTAAGTACAATGTGTATGTGATGTGTAAGTACAATGTGTATGTGATGTGTTAGTACAATGTGTATGTGATGTGTAAGTACAATGTGTATGTGATGTGTAAGTACAATGTGTATGTGATGTGTAAGAACAGTTTGCCTGTGATGTGTAAGAACAGTGTGTATGTGATGTGTTTATTATAAGAACTGAATTTGTGTTTGTACCCATTTTCTATCTCCTTGTCAGTTCTACATTGCATAAACAATTCCTTTGTTTCAGAAAGTTTAAAAACAATTGCCCTACAATAACAGTTTATCAAACGAAGCCATATTAATTTTTGGTAATTTAAAAAATGCGCATTAAACCTAACATTGCTATATATACTACGTTACACTGTATTGTGTAGGCTATCCCACAAAACGTGATAAGAGTTGTCCTGATTACCAGCTTCTTCACCTTAAACATGAATCACGGACACAATACTAGCTCTAACTACCTTAGTTATACATGAAGCAAACTCACCTTTAGTGAAGCATGACGGTAGGGGCGGCAGATTAAACAGTTTCCTGTCGAGTTTACCGGAACAAAAGGAAACAAATATCATCGCCAGAACAAATGCCTAAAATGAAAACAGGAGACCAAACATATCATTAGAACGTAATCCAGAATCTAGAGTGAAAAAGTGAGCGAAGGTATTCATGTGATAATGAAATATCATACACATACATAGTTGATGTTTTGTAAATAACAAACCTTTGCTGGTTCCACAAACACAACACCTTCAGTTGTCCCTAGGAAGAAGGATGCCATCCACTTTAAAGTGATAGTTGATCCCCATTCTAGAGAATACAAAAACGTGAAAAATGAACCCGCTACTATGCTCAGTAGCAGAACCGAGTACGCTATAAATACAAACCACCATGGTAAATATCCCGAGGAGCGGAAGACATGACCATCGTGTTCAATGTCCAAACGCTTTTCATTACGCAGCTCGCGATTATTGAAAATATAGATTATGACTATCCCTGGTAGAACCGTTATAAGACTCGACATCAGCCCGATATACAGGTCTTTGTAAGCTATTTCCAAACTGCCAAATCTGATCAGGGGCATACTGACATCAGGGGTATCGTAAAACATGGCCGAAGTAACCATGGACAGGAAGAGGAGCGACATAGCACTCCACAGACGCTGGATGCGAGTAAACCGACTGTAATGTGGACGAAATAGAAGTGAAAACCACAAGTTGTCGTCAAACAGACGTCTGGAGCCAGCATCAGAGAGATTGTTGGTTTGGTTGTAGTTTTTGCAAGCTTTCAAAGCTACCCATAACTGTCCTGTGTCCTTCTCCACTGACAACCAACTATTACAGCTCAGAACAGTCCTACAATATAGAAACAGTATTTCTCAATCACAGGTTTTCACAGGGAACGTTCATGACGTGAAAGTACAAGTGTGGAGACGTGATACACATGGTGCAATAATAAATGGTGCATCCCGAAACGTTTTTGGGATTCATAAATTTAGGAAACATTCAACTGACATACAAATAAAGTACATCATAACGTTACATTTACATTTCAACTACATAGACACTAGATACATACATTATAACGTTACATTTACATTTCAACTACATAGACACTAAATACATACATCACAACGTTACATTTACATTTCAACTACATAGACACTAGATACATACATCACAACGTTACATTTACATTACAACTACATAGACACTAGATACATACATTATAACGTTACATTTACATTTCAACAACATGGACACTAGATACATACATTATAACGTTACATTTACATTTAAACTACATAGACACTAGATACATACATTGGACGTTACATTTACATTCCAACTACATAGACACTAGATACATACATCAGAACGTTACATTTACATTTCGACTACATAGACACTTGATACATACATTGGACGTTACATTTACATTTCGACTACATAGACACTTGATACATACATCAAAACGTTACATTTCGACTACATAGACACTAGATACATACATTGGACGTTACATTTACATTTCAACAACATAGACACTAGATACATACATCATAACGTTACATTTACATTTCAACTACATAGACACTAGATACATACATCAGAACGTTACATTTACATTTCAACAACATAGACACTAGATACATACATCAGAACGTTACATTTACATTACAACTACATAGACACTAGATACATACATCATAACGTTACATTTACATTTCAACTACATAGACACTAGATACATACATCAGAACGTTACATTTACATTACAACTACATAGACACTAGATACATACATTAAAACGTTACATTTACATTACAACTACATAGACACTAGATACATACATTGGACGTTACATTTAAATTACAACTACATATACACTTGATACATACATTATAACGTTACATTTACATTTCAACTACATAGACACTAGATACACACATTGGACGTTACATTTACATTTCAACTACATAGACACTAGATACATACATCACAACGTTACATTTACATTTCAACAACATAGACACTAGATACATACATCAGAACGTTACATTTACATTACAACTACATAGACACTAGATACATACATTAAAACGTTACATTTACATTACAACTACATAGACACTAGATACATACATTGGACGTTACATTTAAATAACAACTACATATACACTTGATACATACATTATAACGTTACATTTACATTTCAACTACATAGACACTAGATATACACATTGGACGTTACATTTACATTTCAACTACATAGACACTAGATACATACATTGGACGTTACATTTACATTTCAACTACATAGACACTTGATACATACATCACAACGTTACATTTACATTTCAACTACATAGACACTAGATACATACATCACAACGTTACATTTACATTTCAACTACACAGACACTAGATACATACATTATAACGTTACATTTACATTTCAACTACATAGACACTAGATACATACATCACAACGTTACATTTACATTACAACTACATAGACACTAGATATATACATCACAACGTTACATTTACATTTCAACTACATAGACACTAGATACATACATCACAACGTTACATTTACATTTCAACTACATAGACACTAGATACATACATCAGAACGTTACATTTACATTTCAACTACATAGACACTAGATACATACATTATAACGTTACATTTACATTTCAACTACATAGACACTAGATACATACATCAGAACGTTACATTTACATTTCAACTACATATACACTAGACACATACATCACAACGTTACATTTACATTTCAACTACATACACACTAGATACATACATTGGACGTTACATTTACATTACAACTACATAGACACTAGATACATACATCACAACGTTACATTTACATTACAACAACATAGACACTAGATACATACATTATAACGTTACATTTACATTACAACTACATACACACTAGATACATACATTGGACGTTACATTTACATTACAACTACATAGACACTAGATACATACATAAACGTTACATTTACATTACAACTACATAGACACTAGATACATACATTATGACGTTACATTTACATTACAACTACATAGACACTAGATACATACATTATGACGTTACATTTACATTACAACTACATAGACACTAGATACATACATTATAATGTTGCATTTACATTTCAACTACATAGACACTAGATACATACATCACAACGTTACATTTACATTTCAACTACATAGACACTAGATACATACATTATAACGTTGCATTTACATTTCAACTACATAGACACTAGATACATACATCACAACGTTACATTTACATTACAACTACATAGACACTAGATACATACATCACAACGTTACATTTACATTACAACAACATAGACACTAGATACATACATCACAACGTTACATTTACATTTCAACAACATAGACACTAGATACATACATCACAACGTTACATTTACATTTCAACTACATAGACACTAGATACATACATCAGAACGTTACATTTACATTACAACTACATAGACACTAGATACATACACCAGAACGTTACATTTACATTACAACTACATAGACACTTGATACATACATCACAACGTTACATTTACATTTCAACAACATAGACACTAGATACATACATTATAACGTTACATTTACATTTCAACTACATACTCACTAGATACATACATCACAACGTTACATTTACATTACAACAACATAGACACTAGATACACACATTGGACGTTACATTTACATTACAACTACATACACACTAGATACATACATTGGACGTTACATTTACATTACAACTACATAGACACTAGATACATACATTGGACGTTACATTTATATTACAACTACATACACACTAGATACATACATCACAACGTTCCATTTACATTACAACTACATAGACACTAGATACATACATTATAACGTTACATTTACATTACAGCAACATAGACACTAGATACATACATTATAACGTTGCATTTACATTTCAACTACATAGACACTAGATACATACATCACAACGTTACATTTACATTACAACTACATAGACACTAGATACATACATCACAACGTTACATTTACCTTTCAACTACATACACACTAGATACATACATTATAACGTTACATTTACATTACAACAACATAGACACAAGATACATACATCACAACGTTACATTTACATTTCAACTACATAGACACTAGATACATACATTATAACGTTACATTTACATTACAACTACATATACACTAGATACATACATCACAACGTTACTTTTACATTACAACTACATAGACACTAGATACATACATCACAACGTTACATTTACATTACAACAACATAGACACTAGATACATACATCACAACGTTACATTTACATTTCAACAACATAGACACTAGATACATACATCACAACGTTACATTTACATTTCAACTACATAGACACTAGATACATACATCACAACGTTACATTTACATTACAACTACATAGACACTAGATACATACACCAGAACGTTACATTTACATTACAACAACATAGACACTAGATACATACATTGGACGTTACATTTACATTTCAACAACATAGACACTAGATACATACATTGGACGTTACATTTACATTACAACTACATAGACACTAGATACATACATCAGAACGTTACATTTACATTTCAACTACATAGACACTAGATACATACATTATAACGTTACATTTACATTACAACAACATGGACACTAGATACATACATTATAACGTTACATTTACATTTCAACTACATAGACACTAGATACATACATCAGAACGTTACATTTACATTTCAACTACATAGACACTAGATACATACATCAGAGCGTTACATTTATATTTCAACTACATAGACACTAGATACATACATCACAACGTTACATTTATATTTCAACTACATAGACACTAGATACATACATCACAACGTTAATTTTACATTACAACTACATGGACACTAGATACATACATTATAACGTTACATTTACATTTCAACTACATAGACACTAGATACATATATCAGAACGTTACATTTACATTACAACTACATAGACACTAGATACATACATTATAACGTTACATTTACATTTCAACTACATAGACACTAGATACATACATCAGAACGTTACATTTACATTACAACAACATAGACACTAGATACATACATTATAACGTTACATTTACATTTCAACTACATAGACACTAGATACATACATCACAACGTTGCATTTACATTTCAA
Organism: Mimachlamys varia; assembly: GCA_947623455.1. Taxonomy (NCBI): domain Eukaryota; kingdom Metazoa; phylum Mollusca; class Bivalvia; order Pectinida; family Pectinidae; genus Mimachlamys; species Mimachlamys varia. The sequence goes on from OX392529.1 coordinate 7,104,336, forward strand.
CTACATACTCACTAGATACATACATCAGAACGTTACATTTACATTTCAACAACATAGGCACTAGATACATACATCAGAACGTTACATTTACATTTCAACAACATAGGTACTAGATACATACATCACAACGTTACATTTACATTCAACTACATAGACACTAGATACATACATCAGAACGTTACATTTACATTTCAACTACATAGACACTAGATACATACATCAGAACGTTACATTTACATTACAACTACATAGACACTAGATACATGCATCAGAACGTTACATTTACATTTCAACAACATAGACACTAGATACATACATCACAACGTTACATTTACATTACAACTACATAGACACTAGATACATACATCACAACGTTACATTTACATTTCAACAACATAGACACTAGATACATACATTATAACGTTACACTTACATTTCAACTACTTAGACGCCAGATACATACACCAGAACGTTACATTTACCTTTTATGATGAAACTTGGTGGAAAGAATGGTAACGTGACGGCACTCATTATAAGAAACAAAAACGGCACTGTGATTCAAGATGACTGCCAAATAAAGGCTTCTGATTGGTCAAAATTTAAAAATTGCCAAACTTAAATGGAATTTGTTATGTGTATGTAATCTGGCAAAACGAAAGCAATACCAGTATTCATGTTGTAAAAACTAAAGTAGGAGACACTGCATGGCCTCTGATTGGTCGAAATCCAAACATTGCCCAAGTTCAATGAAATTTTGCAGAACTGCTTTCATATGGGGACGGGGGCATTTGTGTATCACAACAATTTCTAATTTTTTCACTAATACTTTATCCAATTTATGTTACACACAAATGAATGCCAAAAGTGTACGACAACCACACCTTTATTAAACAGCTGCTTGCCTCCAATTGACTTGTTGGTGCACAAAGTAACATATTTCTACACTGCTTGAGACGTAAATACAGGTGTATTCTTTACTTACAGTTTATTAGTCTTGCCTTCTACAACAGTAACTTTGTTCAAGAACCAGGACGGTGACTTTCCTGTATCATCGTGCCAGATCTCAATAGTTTCAATATGCCCCAAATCCTTTTCTGACGCCAGACAGAAATGGCAGGATGTTCCCCTTCCGAAATTCTGTTCAATCAAGGAAATTAGTAAGCTTAAAGAGACAATTCAGTACAGTTAGTTTACTTTTACATGGCAAGATACAACATAAACATATACCTCTGAACTCCTAACGAACTATTCACATAGATACAAAAACCGATATTTTTCCGTTTGTTTTTATTTTGTAATTAATAATAAGCAAATCCTTTATCGTACAACCAGGACATAGCATGCGTATACCGACATGTGTTTACAGTCTTCTTTTGACATCGCGAGCAAGCATGTAAATAAAATTGGTTTTGAAACCAAAGTGCATCCTGTCAAATAATATGTATCTGCAGTGGATAAAGTAAGCATAAAACACTTATCTCATTACATTTTAAGTACACGATTAACTCCTGAATGTATAGCACTTTCATCGTGACGTCTCTATAGCTAAAATCCTTAATGAGTGTGATTGTTACGTATAATGATATAAAAGTACCTTGAATGTCATACATTTCTAAAACTTAAAAGGTTTAACGTCTTCTGTTCATCATCGTCAACCGCATTGCAAATCTAGGTCATATCCAAGTAAGTTTCACGTTCCCAAGGTGAGATCTGGGGAAGCATTCTCAATCACGATAAACACTCATACTAAAGAGCTTATTCTTAAACGAATACAGAATACATCTACCACGACAGAATACATCTACCACGACAGAATACATCTACTACGACAGAACACATCTACTACGACAGAATACATCTACTACGACAGAATACATCTACCACGACAGAATACATCTACCACGACAGAATACATCTACCATGACAGACCACATCTACCACGACAGAATACATCTACCATGTCAGAATACATCTACCACGACAGAACACATCTACCCCGACAGAACACATCAGCCACGACAGAATACATCTACCACGACAGAATACAACTACCACGACAGAATACATCTACCACGACAGAATACATCTACCCCGACAGAACACATCAGCCACGACAGAATACATCTACTACGACAGAATACATCTACCACGACAGAATACAACTACCTCGACAGAACACATCTACCACGACAGAATACATCTACCACGACAGAACACCTCTACAGTGACAGAATGCATCTACCATGGCAGAATACATCTACCATGACAGAATACAACTACCTCGACAGTATACATCTATACCGACAGAACACATCAGCCACGACAGAATACATCTACCATGGCAGAATACATCTACCACGACAGAATACATTTACCACGACAGAATACATCTACCACGACAGAATACATCTACCCCGACAGAACACATCAGCCACGACAGAATACATCTACCATGACAGAATACATCTACCACGACAGAATACAACTACCTCGACAGAATACATTTATCATGGAAGTATACATCTACCACGACAGAATACATCTACCATGACAGACTATATCTACCACGACAGTATACATTTAACATGACAGAATACATCTACCACGACAGTATACATCTACCACGACAGAATACATCTACCATGACAGAATACATCTACCACGACAGAATACATCTACCGTGACAGAATACATCTACCACGACAGAATACACCTACCATGCCAGAATACATCTACCACGACAGAATACATCTACCACGACAGAATACATCTACCATGACAGAATACATCTACCATGCCAGAATACATCTACCACGACAGAACACATCTACCACGACAGAATACATCTACCACGACAGAATACATCTACCACGACAGAATACATCTACCATGACAGAATACATCTACCATGCCAGAATACATCTACCACGACAGAATACATCTACCACGACAGAATACATCTACAGCATTGTGTATGTCCTAATAGTTACTTCAGTAGGAGAGATATGATTTGTTTTTGTTTAATTGTATATGTATACCTTTTTCGCCGCATCAGACAGTAGTCGTGTTCCAGTCGTGGCCCTGCTACCTATGATATTGATGTATACTGACGACGTAAATGTCCCTGCTGACCTTAGTCCTGTTGACAGGACCAGGTAATACTTGTACTTGGATTTTCTCTTGTTGTCTGCTAAGTGCTGATAGGTCCACTAGAAACAACACAATATCAAAGACATAATTTCACACTGATTAGTTGATTTTCATAAGTTACGAAAACCAAACATTTAAGCGAGTGTTCTTATGTAGCTTTTGAGATTTAGCCAAATAGAGAGAAATAGATAACACGACCAACTCCACAATCTCAGACACAACAAATCTTACATACACACATGTGAGGACAAGGCTGGAACAGTGACATACATGTAAGTCATGCAGTGATATAAGTACAAATTAACTCAATAAAATTAGAACATGATTTTTTTTAAAACAAACTATTAATTATAAATGTATTCTTTTCGGCAACAACAAATTCATGACAAAAATAAAGTAAATGAAAGCATTTAAATAATAAAAACTGTGTAATATTTAAATAAAAACTGTGTAATATTTAAATAAAAACTGTGTAATATTTAAATAAAAACTGTGTAATATTTAAATAAAAACTGTGTAATATTTAAATAAAAACTGTGTAATATTTAAATAAAAACTGTGTAATATTTAAATAAAAACCGTGTAATATTTAAATAAAACTGAATCGCAGACTGTATGCGAGTTATATATCGTATCGCACATTCCCGCCATATTGTTGAAAACCTAACCAATCACCAAGTGTCATTAAACCTTTCAACAAACTTAGAGCATGTCAAAGTTCACCGTATGAGCCAAACAAAACGCGTCTAGTATAGTCCATATATGGTTATTATTTTTGTCTATACAACTGTTATAATGATTAATTGACGCTTAGTAATTTGAATCACACAAATCTTTTTGTAGTAGAAATACATTGTAAGTGTTTATCATAAAAATCGACAAAGATAAAGAACATGTATTACTTATTATGCTGTCTGATCCAATACTGACCGCGCCGTCCAAACAATACCAAACAGTCATAGCTTATAATCATACTCACTAACTTGGAGTCCTTTTGATCGTAATATCTGAGGAAGGGAGACAACACAACCATGATGACCAGCACAGAAACAATTGTAGCCAACACGTACGGCGTGTCATTCAGTTTCTCGGAGAAATTCAAAAACACAGACCGGAAATCAATTGTGTCCGGAGGAATCCATTTTACACTGGCTGAAAAGGCTCCAAAGAAATACGATTCAAACGTGATTTCCGACGGACTTCCAGCAACAGCCTAAAATAAATAGCAACTTTTATGAAACCATTATCGTTGCTTGTCTGTTATTTAAAATTGACTTTCATGATAAAGTACACTGTTTACAAAATATCAATGTAAAGCTTTACGAGCCCCGATGGATTCTGTTTGGGTAATTGAGTATACAGTATATGCCACTACCATATTTATTGACACCCCGTGTGGGCCTCCATCAGCCCGGTTTCTCGTCAGCGATGACTTAAACTACTTTATAAGTTTATCATCCATGATAGGTATGGCCTCAGACTAAAATTAATTCTATAATATGTTACTACCAAAGGCAATCAAAATTTAAAATATTTGAAAACTTTGCACGGGGCCTTGTAGATATATTCAAACTGAACCCACAGTGAGCTGGAAAGTACCTCATGAGCTGCATTTAAGATTATTTAATTTGAATATCACTACCCTTCAATTATAAGGGAAAATACCAAAAATCGCAAAATATTAATGCGCAAGCCTCATCGCTCTATGTGTCCTACTGCCAAACCAAACTTGAAAACTGTGTCAAACAAAAAAATAATTGCCAGAATAGTTATTTTTTTAACAATATTATGTAAAGAAGCATCTCTGTCATAGATCGGCCAGGAAAAATTATTCAGTAACCCAACTGAAATGTCATTATGCACTACATTCGTGTACAACGACCCGGCAGTTTCCTTGTGGCCTGAAGCCGTATGATCTCCTGTGGATAGTGATAATTTGCAAGATATATTAGCCAGCACTGATCGACAAGCTTGATACACAAGCATCAACCGAGAACCAAAGACATGCATATCACAGTTGACCTATGACTGCGCTAGAGGTAAGGGGGGGGGGGATGTTGGCCGATCTTAAAATTTACAACATTCTGTTTTTTTCTGGCTATATATATACGGCATTTAACGTTAGAAAAGCCAATTCAACACTATGGGTATTTGACTTTTTTGCACGATGAGGAAAATGATAAAGAGGACGCGAAGATACACAAATTGTACACGTACTTTACCTGTGATCATATTGCTCTTTGTATTGATAAGGTTTTACAGGAAATAAACTCTTTTTTAGCTGTCTCTAAGTTGTAATGCTGTAGAGTTCCTATATCTAAGTTGTAGAGTTCTTACCTTAAGATCAGCCCTTGATTGCCATTTTCCAGCAAGGTCGTCCCAAACTTTCGGTTCAACAATACGAGTTGATACTTTTGGTACAACCTGGTGAATACTGCTGTTTTCTGAATAATGAAAAAGCACATCTTTATCTAGAAAATAGAAAGAATACAGAAGCGTCACTTTAGCCATAATCAGAACTTAACAATCATAAATTCAGGGGCAAAATATAAACAAAGAGAAGATTTACACGTAGACCCTTAGAAAGGGCCAAGTGAATAAAACTGGGTGTTATAAACACGTTTTCCAACATTTTCTAAATTACGTTTCTTTACGCATGTTGTAAACAGTTCACCACTACAATGTACCTCATTATGACTTTCGCGTAAACAAGTTCATAGTATTCCATTGGCATATTGATCGTTGGTCTGTATCAATATATCGTTTTATGATACTATCGCGTTGCTAATTTCTTCTGTTTCTTTAAGCGTATTCTACAGGCATTCGACTGTTAAATTCCCGTAGCTACATTGTATATACCGTATACTATATACATAACAGGGTTAAGTATTTGTTTTTCTATTTGATACTTTTTGTTATTACTATCCTATGGAGACACTGAGGCCAACGGAACTTAAAATATAAATCACGTGGAGAGTTTATTACCTGATTGAAGGGATCTGCGGACTCTCGCGATGCTCCCTACAAAGAAGAATGCATGATAAGTAAGAACACATGATAAACAAAAAAGAAAAGTCTGATGATGTCTAATCCATGCTTGTTCTTTCAATGTTTTATCTTTTTAAGGTTTATGTATGGGCATGGTTGCTTAAATACAAAAAATGTATTTGATGTTTTTCGTCTTTTTAAAAGAGGAATTCCCGCCAAAGCAAAAAGACGAAAAGACGAAAAACCGCCAAAACGAAAAACCAAAATGACGCCAAAAAAGGAAGAAATAAGAAAAGACGCCATTTTCTACGCTTTGGCGTTATTTTCACTTCAGTTTGGTGTTATTTCGTTATTTCGCTTTGGCGGGTTTTCGTCATTTTCGTTATTTACCTCTGACGTTATTTCGTTAATTCGCTTTGGTGGGTTTTCGCTTTCGCTTGTACAAACCTTGACATTTGGTCGTTATGATAACCGGAGTTGAAACGATCATTAGTTGGAGTACACTGTCTGTATATGTAAAGCTAAGGTCGTGCGGTCGGTACTTCGTCACTTCAGACTCTTGTCTTGTTAGCACAACCAGATCATAGTCGTATTCAGTAGGGAGACGAGTCCCGTAGTTCCCATAGATCTGGCAGGATTCTGTGGAGGATATGTCTATGAAAACAATGACTGTCCCACTCTGGACCAGTCCTTCCGGTAACGCCATCAAGTAATCAGACCCAAGGGTAAGCATTTCCATTTGCACATCATTTGTACTTGAAGCAGATGAGAAATCCTTGATTTCTACAATAGAATTCTCCAGATCTGTAACTGGCTTTCCATCCCTGTCAAACACACCCACATTGACCACTGACGTAGATATGTTATCTTGTCCGATGTAGTGACGCCACCGGTCCTCCTTATAACTCATCACCTTCAACATAGAAATGTTCATTGTAACTCATCACATTCAACATAGAAATGTTCATTTTTACTATCACCTTCAAAATAGAAATGTTCATTGTAACCCATCACCTTCAACATAGAAATGTTCCTTGTTACTCATCACCTTCAACACAGAAATGTTCATTGTAACTCATCACCTTCAACATAGAAATGTTCATTGTAACTCATCACCTTCAACACAGAAATGTTCATTGTAACCCATCACCTTCAACACAGAAATGTTCCTTGTTACTCATCACCTTCAACATAGAAATGTTCATTGTAACTCATCACCTTCAACATAGACATGTTCATTGTAACTCATCACATTCAACATAGAAATGTTCATTGTAACTCATCACCTTCAACATAGAAATGTTCATTGTAACTCATCACCTTCAACATAGAAATGTTCATTTTTACTATCACCTTCAACATAGAAATGTTCATTGTAACCCATCACCTTCAACATAGAAATGTTCATTGTAACCCATCACCTTCAACATAGAAGTGTTCATTTTTACTATCACCTTCAAAATAGAAATGTTCATTGTAACCCATCACCTTCAACACAGAAATGTTCATTGTAACTCATCACCTTCAACATAGAAATGTCCATTGTAACTCATCACCTTCAACATAGAAATGTTCATTGTAACTCATCACCTTCAACATAGAAGTGTTCATTTTTACTATCACCTTCAACATAGAAATGTTCATTGTAACCCATCACCTTCAACACAGAAATGTTCATTGTAACCCATCACCTTCAACATAGAGATGTTCATTGTAACTCATCACCTTCAACATAGAGATGTTCATTGTAACTCATCACCTTCAACACAGAAATGATCATTGTAACTCATCACCTTCAACACAGAAATGATCATTGTAACTCATCACCTTCAACACAGAAATGTTCATTGTAACTCATCACCTTCAACATAGAAATGTCCATTGTAACTCATCACCTTCAACATAGAAATGTTCATTGTAACTCATCACCTTCAACATAGAGATGATCATTGTAACTCATCACCTTCAACACAGAAATGTTCATTGTTACTCATCACCTTCAACATAGAGATGTTCATTGTAACTCATCACCTTCAACATAGAATTTTAACTATCACCTTCAACATAGAAATGTTCATTGTAACTCATCACCTTCAACATAGAAATGTTCATTTTTACTATCACCTTCAACATAGAAATGTTCATTGTAACTCATCACCTTCAACATAGAAATGTTCATTGTAACCCATCACCTTCAACACAGAAATGTTCATTGTTACTCATCACCTTCAACACAGAGATGTTCATTGTAACTCATCACCTTCATAAAGAAATGTTCATTATAACTCATTATAACTCATTATAACCCACCAAAACTTTAATGTACAAATTGTTTTAGACACGCTTTGACGATATCTGATCATTCAATTATTTTTTTAGTTGATTCAATCAGTTAAAGTTTTTGAGTTTTATTAAGCACAAAACTCAATCAGTTTACGTTTCGGATAGGGAGAAACGTTTAATTTGAAAAAACATATGAATATGCATGTTTTCCGTTTCAGTTTTCTCGAAAATTCATATTCATACTGATTCAATAGAAAATGAGTTGTATATGTACATTTTGCAGCCGTATTTCGCTGTATAACTGGACTTGATACATGTAAACCATGTCGTATCTTATATTCCCACCAAAAGATAAACCAGCACGTAGCATTCAACCGCGTGATTAGATAGTAGTTTCGGCTGTTTGAATAAATACTATTGTTGGATTGAGATGTTTGTAGGTATGATCCGATCAGCCAGAAACAGTGACAAGTTCATTACCTTTCTATCGGTGTATGGAAAGTTTGTGTTTTACTTTATTGAACTTTTTTCTCGGGAAATTTTGAACCTGCCTTTTAACGAAAATGTTATGGTGCTATCAACCACAACAAACGTTGAGACAGGCATACCAATCAGAACTAAACTGCCCTTCGATAGTAGTATATGCTTGTTTCACCAACCAGAAAATATATGGTTATGCCTGATATCTGTTACAAAGTTAAACGACATAAAATAGGTTTTACTGGAGTGAGAGGAAGACATTCTTCTACGTTTGGGTTTGAACCTTGTGATGTCAATATGCATGTGTCTACTACCTAAAATACATGTATGAGAAAACTCAACATTCTAGCCAATCATATCCGGCTAGTTAGTTCGCACATAAACAAATAGATAAAAATGCCGATGCATAAAAGCAAATATTACCTAATCTATTTAGCATTGCAATGAGTAGGAAATCTATAAAATGTTTGGTTTTAAGTCATGAAATGAATAAATTGTGGTCAAACAACTACATCTAAGGTGTCTATTTTCAGAAATTTCAGTTATAACTTATATAAACCTAGCAATTCCAGATGATATTATATGATATGCATCATCTTACACCTACCAATATATACCATGCCACACGCTTAGCGCCATTTACTCACACGTCATATTATAGATTTGAGCTGATTGATAGCAGTAATAATCACGATCAGAACAATTGCTACCTCCCTTGAACATCTGTCCATGCTGAATGGCAACCATTATTTGGTTATAAAGTCTTAATTTAGCATAGCCAAACGCAAAATTCAACTGCGATGGATACATCTATTGTTGAGAAAAGAAGTCGAACTTGTAATTATGCAACCCTTACTCTTACTGACAGTAGATATGAACAGGGAATGACCATCACACCTGCACGGAGAGATCCTCCTTGCCAGCCACAGTTTAAGTGATATACATTGATCTTACCGACACAAGGATACGTTGTTTGTATAAGATTTGCTGTAATGTCGATGTATGGTGAAATGAAATGCCGCCATATGATGCTCTGTAAAGACTTTTCAGGTTTTCTCCATCTTCAAAAAATATGCTCATTGATAGCCCTTCATTTTCAAAGGTACAGTTTGTTTTTTCAGTGTTATCATTCCGTATTGAATCTCCATTGTCTGTTTGGTCAGAGTTGGTCCTCATGAATGCCAACTTTGAAAGTTGGACAAGCACGCCTTCGAATGTAAGAATATCCTTCTGCAAACAAACAAGGCATGTTTCCCAGTTAACGTTATAGATCACACATATGATCTGATAAATCATAATTCGTAGCTTCGACTTCGAGTTGCTTTTGACGGCATGGATACAGCAGAGAAAACCACGTCCTGTAAAATTTGTTATAAACACAGTTCTGAAGATTAAATTAAACAAGCTACAGCGCTCCGAGTAATAGTATCCGCGGGATCGCCAAACTTCTAGACTGGCATCCAAACCTATGGTCGTGCATATTATTACCAGGGAACATTCGAACTTTCGGCAACATAACGATATACTACTAGTCGTATACAATTACCAGAGTAACGCTAGACGGGAGTTCGAACCTTTGGTCTCATAATGTGATATTCTCGGCCATGAAGGGTTATCTCTTTGGAGTTTCACCAAATTTCAAACCTTCGTCCCCATAACGTTATATTATTGGCGTTACTGGGTTATCAAGTTGAAACTATAAACCGACATTCTAACTTTTGGCCTCCTAATGTTATACTATTTGTCTTACAGAGTCCCATTGTGGAACTAGACAGTCATTCGGACCTCTGGTCGTCTATTGTTATAATAACGATCAAATCGAGTTACCAGGGGTGATGATCATTCGGACCTCTGTTTGCCTATTGTTATAATAACGATCAAATCGAGTTACCAGGGTGATGATCATTCGGACCTCTGTTTGCCTATTGTTATAATAACGATCAAATCGAGTTACCAGGATGATGATCATTCGGACCTCTGTTTGCCTATTGTTTTAATAACGATCAAATCGAGTTACCAGGGTGATGATCATTCGGACCTCTGTTTGCCTATTGTTATAATAACGATCAAATCGAGTTACCAGGGTGATGATCATTCGGACCTCTGTTTGCCTATTGTTATAATAACGATCAAATCGAGTTACCAGGATGATGATCATTCGGACCTCTGTTTGCCTATTGTTATAATAACGATCAAATCGAGTTACCAGGATGATGATCATTCGGACCTCTGTTTGCCTATTGTTATAATAACGATCAAATCGAGTTACCAGGGGTGATGATCATTCGGACCTCTGTTTGCCTATTGTTATAATAACGATCAAATCGAGTTACCAGGATGATGATCATTCGGACCTCTGTTTGCCTATTGTTTTAATAACGATCAAATCGAGTTACCAGGGTGATGATCATTCGGACCTCTGTTTGCCTATTGTTATAATAACGATCAAATCGAGTTACCAGGATGATGATCATTCGGACCTCTGTTTGCCTATTGTTATAATAACGATCAAATCGAGTTACCAGGGTGATGATCATTCGGACCTCTGGTCTTATATTGCTATACTAACGATCAACGATGATTGAATCCATTTTTACAATTTGTGACTCTACAGTAATAATGCTAATTAATGAGAAAAATCACAGCTGTATCAATTTTACATCGCTTTGTTATGTCAATACACTAGCCGTTATCAGTTGTACCAAAGGGTACATAGCCTACCTTGGTTATAAACGATGTGCACCCGTCACTGATGTCTGAATACCCGCCAAGTATACTGAAGATGTAATGGAAATCTGAAATGAAATCCGAACGTTAATGAGATATAGTCCCCTATTCCCGTATGAAGTTATGAATGGAACTACTTTTTTGACAATCCATCACGATCGACTATAACATGTACAATGGTTATACTGACTACAGAACACGAATTGTGCAATATTAAGATATATTTTTATCGACAATGTTTCTGTCCACCACATTTGAGATTTATATTGGAATCAGTTTTATTTGTGACACTTCTGAACATTTACAGTAAAATGAATTACCATACATGTTTGTTGTATGTATCATAGTCACGATGGACGTAAATGCTAGCCTATCTTAATAATGCTTTATCGTGTGTAAACGTACATGTATCTATATCATGTTATAGCAGATAATCGGTGTGGCTACCGTGATGCAGAGGTGTTAGAAACATACTGTAAACAGGCAATGTTATGCCGCAGATTTTTTCGATTTGTTTTATCCTGTCCTATTAGGGTAAAGGTATTGTGACGAGGATTATAAACTTATCATATAAAATATATAAACAATAGTCATATGTTCGTTACGTGTGATGGGGAAATTAACATTGTACAAACATTTCTGCGAGCCAAAAGTTTTCTGGCAATGCAAGGCAGAAAATATATCCTGTTGCTGTCTACTGTCACACACAAATTGTCCGACTGTAGCCGACTGGCAAGGTGTATGATATTGTTCTCAAATCTAAGGTAAATATAGGCAGTAGAGATACCCACTTACTATATATGATCTCACACAACCTGTCCGACTCTAGCTGGCCGGCAGTCTCTGTGATATTGCTCTCAACTCTAACAATTAGTTCCTGGAATGAAATGAAATGCATGTACAGCAGTAATATCTAATGATGTGGTATCATTCATAGTAACAGAGTAATATAGAGTGTCCAGTATTGATGGAATACTATACAAGCATTATTTGAAAAATAAAATATTATTTTCTAGACAATGAATTGTAAGGTATACCAAAACCTGTCCAGCTAAGGTCTGGTTTAGAAAAATCATTATTGTTCACTATTAAAGTATTTCATAGTTCAAACGCGAAATGATATAATACTTTATAGATATTTTGAAGTAAAACCACCTACCAAATGTAAACACATCTGTCGTGGATATGATGTTACCAGTTCCCTCAGTTCACTGGACAGATTGATGAGGTCAGTGTGACTACTGTCCGCCGTGATACTGCCAAACATGGTCTCGAACTGGTTTTCTGTTATTATAATAATAATACTATACACCATTTATATAGCCCTCTATATCATTTGTAAAATTACTCTAAAGCGCTTCAGAACATGTGGATAATAATTTGATACGTACAAGAAGTTATTCTAAACTACGACCAACATGGACAGCTTACTACTAAGCTATACGATAAACGTGATGATTTCAATTTTCCGATCGTTAACTTTCCATTTCTTGATAGTAACATTCCTGCTTCTCCAACCTATGGTGTTTACATGTCGCATTTGATTCGGTATTCCAGGGCGTGCTCTAAATATCAGGATTTTCGTGATCGATGTCGACTGCTGACAAACAAACTAACAACACAAGGATTCGAGAGATGCAGGTTGATCAGTACTATGGGCAAGTTTTATGGTCGCCATCTTTGTCTCATTGAGAAATATTCTGTATCTTTAAGTGATATGAAGATGGACGTTTTTGAGTATGCTCATTAGTGTGTTTACTTGTTGTGATTGACAATGATACTCGGTTCTCATTTTGAGAACTTGATGTTTGCTTGGATGTGACAAAGATTTACATGGCGGGTGTCGTCGATGAAGCAGAAGACGCTTACTCTTCCGGAACACCTCGTCTTATTCTCTTGTATTTTTGCAGGAGTCTCCATGTAAATCTTTCCTTTGTTCAATTTTGCCCCTTGTTTATTCGATTTTGAGTTTGGATTATGATTATGTTGACGCTTCGGTATTCTCTTATTTTATTACAATCTAAGCTAATATGTGATGATATATAAATCCATATAAATACAAACTAGATAAATAAATGTCAGAATATACATGTCGTCTTAGTTGATACCCTCAAATGCAGACGTGAAAAGGTACTTCTTCAAATTTTTCTTGAATTTGGCCAGAGTATTTGTTTTTCGGATAGCGGATGGTAATCTATTCCACAACGTGGCCGAAACTCTCCCAAAACACCGGTTTCCATAGGTCACAGTAAAAGATTTCGGGACACACAACAAAGATTCTGTCTCCGACCTCATTGATTGTGACGGCTGATACAGGGTAACTACATGTAGCTCCCTTATGCACTGGGGAGCTGTTCCATCCAGTGCTTTGCATGTGTATACAATGTACCAAGATTTTGTACTGTGACCTGTATTGTACAGGTAACCAATGTAATGAATACAGAACAGGAGTGATGTGCTCTCTCTTTCGTTAATATACATGTATTGATACAATTATCATCATGTCCAGGTAAACAAAGATTATAAGTTCACATGATTATCTAGATCGTTCCAAAAACAGCTGTATATATGGAGATATATTGTTTCTCTTGTTTCTCTGTGTATAAGTTACGACTGTCCATGGTAAGAACAAGGTGAAGAACTTTTGTTCTCTCATTTCAAAGTTTGCAGTACTGGTCTGTCTGATGTGTCAATACATCTATGATCGTTGTGGTTGTATTACACACCTTCCTATGCAATACAGTCACAGCGTGACGTCATAATGGTATAACAATGATATAACGTCACGAGTTCGGTAAAATCTGATGCCGAAAAGAGAAAAAATGCGACTTGATTAAATTGAAACTTTTCACGACATTTTAGCCATGAACATTAGGAAGCCGATATCAGTTTTTCTTTGAAAACTTTGTTTGCAAATATGCTCTTTTCTGTGCAAACGTTGTTTGCAAATATAGGGTATGCTTAATATCGCTGATTGATTAGTTTTCGTCAAAAAAGCTCAAAAGAAAAAAATAATATTTTCAAAACGTATTTCATAGTTTTTGTGCTTATTCGGGTAGTTTAAATGAGATCAATAGACAAACCCAACTCCCTGAGGTTTGTCACATTTGACAAACGCTTGACAAAGCCTCGGTTTTTACCAAATTTGAAAAAAACGGTTGGATATTCTCGTTCTGACACCCCTGATCATGAAACAGTCTTATAATCTTTCATGCAATTACAGTGGACGTTAAGTCAAGATGTACTGGCGTGACGTCACAAACCTCCACGCCGCCAAAGGCGATGCGATTAATTTAAAACATATACGAACTATGCATGGTTAGAATTTTGAGATCAAATTGTCTGCGCAAACATTGTTTGCAATTATGGGATATTCTTGTGATATGCTTTGTATCCCCGACAGATTGGTTTTCGTCAAAACTGCCCAGGGGGAATGGTGTACATTTTCAAAATAGTTTCCGATCGTAACGTATTTGTGTTTTATTCCTTGTAGTTTATCCCGGTAGTTGAAATGAGAAGATGCTCTTACGTAACCAAATGAGTAAGATAGGGAAATTCAACCATCGTTATTTTTATATCTTTGTAAAACACTCGGTAAAGCTGCGGTTTTGCCAAATGTCACTCTTTCCTGTTTGACGCTTTCACACAGGAACAGGAAATATATAAGACGCTGTCAAAGTAGTTAGATTGAAATAGTGCTGTCTTGTTAAACTGTAACTACAAAATGTAGATTGTCTGTATCGAGTTTCTCTGGAGCGAACAACAATTCAAGTAGATTGTCTGTATCGAGTTTCTCTGGAGCGAACAACAATTCAAGTAGATTGTCTGTATCGAGTTTCTCTGGAGCGAACAACAATTCAAGTAGATTGTCTGTATCGAGTTTCTCTGGAGCGCACAACAATTCAAGTAGATTGTCTGTATCGAGTTTCTCTGGAGCGAACA
Source organism: Mimachlamys varia (assembly GCA_947623455.1). Taxonomy (NCBI): domain Eukaryota; kingdom Metazoa; phylum Mollusca; class Bivalvia; order Pectinida; family Pectinidae; genus Mimachlamys; species Mimachlamys varia. Next base: position 7,119,906 of record OX392529.1, read on the forward strand.
ACAATTCAAGTAGATTGTCTGTATCGAGTTTCTCTGGACGCACAACAATTCAAGTAGATTGTCTGTATCGAGTTTCTCTGGAGCGCACAACAATTCAAGTAGATTGTCTGTATCGAGTTTCTCTGGAGCGAACAACAATTCAAGTAGATTGTCTGTATCGAGTTTCTCTGGACGCACAACAATTCAAGTAGATTGTCTGTATCGAGTTTCTCTGGAGCGAACAACAATTCAAGTAGATTGTCTGTATCGAGTTTCTCTGGAGCGAACAACAATTCAAGTAGATTGTCTGTATCGAGTTTCTCTGGAGCGAACAACAATTCAAGTAGATTGTCTGTATCGAGTTTCTCTGGACGCACAACAATTCAAGTAGATTGTCTGTATCGAGTTTCTCTGGAGCGCACAACAATTCAAGTAGATTGTCTGTATCGAGTTTCTCTGGAGCGAACAACAATTCAAGTAGATTGTCTGTATCGAGTTTCTCTGGACGCACAACAATTCAAGTAGATTGTCTGTATCGAGTTTCTCTGGAGCGAACAACAATTCAAGTAGATTGTCTGTATCGAGTTTCTCTGGAGCGAACAACAATTCAAGTAGATTGTCTGTATCGAGTTTCTCTGGAGCGAACAACAATTCAAGTAGATTGTCTGTATCGAGTTTCTCTGGAGCGAACAACAATTCAAGTAGATTGTCTGTATCGAGTTTCTCTGGAGCGAACAACAATTCAAGTAGATTGTCTGTATCGAGTTTCTCTGGAGCGAACAACAATTCAAGTAGATTGTCTGTATCGAGTTTCTCTGGAGCGAACAACAATTCAAGTAGATTGTCTGTATCGAGTTTCTCTGGAGCGAACAACAATTCAAGTAGATTGTCTGTATCGAGTTTCTCTGGAGCGAACAACAATTCAAGTAGATTGTCTGTATGGAGTTTCTCTGGAGCGAACAACAATTCAAGTAGATTGTCTGTATCGAGTTTCTCTGGAGCGAACAACAATTCAAGTAGATTGTCTGTATCGAGTTTCTCTGGACGCACAACACGTCAATGAGCTGTATTGCAAGCTGTACTTTATACATTGTTATAACTCTTCCTACATTATAAACTAAAAAGAAACTTTTAGACAGCCTTCGTTTAAAAAAAACCGGATATTTTCAAAATGGTAGCCAGTCAAAACGTACATTTGTATTTTAATCATTTTAAGCTTATTCAGGTAGTAGAAATGAGAGAAAAATACTCTTTCATGACCAAAGATGTAAGATAGGGAAATTCCACATTCGGGATTTTCAAAAATGGCAAAACCCTTGACCGTCTCAGCCATTTACATTACAAAAATTATACATACACTGTACATGTATCTGTTTGACAATCACAACCTCCTAAGTTTGACGTCTACACATTTATGTGAAAATATTTTTCTCTAACCTCTTAGTGATTCTTCGTCAAAACAATGGACTAAACAATGTATCGTTTACCTAGGTTGATGACATAAAGTAAACATGGTGAGATCCCTACCTATTTGAGCGTGAAGTGTTTGTGTCGTTTGCAACACCGCTTGGGCTGGCACAGGGGGAGCGGTTTCGACATTTACGATGATCGGGTTAGTTTTGACAACTGACAAAATCGAAGTAAACTGATCATAAATTGTAACTTCTTCAGAAACAGTAGAGGTCGCCACTGGCTGATGAGCAGCGCTAACAGTAACATAATGGGTAGTAGAAGATGGCATGGGTGGAGGGTCGGTGGTAGAGATCCATGTTTGTGTGGGAGAAATCGGTGCAGCACACGGGTCACTGTATGGTCCAGTCACTCTGCTGATAACGTTCACCGCTGTATTGAATATGGCTGTGAAACATAAAAATAAAGTTTTTTTTTTCAACTGTGAAATAAATGTGCGACCGTCAATCCTATGCGAGGGTGTTGAGAGGATAAATAGAGAGTTGATGGCATTGTGTTCCAATTCAACTCCAATGAGCGATATTCAGTTTTTAAAATTGAATTGCATGAAAAAAAGGCTCACTTCAACTTTGCTGTAATAAACTAGCTAAGATTCATTTGTAATTCCACCTCGGGCCCTGTACAGCGAGAATTTCCAAATGAACAAGACAGATGTCTGGTGTGGTTATATTGTTGCTAGTATACTGTGTCTGTCGCCAGACCTAGGTGTGTGAACTTACTGTCAACTTGTAAGATACCCAGCGATAAATACTGCTGATTCTTAACATATCTGCCGTAAAGTCATTTTCACACATATTTATAACTCTCGTTATCCAGGTTATCACGGAGGATCTTACTGTTCGAGAAAACCGGAGTACCCGTAAACCCCCCACGGTGCCGGAAATGAAACCCAAACATTTGCACGTATGATCGGTGACTCGAACCCCAGCCACCCCAGTGGATGTGCTATACACGTCATCACCTAATCACCTTTACAGTATAGTTTTAAATGATCAATACTTTTTTCTCCTGACATTTTAGTGATAAATTTGTTTTTAAAAAATACTGCTGAATCAAAAAGTGAGCGTTTGGAAACTCTAAATTTTTAATTCAACCATTTTTTTTTATTTTCATTCAAGCGCAGTGTGATTTACTTTCGTCATATCGTATCTTTCTCCATATAGTGTACACTACAATGGCACGGTGTTTTTATTTCACATATTCGATGTTGTCGTGTAACGACTGAAGCTGTAGATGTTTCCTTTAGGACCTATCATAGAAATCCATGCTTTTTGAACTACTTTTGTACAGCTATATATACCACATGCCAAATAATGAACAGCTCGGTAGACAACATCTCATAAAAATAGACTAGTCATTAACAGTTCTGTCATTGCACAAATCCAATCACTTACGATAAACAGTTTTTTGAATTGTCAAACTTTACCTTTTGCGTACTTCTCTGTACCTTTCTGGTAAGATGCTCCAATGTAATGAAAGAACATAGAACATTCATACTCAGCTGGATAATACCTAAACCCAACACAGTTCGGGCTATAACAGTCGGAGATACAGTCCGTGTAGGAGGATTTCCCGGAAACCGCTATTGAAGCAGTCACATCTTTAAGTGTAAATACACTTGTGTAGCAAGGAATGATATCTAAAACAGTAAATAAGGTTACTCCGTTAAAATTGTACATTTAAAAGATTGAAATATAAAGCGATTTATATGATGTCAAACCAGGCGTTAGTACTGTCAACTACATTATAATAATGATATATTTTATCAAAGGTTAGCACCACCTACATTGTAAGTACAGCCCAATATGTGTTCTGTATTAACATATATCATAACAGAACAAAACAATAAAATCTATGATAGGGAGTGTACATCAAAACAGAAATCGAATCAAATCCTTGTCAAGATTTCTATTGTAAAATAAATTATCACAGGTGAGAATTTTAATCAATTCACACATGTTTGAATGTTTTGCCCGATGTTGCTTCATTTGTTTTTACATTGTATCAATATAACAAGGATATTAGAAAAAGAAATGGAACTTATCCTCGACATCGAAAAAATTCACAAATGTACAACATTTTGTTTAATCTCCCAATTATGTTATCCATGTGTCTGTCAAACTCAAACATTAAACATAAAAAAAAAAGAAAAAGAATAATAATGGAAACCGAAATTATCAGGGATGTTACGGGGGGAGATGACCAGAACAACGTGTTGACCATTATCAGGGGTGCTACGGGGGGAGATGACCAGAACAACGTATTGACCATTATCAGGGGTGTTACGGGGGGAGATGACCAGAACAACGTATTGACCATTATCAGGGGTGTTACGGGGGGAGATGACCAGAACAACGTATTGACCATTATCAGGGGTGCTACGGGGGGAGATGACCAGAACAACGTATTGACCATTATCAGGGGTGTTACGGGGGGAGATGACCAGAACAACGTATTGACCATTATCAGGGGTGCTACGGGGGGAGATGACCAGAACAACATATTGACCATTATCAGGGGTGTTACGGGGGGAGATGACCAGAACAACGTATTGACCATTATCAGGGGTGCTACGGGGGGAGATGACCAGAACAACATATTGACCATTATCAGGGGTGTTACGGGGGGAGATGACCAGAACAACGTATTGACCATTATCAGGGATGCTACGGGGGGAGATGACCAGAACAACGTATTGACCATTAACAGGGGTGTTACGGGGGGAGATGACCAGAACAACATATTGACCATTATCAGGGGTGCTACGGGGGGAGATGACCAGAACAACGTATTGACCATTAACAGGGGTGTTACGGGGGGAGATGACCAGAACAACGTATTGACCATTATCAGGGGTGCTACGGGGGGAGATGACCAGAACAACATATTGACCATTAACAGGGGTGTTACGGGGGGAGATGACCAGAACAACATATTGACCATTATCAGGGGTGCTACGGGGGGAGATGACCAGAACAACGTATTGACCATTATCAGGGGTGCTACGGGGGGAGATGACCAGAACAACGTATTGACCATTATCAGGGGTGTTACGGGGGGAGATGACCAGAACAACGTATTGACCATTATCAGGGGTGCTACGGGGGGAGATGACCAGAACAACGTATTGACCATTATCAGGGGTGCTACGGGGGGAGATGACCAGAACAACGTATTGACCATTATCAGGGGTGCTACGGGGGGAGATGACCAGAACAACGTATTGACCATTATCAGGGGTGCTACGGGGGGAGATGACCAGAACAACGTATTGACCATTATCAGGGGTGCTACGGGGGGAGATGACTAGAACAACGTATTGACCATTATCAGGGGTGCTACGGGGGGAGATGACCAGAACAACGTATTGACCATTATCAGGGGTGCTACGGGGGGAGATGACCAGAACAACGTATTGACCATTATCAGGGGTGCTACGGGGGGAGATGACCAGAACAACGTATTGACCATTATCAGGGGTGCTACGGGGGGAGATGACCAGAACAACGTATTGACCATTATCAGGGGTGCTACGGGGGGAGATGACCAGAACAACGTATTGACCATTATCAGGGGTGCTACGGGGGGAGATGACCAGAACAACGTATTGACCATTATCAGGGGTGCTACGGGGGGAGATGACCAGAACAACGTATTGACCATTATCAGGGGTGCTACGGGGGGAGATGACCAGAACAACGTATTGACCGTTATCAGGGGTGCTACGGGGGGAGATGACCAGAACAACGTATTGACCGTTATCAGGGGTGCTACGGGGGGAGATGACCAGAACAACGTATTGACCGTTATCAGGGGTGCTACGGGGGGAGATGACCAGAACAACGTATTGACCATTAACAGGGGTGCTACGGGGGGAGATGACCAGAACAACGTATTGACCATTATCAGGGGTGCTACGGGGGGAGATGACCAGAACAACGTATTGACCGTTATCAGGGGTGCTACGGGGGGAGATGACCAGAAAAACGTATTGACCGTTATCAGGGGTGCTACGGGGGGAGATGACCAGAACAACGTATTGACCATTATCAGGGGTGCTACGGGGGGAGATGACCAGAACAACGTATTGACCGTTATCAGGGGTGCTACGGGGGGAGATGACCAGAACAACGTATTGACCGTTATCAGGGGTGCTACGGGGGGAGATGACCAGAACAACGTATTGACTATTATCAGGGGTGCTACGGGGGGAGATGACCAGAACAACGTATTGACCATTATCAGGGGTGCTACGGGGGGAGATGACCAGAACAACGTATTGACCATTATCAGGGGTGCTACGGGGGGAGATGACCAGAACAACGTATTGACCATTATCAGGGGTGCTACGGGGGGAGATGACCAGAACAACGTATTGACCATTATCAGGGGTGCTACGGGGGGAGATGACCAGAACAACCTATTGACCATTATCAGGGGTGCTACGGGGGGAGATGACCAGAACAACGTATTGACCATTATCAGGGATGTTACGGGAAAGTGACCAGAACAACGTATTGACCGTTATCAGGGATGTTACGGGAAAGTGACCAGAACAACGTATTGACCATTATCAGGGGTGCTACGGGGGGAGATGACCAGAACAACGTATTGACCATTATCAGGGATGTTACGGGAAAGTGACCAGAACAACGTATTGACCATTATCAGGGGTGCTACGGGGGGAGATGACCAGAACAACGTATTGACCATTATCAGGGATGTTACGGGAAAATGACCAGAACAACGTATTGACCGTTATCAGGGATGCTACGGGGGGAGATGACCAGAACAACGTATTGACCATTATCAGGGATGTTACGGGAAAGTGACCAGAACAACGTATTGACCATTATCAGGGGTGCTACGGGGGGAGATGACCAGAACAACGTATTGACCATTATCAGGGATGTTACGGGGAAAAGTGACCAGAACAACGTATTGACCGTTATCCGGGATGTTAACAGGGAAAAGTGACCAGAACAACATATTGACCATTATCAGGGATGTTACGGGGGACAAGTGACCAGAACAACGTATTGACCATTATCAGGAATGTTACGGGGGGGGGGGGGGGGGTGACCAGAACAACGTATTGACCATTTTCATTGATGTTGCGGGGGAAAAGTGACCAGAACAACATATTGTCCATTATCAGGGATGTTATTGGGGAAAGTGACCAGAACAACGTATTGACCATTATCAGGGATGTTACGGGAAAGTGACCAGAACAACGTATTGACCGTTATCCGGGATGTTAACAGGCAAAAGTGACCAGAACAACATATTGACCATTATCAGGGATGTTACGGGGGACAAGTGACCAGAACAACGTATTGACCATTATCAGGGATGTTACAGGGGGAAATGACCAGAACAACGTATTGACCATTTTCATTGATGTTACCGGGGAAAAGTGACCAGACCAACGTATTGACCAATTTAAGGGATGTTACCAGGGAAAAGTGACCAGAACAACGTATTGACCATTATCAGGGATGTTACCGGGGAAAAGTGACCAGAACAACGTATTGACCATTATCAGCGATGTTACGGGGGAAAATGACCAGAACAACGTATTGACCATTATCAGGGGTGCTACGGGGGGAGATGACCAGAACAACGTATTGACCATTATCAGGGATGTTACGGGAAAGTGACCAGAACAACGTATTGACCGTTATCAGGGGTGCTACGGGGGGAGATGACCAGAACAACGTATTGACCATTATGAGGGATGTTACGGGAAAGTGACCAGAACAACGTATTGACCATTATCAGGGGTGCTACGGGGGGAGATGACCAGAACAACGTATTGACCATTATCAGGGGTGCTACGGGGGAGATGACCAGGACAACGTATTGACCATTATCAGGGATGTTACGGGAAAGTGACCAGAACAACGTATTGACCATTATCAGGGGTGCTACGGGGGGAGATGACCAGAACAACGTATTGACCATTATCAGGGATGTTACGGGAAAGTGACCAGAACAACGTATTGACCGTTATCAGGGGTGCTACGGGGGGAGATGACCAGAACAACGTATTGACCATTATCAGGGATGTTACGGGAAAGTGACCAGAACAACGTATTGACCATTATCAGGGGTGCTACGGGGGGAGATGACCAGAACAACGTATTGACCATTATCAGGGATGTTATTGGGGAAAGTGACCAGAACAACGTATTGACCATTATCAGGGATGTTACGGGAAAGTGACCAGAACAACGTATTGACCGTTATCCGGGATGTTAACAGGCAAAAGTGACCAGAACAACATATTGACCATTATCAGGGATGTTACGGGGGACAAGTGACCAGAACAACGTATTGACCATTATCAGGGATGTTACAGGGGGAAATGACCAGAACAACGTATTGACCATTTTCATTGATGTTACCGGGGAAAAGTGACCAGAACAACGTATTGACCAATTTAAGGGATGTTACCAGGGAAAAGTGACCAGAACAACGTATTGACCATTATCAGGGATGTTACCGGGGAAAAGTGACCAGAACAACGTATTGACCATTATCAGCGATGTTACGGGGGAAAATGACCAGAACAACGTATTGACCATTATCAGGGGTGCTACGGGGGGAGATGACCAGAACAACGTATTGACCATTATCAGGGGTGCTACGGGAAAGTGACCAGAACAACGTATTGACCGTTATCAGGGGTGCTACGGGGGGAGATGACCAGAACAACGTATTGACCATTATCAGGGATGTTACGGGAAAGTGACCAGAACAACGTATTGACCATTATCAGGGGTGCTACGGGGGGGGGATGACCAGAACAACGTATTGACCATTATCAGGGGTGCTACGGGGGGAGATGACCAGGACAACGTATTGACCATTATCAGGGATGTTACGGGAAAGTGACCAGAACAACGTATTGACCATTATCAGGGGTGCTACGGGGGGAGATGACCAGAACAACGTATTGACCATTATCAGGGATGTTACGGGAAAGTGACCAGAACAACGTATTGACCGTTATCAGGGGTGCTACGGGGGGAGATGACCAGAACAACGTATTGACCATTATCAGGGATGTTACGGGAAAGTGACCAGAACAACGTATTGACCATTATCAGGGGTGCTACGGGGGGAGATGACCAGAACAACGTATTGACCATTATCAGGGATGTTACGGGGAAAAGTGACCAGAACAACGTATTGACCGTTATCCGGGATGTTAACAGAGAAAAGTGACCAGAACAACATATTGACCATTATCAGGGATGTTACGGGGGACAAGTGACCAGAACAACGTATTGACCATTATCAGGAATGTTACGGGGGGGGGGGGGGTGACCAGAACAACGTATTGACCATTTTCATTGATGTTGCGGGGGAAAAGTGACCAGAACAACATATTGTCCATTATCAGGGATGTTATTGGGGAAAGTGACCAGAACAACGTATTGACCATTATCAGGGATGTCACGGGAAAGTGACCAGAACAACATATTGACCGTTATCCGGGATGTTAACAGGGAAAAGTGACCAGAACAACATATTGACCATTATCAGGGATGTTACGGGGGACAAGTGACCAGAACAACGTATTGACCATTATCAGATATGTTACGGGGGGGGGGGGGGTGACCAGAACAACGTATTGACCATTTTCATTGATGTTGCGGGGGAAAAGTGACCAGAACAACATATTGTCCATTATCAGGGATGTTATCGGGGAAAGTGATGACCAGAACAACGTATTGACCATTATCAGGGATGTTACAGGGGGAGATGACCAGAACAACGTATTGACCATTTTCATTGATGTTACCGGGGAAAAGTGACCAGAACAACGTATTGACCAATTTAAGGGATGTTACCAGGGAAAAGTGACCAGAACAACGTATTGACCATTATCAGGGATGTTACCGGGGAAAAGTGACCAGAACAACGTATTGACCATTATCAGCGATGTTACGGGGGAAAATGACCAGAACAACGTATTGACCATTATCAAAGATGTTACGGGGGAAAAGTGACCAAAACAACGTGTTGATCATTATCAGGGATGTTACGGGGAAAAGTGACCAGAACAACGTATTGACCATTATCAAGGATGTTACAGGGGGAGATGACCAGAACAACATATTGACCATTATCAGGGATGTTACTAGGGAAAGATGACTAAAACAACGTATTGGCCAATATCAGGGATGTTACGGGGGAAAAGTGACCAGAACAACGTATTGATCATTATCCGGGGTGTTACGGGGAAAAGTGACCAGAACAACGTATTGACCATTATCAAGGATGTTACAGGGGGAGATGACCAGAACAACATATTGACCATTATCAGGGATGTTCCTAGGGAAAGATGACTAAAACAACGTATTGGCCAATATCAGGGATGTTACGGGGGAAAAGTGACCAGAACAACGTATTGACCATTATCAGGGGTGCTACGTGGGGAGATGACCAGAACAACGTATTGACCATTATCAGGGATGTTACGGGAAAGTGACCAGAACAACGTATTGACCATTATCAGGGGTGCTACGGGGGGAGATGACCAGAACAACGTATTGACCATTATCAGGGATGTTACGGGAAAGTGACCAGAACAACGTATTGACCGTTATCAGGGGTGCTACGGGGGGAGATGACCAGAACAACGTATTGACCATTATCAGGGATGTTACGGGAAAGTGACCAGAACAACGTATTGACCATTATCAGGGGTGCTACGGGGGGAGATGACCAGAACAACGTATTGACCATTATCAGGGATGTTACGGGGAAAAGTGACCAGAACAACGTATTGACCGTTATCCGGGATGTTAACAGGGAAAAGTGACCAGAACAACATATTGACCATTATCAGGGATGTTACGGGGGACAAGTGACCAGAACAACGTATTGACCATTATCAGGAATGTTACGGGGGGGGGGGGGGGTGACCAGAACAACGTATTGACCATTTTCATTGATGTTGCGGGGGAAAAGTGACCAGAACAACATATTGTCCATTATCAGGGATGTTATTGGGGAAAGTGACCAGAACAACGTATTGACCATTATCAGGGATGTTACGGGAAAGTGACCAGAACAACGTATTGACCGTTATCCGGGATGTTAACAGGGAAAAGTGACCAGAACAACATATTGACCATTATCAGGGATGTTACGGGGGACAAGTGACCAGAACAACGTATTGACCATTATCAGATATGTTACGGGGGGGGGGGGGGGTGACCAGAACAACGTATTGACCATTTTCATTGATGTTGCGGGGGAAAAGTGACCAGAACAACATATTGTCCATTATCAGGGATGTTATCGGGGAAAGTGATGACCAGAACAACGTATTGACCATTATCAGGGATGTTACAGGGGGAGATGACCAGAACAACGTATTGACCATTTTCATTGATGTTACCGGGGAAAAGTGACCAGAACAACGTATTGACCAATTTAAGGGATGTTACCAGGGAAAAGTGACCAGAACAACGTATTGACCATTATCAGGGATGTTACCGGGGAAAAGTGACCAGAACAACGTATTGACCATTATCAGCGATGTTACGGGGGAAAATGACCAGAACAACGTATTGACCATTATCAAAGATGTTACGGGGGAAAAGTGACCAAAACAACGTGTTGATCATTATCAGGGATGTTACGGGGAAAAGTGACCAGAACAACGTATTGACCATTATCAAGGATGTTACAGGGGGAGATGACCAGAACAACATATTGACCATTATCAGGGATGTTACTAGGGAAAGATGACTAAAACAACGTATTGGCCAATATCAGGGATGTTACGGGGGAAAAGTGACCAGAACAACGTATTGACCATTATCAGGGATGTTACGGGGGGGGGGGGTGACCAGAACAACGTATTGGCCATTATCCGGGATGTTACATCGGGAAGATGACCAGAACAACGTATTGACCATTATCAGTGATGTTACGTAGAAAAGTGACCAGAACAACGTATTGACCATTATCAGAATTGTTACGTGAAAAAGTGACCAGAACAACATATTGATCATTAACCGCGGTGTTACGGGGAAAAGTGACCAGAACAACGTATTGACCATTATCCGGGATGTTACATCGGGAAGATGACCAGAACAACGTATTGACCATTATCAGTGATGTTACGTAGAAAAGTGACCAGAACAACGTATTGACCATTATCAGAATTGTTACGTGAAAAAGTGACCAGAACAACATATTGACCATTATCAGGGATGTTACAAGGAAAAGTGACCAGAACAACGTATTGACCATAATCAGGGATGCTACGGGGGGAGATGACCAGAACAACGTATTGACCATTATCAGGGGTGCTACGGGGGGAGATGACTAGAACAACGTATTGACCATTATCAGGGGTGCTACGGGGGGAGATGACCAGAACAACGTATTGACCATTATCAGGGGTGCTACGGGGGGAGATGACCAGAACAACGTATTGACCATTATCAGGGGTGCTACGGGGGGAGATGACCAGAACAACGTATTGACCATTATCAGGGGTGCTACGGGGGGAGATGACCAGAACAACGTATTGACCATTATCAGGGGTGCTACGGGGGGAGATGACCAGAACAACGTATTGACCATTATCAGGGGTGCTACGGGGGGAGATGACCAGAACAACGTATTGACCATTATCAGGGGTGCTACGGGGGGAGATGACCAGAACAACGTATTGACCATTATCAGGGGTGCTACGGGGGGAGATGACCAGAACAACGTATTGACCGTTATCAGGGGTGCTACGGGGGGAGATGACCAGAACAACGTATTGACCGTTATCAGGGGTGCTACGGGGGGAGATGACCAGAACAACGTATTGACCGTTATCAGGGGTGCTACGGGGGGAGATGACCAGAACAACGTATTGACCATTAACAGGGGTGCTACGGGGGGAGATGACCAGAACAACGTATTGACCATTATCAGGGGTGCTACGGGGGGAGATGACCAGAACAACGTATTGACCGTTATCAGGGGTGCTACGGGGGGAGATGACCAGAAAAACGTATTGACCGTTATCAGGGGTGCTACGGGGGGAGATGACCAGAACAACGTATTGACCATTATCAGGGGTGCTACGGGGGGAGATGACCAGAACAACGTATTGACCGTTATCAGGGGTGCTACGGGGGGAGATGACCAGAACAACGTATTGACCGTTATCAGGGGTGCTACGGGGGGAGATGACCAGAACAACGTATTGACTATTATCAGGGGTGCTACGGGGGGAGATGACCAGAACAACGTATTGACCATTATCAGGGGTGCTACGGGGGGAGATGACCAGAACAACGTATTGACCATTATCAGGGGTGCTACGGGGGGAGATGACCAGAACAACGTATTGACCATTATCAGGGGTGCTACGGGGGGAGATGACCAGAACAACGTATTGACCATTATCAGGGGTGCTACGGGGGGAGATGACCAGAACAACGTATTGACCATTATCAGGGGTGCTACGGGGGGAGATGACCAGAACAACGTATTGACCATTATCAGGGGTGCTACGGGGGGAGATGACTAGAACAACGTATTGACCATTATCAGGGGTGCTACGGGGGGAGATGACCAGAACAACGTATTGACCATTATCAGGGGTGCTACGGGGGGAGATGACCAGAACAACGTATTGACCATTATCAGGGGTGCTACGGGGGGAGATGACCAGAACAACGTATTGACCATTATCAGGGGTGCTACGGGGGGAGATGACCAGAACAACGTATTGACCATTATCAGGGGTGCTACGGGGGGAGATGACCAGAACAACGTATTGACCATTATCAGGGGTGCTACGGGGGGAGATGACCAGAACAACGTATTGACCATTATCAGGGGTGCTACGGGGGGAGATGACCAGAACAACGTATTGACCATTATCAGGGGTGCTACGGGGGGAGATGACCAGAACAACGTATTGACCGTTATCAGGGGTGCTACGGGGGGAGATGACCAGAACAACGTATTGACCGTTATCAGGGGTGCTACGGGGGGAGATGACCAGAACAACGTATTGACCGTTATCAGGGGTGCTACGGGGGGAGATGACCAGAACAACGTATTGACCATTAACAGGGGTGCTACGGGGGGAGATGACCAGAACAACGTATTGACCATTATCAGGGGTGCTACGGGGGGAGATGACCAGAACAACGTATTGACCGTTATCAGGGGTGCTACGGGGGGAGATGACCAGAAAAACGTATTGACCGTTATCAGGGGTGCTACGGGGGGAGATGACCAGAACAACGTATTGACCATTATCAGGGGTGCTACGGGGGGAGATGACCAGAACAACGTATTGACCGTTATCAGGGGTGCTACGGGGGGAGATGACCAGAACAACGTATTGACCGTTATCAGGGGTGCTACGGGGGGAGATGACCAGAACAACGTATTGACTATTATCAGGGGTGCTACGGGGGGAGATGACCAGAACAACGTATTGACCATTATCAGGGGTGCTACGGGGGGAGATGACCAGAACAACGTATTGACCATTATCAGGGGTGCTACGGGGGGAGATGACCAGAACAACGTATTGACCATTATCAGGGGTGCTACGGGGGGAGATGACCAGAACAACGTATTGACCATTATCAGGGGTGCTACGGGGGGAGATGACCAGAACAACCTATTGACCATTATCAGGGGTGCTACGGGGGGAGATGACCAGAACAACGTATTGACCATTATCAGGGATGTTACGGGAAAGTGACCAGAACAACGTATTGACCGTTATCAGGGATGTTACGGGAAAGTGACCAGAACAACGTATTGACCATTATCAGGGGTGCTACGGGGGGAGATGACCAGAACAACGTATTGACCATTATCAGGGATGTTACGGGAAAGTGACCAGAACAACGTATTGACCATTATCAGGGGTGCTACGGGGGGAGATGACCAGAACAACGTATTGACCATTATCAGGGATGTTACGGGAAAATGACCAGAACAACGTATTGACCATTATCAGGGGTGCTACGGGGGGAGATGACCAGAACAACGTATTGACCATTATCAGGGATGTTACGGGAAAGTGACCAGAACAACGTATTGACCATTATCAGGGGTGCTACGGGGGGAGATGACCAGAACAACGTATTGACCATTATCAGGGATGTTACGGGGAAAAGTGACCAGAACAACGTATTGACCGTTATCCGGGATGTTAACAGGGAAAAGTGACCAGAACAACATATTGACCATTATCAGGGATGTTACGGGGGACAAGTGACCAGAACAACGTATTGACCATTATCAGGAATGTTACGGGGGGGGGGGGGTGACCAGAACAACGTATTGACCATTTTCATTGATGTTGCGGGGGAAAAGTGACCAGAACAACATATTGTCCATTATCAGGGATGTTATTGGGGAAAGTGACCAGAACAACGTATTGACCATTATCAGGGATGTTACGGGAAAGTGACCAGAACAACGTATTGACCGTTATCCGGGATGTTAACAGGCAAAAGTGACCAGAACAACATATTGACCATTATCAGGGATGTTACGGGGGACAAGTGACCAGAACAACGTATTGACCATTATCAGGGATGTTACAGGGGGAAATGACCAGAACAACGTATTGACCATTTTCATTGATGTTACCGGGGAAAAGTGACCAGACCAACGTATTGACCAATTTAAGGGATGTTACCAGGGAAAAGTGACCAGAACAACGTATTGACCATTATCAGGGATGTTACCGGGGAAAAGTGACCAGAACAACGTATTGACCATTATCAGCGATGTTACGGGGGAAAATGACCAGAACAACGTATTGACCATTATCAGGGGTGCTACGGGGGGAGATGACCAGAACAACGTATTGACCATTATCAGGGATGTTACGGGAAAGTGACCAGAACAACGTATTGACCGTTATCAGGGGTGCTACGGGGGGAGATGACCAGAACAACGTATTGACCATTATGAGGGATGTTACGGGAAAGTGACCAGAACAACGTATTGACCATTATCAGGGGTGCTACGGGGGGAGATGACCAGAACAACGTATTGACCATTATCAGGGGTGCTACGGGGGAGATGACCAGGACAACGTATTGACCATTATCAGGGATGTTACGGGAAAGTGACCAGAACAACGTATTGACCATTATCAGGGGTGCTACGGGGGGAGATGACCAGAACAACGTATTGACCATTATCAGGGATGTTACGGGAAAGTGACCAGAACAACGTATTGACCGTTATCAGGGGTGCTACGGGGGGAGATGACCAGAACAACGTATTGACCATTATCAGGGATGTTACGGGAAAGTGACCAGAACAACGTATTGACCATTATCAGGGGTGCTACGGGGGGAGATGACCAGAACAACGTATTGACCATTATCAGGGATGTTATTGGGGAAAGTGACCAGAACAACGTATTGACCATTATCAGGGATGTTACGGGAAAGTGACCAGAACAACGTATTGACCGTTATCCGGGATGTTAACAGGCAAAAGTGACCAGAACAACATATTGACCATTATCAGGGATGTTACGGGGGACAAGTGACCAGAACAACGTATTGACCATTATCAGGGATGTTACAGGGGGAAATGACCAGAACAACGTATTGACCATTTTCATTGATGTTACCGGGGAAAAGTGACCAGAACAACGTATTGACCAATTTAAGGGATGTTACCAGGGAAAAGTGACCAGAACAACGTATTGACCATTATCAGGGATGTTACCGGGGAAAAGTGACCAGAACAACGTATTGACCATTATCAGCGATGTTACGGGGGAAAATGACCAGAACAACGTATTGACCATTATCAGGGGTGCTACGGGGGGAGATGACCAGAACAACGTATTGACCATTATCAGGGGTGCTACGGGAAAGTGACCAGAACAACGTATTGACCGTTATCAGGGGTGCTACGGGGGGAGATGACCAGAACAACGTATTGACCATTATCAGGGATGTTACGGGAAAGTGACCAGAACAACGTATTGACCATTATCAGGGGTGCTACGGGGGGGGATGACCAGAACAACGTATTGACCATTATCAGGGGTGCTACGGGGGGAGATGACCAGGACAACGTATTGACCATTATCAGGGATGTTACGGGAAAGTGACCAGAACAACGTATTGACCATTATCAGGGGTGCTACGGGGGGAGATGACCAGAACAACGTATTGACCATTATCAGGGATGTTACGGGAAAGTGACCAGAACAACGTATTGACCGTTATCAGGGGTGCTACGGGGGGAGATGACCAGAACAACGTATTGACCATTATCAGGGATGTTACGGGAAAGTGACCAGAACAACGTATTGACCATTATCAGGGGTGCTACGGGGGGAGATGACCAGAACAACGTATTGACCATTATCAGGGATGTTACGGGGAAAAGTGACCAGAACAACGTATTGACCGTTATCCGGGATGTTAACAGAGAAAAGTGACCAGAACAACATATTGACCATTATCAGGGATGTTACGGGGGACAAGTGACCAGAACAACGTATTGACCATTATCAGGAATGTTACGGGGGGGGGGGGGTGACCAGAACAACGTATTGACCATTTTCATTGATGTTGCGGGGGAAAAGTGACCAGAACAACATATTGTCCATTATCAGGGATGTTATTGGGGAAAGTGACCAGAACAACGTATTGACCATTATCAGGGATGTCACGGGAAAGTGACCAGAACAACGTATTGACCGTTATCCGGGATGTTAACAGGGAAAAGTGACCAGAACAACATATTGACCATTATCAGGGATGTTACGGGGGACAAGTGACCAGAACAACGTATTGACCATTATCAGATATGTTACGGGGGGGGGGGTGACCAGAACAACGTATTGACCATTTTCATTGATGTTGCGGGGGAAAAGTGACCAGAACAACATATTGTCCATTATCAGGGATGTTATCGGGGAAAGTGATGACCAGAACAACGTATTGACCATTATCAGGGATGTTACAGGGGGAGATGACCAGAACAACGTATTGACCATTTTCATTGATGTTACCGGGGAAAAGTGACCAGAACAACGTATTGACCAATTTAAGGGATGTTACCAGGGAAAAGTGACCAGAACAACGTATTGACCATTATCAGGGATGTTACCGGGGAAAAGTGACCAGAACAACGTATTGACCATTATCAGCGATGTTACGGGGGAAAATGACCAGAACAACGTATTGACCATTATCAAAGATGTTACGGGGGAAAAGTGACCAAAACAACGTGTTGATCATTATCAGGGATGTTACGGGGAAAAGTGACCAGAACAACGTATTGACCATTATCAAGGATGTTACAGGGGGAGATGACCAGAACAACATATTGACCATTATCAGGGATGTTACTAGGGAAAGATGACTAAAACAACGTATTGGCCAATATCAGGGATGTTACGGGGGAAAAGTGACCAGAACAACGTATTGATCATTATCCGGGGTGTTACGGGGAAAAGTGACCAGAACAACGTATTGACCATTATCAAGGATGTTACAGGGGGAGATGACCAGAACAACATATTGACCATTATCAGGGATGTTCCTAGGGAAAGATGACTAAAACAACGTATTGGCCAATATCAGGGATGTTACGGGGGAAAAGTGACCAGAACAACGTATTGACCATTATCAGGGGTGCTACGTGGGGAGATGACCAGAACAACGTATTGACCATTATCAGGGATGTTACGGGAAAGTGACCAGAACAACGTATTGACCATTATCAGGGGTGCTACGGGGGGAGATGACCAGAACAACGTATTGACCATTATCAGGGATGTTACGGGAAAGTGACCAGAACAACGTATTGACCGTTATCAGGGGTGCTACGGGGGGAGATGACCAGAACAACGTATTGACCATTATCAGGGATGTTACGGGAAAGTGACCAGAACAACGTATTGACCATTATCAGGGGTGCTACGGGGGGAGATGACCAGAACAACGTATTGACCATTATCAGGGATGTTACGGGGAAAAGTGACCAGAACAACGTATTGACCGTTATCCGGGATGTTAACAGGGAAAAGTGACCAGAACAACATATTGACCATTATCAGGGATGTTACGGGGGACAAGTGACCAGAACAACGTATTGACCATTATCAGGAATGTTACGGGGGGGGGGGGTGACCAGAACAACGTATTGACCATTTTCATTGATGTTGCGGGGGAAAAGTGACCAGAACAACATATTGTCCATTATCAGGGATGTTATTGGGGAAAGTGACCAGAACAACGTATTGACCATTATCAGGGATGTTACGGGAAAGTGACCAGAACAACGTATTGACCGTTATCCGGGATGTTAACAGGGAAAAGTGACCAGAACAACATATTGACCATTATCAGGGATGTTACGGGGGACAAGTGACCAGAACAACGTATTGACCATTATCAGATATGTTACGGGGGGGGGGGGGTGACCAGAACAACGTATTGACCATTTTCATTGATGTTGCGGGGGAAAAGTGACCAGAACAACATATTGTCCATTATCAGGGATGTTATCGGGGAAAGTGATGACCAGAACAACGTATTGACCATTATCAGGGATGTTACAGGGGGAGATGACCAGAACAACGTATTGACCATTTTCATTGATGTTACCGGGGAAAAGTGACCAGAACAACGTATTGACCAATTTAAGGGATGTTACCAGGGAAAAGTGACCAGAACAACGTATTGACCATTATCAGGGATGTTACCGGGGAAAAGTGACCAGAACAACGTATTGACCATTATCAGCGATGTTACGGGGGAAAATGACCAGAACAACGTATTGACCATTATCAAAGATGTTACGGGGGAAAAGTGACCAAAACAACGTGTTGATCATTATCAGGGATGTTACGGGGAAAAGTGACCAGAACAACGTATTGACCATTATCAAGGATGTTACAGGGGGAGATGACCAGAACAACATATTGACCATTATCAGGGATGTTACTAGGGAAAGATGACTAAAACAACGTATTGGCCAATATCAGGGATGTTACGGGGGAAAAGTGACCAGAACAACGTATTGACCATTATCAGGGATGTTACGGGGGGGGGGGGTGACCAGAACAACGTATTGGCCATTATCCGGGATGTTACATCGGGAAGATGACCAGAACAACGTATTGACCATTATCAGTGATGTTACGTAGAAAAGTGACCAGAACAACGTATTGACCATTATCAGAATTGTTACGTGAAAAAGTGACCAGAACAACATATTGATCATTAACCGCGGTGTTACGGGGAAAAGTGACCAGAACAACGTATTGACCATTATCCGGGATGTTACATCGGGAAGATGACCAGAACAACGTATTGACCATTATCAGTGATGTTACGTAGAAAAGTGACCAGAACAACGTATTGACCATTATCAGAATTGTTACGTGAAAAAGTGACCAGAACAACATATTGACCATTATCAGGGATGTTACAAGGAAAAGTGACCAGAACAACGTATTGACCATAATCAGGGATGTTACGGGGGAAAAGTGACCAGAACAACGTACTGGCCATTATCAGGGATGTTACGGGGAAAGTGACCAGAACAACATATTGATCATTATCAGGGATGTTACGGGGAAAAGTGACCAGAACAACGTATTGACCATTATCAGCGATGTTACGGGGAAAAGTGACCAGAACAACGAATTCACCATTATCAGGGATGTTACGGGGAAAAGTGACCAGAATTACGTATTGACCATTATCAGGGATGTTACGAGGAAAAGTTACCAGAACAACGTATTGACCATTATCAAGGATGTTACAGGGGGAGATGACCAGAACAACATATTGACCATTATCAGGGATGTTCCTAGGGAAAGATGACTAAAACAACGTATTGGCCAATATCAGGGATGTTACGGGGGAAAAGTGACCAGAACAACGTATTGACCATTATCAGGGGTGCTACGTGGGGAGATGACCAGAACAACGTATTGACCATTATCAGGGATGTTACGGGAAAGTGACCAGAACAACGTATTGACCATTATCAGGGGTGCTACGGGGGGAGATGACCAGAACAACGTATTGACCATTATCAGGGATGTTACGGGGAAAAGTGACCAGAACAACGTATTGACCGTTATCCGGGATGTTAACAGGGAAAAGTGACCAGAACAACATATTGACCATTATCAGGGATGTTACGGGGGACAAGTGACCAGAACAACGTATTGACCATTATCAGGAATGTTACGGGGGGGGGGGGTGACCAGAACAACGTATTGACCATTTTCATTGATGTTGCGGGGGAAAAGTGACCAGAACAACATATTGTCCATTATCAGGGATGTTATTGGGGAAAGTGACCAGAACAACGTATTGACCATTATCAGGGATGTTACGGGAAAGTGACCAGAACAACGTATTGACCGTTATCCGGGATGTTAACAGGGAAAAGTGACCAGAACAACGTATTGACCATTTTCATTGATGTTGCGGGGGAAAAGTGACCAGAACAACATATTGTCCATTATCAGGGATGTTATCGGGGAAAGTGATGACCAGAACAACGTATTGACCATTATCAGGGATGTTACAGGGGGAGATGACCAGAACAACGTATTGACCATTTTCATTGATGTTACCGGGGAAAAGTGACCAGAACAACGTATTGACCAATTTAAGGGATGTTACCAGGGAAAAGTGACCAGAACAACGTATTGACCATTATCAGGGATGTTACAGGGGAAAAGTGACCAGAACAACGTATTGACCATTATCAGCGATGTTACGGGGGAAAATGACCAGAACAACGTATTGACCATTATCAAAGATGTTACGGGGGAAAAGTGACCAAAACAACGTGTTGATCATTATCAGGGATGTTACGGGGAAAAGTGACCAGAACAACGTATTGACCATTATCAAGGATGTTACAGGGGGAGATGACCAGAACAACATATTGACCATTATCAGGGATGTTACTAGGGAAAGATGACTAAAACAACGTATTGGCCAATATCAGGGATGTTACGGGGGAAAAGTGACCAGAACAACGTATTGACCATTATCAGGGATGTTACGGGGGGGGGGGGGGGGGGGTGACCAGAACAACGTATTGGCCATTATCCGGGATGTTACATCGGGAAGATGACCAGAACAACGTATTGACCATTATCAGTGATGTTACGTAGAAAAGTGACCAGAACAACGTATTGACCATTATCAGAATTGTTACGTGAAAAAGTGACCAGAACAACATATTGATCATTAACCGCGGTGTTACGGGGAAAAGTGACCAGAACAACGTATTGACCATTATCCGGGATGTTACATCGGGAAGATGACCAGAACAACGTATTGACCATTATCAGTGATGTTACGTAGAAAAGTGACCAGAACAACGTATTGACCATTATCAGAATTGTTACGTGAAAAAGTGACCAGAACAACATATTGATCATTATCCGGGGTGTTACGGGGAAAAGTGACCAGAACAACGTATTGACCATTATCCGGGATGTTACATCGGGAAGATGACCAGAACAACGTATTGACCATTATCAGTGATGTTACGTAGAAAAGTGACCAGAACAACGTATTGACCATTATCAGAATTGTTACGTGAAAAAGTGACCAGAACAACATATTGATCATTATCCGGGGTGTTACGGGGAAAAGTGACCAGAACAACGTATTGACCATTATCCGGGATGTTACATCGGGAAGATGACCAGAACAACGTATTGACCATTATCAGTGATGTTACGTAGAAAAGTGACCAGAACAACGTATTGACCATTATCAGAATTGTTACGTGAAAAAGTGACCAGAACAACATATTGACCATTATCAGGGATGTTACAAGGAAAAGTGACCAGAACAACGTATTGACCATAATCAGGGATGTTACGGGGGAAAAGTGACCAGAACAACGTACTGGCCATTATCAGGGATGTTACGGGGAAAGTGACCAGAACAACATATTGATCATTATCAGGGATGTTACGGGGAAAAGTGACCAGAACAACGTATTGACCATTATCAGCGATGTTACGGGGAAAAGTGACCAGAACAACGAATTCACCATTATCAGGGATGTTACGGGGAAAAGTGACCAGAATTACGTATTGACCATTATCAGGGATGTTACGAGGAAAAGTTACCAGAACAACGTATTGACCATTATCAAGGATGTTACAGGGGGAGATGACCAGAACAACATATTGACCATTATCAGGGATGTTCCTAGGGAAAGATGACTAAAACAACGTATTGGCCAATATCAGGGATGTTACGGGGGAAAAGTGACCAGAACAACGTATTGACCATTATCAGGGATGTTACGGGGGGGGGGGGGGGGTGACCAGAACAACGTATTGGCCATTATCCGGGATGTTACATCGGGAAGATGACCAGAACAACGTATTGACCATTATCAGTGATGTTACGTGAAAAAGTGACCAGAACAACATATTGATCATTAACCGCGGTGTTACGGGGAAAAGTGACCAGAACAACGTATTGACCATTATCCGGGATGTTACATCGGGAAGATGACCAGAACAACGTATTGGCCATTATCAGTGATGTTACGTAGAAAAGTGACCAGAACAACGTATTGACCATTATCAGAATTGTTACGTGAAAAAGTGACCAGAACAACATATTGATCATTATCCGGGGTGTTACGGGGAAAAGTGACCAGAACAACGTATTGACCATTATCCGGGATGTTACATCGGGAAGATGACCAGAACAACGTATTGACCATTATCAGTGATGTTACGTAGAAAAGTGACCAGAACAACGTATTGACCATTATCAGAATTGTTACGTGAAAAAGTGACCAGAACAACATATTGATCATTATCCGGGGTGTTACGGGGAAAAGTGACCAGAACAACGTATTGACCATTATCCGGGATGTTACATCGGGAAGATGACCAGAACAACGTATTGACCATTATCAGTGATGTTACGTAGAAAAGTGACCAGAACAACGTATTGACCATTATCAGAATTGTTACGTGAAAAAGTGACCAGAACAACATATTGACCATTATCAGGGATGTTACAAGGAAAAGTGACCAGAACAACGTATTGACCATAATCAGGGATGTTACGGGGGAAAAGTGACCAGAACAACGTACTGGCCATTATCAGGGATGTTACGGGGAAAGTGACCAGAACAACATATTGATCATTATCAGGGATGTTACGGGGAAAAGTGACCAGAACAACGTATTGACCATTATCAGCGATGTTACGGGGAAAAGTGACCAGAACAACGAATTCACCATTATCAGGGATGTTACGGGGAAAAGTGACCAGAATTACGTATTGACCATTATCAGGGATGTTACGAGGAAAAGTTACCAGAACAACGTATTCACCATCATCAGGGAATGTTACGTGAAAAAGTGACCAGAACAACATATTGACCATTATCAGGGATGTTACAAGGAAAAGTGACCAGAACAACGTATTGACCATAATCAGGGATGTTACGGGGGAAAAGTGACCAGAACAACGTACTGGCCATTATCAGGGATGTTACGGGGAAAGTGACCAGAACAACATATTGATCATTATCAGGGATGTTACGGGGAAAAGTGACCAGAACAACGTATTGACCATTATCAGCGATGTTACGGGGAAAAGTGACCAGAACAACGAATTCACCATTATCAGGGATGTTACGGGGAAAAGTGACCAGAATTACGTATTGACCATTACCAGGGATGTTACGAGGAAAAGTTACCAGAACAACGTATTGACCATTATCAAGGATGTTACAGGGGGAGATGACCAGAACAACATATTGACCATTATCAGGGATGTTCCTAGGGAAAGATGACTAAAACAACGTATTGGCCAATATCAGGGATGTTACGGGGGAAAAGTGACCAGAACAACGTATTGACCATTATCAGGGATGTTACGGGGGGGGGGGGGGGGGGGGGGGGGTGACCAGAACAACGTATTGGCCATTATCCGGGATGTTACATCGGGAAGATGACCAGAACAACGTATTGACCATTATCAGTGATGTTACGTAGAAAAGTGACCAGAACAACGTATTGACCATTATCAGAATTGTTACGTGAAAAAGTGACCAGAACAACATATTGATCATTAACCGCGGTGTTACGGGGAAAAGTGACCAGAACAACGTATTGACCATTATCCGGGATGTTACATCGGGAAGATGACCAGAACAACGTATTGACCATTATCAGTGATGTTACGTAGAAAAGTGACCAGAACAACGTATTGACCATTATCAGAATTGTTACGTGAAAAAGTGACCAGAACAACATATTGATCATTATCCGGGGTGTTACGGGGAAAAGTGACCAGAACAACGTATTGACCATTATCCGGGATGTTACATCGGGAAGATGACCAGAACAACGTATTGACCATTATCAGTGATGTTACGTAGAAAAGTGACCAGAACAACGTATTGACCATTATCAGAATTGTTACGTGAAAAAGTGACCAGAACAACATATTGATCATTATCCGGGGTGTTACGGGGAAAAGTGACCAGAACAACGTATTGACCATTATCCAGGATGTTACATCGGGAAGATGACCAGAACAACGTATTGACCATTATCAGTGATGTTACGTAGAAAAGTGACCAGAACAACGTATTGACCATTATCAGAATTGTTACGTGAAAAAGTGGCCAGAACAACATATTGACCATTATCAGGGATGTTACAAGGAAAAGTGACCAGAACAACGTATTGACCATAATCAGGGATGTTACGAGGGAAAAGTGACCAGAACAACGTACTGGCCATTATCAGGGATGTTACGGGGAAAGTGACCAGAACAACATATTGATCATTATCAGGGATGTTACGGGGAAAAGTGACCAGAACAACGTATTGACCATTATCAGCGATGTTACGGGGAAAAGTGACCAGAACAACGAATTCACCATTATCAGGGATGTTACGGGGAAAAGTGACCAGAATTACGTATTGACCATTATCAGGGATGTTACGAGGAAAAGTTACCAGAACAACGTATTCACCATCATCAGGGAATGTTACGGGAAAAGTGACCAGAACAACGTATTGACCATTATCAGAATTGTTACGTGAAAAAGTGACCAGAACAACATATTGACCATTATCAGGGATGTTACAAGGAAAAGTGACCAGAACAACGTATTGACCATAATCAGGGATGTTACGGGGGAAAAGTGACCAGAACAACGTACTGGCCATTATCAGGGATGTTACGGGAAAAAGTGACCAGAACAACGTATTGACCATTATCCGGGATGTTACGGGGAAAAGTGACCAGAAAAACGTATTGACCATTATCAGCGATGTTACGGGGAAAAGTGACCAGAACAACGAATTCACCATTATCAGGGATGTTACGGGGAAAAGTGACCAGAATTACGTATTGACCATTATCAGGGATGTTACGAGGAAAAGTTACCAGAACAACGTATTGACCATTTTCATTGATGTTGCGGGGGAAAAGTGACCAGAACAACATATTGTCCATTATCAGGGATGTTATTGGGGAAAGTGACCAGAACAACGTATTGACCATTATCAGGGATGTTACGGGAAAGTGACCAGAACAACGTATTGACCGTTATCCGGGATGTTAACAGGGAAAAGTGACCAGAACAACATATTGACCATTATCAGGGATGTTACGGGGGACAAGTGACCAGAACAACGTATTGACCATTATCAGGGATGTTACAGGGGGAGATGACCAGAACAACGTATTGACCATTTTCATTGATGTTACCGGGGAAAAGTGACCAGAACAACGTATTGACCAATTTAAGGGATGTTACCAGGGAAAAGTGACCAGAACAACGTATTGACCATTATCAGGGATGTTACCGGGGAAAAGTGACCAGAACAACGTATTGACCATTATCAGCGATGTTACGGGGGAAAATGACCAGAACAACGTATTGACAATTATCAGGGGTGCTACGGGGGGAGATGACCAGAACAACGTATTGACCATTATCAGGGATGTTACGGGAAAGTGACCAGAACAACGTATTGACCGTTATCAGGGGTGCTACGGGGGGAGATGACCAGAACAACGTATTGACCATTATCAGGGATGTTACGGGAAAGTGACCAGAACAACGTATTGACCATTATCAGGGGTGCTACGGGGGGAGATGACCAGAACAACGTATTGACCGTTATCAGGGGTGCTACGGGGGGAGATGACCAGAACAACGTATTGACCATTATCAGGGATGTTACGGGAAAGTGACCAGAACAACGTATTGACCATTATCAGGGGTGCTACGGGGGGAGATGACCAGAACAACGTATTGACCATTATCAGGGATGTTACGGGGAAAAGTGACCAGAACAACGTATTGACCGTTATCCGGGATGTTAACAGGGAAAAGTGACCAGAACAACATATTGACCATTATCAGGGATGTTACGGGGGACAAGTGACCAGAACAACGTATTGACCATTATCAGGAATGTTACGGGGGGGGGGGGGGGGGTGACCAGAACAACGTATTGACCATTTTCATTGATGTTGCGGGGGAAAAGTGACCAGAAAAACATATTGTCCATTATCAGGGATGTTATTGGGGAAAGTGACCAGAACAACGTATTGACCATTATCAGGGATGTTACGGGAAAGTGACCAGAACAACGTATTGACCGTTATCCGGGATGTTAACAGGGAAAAGTGACCAGAACAACATATTGACCATTATCAGGGATGTTACGGGGGACAAGTGACCAGAACAACGTATTGACCATTATCAGATATGTTACGGGGGGGGGGGGGGTGACCAGAACAACGTATTGACCATTTTCATTGATGTTGCGGGGGAAAAGTGACCAGAACAACATATTGTCCATTATCAGGGATGTTACCGGGGAAAGTGATGACCAGAACAACGTATTGACCATTATCAGGGATGTTACAGGGGGAGATGACCAGAACAACGTATTGACCATTTTCATTGATGTTACCGGGGAAAAGTGACCAGAACAACGTATTGACCAATTTAAGGGATGTTACCAGGGAAAAGTGACCAGAACAACGTATTGACCATTATCAGGGATGTTACCGGGGAAAAGTGACCAGAACAACGTATTGACCATTATCAGCGATGTTACGGGGGAAAATGACCAGAACAACGTATTGACCATTATCAAAGATGTTACGGGGGAAAAGTGACCAGAACAACGTATTGATCATTATCCGGGGTGTTACGGGGAAAAGTGACCAGAACAACGTATTGACCATTATCAAGGATGTTACAGGGTGAGATGACCAGAACAACATATTGACCATTATCAGGGATGTTCCTAGGGAAAGATGACTAAAACAACGTATTGGCCAATATCAGGGATGTTACGGGGGAAAAGTGACCAGAACAACGTATTGACCATTATCAGGGATGTTACGGGGGGGGGGGGGGGTGACCAGAACAACATATTGGCCATTATCCGGGATGTTACATCGGGAAGATGACCAGAACAACGTATTGACCATTATCAGTGATGTTACGTAGAAAAGTGACCAGAACAACGTATTGACCATTATCAGAATTGTTACGTGAAAAAGTGACCAGAACAACATATTGATCATTATCCGGGGTGTTACGGGGAAAAGTGACCAGAACAACGTATTGACCATTATCCGGGATGTTACATCGGGAAGATGACCAGAACAACGTATTGACCATTATCAGTGATGTTACGTAGAAAAGTGACCAGAACAACGTATTGACCATTATCAGAATTGTTACGTGAAAAAGTGACCAGAACAACATATTGATCATTATCCGGGGTGTTACGGGGAAAAGTGACCAGAACAACGTATTGACCATTATCCGGGATGTTACATCGGGAAGATGACCAGAACAACGTATTGACCATTATCAGTGATGTTACGTAGAAAAGTGACCAGAACAACGTATTGACCATTATCAGAATTGTTACGTGAAAAAGTGACCAGAACAACATATTGATCATTATCCGGGGTGTTACGGGGAAAAGTGACCAGAACAACGTATTGACCATTATCCGGGATGTTACATCGGGAAGATGACCAGAACAACGTATTGACCATTATCAGTGATGTTACGTAGAAAAGTGACCAGAACAACGTATTGACCATTATCAGAATTGTTACGTGAAAAAGTGACCAGAACAACATATTGACCATTATCAGGGATGTTACAAGGAAAAGTGACCAGAACAACGTATTGACCATAATCAGGGATGTTACGGGGGAAAAGTGACCAGAACAACGTACTGGCCATTATCAGGGATGTTACGGGAAAAAGTGACCAGAACAACGTATTGACCATTATCCGGGATGTTACGGGGAAAAGTGACCAGAACAACGTATTGACCATTATCAGCGATGTTACGGGGAAAAGTGACCAGAACAACATATTGTCCATTATCAGGGATGTTATCGGGGAAAGTGATGACCAGAACAACGTATTGACCATTATCAGGGATGTTACAGGGGGAGATGACCAGAACAACGTATTGACCATTTTCATTGATGTTACCGGGGAAAAGTGACCAGAACAACGTATTGACCAATTTAAGGGATGTTACCAGGGAAAAGTGACCAGAACAACGTATTGACCATTATCAGGGATGTTACCGGGGAAAAGTGACCAGAACAACGTATTGACCATTATCAGCGATGTTACGGGGGAAAATGACCAGAACAACGTATTGACCATTATCAAAGATGTTACGGGGGAAAAGTGACCAGAACAACGTATTGACCATTATCAAGGATGTTACAGGGTGAGATGACCAGAACAACATATTGACCATTATCAGGGATGTTCCTAGGGAAAGATGACTAAAACAACGTATTGGCCAATATCAGGGATGTTACGGGGGAAAAGTGACCAGAACAACGTATTGACCATTATCAGGGATGTTACGGGGGGGGGGGGGGGGTGACCAGAACAACATATTGGCCATTATCCGGGATGTTACATCGGGAAGATGACCAGAACAACGTATTGACCATTATCAGTGATGTTACGTAGAAAAGTGACCAGAACAACGTATTGACCATTATCAGAATTGTTACGTGAAAAAGTGACCAGAACAACATATTGATCATTATCCGGGGTGTTACGGGGAAAAGTGACCAGAACAACGTATTGACCATTATCCGGGATGTTACATCGGGAAGATGACCAGAACAACGTATTGACCATTATCAGTGATGTTACGTAGAAAAGTGACCAGAACAACGTATTGACCATTATCAGAATTGTTACGTGAAAAAGTGACCAGAACAACATATTGATCATTATCCGGGGTGTTACGGGGAAAAGTGACCAGAACAACGTATTGACCATTATCCGGGATGTTACATCGGGAAGATGACCAGAACAACGTATTGACCATTATCAGTGATGTTACGTAGAAAAGTGACCAGAACAACGTATTGACCATTATCAGAATTGTTACGTGAAAAAGTGACCAGAACAACATATTGATCATTATCCGGGGTGTTACGGGGAAAAGTGACCAGAACAACGTATTGACCATTATCCGGGATGTTACATCGGGAAGATGACCAGAACAACGTATTGACCATTATCAGTGATGTTACGTAGAAAAGTGACCAGAACAACGTATTGACCATTATCAGAATTGTTACGTGAAAAAGTGACCAGAACAACATATTGACCATTATCAGGGATGTTACAAGGAAAAGTGACCAGAACAACGTATTGACCATAATCAGGGATGTTACGGGGGAAAAGTGACCAGAACAACGTACTGGCCATTATCAGGGATGTTACGGGAAAAAGTGACCAGAACAACGTATTGACCATTATCCGGGATGTTACGGGGAAAAGTGACCAGAACAACGTATTGACCATTATCAGCGATGTTACGGGGAAAAGTGACCAGAACAACGAATTCACCATTATCAGGGATGTTACGGGGAAAAGTGACCAGAATTACGTATTGACCATTATCAGGGATGTTACGAGGAAAAGTTACCAGAACAACGTATTCACCATCATCAGGGAATGTTACGTAGAAAAGTGACCAGAACAACGTATTGACCATTATCAGAATTGTTACGTGAAAAAGTGACCAGAACAACATATTGACCATTATCAGGGATGTTACAAGGAAAAGTGACCAGAACAACGTATTGACCATAATCAGGGATGTTACGGGGGAAAAGTGACCAGAACAACGTACTGGCCATTATCAGGGATGTTACGGGAAAAAGTGACCAGAACAACGTATTGACCATTATCCGGGATGTTACGGGGAAAAGTGACCAGAACAACGTATTGACCATTATCAGCGATGTTAAGGGGAAAAGTGACCAGAACAACGAATTCACCATTATCAGGGATGTTACGGGGAAAAGTGACCAGAATTACGTATTGACCATTATCAGGGATGTTACGAGGAAAAGTTACCAGAACAACGTATTCACCATCATCAGGGAATGTTACGGGGAAAGTGACCAGAACAACGTTTTGACCATTATCAGAATTGTTACGTGAAAAAGTGACCAGAACAACATATTGATCATTATCCGGGGTGTTACGGGGAAAAGTGACTAGAACAACGTATTGACCATCATCAGGGATGTTACGGGGAAAAGTGACCAGAACAATGCATTGACCATTATCCGGGATGTTACATCGGGAAGATGGCCAGAACAACGTATTGACCATTATCAGTGATGTTACGTAGAAAAGTGACCAGAACAACGTATTGACCATTATCAGAATTGTTACGTGAAAAAGTGACCAGAACAACATATTGACCATTATCAGGGATGTTACAAGGAAAAGTGACCAGAACAACGTATTGACCATCATCAGGGATGTTACGGGGAAAAGTGACCAGAACAATGCATTGACCATTATCCGGGATGTTACATCGGGAAGATGACCAGAACAACGTATTGACCATTATCAGTGATGTTACGTAGAAAAGTGACCAGAACAACGTATTGACCATTATCAGAATTGTTACGTGAAAAAGTGACCAGAACAACATATTGACTATTATCAGGGATGTTACAAGGAAAAGTGACCAGAACAACGTATTGACCATAATCAGGGATGTTACGGGGGAAAAGTGACCAGAACAACGTACTGGCCATTATCAGGGATGTTACGGGGAAAAGTGACCAGAACAACGTATTGACCATTATCCGGGATGTTACGGGGAAAAGTGACCAGAATTACGTATTGACCATTATCAGGGATGTTAGGAGGAAAAGTTACCAGAACAACGTATTCACCATCATCAGGGAATAATACGGGGAAAGTGACCAGAACAACATATTGATCATTATCAGGGATGTTATGGGGAAAAGTGACCAGAACAACGTATTGACCATTATCAGGGATGATACGGGGAAAAGTGACCAGAACAACGTATTGACCGTTATCCGGGATGTTAACAGGGAAAAGTGACCAGAACAACATATTGACCATTATCAGGGATGTTACGGGGGACAAGTGACCAGAACAACGTATTGACCATTATCAGGAATGTTACGGGGGGGGGGGGTGACCAGAACAACGTATTGACCATTATCAGGGATGTTACGGGAAAGTGACCAGAACAACGTATTGACCGTTATCCGGGATGTTAACAGGGAAAAGTGACCAGAACAACGTATTGACCATTATCAGGAATGTTACGGGGGGGGGGGGGGGTGACCAGAACAACGTATTGAACATTTTCATTGATGTTGCGGGGGAAAAGTGACCAGAACAACATATTGTCCATTATCAGGGATGTTATTGGGGAAAGTGACCAGAACAACGTATTGACCATTATCAGCGGTGTTACGGGGAAAAATGACCAGAACAACGTATTGACCATTATCAAAGATGTTACGGGGGAAAAGTGACCAAAACAACGTGTTGATCATTATCAGGGATGTTACGGGGAAAAGTGACCAGAACAACGTATTGACCATTATCAAGGATGTTACAGGGGGAAATGACCATAACAACATATTGACCATTATCAGGGATGTTACTAGGGAAAGATGACTAAAACAACGTATTGGCCAATATCAGGGATGTTACGGGGGAAAAATGACCAGAACAATGTATTGATCATTATCCGGGATGTTACATCGGGAAGATGGCCAGAACAACGTATTGACCATTATCAGTGATGTTACGTAGAAAAGTGACCAGAACAACGTATTGACCATTATCAGAATTGTTACGTGAAAAAGTGACCAGAACAACATATTGACCATTATCAGGGATGTTACAAGGAAAAGTGACCAGAACAACGTATTGACCATCATCAGGGATGTTACGGGGAAAAGTGACCAGAACAATGCATTGACCATTATCCGGGATGTTACATCGGGAAGATGACCAGAACAACGTATTGACCATTATCAGTGATGTTACGTAGAAAAGTGACCAGAACAACGTATTGACCATTATCAGAATTGTTACGTGAAAAAGTGACCAGAACAACATATTGACTATTATCAGGGATGTTACAAGGAAAAGTGACCAGAACAACGTATTGACCATAATCAGGGATGTTACGGGGGAAAAGTGACCAGAACAACGTACTGGCCATTATCAGGGATGTTACGGGGAAAAGTGACCAGAACAACGTATTGACCATTATCCGGGATGTTACGGGGAAAAGTGACCAGAATTACGTATTGACCATTATCAGGGATGTTAGGAGGAAAAGTTACCAGAACAACGTATTCACCATCATCAGGGAATAATACGGGGAAAGTGACCAGAACAACATATTGATCATTATCAGGGATGTTACGGGGAAAAGTGACCAGAACAACGTATTGACCATTATCAGGGATGATACGGGGAAAAGTGACCAGAACAACGTATTGACCATTATCAGGGATGTTACGGGAAAGTGACCAGAACAACGTTTTGACCGTTATCCGGGATGTTAACAGGGAAAAGTGACCAGAACAACATATTGACCATTATCAGGGATGTTACGGGGGACAAGTGACCAGAACAACGTATTGACCATTATCAGGAATGTTACGGGGGGGGGGGGGGTGACCAGAACAACGTATTGAACATTTTCATTGATGTTGCGGGGGAAAAGTGACCAGAACAACATATTGTCCATTATCAGGGATGTTATTGGGGAAAGTGACCAGAACAACGTATTGACCATTATCAGCGGTGTTACGGGGAAAAATGACCAGAACAACGTATTGACCATTATCAAAGATGTTACGGGGGAAAAGTGACCAAAACAACGTGTTGATCATTATCAGGGATGTTACGGGGAAAAGTGACCAGAACAACGTATTGACCATTATCAAGGATGTTACAGGGGGAAATGACCAGAACAACATATTGACCATTATCAGGGATGTTACTAGGGAAAGATGACTAAAACAACGTATTGGCCAATATCAGGGATGTTACGGGGGAAAAGTGACCAGAACAATGTATTGATCATTATCCGGGGTGTTACGGGGAAAAGTGACCAGAACAACGTATTGGCCATTATCCGGGATGTTACATCGGGAAGATGACCAGAACAACGTATTGACCATTATCAGTGATGTTACGTAGAAAAGTGACCAGAACAACGTTTTGACCATTATCAGAATTGTTACGTGAAAAAGTGACCAGAACAACATATTGATCATTATCCGTGGTGTTACGGGGAAAAGTGACTAGAACAACGTATTGACCATTATCAAGGATGTTACATCGGGAAGATGACCAGAACAACGTATTGACCATTATCAGTGATGTTACGTAGAAAAGTGACCAGAACAACGTATTGACCATTATCAGAATTGTTACGTGAAAAAGTGACCAGAACAACATATTGACCATTATCAGGGATGTTACAAGGAAAAGTGACCAGAACAACGTATTGACCATAATCAGGGATGTTACGGGGGAAAAGTGACCAGAACAACGTACTGGCCATTATCAGGGATGTTACGGGGAAAAGTGACCAGAACAACGTATTGACCATTATCCGGGATGTTACGGGGAAAAGTGACCAGAATTACTTATTGACCATTATCAGGGATGTTACGAGGAAAAGTTACCAGAACAACGTATTCACCATCATCAGGGAATGTTACGGGGAAAGTGACCAGAACAACATATTGATCATTATCAGGGATGTTACGGGGAAAAGTGACCAGAACAACGTATTGACCATTATCAGGGATGATACGGGGAAAAGTGACCAGAACAACGTATTGACCATTATCAGGGATGTTACGGGAAAGTGACCAGAACAACGTTTTGACCGTTATCCGGGATGTTAACAGGGAAAAGTGACCAGAACAACATATTGACCATTATCAGGGATGTTACGGGGGACAAGTGACCAGAACAACGTATTGACCATTATCAGGAATGTTACGGGGGGGGGGGGGGACCAGAACAACGTATTGACCATTTTCATTGATGTTGCGGGGGAAAAGTGACCAGAACAACATATTGTCCATTATCAGGGATGTTATCGGGGAAAGTGATGACCAGAACAACGTATTGACCATTATCAGGGATGTTACAGGGGGAGATGACCAGAACAACGTATTGACCATTTTCATTGATGTTACCGGGGAAAAGTGACCAGAACAACTTATTGACCAATTTGAGGGATGTTACCAGGGAAAAGTGACCAGAACAACGTATTGACCATTATCAGCGATGTTACGGGGAAAAATGACCAGAACAACGTATTGACCATTATCAAAGATGTTACGGGGGAAAAGTGACCAAAACAACGTGTTGATCATTATCAGGGATGTTACGGGGAAAAGTGACCAGAACAACGTATTGACCATTATCAAGGATGTTACAGGGGGAGATGACCAGAACAACATATTGACCATTATCAGGGATGTTACTAGGGAAAGATGACTAAAACAACGTATTGGCCAATATAAGGGATGTTACGGGGGAAAAGTGACCAGAACAACGTATTGATCATTATCCGGGGTGTTACGGGGAAAAGTGATCAGAACAACGTATTGACCATTATCAGGGATGTTACGGGGAAAAGTGACCGAACAATGCATTGACCATTATCCGGTATGTTACATCGGAAAGATGACCAGAACAACGTATTGACCATTATCAGTGATGTTACGTAGAAAAGTGACCAGAACAACGTATTGACCATTATCAGAATTGTTACGTGAAAAAGTGACCAGAACAACGTATTGACCATTATCAGGGATGTTACAAGGAAAAGTGACCAGAACAACGTATTGACCATAATCAGGGATGTTACGGGGGAAAAGTGACCAGAACAACGTACTGGCCATTATCAGGGATGTTACGGGGAAAAGTGACCAGAACAACGTATTGACCATTATCCGGGATGTTACGGGGAAAAGTGACCAGAACAACGTATTGACCATTATCAGCGATGTTACGGGGAAAAGTGACCAGAACAACGTATTCACCATTATCAGGGATGTTACGGGGAAAAGTGACCAGAATTACGTATTGACCATTATCAGGGATGTTACGAGGAAAAGTTACCAGAACAACGTATTCACCATCATCAGGGAATGTTACAGGGAAAGTGACCAGAACAACATATTGATCATTATCAGGGATGTTACGGGGAAAAGTGAACAAAATAACGTATTTACCATTATCAGGGATGTTACGGAGAAAAGTGACCAGAACAACGTATTGATCATTATCAGGGATGATACGGGGAAAAGTGACCAGAACAACGTATTGACCATTATCCGGGATGTTACGGGGAAAAGTGACCAGAACAACGTATTGACCATTATCAGGGATGTTTTGGGGAAAAGTGACCAGAACAACGTATTGACCATTATACGGGATGTTACGGGTAAAAGTGACCAGAACAACGTATTGACCATTATCCGAGATGTTACGGGGAAAAGTGACCAGAACCACGTATTGACCATTATCAGGGAAGTTTTGGGGGAAAGTGACCAGAACAACGTATTGACCATTATCAGGGATGTTACGTTGGAAAAGTGACCAGAACAACATATTAACCATTATCCGGGATATTACGGGAAAAGTGACCAGAACAACGTATTGACCATTATCAGGGATGTTACGGGGAAAATGACCAGAACAACATATTGATCATTATCAGGGATGTTACGGGGAAAAGTGAACAAAAAAACGTATTTACCATTATCAGGGATGTTACGGAGAAAAGTGACTAGAACAACGTATTGACCATTATCAGGGATGATACGGGGAAAAGTGACCAGAACAACGTATTGACCATTATACGGGATGTTACGGGGAAAAGTGACCAGAACAACGTATTGACCATTGTCAGGGATGTTTTGGGGAAAAGTGACCAGAACAACGTATTGACCATTATACGGGATGTTACGGGGAAAAGTGACCAGAACAACGTATTGACCATTATCAAGGATGTTACAGGGGGAGATGACCAGAACAACATATTGACCATTATCAGGGAATGATACGGGGAAAGTGACCAGAACAACATATTGATCATTATCAGGGATGTTACGGGGAAAAATGAACAAAATAACGTATTTACCATTATCAGGGATGTTACGGAGAAAAGTGACCAGAACAACATATTGACCATTATCAGGGATGATACGGGGAAAAGTGAC
This sequence comes from Mimachlamys varia, assembly GCA_947623455.1. Classification (NCBI taxonomy): domain Eukaryota; kingdom Metazoa; phylum Mollusca; class Bivalvia; order Pectinida; family Pectinidae; genus Mimachlamys; species Mimachlamys varia. The sequence continues at coordinate 7,157,000 of OX392529.1, forward strand.
CAGAACAACGTATTGACCATTATCCGAGATGTTACGGGGAAAAGTGACCAGAACCACGTATTGACCATTATCAGGGAAGTTTTGGGGGAAAGTGACCAGAACAACGTATTGACCATTATCAGGGATGTTACGTTGGAAAAGTGACCAGAACAACATATTAACCATTATCCGGGATATTACGGGAAAAGTGACCAGAACAACGTATTGACCATTATCAGGGATGTTACGAGGAAAAGTTACCAGAACAACGTATTGACCATCATCAGGGAATGTTACGGGGAAAATGACCAGAACAACATATTGATCATTATCAGGGATGTTACGGGGAAAAGTGAACAAAATAACGTATTTACCATTATCAGGGATGTTACGGAGAAAAGTGACCAGAACAACGTATTGACCATTATCAGGGATGATACGGGGAAAAGTGACCAGAACAACGTATTGACTATTATACGGGATGTTACGGGGAAAAGTGACCAGAACAACGTATTGACCATTGTCAGGGATGTTTTGGGGAAAAGTGACCAGAACAACGTATTGACCATTATACGGGATGTTACGGGGAAAAGTGACCAGAACAACGTATTGACCATTATCAAGGATGTTACAGGGGGAGATGACCAGAACAACATATTGACCATTATCAGGGATGTTACTAGGGAAAGATGACTAAAACAACGTATTGGCCAATATCAGGGATGTTACGGGGGAAAAGTGACCAGAACAACGTATTGATCATTATCCGGGGTGTTACGGGGAAAAGTGACCAGAACAACGTATTGACCATTATCAGGGATGTTACGGGGAAAAGTGACCAGAACAACGTATTGACCATTATCAGAATTGTTACGTGAAAAAGTGACCAGAACAACATATTGACCATTATCAGGGATGTTACGTAGAAAAGTGACCAGAACAACGTATTGACCATAATCAGGGATGTTACGGGGGAAAAGTGACCAGAACAACGTACTGGCCATTATCAGGGATGTTACGGGGAAAAGTGACCAGAACAACGTATTGACCATTATCCGGGATGTTACGGGGAAAAGTGACCAGAACAACGTATTGACCATTATCAAGGATGTTACAGGGGGAGATGACCAGAACAACATATTGACCATTATCAGGGATGTTACTAGGGAAAGATGACTAAAACAACGTATTGGCCAATATCAGGGATGTTACGGGGGAAAATTGACCAGAACAACGTATTGATCATTATCCGGGGTGTTACGGGGAAAAGTGACCAGAACAACGTATTGACCATTATCAGGGATGTTACGGGGAAAAGTGACCAGAACAACGTATTGACCATTATCAGAATTGTTACGTGAAAAAGTGACCAGAACAACATATTGACCATTATCAGGGATGTTACGTAGAAAAGTGACCAGAACAACGTATTGACCATAATCAGGGATGTTACGGGGGAAAAGTGACCAGAACAACGTACTGGCCATTATCAGGGATGTTACGGGGAAAAGTGACCAGAACAACGTATTGACCATTATCCGGGATGTTACGGGGAAAAGTGACCAGAACAACGTATTGACCATTATCAGCGATGTTACGGGGAAAAGTGACCAGAACAACGTATTCACCATTATCAGGGATGTTACGGGGAAAAGTGACCAGAATTACGTATTGACCATTATCAGGGATGTTACGAGGAAAAGTTACCAGAACAACGTATTCACCATCATCAGGGAATGTTACGGGGAAAGTGACCAGAACAACATATTGATCATTATCAGGGATGTTACGGGGAAAAGTGAACAAAATAACGTATTTACCATTATCAGGGATGTTACGGAGAAAAGTGACCAGAACAACGTATTGATCATTATCAGGGATGATACGGGGAAAAGTGACCAGAACAACGTATTGACCATTATCCGGGATGTTACGGGGAAAAGTGACCAGAACAACGTATTGACCATTATCAGGGATGTTTTGGGGAAAAGTGACCAGAACAACGTATTGACCATTATACGGGATGTTACGGGGAAAAGTGACCAGAACAACGTATTGACCATTGTCAGGGATGTTTTGAGGAAAAGTGACCAGAACAACGTATTGACCATTATACGGGATGTTACGGGGAAAAGTGACCAGAACAACGTATTGACCATTGTCAGGGATGTTTTTGGGGAAAGTGACCAGAACAACGTATTGACCATTATCAGGGATGTTACGTTGGAAAAGTGACAAGAACAACATATTAACCATTATCCAGGATATTACGGAAAAAGTGACCAGAACAACGTATTGACCATTATCAGGGATGTTACGGGGAAAAGTGACCAGAACAACGTATTGACCATCATCAGGGAATGATACGGGGAAAGTGACCAGAACAACATATTGATCATTATCAGGGATGTTACGGGGAAAAATGAACAAAATAACGTATTTACCATTATCAGGGATGTTACGGAGAAAAGTGACCAGAACAACATATTGACCATTATCAGGGATGATACGGGGAAAAGTGACCAGAACAACGTATTGACCATTATCCGAGATGTTACGGGGAAAAGTGACCAGAACCACGTATTGACCATTATCAGGGAAGTTTTGGGGGAAAGTGACCAGAACAACGTATTGACCATTATCAGGGATGTTACGTTGGAAAAGTGACCAGAACAACATATTAACCATTATCCGGGATATTACGGGAAAAGTGACCAGAACAACGTATTGACCATTATCAGGGATGTTACGAGGAAAAGTTACCAGAACAACGTATTGACCATCATCAGGGAATGTTACGGGGAAAATGACCAGAACAACATATTGATCATTATCAGGGATGTTACGGGGAAAAGTGAACAAAATAACGTATTTACCATTATCAGGGATGTTACGGAGAAAAGTGACCAGAACAACGTATTGACCATTATCAGGGATGATACGGGGAAAAGTGACCAGAACAACGTATTGACTATTATACGGGATGTTACGGGGAAAAGTGACCAGAACAACGTATTGACCATTGTCAGGGATGTTTTGGGGAAAAGTGACCAGAACAACGTATTGACCATTATACGGGATGTTACGGGGAAAAGTGACCAGAACAACGTATTGACCATTATCAAGGATGTTACAGGGGGAGATGACCAGAACAACATATTGACCATTATCAGGGATGTTACTAGGGAAAGATGACTAAAACAACGTATTGGCCAATATCAGGGATGTTACGGGGGAAAAGTGACCAGAACAACGTATTGATCATTATCCGGGGTGTTACGGGGAAAAGTGACCAGAACAACGTATTGACCATTATCAGGGATGTTACGGGGAAAAGTGACCAGAACAACGTATTGACCATTATCAGAATTGTTACGTGAAAAAGTGACCAGAACAACATATTGACCATTATCAGGGATGTTACGTAGAAAAGTGACCAGAACAACGTATTGACCATAATCAGGGATGTTACGGGGGAAAAGTGACCAGAACAACGTACTGGCCATTATCAGGGATGTTACGGGGAAAAGTGACCAGAACAACGTATTGACCATTATCCGGGATGTTACGGGGAAAAGTGACCAGAACAACGTATTGACCATTATCAAGGATGTTACAGGGGGAGATGACCAGAACAACATATTGACCATTATCAGGGATGTTACTAGGGAAAGATGACTAAAACAACGTATTGGCCAATATCAGGGATGTTACGGGGGAAAATTGACCAGAACAACGTATTGATCATTATCCGGGGTGTTACGGGGAAAAGTGACCAGAACAACGTATTGACCATTATCAGGGATGTTACGGGGAAAAGTGACCAGAACAACGTATTGACCATTATCAGAATTGTTACGTGAAAAAGTGACCAGAACAACATATTGACCATTATCAGGGATGTTACGTAGAAAAGTGACCAGAACAACGTATTGACCATAATCAGGGATGTTACGGGGGAAAAGTGACCAGAACAACGTACTGGCCATTATCAGGGATGTTACGGGGAAAAGTGACCAGAACAACGTATTGACCATTATCCGGGATGTTACGGGGAAAAGTGACCAGAACAACGTATTGACCATTATCAGCGATGTTACGGGGAAAAGTGACCAGAACAACGTATTCACCATTATCAGGGATGTTACGGGGAAAAGTGACCAGAATTACGTATTGACCATTATCAGGGATGTTACGAGGAAAAGTTACCAGAACAACGTATTCACCATCATCAGGGAATGTTACGGGGAAAGTGACCAGAACAACATATTGATCATTATCAGGGATGTTACGGGGAAAAGTGAACAAAATAACGTATTTACCATTATCAGGGATGTTACGGAGAAAAGTGACCAGAACAACGTATTGATCATTATCAGGGATGATACGGGGAAAAGTGACCAGAACAACGTATTGACCATTATCCGGGATGTTACGGGAAAAAGTGACCAGAACAACGTATTGACCATTATCAGGGATGTTTTGGGGAAAAGTGACCAGAACAACGTATTGACCATTATACGGGATGTTACGGGGAAAAGTGACCAGAACAACGTATTGACCATTGTCAGGGATGTTTTGAGGAAAAGTGACCAGAACAACGTATTGACCATTATACGGGATGTTACGGGGAAAAGTGACCAGAACAACGTATTGACCATTGTCAGGGATGTTTTTGGGGAAAGTGACCAGAACAACGTATTGACCATTATCAGGGATGTTACGTTGGAAAAGTGACAAGAACAACATATTAACCATTATCCGGGATATTACGGAAAAAGTGACCAGAACAACGTATTGACCATTATCAGGGATGTTACGGGGAAAAGTGACCAGAACAACGTATTGACCATCATCAGGGAATGATACGGGGAAAGTGACCAGAACAACATATTGATCATTATCAGGGATGTTACGGGGAAAAATGAACAAAATAACGTATTTACCATTATCAGGGATGTTACGGAGAAAAGTGACCAGAACAACATATTGACCATTATCAGGGATGATACGGGGAAAAGTGACCAGAACAACGTATTGACCATTATCCGAGATGTTACGGGGAAAAGTGACCAGAACCACGTATTGACCATTATCAGGGAAGTTTTGGGGGAAAGTGACCAGAACAACGTATTGACCATTATCAGGGATGTTACGTTGGAAAAGTGACCAGAACAACATATTAACCATTATCCGGGATATTACGGGAAAAGTGACCAGAACAACGTATTGACCATTATCAGGGATGTTACGAGGAAAAGTTACCAGAACAACGTATTGACCATCATCAGGGAATGTTACGGGGAAAATGACCAGAACAACATATTGATCATTATCAGGGATGTTACGGGGAAAAGTGAACAAAATAACGTATTTACCATTATCAGGGATGTTACGGAGAAAAGTGACCAGAACAACGTATTGACCATTATCAGGGATGATACGGGGAAAAGTGACCAGAACAACGTATTGACCATTATCCGGGATGTTACGGGGAAAAGTGACCAGAACAACGTATTGACCATTATCAGGGATGTTTTTGGGAAAAGTGACCAGAACAACGTATTGACCATTATACGGGATGTTACGGGGAAAAGTGACCAGAACAACGTATTGACCATTGTCAGGGATGTTTTGGGGAAAAGTGACCAGAACAACGTATTGACCATTATCAGGGATGTTACAAGGAAAAGTGACCAGAACAACGTATTGACCATCATCAGGGATGTTACGGGGAAAAGTGACCAGAACAATGCATTGACCATTATCCGGGATGTTACATCGGGAAGATGACCAGAACAACGTATTGACCATTATCAGTGATGTTACGTAGAAAAGTGACCAGAACAACGTATTGACCATTATCAGAATTGTTACGTGAAAAAGTGACCAGAACAACATATTGACTATTATCAGGGATGTTACAAGGAAAAGTGACCAGAACAACGTATTGACCATAATCAGGGATGTTACGGGGGAAAAGTGACCAGAACAACGTACTGGCCATTATCAGGGATGTTACGGGGAAAAGTGACCAGAACAACGTATTGACCATTATCCGGGATGTTACGGGGAAAAGTGACCAGAATTACGTATTGACCATTATCAGGGATGTTAGGAGGAAAAGTTACCAGAACAACGTATTCACCATCATCAGGGAATAATACGGGGAAAGTGACCAGAACAACATATTGATCATTATCAGGGATGTTATGGGGAAAAGTGACCAGAACAACGTATTGACCATTATCAGGGATGATACGGGGAAAAGTGACCAGAACAACGTATTGACCATTATCAGGGATGTTACGGGAAAGTGACCAGAACAACGTATTGACCGTTATCCGGGATGTTAACAGGGAAAAGTGACCAGAACAACATATTGACCATTATCAGGGATGTTACGGGGGACAAGTGACCAGAACAACGTATTGACCATTATCAGGAATGTTACGGGGGGGGGGGTGACCAGAACAACGTATTGAACATTTTCATTGATGTTGCGGGGGAAAAGTGACCAGAACAACATATTGTCCATTATCAGGGATGTTATTGGGGAAAGTGACCAGAACAACGTATTGACCATTATCAGCGGTGTTACGGGGAAAAATTACCAGAACAACGTATTGACCATTATCAAAGATGTTACGGGGGAAAAGTGACCAAAACAACGTGTTGATCATTATCAGGGATGTTACGGGGAAAAGTGACCAGAACAACGTATTGACCATTATCAAGGATGTTACAGGGGGAAATGACCAGAACAACATATTGACCATTATCAGGGATGTTACTAGGGAAAGATGACTAAAACAACGTATTGGCCAATATCAGGGATGTTACGGGGGAAAAGTGACCAGAACAATGTATTGATCATTATCCGGGGTGTTACGGGGAAAAGTGACCAGAACAACGTATTGACCATTATCAGGGATGTTACGGGGGGGGGGGGGTGACCAGAACAACGTATTGGCCATTATCCGGGATGTTACATCGGGAAGATGACCAGAACAACGTATTGACCATTATCAGTGATGTTACGTAGAAAAGTGACCAGAACAACGTTTTGACCATTATCAGAATTGTTACGTGAAAAAGTGACCAGAACAACATATTGATCATTATCCGGGGTGTTACGGGGAAAAGTGACTAGAACAACGTATTGACCATTATCAAGGATGTTACATCGGGAAGATGACCAGAACAACGTATTGACCATTATCAGTGATGTTACGTAGAAAAGTGACCAGAACAACGTATTGACCATTATCAGAATTGTTACGTGAAAAAGTGACCAGAACAACATATTGACCATTATCAGGGATGTTACAAGGAAAAGTGACCAGAACAACGTATTGACCATAATCAGGGATGTTACGGGGGAAAAGTGACCAGAACAACGTACTGGCCATTATCAGGGATGTTACGGGGAAAAGTGACCAGAACAACGTATTGACCATTATCCGGGATGTTACGGGGAAAAGTGACCAGAATTACGTATTGACCATTATCAGGGATGTTACGAGGAAAAGTTACCAGAACAACGTATTCACCATCATCAGGGAATGTTACGGGGAAAGTGACCAGAACAACATATTGATCATTATCAGGGATGTTACGGGGAAAAGTGACCAGAACAACGTATTGACCATTATCAGGGATGATACGGGGAAAAGTGACCAGAACAACGTATTGACCATTATCAGGGATGTTACGGGAAAGTGACCAGAACAACGTTTTGACCGTTATCAGGGATGTTAACAGGGAAAAGTGACCAGAACAACATATTGACCATTATCAGGGATGTTACGGGGGACAAGTGACCAGAACAACGTATTGACCATTATCAGGAATGTTAGGGGGGGGGGTGACCAGAACAACGTATTGACCATTTTCATTGATGTTGCGGGGGAAAAGTGACCAGAACAACACATTGTCCTTTATCAGGGATGTTATCGGGGAAAGTGATGACCAGAACAACGTATTGACCATTATCAGGGATGTTACAGGGGGAGATGACGAGAACAACGTATTGACCATTTTCATTGATGTTACCGGGGAAAAGTGACCAGAACAACGTATTGACCAATTTAAGGGATGTTACCAGGGAAAAGTGACCAGGACAACGTATTGACCATTATCAGCGATGTTACGGGGAAAAATGACCAGAACAACGTATTGACCATTATCAAAGATGTTACGGGGGAAAAGTGACCAAAACAACGTGTTGATCATTATCAGGGATGATACGGGGAAAAGTGACCAGAACAACGTATTGACCATTATCAAGGATGTTACAGGGGGAGATGACCAGAACAACATATTGACCATTATCAGGGATGTTACTAGGGAAAGATGACTAAAACAACGTATTGGCCAATATCAGGGATGTTACGGGGGAAAAGTGACCAGAACAACGTATTGATCATTATCCGGGGTGTTACGGGGAAAAGTGATCAGAACAACGTATTGACCATTATCAGGGATGTTACGGGGAAAAGTGACCGAACAATGCATTGACCATTATCCGGTATGTTACATCGGGAAGATGACCAGAACAACGTATTGACCATTATCAGTGATGTTACGTAGAAAAGTGACCAGAACAACGTATTGACCATTATCAGAATTGTTACGTGAAAAAGTGACCAGAACAACGTATTGACCATTATCAGGGATGTTACAAGGAAAAGTGACCAGAACAACGTATTGACCATAATCAGGGATGTTACGGGGGAAAAGTGACCAGAACAACGTACTGGCCATTATCAGGGATGTTACGGGGAAAAGTGACCAGAACAACGTATTGACCATTATCCGGGATGTTACGGGGAAAAGTGACCAGAGCAACGTATTGACCATTATCAGCGATGTTACGGGGAAAAGTGACCAGAACAACGTATTCACCATTATCAGGGATGTTACGGGGAAAAGTGACCAGAATTACGTATTGACCATTATCAGGGATGTTACGAGGAAAAGTTACCAGAACAACGTATTCACCATCATCAGGGAATGTTACAGGGAAAGTGACCAGAACAACATATTGATCATTATCAGGGATGTTACGGGGAAAAGTGAACAAAATAACGTATTTACCATTATCAGGGATGTTACGGAGAAAAGTGACCAGAACAACGTATTGATCATTATCAGGGATGATACGGGGAAAAGTGACCAGAACAACGTATTGATCATTATCAGGGATGTTACGGGGAAAAGTGACCAGAACAACGTATTGACCATTATCAGGGATGTTTTGGGGAAAAGTGACCAGAACAACGTATTGACCATTATACGGGATGTTACGGGTAAAAGTGACCAGAACAACGTATTGACCATTATCCGAGATGTTACGGGGAAAAGTGACCAGAACCACGTATTGACCATTATCAGGGAAGTTTTGGGGGAAAGTGACCAGAACAACGTATTGACCATTATCAGGGATGTTACGTTGGAAAAGTGACCAGAACAACATATTAACCATTATCCGGGATATTACGGGAAAAGTGACCAGAACAACGTATTGACCATTATCAGGGATGTTACGAGGAAAAGTTACCAGAACAACGTATTGACCATCATCAGGGAATGTTACGGGGAAAATGACCAGAACAACATATTGATCATTATCAGGGATGTTACGGGGAAAAGTGAACAAAAAAACGTATTTACCATTATCAGGGATGTTACAAGGAAAAGTGACTAGAACAACGTATTGACCATTATCAAGGATGTTACATCGGGAAGATGACCAGAACAACGTATTGACCATTATCAGTGATGTTACGTAGAAAAGTGACCAGAACAACGTATTGACCATTGTCAGGGATGTTTTGGGGAAAAGTGACCAGAACAACGTATTGACCATTATACGGGATGTTACGGGGAAAAGTGACCAGAACAACGTATTGACCATTATCAAGGATGTTACATCGGGAAGATGACCAGAACAACGTATTGACCATTATCAGTGATGTTACGTAGAAAAGTGACCAGAACAACGTATTGACCATTATCAGAATTGTTACGTGAAAAAGTGACCAGAACAACATATTGACCATTATCAAGGATGTTACAAGGAAAAGTGACCAGAACAACGTATTCACCATCATCAGGGATGTTACGGGGGAAAAGTGACCAGAACAACGTACTGGCCATTATCAGGGATGTTACGGGGAAAAGTGACCAGAACAACGTATTGACCATTATCCGGGATGTTACGGGGAAAAGTGACCAGAATTACGTATTGACCAATATCAGGGATGTTACGAGGAAAAGTTACCAGAACAACGTATTCACCATCATCAGGGAATGTTACGGGGAAAGTGACCAGAACAACATATTGATCATTATCAGGGATGTTACGGGGAAAAGTGACCAGAACAACGTATTGACCATTATCAGGGATGATACGGGGAAAAGTGACCAGAACAACGTATTGACCATTATCAGGGATGTTACGGGAAAGTGACCAGAACAACGTTTTGACCGTTATCAGGGATGTTAACAGGGAAAAGTGACCAGAACAACATATTGACCATTATCAGGGATGTTACGGGGGACAAGTGACCAGAACAACGTATTGACCATTATCAGGAATGTTAGGGGGGGGGGGGTGACCAGAACAACGTATTGACCATTTTCATTGATGTTGCGGGGGAAAAGTGACCAGAACAACACATTGTCCTTTATCAGGGATGTTATCGGGGAAAGTGATGACCAGAACAACGTATTGACCATTATCAGGGATGTTACAGGGGGAGATGACCAGAACAACGTATTGACCATTTTCATTGATGTTACCGGGGAAAAGTGACCAGAACAACGTATTGACCAATTTAAGGGATGTTACCAGGGAAAAGTGACCAGAACAACGTATTGACCATTATCAGCGATGTTACGGGGAAAAATGACCAGAACAACGTATTGACCATTATCAAAGATGTTACGGGGGAAAAGTGACCAAAACAACGTGTTGATCATTATCAGGGATGTTACGGGGAAAAGTGACCAGAACAACGTATTGACCATTATCAAGGATGTTACAGGGGGAGATGACCAGAACAACATATTGACCATTATCAGGGATGTTACTAGGGAAAGATGACTAAAACAACGTATTGGCCAATATCAGGGATGTTACGGGGGAAAAGTGACCAGAACAACGTATTGATCATTATCCGGGGTGTTACGGGGAAAAGTGATCAGAACAACGTATTGACCATTATCAGGGATGTTACGGGGAAAAGTGACCGAACAATGCATTGACCATTATCCGGTATGTTACATCGGGAAGATGACCAGAACAACGTATTGACCATTATCAGTGATGTTACGTAGAAAAGTGACCAGAACAACGTATTGACCATTATCAGAATTGTTACGTGAAAAAGTGACCAGAACAACGTATTGACCATTATCAGGGATGTTACAAGGAAAAGTGACCAGAACAACGTATTGACCATAATCAGGGATGTTACGGGGGAAAAGTGACCAGAACAACGTACTGGCCATTATCAGGGATGTTACGGGGAAAAGTGACCAGAACAACGTATTGACCATTATCCGGGATGTTACGGGGAAAAGTGACCAGAACAACGTATTGACCATTATCAGCGATGTTACGGGGAAAAGTGACCAGAACAACGTATTCACCATTATCAGGGATGTTACGGGGAAAAGTGACCAGAATTACGTATTGACCATTATCAGGGATGTTACGAGGAAAAGTTACCAGAACAACGTATTCACCATCATCAGGGAATGTTACAGGGAAAGTGACCAGAACAACATATTGATCATTATCAGGGATGTTACGGGGAAAAGTGAACAAAATAACGTATTTACCATTATCAGGGATGTTACGGAGAAAAGTGACCAGAACAACGTATTGATCATTATCAGGGATGATACGGGGAAAAGTGACCAGAACAACGTATTGACCATTATCCGGGATGTTACGGGGAAAAGTGACCAGAACAACGTATTGACCATTATCAGGGATGTTTTGGGGAAAAGTGACCAGAACAACGTATTAACCATTATACGGGATGTTACGGGTAAAAGTGACCAGAACAACGTATTGACCATTATCCGAGATGTTACGGGGAAAAGTGACCAGAACCACGTATTGACCATTATCAGGGAAGTTTTGGGGGAAAGTGACCAGAACAACGTATTGACCATTATCAGGGATGTTACGTTGGAAAAGTGACCAGAACAACATATTAACCATTATCCGGGATATTACGGGAAAAGTGACCAGAACAACGTATTGACCATTATCAGGGATGTTACGAGGAAAAGTTACCAGAACAACGTATTGACCATCATCAGGGAATGTTACGGGGAAAATGACCAGAACAACATATTGATCATTATCAGGGATGTTACGGGGAAAAGTGAACAAAAAAACGTATTTACCATTATCAGGGATGTTACGGAGAAAAGTGACTAGAACAACGTATTGACCATTATCAGGGATGATACGGGGAAAAGTGACCAGAACAACGTATTGACCATTATACGGGATGTTACGGGGAAAAGTGACCAGAACAACATATTGACCATTGTCAGGGATGTTTTGGGGAAAAGTGACCAGAACAACGTATTGACCATTATACGGGATGTTACGGGGAAAAGTGACCAGAACAACGTATTGACCATTATCAAGGATGTTACAGGGGGAGATGACCAGAACAACATATTGACCATTATCAGGGAATGATACGGGGAAAGTGACCAGAACAACATATTGATCATTATCAGGGATGTTACGGGGAAAAATGAACAAAATAACGTATTTACCATTATCAGGGATGTTACGGAGAAAAGTGACCAGAACAACATATTGACCATTATCAGGGATGATACGGGGAAAAGTGACCAGAACAACGTATTGACCATTATCCGAGATGTTACGGGGAAAAGTGACCAGAACCACGTATTGACCATTATCAGGGAAGTTTTGGGGGAAAGTGACCAGAACAACGTATTGACCATTATCAGGGATGTTACGTTGGAAAAGTGACCAGAACAACATATTAACCATTATCCGGGATATTACGGGAAAAGTGACCAGAAAAACGTATTGACCATTATCAGGGATGTTACGAGGAAAAGTGACCAGAACAACGTATTGACCATTATCAAGGATGTTACAGGGGGAGATGACCAGAACAACATATTGACCATTATCAGGGATGTTACTAGGGAAAGATGACTAAAACAACGTATTGGCCAATATCAGGGATGTTACGGGAGAAAAGTGACCAGAACAACGTATTGATCATTATCCGGGGTGTTACGGGGAAAAGTGACCAGAACAACGTATTGACCATTATCAGGGATGTTACGGGGAAAAGTGACCAGAACAACGTATTGACCATTATCAGAATTGTTACGTGAAAAAGTGACCAGAACAACATATTGACCATTATCAGGGATGTTACGTAGAAAAGTGACCAGAACAACGTATTGACCATAATCAGGGATGTTACGGGGGAAAAGTGACCAGAACAACGTACTGGCCATTATCAGGGATGTTACGGGGAAAAGTGACCAGAACAACGTATTGACCATTATCCGGGATGTTACGGGGAAAAGTGACCAGAACAACGTATTGACCATTATCAGCGATGTTACGGGGAAAAGTGACCAGAACAACGTATTCACCATTATCAGGGATGTTACGGGGAAAAGTGACCAGAATTACGTATTGACCATTATCAGGGATAATACGAGGAAAAGTTACCAGAACAACGTATTCACCATCATAAGGGAATGTTACGGGGAAAGTGACCAGAACAACATATTGATCATTATCAGGGATGTTACGGGGAAAAGTGAACAAAATAACGTATTTACCATTATCAGGGATGTTACGGAGAAAAGTGACCAGAACAACGTATTGATCATTATCAGGGATGATACAGGGAAAAGTGACCAGAACAACGTATTGACCATTATCCGGGATGTTACGGGGAAAAGTGACCAAAACAACGTATTGACCATTGTCAGGGATGTTTTGAGGAAAAGTGACCAGAACAACGTATTGACCATTATACGGGATGTTACGGGGAAAAGTGACCAGAACAACGTATTGTCCATTGTCAGGGATGTTTTTGGGGAAAGTGACCAGAACAACGTATTGACCATTATCAGGGATGTTACGGGGGAAAAGTGACAAGAACAACATATTAACCATTATCCGGGATATTACGGAAAAAGTGACCAGAACAACGTATTGACCATTATCAGGGATGTTACGGGGAAAAGTGACCAGAACAACGTATTGACCATCATCAGGGAATGATACGGGGAAAGTGACCAGAACAACATATTGATCATTATCAGGGATGTTACGGGGAAAAATGAACAAAATAACGTATTTACCATTATCAGGGATGTTACGGAGAAAAGTGACCAGAACAACGTATTGACCATTATCAGGGATGATACGGGGAAAAGTGACCAGAACAACGTATTGACCATTATCCGAGATGTTACGGGGAAAAGTGACCAGAACCACGTATTGACCATTATCAGGGAAGTTTTGGGGGAAAGTGACCAGAACAACGTATTGACCATTATCAGGGATGTTACGTTGGAAAAGTGACCAGAACAACATATTAACCATTATCCGGGATATTACGGGAAAAGTGACCAGAACAACGTATTGACCATTATCAGGGATGTTAAGAGGAAAAGTTACCAGAACAACGTATTGACCATCATCAGGGAATGTTACGGGGAAAATGACCAGAACAACATATTGATCATTATCAGGGATGTTACGGGGAAAAGTGAACAAAATAACGTATTTACCATTATCAGGGATGTTACGGAGAAAAGTGACCAGAACAACGTATTGACCATTATCAGGGATGATACGGGGAAAAGTGACCAGAACAACGTATTGACCATTATCCGGGATGTTACGGGGAAAAGTGACCAGAACAACGTATTGACCATTATCAGGGATGTTTTGGGGAAAAGTGACCAGAACAACGTATTGACCATTATACGGGATGTTACGGGGAAAAGTGACCAGAACAACGTATTGACCATTGTCAGGGATGTTTTGGGGAAAAGTGACCAGAACAACGTATTGACCATTATACGAGATGTTACGGGGAAAAGTGACCAGAACAACGTATTGACAATTGTCAGGGATGTTTTTGGGGAAAGTGACCAGAACAACGTATTGACCATTATCAGGGATGTTACGTTGGAAAAGTGACCAGAACAACATATTAACCATTATCCGGGATATTACGGTAAAAGTGACCAGAACAATGTATTGACCATTATCAGGGATGTTACGGGGAAAAGTGACCAGAACAACGTATCGACCTTTATTAGGGATGTTACCGGGGAAAAGTGACCAGAACAACGTATTAACCATTATCAGGGATGTTACGGGGAACAGTGACCAGAACAATGTATTGACCATTATCAGGGATGTTTCGGTGGAAAAGTGACCGGAACAACTTATTGACCATTATTAGGGATGTTACCGGGGAAAAGTGACCAGAACAACGTATTGACCATTATCAGAGATGTTTTGGGGAAAAGTGACCAGAACAACGTATTGACCATTATCAGGGATGTTACGGAGGAAAAGTGACCAGAACAACGTATTGACCATTATCAGGGATGTTTTGGGGAAAAGTGACCAGAACAATGTATTGACCATTATCAGGGATGTTTTGGGGAAAAGTGACCAGAACAACGTATTGACCATTGTTAGGGATGTTACGAGGAAAAGTGACCAGAACAACGTATTGACCATTATCCGGGATGTTACGAGGAAAAGTGACCGGAACAACGTATTAACCATTATCAGGGATGTTACCGGGGAAAGTGACTAGAACAATGTATTGACCTTTATCGGAGATGTTTTGGGGAAAAGTGACCAGAACAACTTATTGACCATTATTAGGGATGTTACCGGGGAAAAGTGACCAGAACAACGTATTGACCATTATCAGGGATGTTTTGGGGAAAAGTGACCAGAACAACGTATTGACCATTATCCGGGATGTTACGAGGAAAAGTGACCGGAACAACTTATTGACCATTATCAGGGATGTTACCGGGGAAAGTGACTAGAACAATGTATTGACCATTATCAGGGATGTTTTGGGGAAAAGTGACCAGAACAACGTATTGACCATTATCCGGGATGTTACGAGGAAAAGTGACCAGAACAACGTATTGACCATTATCAGGGATATTACGGGAAAAGTGACCAGAACAACGTATTGACCATCATCAGGGAATGTTACGGGGAAAGTGACCAGAACAACATATTGATCATTATCAGGGATGTTACGGGGAAAAGTGAACAACATAACGTATTTACCATTATCAGGGATGTTACGGAGAAAAGTGACCAGAACAACGTATTGACCATTATCAGGGATGATACGGGGAAAAGTGACCAGAACAACGTATTGACCATTATCCGGGATGTTACGGGGAAAAGTGACCAGAACAACGTATTGACCATTGTCAGGGATGATACGGGGGAAAGTGACCAGAACAACGTATTGACCATTATCCGGGATGTTACGGGGAAAAGTGACCAGAACAACGTATTGACCATTATCAGGTATGTTTTGGGGAAAAGTGACCAGAACAACGTATTGACCATTATACGGGATGTTACGGGGAAAAGTGACCAGAACAACGTATTGACCATTGTCAGGGATGTTTTGAGGAAAAGTGACCAGAACAACGTATTGACCATTATACGGGATGTTACGGGGAAAAGTGACCAGAACAACGTATTGACCATTGTCAGGGATGTTTTTGGGGAAAGTGACCAGAACAACGTATTGACCATTATCAGGGATGTTACGGGGGAAAAGTGACAAGAACAACATATTAACCATTATCCGGGATATTACGGAAAAAGTGACCAGAACAACGTATTGACCATTATCAGGGATGTTACGGGGAAAAGTGACCAGAACAACGTATTGACCATCATCAGGGAATGATACGGGGAAAGTGACCAGAACAACATATTGATCATTATCAGGGATGTTACGGGGAAAAATGAACAAAATAACGTATTTACCATTATCAGGGATGTTACGGAGAAAAGTGACCAGAACAACGTATTGACCATTATCAGGGATGATACGGGGAAAAGTGACCAGAACAACGTATTGACCATTATCCGAGATGTTACGGGGAAAAGTGACCAGAACCACGTATTGACCATTATCAGGGAAGTTTTGGGGGAAAGTGACCAGAACAACGTATTGACCATTATCAGGGATGTTACGTTGGAAAAGTGACCAGAACAACATATTAACCATTATCCGGGATATTACGGGAAAAGTGACCAGAACAACGTATTGACCATTATCAGGGATGTTACGAGGAAAAGTTACCAGAACAACGTATTGACCATCATCAGGGAATGTTACGGGGAAAATGACCAGAACAACATATTGATCATTATCAGGGATGTTACGGGGAAAAGTGAACAAAATAACGTATTTACCATTATCAGGGATGTTACGGAGAAAAGTGACCAGAACAACGTATTGACCATTATCAGGGATGATACGGGGAAAAGTGACCAGAACAACGTATTGACCATTATCCGGGATGTTACGGGGAAAAGTGACCAGAACAACGTATTGACCATTATCAGGGATGTTTTGGGGAAAAGTGACCAGAACAACGTATTGACCATTATACGGGATGTTACGGGGAAAAGTGACCAGAACAACGTATTGACCATTGTCAGGGATGTTTTGGGGAAAAGTGACCAGAACAACGTATTGACCATTATACGAGATGTTACGGGGAAAAGTGACCAGAACAACGTATTGACCATTATCAGGGATGTTACGGTAAAAGTGACCAGAACAATGTATTGACCATTATCAGGGATGTTACGGGGAAAAGTGACCAGAACAACGTATCGACCTTTATTAGGGATGTTACCGGGGAAAAGTGACCAGAACAACGTATTAACCATTATCAGGGATGTTACGGGGAACAGTGACCAGAACAATGTATTGACCATTATCAGGGATGTTTCGGTGGAAAAGTGACCGGAACAACTTATTGACCATTATTAGGGATGTTACCGGGGAAAAGTGACCAGAACAACGTATTGACCATTATCAGAGATGTTTTGGGGAAAAGTGACCAGAACAACGTATTGACCATTATCAGGGATGTTACGGAGGAAAAGTGACCAGAACAACGTATTGACCATTATCAGGGATGTTTTGGGGAAAAGTGACCAGAACAATGTATTGACCATTATCAGGGATGTTTTGGGGAAAAGTGACCAGAACAACGTATTGACCATTGTTAGGGATGTTACGAGGAAAAGTGACCAGAACAACGTATTGACCATTATCCGGGATGTTACGAGGAAAAGTGACCGGAACAACGTATTAACCATTATCAGGGATGTTACCGGGGAAAGTGACCAGAACAATGTATTGACCATTATCGGAGATGTTTTGGGGAAAAGTGACCAGAACAACTTATTGACCATTATTAGGGATGTTACCGGGGAAAAGTGACCAGAACAACGTATTGACCATTATCAGGGATGTTTTGGGGAAAAGTGACCAGAACAACGTATTGACCATTATCCGGGATGTTACGAGGAAAAGTGACCGGAACAACTTATTGACCATTATCAGGGATGTTACCGGGGAAAGTGACTAGAACAATGTATTGACCATTATCAGAGATGTTTTGGGGAAAAGTGACCAGAACAACGTATTGACCATTATCCGGGATGTTACGAGGAAAAGTGACCAGAACAACGTATTGACCATTATCAGGGATATTACGGGAAAAGTGACCAGAACAACGTATTGACCATCATCAGGGAATGTTACGGGGAAAGTGACCAGAACAACATATTGATCATTATCAGGGATTTTACGGGGAAAAGTGAACAACATAACGTATTTACCATTATCAGGGATGTTACGGAGAAAAGTGACCAGAACAACGTATTGACCATTATCAGGGATGATACGGGGAAAAGTGACCAGAACAACGTATTGACCATTATCCGGGATGTTACGGGGAAAAGTGACCAGAACAACGTATTGACCATTGTCAGGGATGTTTTGGGGAAAAGTGACCAGAACAACATATTGATCATTTTCAGGGATGTTACGGGGAAAAATGAACAAAATAACGTATTTACCATTATCAGGGATGTTACGGAGAAAAGTGACCAGAACAACATATTGACCATTATTAGGGATGATACGGGGAAAAGTGACCAGAACAACGTATTGACCATTATCCGAGATGTTACGGGGAAAAGTGACCAGAACCACGTATTGACCATTATCAGGGAAGTTTTGGGGGAAAGTGACCAGAACAACGTATTGACCATTATCAGGGATGTTACGTTGGAAAAGTGACCAGAACAACATATTAACCATTATCCGGGATATTACGGGAAAAGTGACCAGAACAACGTATTGACCATTATCAGGGATGTTACGAGGAAAAGTTACCAGAACAACGTATTGACCATCATCAGGGAATGTTACAGGGAAAGTGACAAGAACAACATATTGATCATTATCAGGGATGTTACGGGGAAAAGTGAACAAAATAACGTATTTACCATTATCAGGGATGTTACGGAGAAAAGTAACCAGAACAACGTATTGACTATTATCAGGGATGATACAGTTAGAATTACGGCTAAGTATCCACTTTTTATCGCACGAACGGAGAAAAGCCGCTGGCCGGACGGAGTTTGGCCGCGTCCCGAACGGAGGACGCACGCGAGCCGAACGGAGTTACCTATTGGGCCCAAATCTGCTACAACGGCCGCTTCCCGAACGGAGCGAGGTTATCGGCCGCTTCCCGAACGGAGCGAGGTGATCGGCCGCTATCGGCCGATTAACTGATACCTGGCCGGTAGCGGCGGATCGAACGATCGAACGATCGACCGATCTAACTGTTCAGCCGATTTCAAGGATAGGGACTAGCGGTATATGTACTGTAGCTACTCAAACCTATAGCTAGGACAAAGAAAATATATTCTAAGTTCGTAAATATATGATAATATCTAACAATAATATATACCCGGTATCATGGACTTGGTAAATAATCTAATTCCGTGCCTGTATCTTGCTTATTCTTTTAAAGATTAAATAAAACGTTGGATATTTTTTTCTATAACATATTAGTACAAAACAGTCGTTTAATCCACAATATAACAGACTGACCACAAACGTATAGGTTTTCCAATTTCTAAAAAACACGATTGAAATCGAAATGTATGAATCTAAACCAAATTTCCATGCTTGTCAGGACGGTGTGTAACATACAACTTGAACCTGAACCGTACACGAATTCTGAAATCTGTGACGTCACATGTTTAACGACTTCCGTACGTGTAAGGAATGGATGGCAATACAGCAATGGATTGTGTTAAATGTTAGTTTTTTTAGGAATCAGATCATGCATGTAGACGGTGTCCAGAAGATTCAGACAGTGGGTTTAACTAAAACAAAGCAGACGATTGGATAAGGTAACACAGACTGTTAGCAAGTTTCATGAAAATAAATAGTATTGTTATTGACTCACAGTCATGTACTCGGATATTTTTATAAGAAATGTTGGTTATTTTCCCTTAACGCTAACTGAAAAGTCAGTTACTCTGTAGCGAAAACTTACTCCTCTATGTTATCGTCGAACACGTGTATTTCGTAACTACTGTAGTTACTGTCCCGAATTGTTAATAGTATATGCCTAGGTCACGCATTCACGGATCACCTCGCCGGTTCCAATTAAGGATAAAATCTCATGGATGACCCCGGAAATTCCAATTTACGTAGTCCGATACGGAGCAGATACGGATGCATAATAGTGTTACTACGGGTATTGACGTATATTCCAAGGATATTGCAGGAAATGGGCGATTTGGCAACATGAGTGATACGAATTGTTACGGTACGACACGGGTTAATACGGAACGACACGTGTCAGGGGGTTGCAATGCGGAAAAACAGTAGGTTGCTACGGTGTAAGTAAGGGTTAGTACGAATAAGAACGGTCTGATACGGAATAGTACGAACCGCCATGGAGCGATCCGTAATGCAACGTGATGCGATCGTTCCGTTCCATGACAAATTCGTAGCAAACCGTATCATATCCTTAGCAAGTACGTGGTGTAACTAGTACTAATATTAAGTACGGATTTACGGATTGATAAGTACTAGAATGGACATGTACGTTCAAATACGGTTTAGTAAGGATAAACTACGGTTGTTTGATCTGTGGTCAAATCTTGAGCGTGTTCAAAAATTGTCGCGGATATACATGTACAATACTACTACGTATGATTACGGCTACAATATGCAAAGCTACGAACCAATACAGATTGCGACGAATGTTGCCGGTTCGTATTAATCCGGCATCAAATCCCACAGGGGCTAGACACGGATCATATAGTAGTGGGAGGGGCTATATTCGAGAAAAGTAAAACACATTATTGACAATCATTTCATAGTGACATAGGTCCGTGCCTAGCCCCTGTGTCAAATCCGTGAATGTGTGACTTGGGCATTATATACATGTACTCTAGTACCTGGTTCAAAAATTCAGAAATGAATAAGTGAGAAAAAATATATACATTGTACGCAAGTAACTCGATCCACATCCTTAGCCTTCATATGTGTAAAAGTCTTATACATGTAAATAACACTAATTAACACACCTGTATCCAGTGCTGACATCAGGAGGCCAAAAATGTCGGCAGGTAGTCAATGGGGTATCTAAAGCGATGTAGATTGGAGAAGATAAACTACAAAACGGGGACATGTATAAGGAATAGAAAATCTAAGTTTAGTTTCAGAAAGAAATCAAACTCATGAGTTAAATGTAGAGATACACATTTTAATCAATGACAGGGAACGCGAGCCGTTTGAGCGATCGCCGCTAAGACAAAGGCGTATTTTCAGATATATCAGAATATCTCGGAAATGGAGCTAGCTTGGATGTTTGCATTTTCTTAGCCTTTTATTACATTGTGTGCAATATTTTCATAGCTCGATCTATACAGCAAAATTGATATACGAAATTTGAGTTTTATGTCGACAGTCTCAATACTTTAAACAGGTGTATATTTAAAGAACATTATAATTTTTGGTCATAATATATTATTCCTTCTGAAACTAGTTTCGGCTTATGTTTGTACACCGGGTATCTCGATGTTCGGGATTATTTTAATGTTAGTTTTTAAATGTGTGAAGGGTGAGATTTTACCAAAGAAATATGACGATTAGACAACTATTCAAATGTCCCAATACCAAAATATTTCAACTGGTCACACAGACCACAACAATCAAACAATTATTATACTAAATCGTGACCTTGACACCCCGTTTTATCTTACAAATGATATATATATTCACACAACAGCCATAACAAAATCTGATTAAATACGGCTTAATAAACGATAGTCTCAACGATCAAAAATATATGAGATATGTTTTGTCCATGTGATATCAAGACAGTGGTAAGACTCTGAAAGAAAAGATTCTGTGTCGCCACTTTATCTATTATCATAAGCAATGTTTATGCAGGCAAATTTAACATGTATAAGGTAACTTTAAAAATCAAATTTACCATGTATAAGGTAACTTGAAAAATCCCCCTACCCCATTCATTATTATTAATACAACGTTATTACCAAATCAATTTGGAATTTTAATTGTTTCAAACATGGTCAGTATTGTATCTAAACAGATTTTTTAAAACAATTAGAAAATATCCTGCATCTTGATCCGGATCCTCCGTCTAACTCTTAGTTACACCATAGAATTATCTGAGTCCGTGGTTACACTAATAAGTCAATACTCACAATTTCTTGTTTGGCCGAAAAATAACGTTTCATGGAGAGAAAATATTTATCCTCATAAGACTTTGTGAAGAAGTATTTTAGTAAGTGAAAGGTTTTTATATTTAGACTGTTTACTTCACATTAAATTCTAATCGAGAGTTGATCATCATTTTGCCTAGAATATAGATCGTTTTTCTTAATCGGGTTTTTGTTTATATTATGCTAGTGGAGTTTGGTAGGTAGTTTATAGGGGATAACATTTCCTTACCACTCACGACTAAGTCCCAAAATGCCCTAGGCTATTCTAGAGACATACAGTACTGTATAAAACTTTATACGTCTCTGGCTATTGAATAGGGCTCCTAACACCTGGCGACCAGGGGTCACTGAGTGTGCCCCCGGGCGGTGTCTTCCCACTCAGCCAACATATCCTATTTTAGTATAGGGCACAGGTAGTGTTGTTACAGGGTGAGAACAATAGGTACTAATTACAGGTAAGGCTATAGTCTGTTTTTGGAAAGTGTCTAATTCTCAGGTAACAACAACTTACCTGTGGAATGATTTTGAACTTGAACTTATTCATTTTATCTCTTTAAAAAAAATTGATGTTTAGAGAGAACACATTTACAACAAATATACAATGTGTGTATGGAGGACTCAAGATAAAAAATTATTAAGGTTCCTTGAAGTTTTGAAATTGTGGGAATTGATAAGCTCTGAAAACTTAATAATATACATGCAGAATCACACCATACATTGCAAGTTTTCTTGGTGTTACCTTATCTGGAGAGACTTGTTTAACTCCAGCGGAAATGTTCACATGAATAACATTTCTTAATTAAAAAGTGCATATATCTGTCTCATAATATTTCTTCTGTTGGTCACACACACGGCACTTGCATTAGCTTCTGTAGAATTCTTGTTTAAACCTTATAACAACTATACAAACTGTCTATGTTTTGGAAAATACCTTAGATTTTGTTTTATTTTTACCTGAAATTTCCAGCATTTATAATATTCGCTAGCTAACGGAGTTTTAGAATTTATAGTATAAACTTTGTATCATTTGAGTACAGATATTTTCATAAGTTCATTTATTGAATTTATTGCTATGCATTGAATCACACGTTTTGATAAAAATCTCCAACAAGAAAGATAAAAAAAGAACAAATAAATAAATAACTTCTTCCTTGCTTCAAATAAATAATAACCTGGTACCCTTCTCCCTTGTTTCAATCCCTTAATAATCAAAATTAAAGTATAATTCTTTGTTTATAATATTGTAATTTTGCTGTTAACATGAAATGGAATGATATTGAAGCATTATTCAGTAATGCTTTCAAAAGCCAGTTTGATTTTATAATACTTTATATATGTTTCCTGCTAGCAACTGTCCGTTTCTTATCTCTATTAAAAATGAAATAAAAGAGTTTGATATACAGATCGATCATTGATAAAGTGTAACAGATTTTATTATCAGGTCATAATTTATTTTAATTGGTGAAGCTTAAGAGTATTTACACCTTCTTCCTTGCATAAAACATTATTTAGTTGAAACCATCTAAGTTAAATTTAAAAAAAATTTATGACATTTTGTATCTATGTATAAAAATAATTTAACTTAGAATTTGAATCTACCTGGAACAGAATAATAATCCATTCCTACCCTTTCCAGGAAATCAACTGTTATCTGAGTATTTGCTAGAATGAAACAAATATATTTGTTTATTACAGTCTAAAAGATGATTATTTGCTAATTAGAAAATAAAAACCAAAACCTTAAAGAAGAATTTTAAAGTGCAAATTTGTTCACTCAAATTTAGAGTGAATAATTATTCATTGTTTCTATATATATATTACATTCGTAATTTCAGACTTAAATAGCATCTAATAAAATTCCCTGATTTAATGTAAAAAGAAAGACATACCATGTGTATGTGTTATATACCTCTCTGGTAACAAAAAATAATATACAGTGTAATTATGTTTTTGGTGAAATTGTTTATGAAGTTTTGTCTTAATTGTTTTTTTTCCAATCACAAAGTATCTTTTCAATTTTATTTTAATTACAAAGTATCTTTTATTGTAGTTGGCTTAGTTTAACTTGGAAATAAAAGAACAGATGATTTATACTTGTTAATATATTGAAACAGACTATACTCAGATTTGTCAAGGTAAATACAGGTAATGTTGTTTTAAGATGTTGGCTGAGTGGGAATGAACCCCCCGGGCGTGCCGTGCCGTTCAGGGGATGAGACACTAATTAGTTAACTGGACAGTGAGTTACGTTTTACCTGTACTATAGTTTTGCTCTGAAATTGAATCTAAATTGAAATTGAATTGACACATGGCACATTTTATACAGATTTTGGTAAAACAAATGGCGTTTATTTTTCATCGACTACACTGATATTTTTTTATCACTGAATTAATGTTTTTTTTCGCATTCTGCGATCGGCCTATTGGCGACCGCTGGCGTAAATGATATAAAGTCCGCTAAAATGACAACTCTATAACATTTAACACGAGGAATCGATTATAAAGAATATCTGAATTCATTTGTGGTCATCATAAATTTTCAAAATGCTTATTGATACAGGAATCGACAATCACGATGTATAAAGTTTGAATATGTGTAAATACTACAGAGAATCTTGATATGGTAAGTAAGAGAAGTACATTGTACCTCACACCCCTGGTTATCTCCAACTCGCATGCATCACATTGTACATATATAAATGTCGAATTAATATAATATTGAAATTTGCATCCAATTTCAAATTTGTATCTGATTTAAAAACAAAAATACGGTTGATTTACAGAAAATATGTACAGTGTAACAACATCATATCTAGAAACCGATACGTTCATTACATAAATATGGTGCTAGCATGATAGATGTACATGTACGTAAGTCATTGACAATTTCGCTCCAAATGTAATTGAGATATTACGTACGATTGGTAAAGCTTTTGATAAGTACATTTGTACCACAGAAATATAAAGCCAGCATATATTAACTGGATTGCGTGCCTGTTTTACACATCTTCTAACTGAGTCACAGTGTAACTTATACACTTTTGTGGTATGTATATATTCGATATATTGTGCATTAAATTTACTCGGAGTTCATTTCTGAATCGATGAGATGGCGTCATATCTTATTCCTCATCCTCCAAAATGTCCAAAATAACTCTGCACCTTAAGTTTAGTCCAAGGATTGAAACGGATGTTGAAAGAGTCCCCCCCCCCCGCCCAGTATGAAATGAAATCAATTAGTACACCTGTCCGGGTAGAATATCTACACTATGCAAATGGGATCTACAATGTAAAACACAAAACACCAGTGTCCACCAGGCTGTGGACCCTCCGGTACGATATCAATTATTGCAGATTGTGGAGGAAAAGTGTATGTCTGTTATGTTGGGAAGGGGCCAGGGAGGGGAGTCTTGGATAGTGTATATCCAGATAAAAATCTAATCAGTAGTAAGCTAGGAGATCTCTCATCTACATGAATGACAATACCTTTTGAATCTTACGTCGCCATTGTTAGCAAAGTTCAGTTGTAATCTCAAACTAAATAGGACGGTATTCTCGTATTTATGTAATATGAATGAAAAAGAATATTAAACTATGTAGATACGATTTGTTGTTAATATGATATTGACATGTTACACGGAAATTAAATGAAATGCATCACATTGTACATTTTGTATTCCTTAATGTATAATGAGTAAATGAAGGAAATGTGAGTATTTCTGACTTGATTTAATACAGTAGTTTTGGCGTTCAACGCCCATTCAGGACACGAGTTAAATATTGTTTTCTTTCGTCAATTATATAGCACAGTGTATTAAATACACTAAGTGTTGTTGATCCGAATGTAAAAATGCTATTTTCTGTTCGTCATTTTATCGTGTGTAATGGCAATTACTATTGATTTGACCGTATTTAAAGACTTTGCTAGTACATGTATCACCTGTATAAAAGCAAACACCCCCTCCCCATAAAAAAAACCTCCGTTAGTGACCAACAATTCATGTAAATACTTGCTCCATTCGAACAGAGCTAGATTATGATTATCATTCATAAAAAACATTTGTATTATCGTTTTTCTGGCAGAGATGTATAAAGCCACGTCTCTGTTTGTGGGT
The DNA here is from genome assembly GCA_947623455.1 of Mimachlamys varia. Taxonomy (NCBI): domain Eukaryota; kingdom Metazoa; phylum Mollusca; class Bivalvia; order Pectinida; family Pectinidae; genus Mimachlamys; species Mimachlamys varia. The sequence goes on from OX392529.1 coordinate 7,183,997, forward strand.
AAATTTTGCAGTGGACTGTATCGCTGGAGCAAGATAAGGGTTACCAGCTTAGTGAGGTAGCGGCTGATCGAGCGTCACGGATGAATGCCGACAATAGGTAATGTTAGTGGCATACAAAGCCCGGGACACGCAAGAGTAGTCGGCAGACAAAGAAAGGCCGTTAGAAAACGACCGGAAAAGCCGATCGATCGATCGATTCGTCTGCTTTAGCCGATCGAACGATTCGATCGCTTTAGCCGATCGAACGATTCGACCGCTTTAGCCGATAGGACGGAATTCTACGACAAAAGACGAACGAAAGTGAAACGGCCGCTAAAGCCGCAACGAACGAACGCAAACCGAACGGTGCCTAGCCGCAAACCGAACGGAGAACGCACGCTGTGCGAACGCAGGACGAACTATTTGCAAGTGGATACTTAGCCGAAGTTCTAACTGTACGGGGAAAAGTGACCAGAACAACGTATTGACCATTATACGGGATGTTACGGGGAAAAGTGACCAGAACAACGTATTGACCATTGTCAGGGATGTTTTGGGAAAAAGTGACCAGAACAACGTATTGACCATTATACGGGATGTTACGGGGAAAAGTGACCAGAACAACGTATTGACCATTATCAAGGATGTTACAGGGGGAGATGACCAGAACAACATATTGACCATTATCAGGGATGTTACTAGGGAAAGATGACTAAAACAACGTATTGGCCAATATCAGGGATGTTACGGGGGAAAAGTGACCAGAACAACGTATTGATCATTATCCGGGGTGTTACGGGGAAAAGTGACCAGAACAACGTATTGACCATTATCAGGGATGTTACGGGGAAAAGTGACCAAACAATGCATTGACCATTATCCGGGATGTTACATCGGGAAGATGACCAGAACAACGTATTGACCATTATCAGTGATGTTACGTAGAAAAGTGACCAGAACAACGTATTGACCATTATCAGAATTGTTACGTGAAAAAGTGACCAGAACAACATATTGACCATTATCAGGGATGTTACAAGGAAAAGTGACCAGAACAACGTATTGACCATAATCAGGGATGTTACGGGGGAAAAGTGACCAGAACAACGTACTGGCCATTATCAGGGATGTTACGGGGAAAAGTGACCAGAACAACGTATTGACCATTATCCGGGATGTTACGGGGAAAAGTAACCAGAACAACGTATTGACTATTATCAGGGATGATACGGGGAAAAGTGACCAGAACAACGTATTGACCATTATACGGGATGTTACGGGGAAAAGTGACCAGAACAACGTATTGACCATTGTCAGGGATGTTTTGGGAAAAAGTGACCAGAACAACGTATTGACCATTATACGGGATGTTACGGGGAAAAGTGACCAGAACAACGTATTGACCATTATCAAGGATGTTACAGGGGGAGATGACCAGAACAACATATTGACCATTATCAGGGATGTTACTAGGGAAAGATGACTAAAACAACGTATTGGCCAATATCAGGGATGTTACGGGGGAAAAGTGACCAGAACAACGTATTGATCATTATCCGGGGTGTTACGGGGAAAAGTGACCAGAACAACGTATTGACCATTATCAGGGATGTTACGGGGAAAAGTGACCAAACAATGCATTGACCATTATCCGGGATGTTACATCGGGAAGATGACCAGAACAACGTATTGACCATTATCAGTGATGTTACGTAGAAAAGTGACCAGAACAACGTATTGACCATTATCAGAATTGTTACGTGAAAAAGTGACCAGAACAACATATTGACCATTATCAGGGATGTTACAAGGAAAAGTGACCAGAACAACGTATTGACCATAATCAGGGATGTTACGGGGGAAAAGTGACCAGAACAACGTACTGGCCATTATCAGGGATGTTACGGGGAAAAGTGACCAGAACAACGTATTGACCATTATCCGGGATGTTACGGGGAAAAGTAACCAGAACAACGTATTGACCATTATCAGCGATGTTACGGGGAAAAGTGACCAGAACAACGTATTCACCATTATCAGGGATGTTACGGGGAAAAGTGACCAGAATTACGTATTGACCATTATCAGGGATGTTACGAGGAAAAGTTACCAGAACAACGTATTCACCATCATCAGGGAATGTTACGGGGAAAGTGACCAGAACAACATATTGATCATTATCAGGGATGTTACGGGGAAAAGTGACCAGAACAACGTATTGATCATTATCAGGGATGATACGGGGAAAAGTGACCAGAACAACGTATTGACCATTATCAGGGATGGTACGGGGAAAAGTGACCAGAACAACGTATTGACCATTATACGGGATGTTACGGGGAAAAGTGACCAGAACAACGTATTGACCATTGTCAGGGATGTTTTGAGGAAAAGTGACCAGAACAACGTATTGACCATTATAAGGGATGTTACGGGGAAAAGTGACCAGAACAACGTATTGACCATTGTCAGGGACGTTTTGGGGGAAAATGACCAGAACAACGTATTGACCATTATCAGGGATGTTACGGGGGAAAGGTGACAAGAACAACATATTAACCATTATCCGGGATATTACGGAAAAAGTGACCAGAACAACGTATTGACCATTATCAGGGATGTTACGGGGAAAAGTGACCAGAACAACGTATTGACCATCATCAGGGAATATTACGGGGAAAGTGACCAGAACAACATATTGATCATTATCAGGGATGTTACGGGGAAAAATGAACAAAATAACGTATTTACCATTATCAGGGATGTTACGGAGAAAAGTGACCAGAACAACATATTGACCATTATTAGGGATGATACGGGGAAAAGTGACCAGAACAACGTATTGACCATTATCCGAGATGTTACGGGGAAAAGTGACCAGAACCACGTATTGACCATTATCAGGGAAGTTTTGGGGGAAAGTGACCAGAACAACGTATTGACCATTATCAGGGATGTTACGTTGGAAAAGTGACCAGAACAACATATTAACCATTATCCGGGATATTACGGGAAAAGTGACCAGAACAACGTATTGACCATTATCAGGGATGTTACGAGGAAAAGTTACCAGAACAACGTATTGACCATCATCAGGGAATGTTACGGGGAAAGTGACCAGAACAACATATTGATCATTATCAGGGATGTTACGGGGAAAAGTGAACAAAATAACGTATTTACCATTATCAGGGATGTTACGGAGAAAAGTGACCAGAACAACGTATTGACCATTATCAGGGATGATACGGGGAAAAGTGACCAGATCAACGTATTGACCATTATCCGTGATGTTACGGGGAAAAGTGACCAGAACCACGTATTGACCATTATCAGGGATGTTTTGGGGAAAAGTGACCAGAACAACGTATTGACCATTATACGGGATGTTTTGGGGAAAAGTGACCAGAACAACGTATTGACCATTGTCAGGGATGTTTTGGGGAAAAGTGACCAGAACAACGTATTGACCATTATACGAGATGTTACGGGGAAAAGTGACCAGAACAACGTATTGACCATTGTCAGGGATGTTTTTGGGGAAAGTGACCAGAACAACGAATTGACCATTATCAGGGATGTTACGTTGGAAAAGTGACCAGAACAACATATTAACCATTATCCGGGATATTACGGGAAAAGTGACCAGAACAATGTATTGACCATTATAAGGGATGTTACGGGGAAAAGTGACCAGAACAACGTAACGACCTTTATTAGGGATGTTACCGGGGAAAAGTGACCAGAACAACGTATTAACCATTATCAGGGATGTTACGGGGAACAGTGACCAGAACAATGTATTGACCATTATCAGGGATGTTTCGGTGGAAAAGTGACCGGAACAACTTATTGACCATTATTAGGGATGTTACCGGGGAAAAGTGACCAGAACAACGTATTGACCATTATCAGGGATGTTTTGGGGAAAAGTGACCAGAACAACGTATTGACCATTGTTAGGGATGTTACGAGGAAAAGTGACCGGAACAACTTATTGACCATTATCAGGGATGTTACCGGGGAAAGTGACTAGAACAATGTATTGACCATTATCAGAGATGTTTTGGGGAAAAGTGACCAGAACAACGTATTGACCATTATCAGGGATGTTACGGAGGAAAAGTGACCAGAACAACGTATTGACCATTATCAGGGATGTTTTGGGGAAAAGTGACCAGAACAATGTATTGACCATTATCAGGGATGTTTTGGGGAAAAGTGACCAGAACAACGTATTGACCATTGTTAGGGATGTTACGAGGAAAAGTGACCAGAACAACGTATTGACCATTATCCGGGATGTTACGAGGAAAAGTGACCGGAACAACGTATTGACCATTATCAGGGATGTTACCGGGGAAAGTGACTAGAACAATGTATTGACCATTATCAGAGATGTTTTGGGGAAAAGTGACCAGAACAACTTATTGACCATTATTAGGGATGTTACCGGGGAAAAGTGACCAGAACAACGTATTGACCATTATCAGGGATGTTTTGGGGAAAAGTGACCAGAACAACGTATTGACCATTATCCGGGATGTTACGAGGAAAAGTGACCGGAACAACTTATTGACCATTATCAGGGATGTTACCGGGGAAAGTGACTAGAACAATGTATTGACCATTATCAGAGATGTTTTGGGGAAAAGTGACCAGAACAATGTATTGACCATTATCCGGGATGCTACGAAGAAAAGTGACCAGAACAACATATTGACCATTATCAGTGATGTTACGGAAAAGGTGAACGGTGCTATGATTTTATTTTAGCATTAAACATCATTCTGTTCCGCAACAAAAGATGTTTAATGCTTATATTTACATTTTTCCCATTTGTTTTGATAATAAATGTATGTTGATATTCTACATTTGTTCTGAAAATTTAAGGTAGATTTCTAATAAATGGAACAGCGAACAGCCAGTATCGGCCGGCTATTTCCAACGTGATGATTATGACGTCACAATCGTAATGACTTCATAATGACCACTCCAGTGTTATGCTCTCATAACACTGAACTGGCCTTGGTAGTGTTATATAGTGGCAATGCAGAGCAAATGTAAATATTTATCTGTAAATGTTAGAACATATTTATTGAACTATTTTTGTTTCTAGCACAATACGTAGGTGTTATTTAACTTACAATGCATCCATTAACCATTACAACTGTAGAATAAACAAAACCAATAAACCGCACGTTCAATTATCTCTAAACAGGTTTTGATTCGTTTACACGGTGAACTTTGACCGGGACAACGTCACTTCCTGATCGTTTACATCGTCATAATTTGGCAGGAAAGTACATCATTTGTATTCAATCAAGGTGACATGTGCATTTGAGCTGTTTTCGGCTGAGATTGCCATGTAAAAGAACACACGTCTCGAGGTTGGAGCATATGGTATAATTATAAAAATTTGTGTATTTGAAAATTATCTAACGAGAGTTGAAAATACACCATAGACAGCACAGCAACCACTCGTTGTGTTACCTCCATTTATATTACAAGAACATATACAATAGGCGATAAATACATTATGTAAGCCATTCATGATAGAAATGGAGATCAATCGAACTCTTACCGAAAGACGTTGATTCACATATAAACGGATGTGTCGCCTCACTGCATTGCATTGGTAGGTATTGAGCTTCCGAAGGACGGAACAAAAAACAATTGTCAATGTCCCTATTGGTTGCTTTGATTGGATTGTAGGGGGCAATTATAGTTCCACAGTCATCTTGCCATTTCGGGATTCCATCTCTAGGTTGATAGAGCCCCACCCAATAATTAAAGCTACAAAGTAACATTTAATATTGCATTAAAATTGCCATGTACATAACAACGCAATATTGCAACCATTTTTGTAGTTACTTTATCTAATAAATAACACATTAAGGCTGTAACAGTATTGTTATAAATGTGTAGATGGTTTCAATAAGCGATGCTTATTTTGATAACAGTATAGTATTACAATAAGCGTCGACATCATTAATAAATGCAAATAAAAATCAAGAACATTTCTTGACAACTTGTTCTTTTTAAAGAATATATCTAAATAAAAACAATTGTCTAGCAAGTACTAATTGTAATAGGGGGTCATTCGTACAGAAGTCCCCCAAACCCCCGCAGTTCGGTTCGCATTACGGAAATACAAGTACAAACCTTTCATGGAAATCGGACGATATTTAAATTTCGACCAATCAGAGACCCGGAAATGGCGGCCATTTTGTTGAATCGCAAAATCGAAGTAACGTAGTTGTTCGTACAGCCATATCACACTAACGTACGAAATTTGAGCGAACTCAGACAAAACATGTATCTAAATTTCGACCAATCAGAAGCCTCCTGTTGGCGGCCATTTTGTTTAATCCAAAATAGACTTCACCATTGTGTTCCTGATAACAGACACCACCTATACATTAAAAGTTCACACAATACTGTTCATTAACTCAATCAGACAAAATAAAATAATGTTCCGGGAATCAAATATGATGATAATATTGAATGAACTAAATCACTATCGCGACTGTCTCATTAATAATGTTTTTCACTATCAAAGATATTACTCACTTAAAATGATTAAAGAATGTCCTTTGGTTACGTCACGTCCTGAAAGATATACATCATAGTGTTCACAATAATTATAGATCTTCACAAATTGCACGAATAATTGAAAAGAAAATCGCAAGTGTCACATATTTTTGTTTTTCCAGTTTTCCTTCCACACACGACAAAATAGTCTATTGTGCTCTCTCCAGTCGGATAAATAAGTTTTCAGATCAACCTCCGTATAATTAAACCCATTACGGATGGTGTGTACTCTATTCTGGCATACGTACACGTATATATGTGCATAACACATATAACAGTTCCTGGTACAAATAGCATCATTAACTACTTCCAGTCACATACTACTTATTCCCGTCAGATAAAAGAAATTTCAGAATCTATATTCCTTATTAAAAAAATCCGCTTCTGACGTCTGCAGATGGAATGTTCGTACAACTTATAATTTCACAAGGATTCACTGTCCTCTCTTTGACTTCCATTAGTTAAAACATGGAACCGTCCCTTTCCAGTTGATCAGTGACGTAACCTGTCGTTTGATCTAAATGGTTGGTGTAGAGGTAACTTCTCTAAAGATGTACTCCCATCCTCAGCTTTAGCCGACACCAATTTGTAACTCAGCAAAGTGATTAGCTTACCTGACCTTTTTCATTCTCACATGCATCATTATTGATGCTTCAGTTTTTCATGAATTATATCAAAACTTTCATAATTACTATTTTCACTTACGATTTTATCCAATTAAATATGATTTCATCTAATAACATTTTTTAGTTTTTATTTCTAATTTTAACTTTTTATCATTATCTAATAACAGTTCTTTTTGTTTTTATTTTATATATATTTTGTTTTACAATTACATCTTATATCTTACTTATCTTATCTTGAGCAAGAGATTGAATCTCGCGTGCCGACGGCCGATGGGTACGAGAGAGTTCTTTCTTTAAACTCCATAACTTCTTTTACTGCGATTCCAAATAAAGTAACTTTAAACTTTCTCATCAACTGACATACATAATCTGAACTATCCTCACTTATTTGGTCATTTTGGTTAGCAACTTGCTTCATATCGTTACTTGAACTGTTCTGTTCTTAATTGCGACTCTAATCTAGATTTTCTATCTATTAAACGTTTGCATAACTCAGTATCATTTGAGCTTGCCTCTGAATCAAGATGATGTTATCAATACACACATATATATAAAAGTTATTGATACCCATACGCATGTTCTCGTTATGATATTGCATCACCGCTCTCTCGGTATACTCCAACTAATTGCTCAACATCTGGGAAATATTCGCTATCCATAATCAAGTTATTACTCGTACTTAACTGATTTACCCATACTATACTATAGTGTTTATGTGAGACTTATATTACAACAGAAAAAGTACATGAATATCATAGTCAAGCAAAGCATATAGGTATCCTCAACTCTCTAACATCCAAAATCATAATTTAATCATATTTCATTACATGTAACTAATCTTATTGCCTAATATAATGTTTCTGTACATTCCTGATACTACAAATAATGAATGAAAACACTCCTCCTTATGAACCTTATTTTTATGATGAGCACATCTATTAAATACTATTTAATTACAACTAATTGTTTTCTTTCGCAATCTTTGTTTTTGTCTTAAAAAGTTTTATAGATATCCCAATGTATTAATTACACCTTTATTTCTGAATCTATGAGAGCCCTTCGTCTCTGGTTTTTATTTTCACACGAATGTGGTTACCTCCTTGTTCTATCTTATAACTTTATAACTTTTGTTTTTCTGTTCTGCTGGCATTTTAGCTTTTCATTCCCTCCATATGTTAACTTATGAACTGAGTGTTTTACTTTTCCTTTTTTAGTGTTTTGCGTCTTATTCTCCCTACAGTTTCTTTGCATATGTCCTGCCAGCCCACAATACCAACATATTGTGTTTCGACAATTTTGCACCCCCAACACTTAACCCCTGCTTTTTGACGATCATTTCTGTCTTCAGTATTTGTTTTATGTCCATCAAAGTATGTGTTATCGTCTCCTTTCCTTAATTTGAACCTTAATAAAAGATTTTGTTCTGATACTGCGTAATCATAGGCTTCCTGAAATTATTATGTGTTTTCTCTCATAACTTTAAATTTAATATCGTCTTGTTTAAGCCCATTAATAATTAACCCTATCAATTGACTCTCTATAACGTTTCCTACTGATCTGTCTTGCCCTTTTAAAACTTATTCTAATTCTCCTAGCAATCTCTCCGTATAAACTTGCACATTTTCATTTGAGTTATATCTGATGTTTCTTAATGATAACCACGCATAATGGGGATCAGTTATTTCATCAAAAATAGATGTCAATTCCTTCTTTAATAAATTCCAATCGGTAGATTTATTTACGTTTAAATACCTCTGAATGAAATCCTGTACTAGTTTGAAATGCTACCAGGTTTAATTTATCTTTTGGTAAGTTTACTGAATTAGCATATTTTTCTATATCTTTTATCAAAGTTTTAAATACCTCTGGTTTTCCTGAAAATGGTTTAACTATCTGAGTAATATTTTGTACTCCTACCATAGAACATACGCTCGAAAGTTGTAAATTAATTTCTTGAAAAGCATAACTTGCATCAATGTTTGCCATAATGAGAACTACTTTAGTGTCAAGGATAAGTTACGCTTGCCCGTCATGCTGGCATCGTCTTCTGTACTTTCTTTTTCTGAATCCATTTTTCGTAGTGTGGTTATCCCGTTCGGTATCCTTGGTCACGGTCACCAAAATAACACGTCTGTGACACAATTCAGCAACGACACATAATGTTGGATAATAGACAGTTTATTCGTGATCGTAAATTGCACCGACCTCACAAGTACGTGTTCATGGTATTACAACAACATTAAACTTGAAAGTACTTCGGCGTTGTGTCTCAGTCTGGCTAAGTCAATTGTCAACTTGTAAGTCTTTTACATTTTTACTAGCACTAGCCTGTAGCCCTCCTGGCAGTCTCTCGTGTAGACTGTCAAAGACCAAGTACTCTATAGCCATCACAGGTGTAGACTATATAAGACCTACCCCAGAGTCTTCTCATGGTACAGACTGACTCTATCCAATACTAGCTCATACTTATAATTACTAATCCCCTTCGTGTGCAAAGTAGTGCCGTCTGCATTAATAATTAATTTCCAGCTGGTGTTAATTATCTGACCAATACTGCACCCTGCCCCGGTTTACTGATGTAATAGACAGAGACCTAATTAACCACTAGTTTACTTTAATAACAAATCACAGCATCTAGGCTAATTAATACTTCCAGATGTTACAGCTACCGTGATATATCATATCAACATGCCTACTTTGTTACACATGTATTCTCGTACTTGGACGAAGAAGATCAAGTCTAGATGTCATATTCCTCCCCATGAATAATTTCGCTGGTGTTTCGTTGGTTATGGTACATGTATGGGGTGTAGAACGATAGGCAAACAAAAAATGAGAGACTCGCTTTTGTACACTGAAACCATCACTTTTACTTGACTTCATCCCTTGCTTGAAAGATTGTACAAACCGTACTAGGGTGGTAGGGTGCTGATTTTGTATGTTTCACTCCATTGGACTTCATGAAATTCTCAAACAGTTCTGATGTAAACTGAGGACCTTTGTCGCTGACAACTTGACGTGGAACGCCATATCTAGCAAATATTGTTCGCAAGACTTCCACCATTCTCTCCGAAGTTGTAGATCTCATCTGTACCACTTCTGGCCATTTTGAATGAGCGTCAACGACAATGAGAAACATAGTATCTAGGAACGGTCCAGCGAAATCTATGTGGACACGTTCCCACGGCCTTGAGGGCCATTCCCAAGGATGAATTGGTGCTCCGGGAGGAGCATTTTTAACTTTTTGACATCCTGTACACCCTTTACACATTTTCTCGATATCCATGTCTAAGGTTTGCCACCATACATAGCTCCTGTAAATGGATTCCATGCGTACAATGCCTGGGTGCCCGTTATGAAGTTCTGTTAATATCTTCCCCTGGAGACTTCTTGGTATGAGGACCCGTACTCCCCACATAAGACATCCCTAATGAACAATGAGTTCAGACTGTCTTGTCAGGTATGGTTTCATTTCCGGTTCACATGTAGACGGACTATGATGCCAACCATACTGTGTTGGCAGTAGCACTTTGCTGAGTGTTGAGTCATGTACTGTTTCTTTCATTATGTCCGACTCAGTTACCGGTAAACTGTTAAATTGTGAACATAATACAGAATGTAAAGTTGCCTCCTCTTCCATGATTACGTCATCCCGAGTTTTCAAAGGTAAGCGCGACAAACTGTCAGCATTTCCGTGGCTGTTACTGCTCTTGTATTTCACCTCATACAACAGACCAGATAAATACAAAAGCATATCTCTGCATTCTTGCAGCTGACATCAACGGAACATTTTTTTTAAAATATGTCTGTGCTAATTTCCTTGGGATATAGTAGCTAAAAGTTCTCCCTTTTCCAGTGCATGCTTATTTACTGGAAGAGCCTGCTTTAAATCAATGTCAGCTAAGCCTTTGGTTCATAGCCATTATACATATTATCTTGGGATGTTAGGAGTGGAAAGCGTTGATGTAACCTACTCTAGCATGGCACCAGAAATGACATCATATTAGCCTGATTGATTCAGAGTCATAATACATGGTATCTGAGCGGAGTGCAAAGCTTAGAATTACGAAATCCAACCTTGCGTCAGAATAAAAAGGCATTTATTTGAAATTATTGTTAGAACAGCAAGTTTGTGCTATTATCTCTCCAATCTGATATGAGTTAACGATATTGGTTCAATCTGCCTCTTTTCTTGTAGCTCCGATGCCCATCCAGTAACCCCCGTCCCGACCCCTTCACCCAGTGATCCCCGTCCCAACCCCTTCTACCAGTAATCCCCGTCCTAACCCCTTCACCCAGTAATCCCCGTCCCAACCCCTTCACCCAGTGATCCCCGTCCCAACCCCTCCACCCAGTTATCCCCGTCCCAACCCCTTCACCCAGTAATCCCCGTCCCGACCCCTTTACCCAGTGATCCCCGTCCCAACCCCTTCATCCAGTGATCCCTGTCCCAACCCCTTCACCCAGTTATCCCCGTCCCAACCCCTTCACCCAGTTATCCCCGTCACAACCCCTTCACCCAGTAATCCTCGTCCCAATCCCTTCACCAAGTAATCCCCGTCCCAACCCCTTTACCCAGTGATCCCCGTCCCAACCCCTTCACCCAGTTATCCCCGTCCCAACCCCTTCACCAAGTAATCCCCGTCCCAACCCCTTCACCAAGTAATCCCCGTCCCAACCCATTCACCAATTCTCTTTATTTTCATGTACATGCTTTTATATACTTTTAAAATACTTATATATACATATATGAGACGTGTTTCATCTGTCAATATTGGTCCATAGCTTATATCTATATTATGAGACGGATTAATATAAGTAATATGTACTTGTTTCTGTATCCTTATGTCATATAATCACTATATTTACATTTCACTGACGGATGCTTTAAGATAGAATGCCATATTGAACTTCTTTTTTTATTTCTTTTTTTTACAATATGGCAACACACATTTCATCAGTTGCATAAAAACATATATATTCTTCATAGAAATTACACATATTTCCCTTATATTTATGAATACATAAAAAATATCTGGTTTTTACAATATTGTATATTTTTAAATAGAAAAAAAAGTTAGGAACCAGTTAGGAAATGTTAGAAGAAGAAGAATGAAAAGAGAAAGAAGACATAGATATTTAGGGATAGGTGAGAGATTGTAGGAACACAAAGCACAAAGATAGATTCTAGATAGCAACAAGTAAAATCATTTTAAAATTATACAAAGCAGACAATTTTGGTGGGTTTTTGTTTTGGAGGGGGGATGTAACAGTTATTTTTCATAGAAATATATTGTCAACATTATAGCTAAATGATATAAAAATTAGTATCACTTGGGCAATAATAGATAAAAATGTGTTTACGAAGAAGATGATTTTGGAGTCTTAGAGATATCAATACGTTTTGCCATCTTTTCCAGATATTTTTGAAATCAAGTATTGACTTTTCTCCTTCACCAGATATTGTTGCACTGAATACCTGGTTTGTTTCTTTAATACATTTCTTAACTTAATTGATTGATAGCTGTACTTAAAAACATCTTGTTGTATTTAGTACTTGATAATAAGGATGATTTAGTTATCTTTTGTGTAATAATTTACATTTTTCTATTTGGGTTGTAAATATAAAAATAACGCTTTCTTAATTGTATGGAAGGAATAATTAAACCGTCTTATAAAAATTCAAACGTTTTGTAAAACAATCTTGAACCTTATTACATTACCAAAGTGTATGTTCAATAGATTCTAACTCCTATATAAGTATGGGGTATCTACTAATCCAGCCTTAAAGCAATACGAATTAGTGGTTAAGATATGTTGATTGATCCTGAACTGAAGCCATTGCATTTTTGTATATTTTGTTATTTTAAAGGGTATTCTATATATTGTATCCTTCTTTATTAATAAAAATCTTATGATTCATCCCAATAGCATTTGCTCTATTTTTAATAAGAATATTATTATATAATAGAAGCCCTCTATTATTTTAGTATTTCTGTAGAATAGCTCTAGATTACTAAGTATAAAAGGATATTGAATATCTGAATTTTGAAAATTTTGTTGACAAATGTACTTTCATAAAGCCGATATGACCCTTTAGTAATGGAACAAAAATTTGTTTTAAATCTAAATAAATATCTGCCTAAATCCCCGATAAGAATCAAATAGTATATTTTCTTTATCTTTAAAGAGATTATTTATAATCATTGTACCGTTATAGAAAATACTTCTGTGATCTATGTGATATAATCATTGTACCGTTATAGACAATACTTCTGTGATCTATGTGATATAATCATTGTACCGTTATAGAAAATACTTCTGTGATCTATGTGATATAATCATTGTACCGTTATAGAAAATACTTCTGTGATCTATTTGATATAATCATTGTACCACATTGGTGATTTTAAGACTGAATTTTGATTGGTATACTTGTCTTTAGTAGAAAATACTTCTGTGATCTATGTGATATAATCATTGTACCGTTATAGAAAATACTTCTGTGATCTATGTGATATAATCATTGTACCGTTATAGAAAATACTTCTGTGATCTATGTGATATAATCATTGTACCGTTATAGAAAATACTTCTGTGATCTATTTGATATAATCATTGTACCACATTGGTGATTTTAAGACTGAATTTTGATTGGTATACTTGTCTTTAGTAGAAAATACTTCTGTGATCTATTTGATATAATCATTGTACCACATCGGTGATTTTAAGACTGAATTTTGATTGGTATACTTGTCTTTAGCAGATCATTTCTCCCATGCATTAAAAACATCTTTCCAAAAATGATTGATTGGCCGAAAAGTTAGCAGAATTGATATTTGATATGTTCCAGTGCTCGGGACGAGAATGCTATCAGCTAGGAGTCTACCGGACCTGTTGTTTAGTGGACGGGGTTGCGTTATCATTCGTGACTTAGTAACGTACATGTAATTCATTATAATTGTTACAGGAGAGGAAAACTGCACGGCCTGACAATGGGTTAATGGCAGGACCTTCCGAACTCTAAACGACCCGGTCTAGATCCGCTACATTCCTCCCACCTTTTACAAAGTCTTCGACCCCGAACACACAGACAAGACCCTATACCACCTTCTGTGGGTATATTTTGTTTTGAGGCAAATGTAACAGGGGCGGTCAGACCGAAGTTCGAACCTGGGACCTTCCTCACTCAAACGGACGCTTAACCAATCACGCCATCTTACATTTATCGCCGTTCGACTCGGTCCAAATCCGCTACATATCGATCCGCTACTTAATCATACTCTTTATATACAGTACTTATCAAGAGTTAATGTTTCACACAATCTGATATGTAAACGTTGGATAGGTAGGCACTTACATGGGGTTATAGGGGTCCACCTGGAGCATGCTACTTTGAAACATGGACGTCAGATAATTGTGATTTTTGACGTCCGTTACATGCAGTAGCTTCATGTTGTGACTTCGACATATTTCTCCGGCTTCTACCCAGCTCCTGGGGTCGGTGAAGATCTTGTACTGGCACCACTTCAACTCTACAATAACGCCACAATGTATACACCACAATCTAAACATAGTTCAACTCTACAATAACGCCACAGATGTATACACCACACTATCTAAACATAGTTCAACTCTACAATAACGCCACAAATATACACCACACTATCTAAACATAGTTCAACTCTACAATAACGCCACAAATATACACCACACTATCTAAACATAGTTCAACTCTACAATAACGCCACAGATGTATACACCACACTATCTAAACATAGTTCAACTCTACAATAACGCCACAGATGTATACACCACACTATCTAAACATAGTTCAACTCTACAATAACGCCACAAATTTGTACACCACACTATCTAAACATAGTTCAACTCTACAATAACGCCACAAATTTGTACACCACACTATCTAAACATAGTTCAACTCTACAATAACGCCACAGATGTACACACCACACTATCTAAACATAGTTCAACTCTACAATAACGCCACAGATATATACACCACACTATCTAAACATAGTTCAACTCTACAATAACGCCACAGATGTATACACCACACAATCTAAACATAGTTCAACTCTACAATAACGCCACAGGTGTATACACCACACTATCTAAACATAGTTCATCTCTACAATAACGCCACAAATATACATTGCACTATCTAAACATAGTTCATCTCTACAATAACGCCACAAATATACACCACACTATCTAAACATAGTTCAACTCTACAATAACGCCACAATGTATACACCACACTATCTAAAAATAGTTCATCTCTACAATAACGCCACAGATGTATACACCACACTATCTAAACATAGTTCAACTCTACAATAACGCCACAATGTATACACCACACTATCTAAATATAGTTCAACTCTACAATAACGCCACAGATGTATACACCACACTATCTAAACATAGTTCAACTCTACAATAACGCCACAATGTATACACCACACTATCTAAACATAGTT
This sequence comes from Mimachlamys varia, assembly GCA_947623455.1. Classification (NCBI taxonomy): domain Eukaryota; kingdom Metazoa; phylum Mollusca; class Bivalvia; order Pectinida; family Pectinidae; genus Mimachlamys; species Mimachlamys varia. Next base: position 7,199,700 of record OX392529.1, read on the forward strand.
CAACTCTACAATAACGCCACAGATGTATACACCACACTATCTAAACATAGTTCATCTCTACAATAACGCCACAGATGTATACACCACACTATCTAAACATAGTTCATCTCTACAATAACGCCAAAATGTATACACCACACTATCTAAATATAGTTCAACTCTACAATAACGCCACAGATGTATACACCACACTATCTAAACATAGTTCAACTCTACAATAACGCCACAATGTATACACCACACTATCTAAACATAGTTCATCTCTACAATAACGCCACATATTTATACACCACACTATCTAAACATAATTCATCTCTACAATAACGCCACAGATTTATACACCACAATCTAAACATAGTTCATCTCTACAATAACGTCACAAATATACACCACAATCTAAACATAGTTCATCTCTACAATAACGCCACAATGTATACACCACAATATAAACATAGTTCATCTCTACAATAACGCCACAAATATACACCACACTATCTAAACATAGTTCATCTCTACAATAACGCCACAATGTATACACCACAATCTAAACATAGTTCATCTCTACAATAACGCCACAATGTATACACCACACTATCTAAACATAGTTCAACTCTACAATAACGCCACAAATATACACCACACTATCTAAACATAGTTCATCTCTACAATAACGCCACAGATGTATACACCACACTATCTAAACATAGTTCATCTCTACAATAACGCAACAGATGTATACACCACACTATCTAAACATAGTTCATCTCTACAATAACGCCACATATTTATACACCACACTATCTAAACATAGTTCATCTCTACAATAACGCCACATATTTATACACCACACTATCTAAACATAATTCATCTCTACAATAACGCCACAATGTATACACCACACTATCTAAAAATAGTTCATCTCTACAATAACGCCACAGATGTATACACCACACTATCTAAACATAGTTCAACTCTACAATAACGCCACAATGTATACACCACACTATCTAAACATAGTTCAACTCTACAATAACGCCACAGATGTATACACCACACTATCTAAACATAGTTCATCTCTACAATAACGCCACAGATGTATACACCACACTATCTAAACATAGTTCATCTCTACAATAACGTCACAGATGTATACACCACAATCTAAACATAGTTCATCTCTACAATAACGCCACAAATATACACCACAATCTAAACATAGTTCATCTCTACAATAACGCCACAATGTATACACCACACTATCTAAACATAGTTCAACTCTACAATAACGTCACAGATGTATACACCACAATCTAAACATAGTTCATCTCTACAATAACGCCACAAATATACACCACAATCTAAACATAGTTCATCTCTACAATAACGCCACAATGTATACACCACACTATCTAAACATAATTCATCTCTACAATAACGTCACAGATGTATACACCACAATCTAAACATAGTTCATCTCTACAATAACGCCACAAATATACACCACAATCTAAACATAGTTCATCTCTACAATAACGCCACAATGTATACACCACACTATCTAAACATAATTCATCTCTACAATAACGTCACAGATGTATACACCACAATCTAAACATAGTTCATCTCTACAATAACGCCACAAATATACACCACAATCTAAACATAGTTCATCTCTACAATAACGCCACAATGTATACACCACACTATCTAAACATAGTTCAACTCTACAATAACGCCACAAATATACACCACACTATCTAAACATAGTTCAACTCTACAATAACGCCACAATGTATACACCACACTATCTAAACACAGTTCATCTCTACAATAACGCCACAAATATACACCACACTATCTAAACATAGTTCAACTCTACAATAACGCCACAATGTATACACCACACTATCTAAACATAGTTCAACTCTACAATAACGCCACAATGTATACACCACACTATCTAAACATAGTTCAACTCTACAATAACGCCACAATGTATACACCACACTATCTAAACATAGTTCAACTCTACAATAACGCCACAGATGTATACACCACACTATCTAAACACAGTTCATCTCTACAATAACGCCACAGATGTATACACCACACAATCTAAACATAGTTCAACTCTACAATAACGCCACAATGTATACACCACACTATCTAAACACAGTTCATCTCTACAATAACGCCACAAATATACACCACACTATCTAAACATAGTTCAACTCTACAATAACGCCACAATGTATACACCACACTATCTAAACATAGTTCAACTCTACAATAACGCCACAATGTATACACCACACTATCTAAACATAGTTCATCTCTACAATAACGCCACAGATGTAAACACCACAATCTAAACATAGTTCATCTCTACAATAACGCCACAAATATACACCACAATCTAAACATAGTTCATCTCTACAATAACGCCACAAATGTATACACCACACTATCTAAACATAATTCATCTCTACAATAACGCCACAATGTATACACCACACTATCTAAACATAGTTCATCTCTACAATAACGCCACAGATGTATACACCACACTATCTAAACATAGTTCAACTCTACAATAACGCCACAATGTATACACCACTCTATCTAAACATAGTTCATCTCTACAATAACGCCACAATGTATACACCAAAATCTTAACATAGTCCATCTCTACAATAACGCCACAATGTATATGTAACCCTGGTAAATACTAGCTGCAATATACCGCTCGGCTAGAGAGATCTTCTCTTTAGCTCGATCGGTTGAGCGTAAGACTAGTAGCCAGAGGTTCCGGGTTCGACTCCTAGCGGAGGCATTGAAATAATAATGGCCTCTGTTACATATACACCAAAATCTTAAAATAGTTCAACTCTACAGTAACGCCACAGATGTATACACCACTATCTAAAGATAGTTCATCTCTACAGTAACGCCACAGATGTATACAACACAATCTAAACATAGTTCAACTCTACAGTAACGCCACAGATGTATACACCACTATCTAAACATAGTTCATCTCTACAGTAACGCCACAGATGTATACACCACAATCTAAACATAGTTCATCTCTACAATAACGCCACAGATGTATACACCACACTATCTAAACATAGTTCATCTCTACAATAACGCCACAATGTATACACCACACTATCTAAACATAGTTCATCTCTACAATAACGCCACAATGTATACACCACAATCTAAACATAGTTCATCTCTACAATAACGCCACAGATGTATACACCACAATCTAAACATAGTTCATCTCTACAATAACGCCACAGATGTATACACCACACTATCTAAACATAGTTCATCTCTACAATAACGCCACAATGTATACACCACAATCTAAACATAGTTCATCTCTACAATAACGCCACAGATGTATACACCACAATCTAAACATAGTTCATCTCTACAATAACGCCACAGATGTATACACCACAATCTAAACATAGTTCATCTCTACAATAACGCCACAGATTTATACACTTCACTATCTAAACATAGTTCATCTCTACAATAACGCCACAGATTTATACACTTCACTATCTAAACATAGTTCATCTCTACAATAACGCCACAATGTATACACCACAATCTAAACATAGTTCATCTCTACAATAACGCCACAATGTATACACCACAATCTAAACATAGTTCATCTCTACAATAACGCCACAATGTATACACCACAATCTAAACATAGTTCATCTCTACAATATCGCCACAATGTATACACCACACTATCTAAACATAGTTCATCTCTACAATAACGCCACAATGTATACACAACAATCTAAACATAGTTCATCTCTACAATAACGCCACAAATGTATACACCACAATCTAAACATAGTTCATCTCTACAATAACGCCACAGATGTATACACCACACTATCTAAACATAGTTCATCTCTACAATAACGCCACAATGTATACACCACAATCTAAACATAGTTCATCTCTACAATAACGCCACAATGTATACACCACTATCTAAACATAGTTCATCTCTACAATAACGCCACAATGTATACACCACAATCTAAACATAGTTCATCTCTACAATAACGCCACAGATGTATACACCACTATCTAAACATAGTTCATCTCTACAATAACGCCACAATGTATACACCACAATCTAAACATAGTTCATCTCTACAATAACGCCACAATGTATACACCACACTATCTAAACATAGTTCATCTCTACAATAACGCCACAATGTATACACCACTATCTAAACATAGTTCATCTCTACAATAACGCCACAATGTATACACCACAATCTAAACATAGTTCATCTCTACAATAACGCCACAGATGTATACACCACACTATCTAAACATAGTTCATCTCTACAATAACGCCACAATGTATACACCACAATCTAAACATAGTTCATCTCTACAATAACGCCACAAATTTATACACCACACTATCTAAACATAGTTCATCTCTACAATAACGCCACAGATGTATACACCACAATCTAAACATAGTTCATCTCTACAATAACGCCACAATGTATACACCACACTATCTAAACATAGTTCAACTCTACAATAACGCCACAGATGTATACACCACACTATCTAAACATAGTTCATCTCTACAATAACGCCACAGATGTATACACCACACTATCTAAACATAGTTCATCTCTACAATAACGCCACAAATGTATACACCACACTATCTAAACATAGTAACTCTTTATCAAATAACGCATCAATGTAAGATTTGTTTAAAACTTTTTCTAATGCAACATTTCAAAACCTAATGATTTTACTTCAAACGCTATCTAACGCAATAAAATGTCCCTATATTTAACATAACGGACTATGAGCTTACTTCAAACGCAATCAACCTAGTAAGTGTCCCTATATTTAACATACATATGTAACTATGAACTTACATCAACTGCAGTCCAATCCTAGTAAGTGTCCTTATATTCAACATACATATGTAACTATGAACTTACATCAAGCGCCGTCCAATCCTAGTAAGTGTCCCTATATTTAACATACATACATTGTATGTAACTAGTGATGAACTTACATCAAACGCAGTCCAATCCTAGTAAGTGTCCCTATATTTAACATACATATGTAACTTTGAACTTACTTCAAACGCCGTCCAATCCTAGTAAGTGTCCCTATATTTAACATACATATGTATCGATGAACTTACATCAACTGCAGTCCAATCCTAGTAACTGTTCCTATATTCAACTTAACTATGAACTTACATCAAACGCAATCCAGTCCTAGTAAGTGTCCCTATATTTAACATACATATGTAACTATGAACTTACATCAAACGCAATCCAGTCCTAGTAAGTGTCCCTATATTCAACATAACTTTGAACTTACATCAAACGCAGTCCAATCCTAGTAATTTTCCCTATATCTAACATACATATGTAACTATGAACTTACATCAAACGCAGTCCAATCCTAGTAAGTGTCCCTATATTTAACATACATATGTAACTATGAACTTACATCAAACGCAATCCAGTCCTAGTAAGTGTCCCTATATTCAACATAACTTTGAACTTACATCAAACGCAGTCCAATCCTAGTAATTTTCCCTATATCTAACATACATATGTAACTATGAACTTACATCAAACGCAGTTCAATCCTAGTAAGTGTCCCTATATTTAACATACATATGTAACTATGAACTTACATCAACTGCAGTCCAATCCTAGTAAGTGTCCTTATATTCAACATAACTATGAACTTACATCAAACGCAGTTCAACCAAATCAATTGTACCTATATTCAACATAACTATGAACTTACATCAAACGCAGTTCAACCAAATCAATTGTACCTATATTTAACATAACTATGAACTTACATCAAACGCAGTCCAATCCTAGTAATTGTCCCTATATTTAACATACATATGTTACTATGAACTTACATCAAACGCAGTCCAATCCTAGTAAGTGTCCCTATATTTATCATACATATGTAACTATGAACTTACATCAAACGCAATCCAGTCCTAGTAAGTGTCCCTATATTCAACATAACTTTGAACTTACATCAAACGCAGTCCAATCCTAGTAATTTTCCCTATATGTAACATACATATGTTACTATGAACTTACATCAAACGCAGTTCAATCCTAGTAAGTGTCCCTATATTTAACATACATATGTAACTATGAACTTACATCAACTGCAGTCCAATCCTAGTAAGTGTCCTTATATTCAACATAACTATGAACTTACATCAAACGCAGTTCAACCAAATCAATTGTACCTATATTCAACATAACTATGAACTTACATCAAACGCAGTTCAACCAAATCAATTGTACCTATATTTAACATAACTATGAACTTACATCAAACGCAGTCCAATCCTAGTAATTGTCCCTATATTTAACATACATATGTTACTATGAACTTACATCAAACGCAGTCCAATCCTAGTAAGTGTCCCTATATTTAACATACATATGTTACTATGAACTTACATCAAACGCAGTCCAATCCTAGTAATTGTCCCTATATTTAACATACATATGTAACTATGAACTTACATCAATCGCAGTCCAATCCTAGTAAGTGTCCCTATATTTAACATACATATGTAACTATGAACTTACATCAAACGCAGTCCAATCCTAGTAAGTGTCCTTATATTCAACATAACTTTGAATTTACTTCAAACGCAGTCCAACCAAATCAATTATCCCTATGTTTTTTATGTAAAGATTATTTTACACAATCAAAACATGTTTATGTTATGTTTTGATGACTAGTACGATGTGTACCCTGTCACCTTCATCAGCCTAATGACCAGTAAAGCGAATGCAAACAACATATGTAAATTGTGTACCAGTTGGTAAATGACAAATCGGTCATTTCGTCTAGGCTGTTAGACAAATGTACAATAATAAAGTTATGACTAGATTCAACTTTTCTTCGCTTATGACTTGGTCATAGATGTGCGAGAGTCTGTGAGCCCCCTCATCTCGATTTAAAATAGACGCATTCAAGCATGAGGTAACAGCATTCACCGACAAACTGACCCAACACTTATCTAGTGACACTTTAGGGAATATGAACAAACACATGAAGCGTATAGGTGAACGAGCGTTTGACAACAAAACAACATCATTTGACCAAATTAAACTGTCTTATAGTGAAATCTACACAATACAGCGCCAACTCAGAGGCAGCTCTGAATGACTCGATGCTTAAAAAATGGATAGTTAACATATCTAACAAAAAGCTCACTAATAGCGAGAAAATCAATAGCTCCAAGGAAACATCATCGCTATTAATATCAGTATATATATACCCTCTATTCAAAACAACAATGGCCCGAGACTTTTCTCAGATACGTGTTAAACAGAAAATCAAGCCATAAATCAAGATATTTTAGTAAAATGAAGAGAGATTATAACAGATAAACAAAATACAAATGTTGTTTACTGCACCTGTATTCCCCAAGGCAGAGCTAATGGCAAAGATAAACCAAAGCAGGTAAGCGATTCTGCACATCTCCATCTGAAATAGAAAAAAGATAAGCTTAGGAATTGAAGGTTATACGTTCAATGCAGAAAATCGTGTTGATTTTTGCTTAAATGCGCGAAACGGTTAAGCAAACAATTATGAAGATATATCACATATTTATAATTCAAACCCAGTAGTTGTAATCTCCAAGCAACTTCAACCAATCAGACGTTTTAATACCGAATACCGTGCCAAACCTAGCGGCATATTACATCATCAGTTTGTGCGTTGTTTGATAGAGGTATGGCGGAAACCTGCCCATATTTCCCTAAGTCGTCATTAATGAAAACGGAAAAAAATAGTATTATTGATTGGTTATTTTTGTATTGGCCGAGTTATTGGTCCAAGGCCTTCCATATTGGCCTGTCGCGAAGTTTGACATAATTACATAAATGTTCACTAAATAATGGTTGCCTTAATTACACAAAGCTTTCCTAAACAAAGTTTGCCTTGATTACCCAAATCTTCTGTGAATAAAGGTTGACCTAGTTTGACAAAGTGTTCATGAATGAAGATTGCCTTAGTTACACAAAGCGTCTCTGGATAAAGGTTGATCTATTTATAGAAAGCTTTCTTGAATAAAGCTTGCCCTTATTACACAAAACCTCCCCGTATGAAAATTGACCTAATTACACAAAGCCCCCCCCCCCCCCTTAACAGAAGTTACTCTAGTTACCCAAAACCCAAAACTTTCACGAATGAAAATTGCCCTAGTTACACAAAACCTCTCTAAACAAAGGTTGCCTCTTTACACAAACCTTCCCTGAATAATGTTTGCCTTAATTACACAAAGCTTCTCTAAATAATGGTTGCCTTAATTACGCAAAACTTCCCTCAACAAAGGATGCCTTAATTACACAAAGCTTCATAAACAAAGGTTGCTCTAGTAGGCCAGTTTTTACAATCGCAGATTATTAAAGTTACTTCCCTGAATGTTACGTGAACGATGCGCAGCCTGTTGACAGTAAAGAAGACTCGCTTTAACAACACGTGGTAGCTGTCAACACAACAATAAATCCAACTACCAACTACGACCAACATGGACAGCTTACTTCTAAGCTTTACGGTAAACGTGATGATTTCAATTTTCTGATCGGGAACTTTCCATTTCTTGATAGTAACATCCCTGCTTCTCCAACCTATGGTGTTTACATGTCACAGTTGATTCGATAATCTAGGGCCCTCTCAAAATATCGTGATTTTCGTGATCGATGTCGACTGCTGACGAACAAAATAACAACACGAGGATTCGAGAGATGCAGGTTGATCAGAGCTATGAGCAAGTGTTATGGTCGCCATCTTTGTCTCATTGAGAAATATTGTGTATCTTTAAGTGGTTCTCATTTCGAGAACTTAAAGTTTTGAGAAATTTGGGGATGTTTACTTGGATAGGACAAAGATTTACATGGCGGGTGTCGTCGGTAAAATAGAAGACGCTTACTCTTCTGGGACAACTTGTCTTATTCGCTTGTACGTTTACAGGGGTCTCTAAATAAACCGTCCATTTGCTCATAATTTGCCCCTGGTTTAATCAAATTTGAGTTCGGATTATGTTTCTGTTGACTCTTCGGCATTCTCTAATTTATTTCCAGTGCATGCGATCATAGAGGCGGATGGTGTTGGAATCGAAATGTATTCATACTGCATTAGGTGTCACTCTTACAGTACAATGACTTAGTAGCCAGTCACCGCCTATCACATTCCTTGGTACCAAACAGCTCGTGGTCTATGTAGATCTGGGCGAAACGATTTCAGGTAAGTTCGCTAGACACATGCATCTTAAACAAAATTAAAAGAAAAGTTTGTTTGCATTTCATCTTCCGCAATTATTTGTATTGCTAGTTTGTTGCTGTAGGCCAACTTGGCGGTGTGAGATAAACACTTTTTCAAGTAATAATAAGACACGTGTATACATATCCCACACACAGGGGTTCGTTACAAATTAACATTTGTCCGAAATACACATTATAAAACAATAATTTCGTCCAGCACTTGTGTTGATATTGGTCACATCACACACGAACGCTTTTATGTACATGGAAATAGTCAGCACATGGATTTACAATGTACAATGCTGGTACAAAACAAAAACATTGAGAAGGTTGAGATTTGTGTTTTTCAAATAAATTTGTTTGTGAAATAAGAAGGTGAAACTATCGGTATGATTTAAATAATACCTTTGTGCTTAACTAGCCTCCACTAGAGACAGTTTGCCTATACTCAAGTGGTAGGGTGCCAGGCTAAATACCTAAGTGTCGCTAGTTCGAACCCAGTGGGGGTACTGTTTTTTTTTAATTACTCCTTCATATACATATAACATCAATATATCAAGTCCTGTGTTTCATTTTTTCAGTATCATCAGCATTATGAACAACCAGATCGTCCCAAACACTGAGAATGCCGTGTCGCTTCATGTCATAACCAGAAATATCAGGTGGATGACACAAAGTCACATTTACATTTTCTTTCACATTCCAAAGGTTATTCTTCAAAGTAAAAATCGGATGATTGGCGTTACTTGATTGAACGCAGAGAGAGGAAAGACATTTTTTCATAAGACAAGAGTCCACTGTTATTTGTTCTAATTATTTTATCATGGATAGTGATATGAAAATATGTTATCGGTACGAAGAGATGGAATCGCCTTCCCTGTGTTTAACCTTCATTGTACGGCTGGACCAAGCATGTGACCCAACGAGAGTCACTGATAAACAGGACACTATCTAAGGCCATTGACAATACCAGGGATACAGGGATTCATCCCATCGTCAAATGATACCTTATAAACTGATATCAATTTTAATGTTGTGAGATCGAAATTCATTTCTTTATTGAAGAAAAAGATCATAAGTCAATATAAGAAAACAAAATGACAAAAGATAGCCAAGGCTTTTTTCATAATGCCTATGGGCATTAAGCGTGGATGCACATTTTTGGAAAATATATAATTGGATATCTAGTACAAATATACAAAGGTGAATATTTAATTTCCATCAATACAATTTAATCACATGTACTGTTTACATACATTTCCGTACTTGCATCATTTGGAAATATAATATTAATGCTATAATATGTATTGCCTTAGGAATGAGAATACGACATCATATACAGGTATATATATTGCTGTCAGTATTGTGTTGATTATGCTCCATTACTACTAACAATTCCATCAATATATGCACCATAACCAGGTCTCTCTTTTGAAGATGGCAGACCTTTGAACCCGAACATGTTCTTTTTTACCATAATTCCATTTACTGTACAATTAATTTTTTTTTCACATTACAGTGGATTCCACTTAATATCACTCCTGTTAATATCACATTCCTCTTTATATTATGTATTTTCAAAACACAATTTTCCCATCAATATTGTGTATACAATGTATATAATCTATAATAATTTATTTGGTTGATATTTTTATGTGAATTCCTCTTAATATCATGATTTTCAACCAATTACATAAAATGTCCCGAAATTGATATCAGTTTCGTTTTATTTCAGATATGACTTACAAAATATTTCATAGAAAAGAAAAAAAAAATCTATAGACTAAAACATTTTTATATATATACATTGAATAGCTTAATTTTAGCTATGGAAATTGGAAATGCATTAGATAAAGTTGAAAAAAAAATTGTTTCTCTTTATGTGACATTCCTGTTAATATCCTGTTTTTGTAGGACAAATACAACATGCAAGAGGAATCAACTATAATTGCATCTTGTTCATGATCTCTTCCATATTGAAGATAATTTTGACGAGGGACTATCGTAAAACATGAGTTTTAGCAGCCATTAGGATTTTTTAACACTCCTTCCAAAATTTGATGCTGTCATCTCACAATCATGAAGCTCTTTCCATAAATCATTTTTTGCTTGAAGTTTTGTACACATTTCAATGTGAAGTTCATGTGATTTTGTTTTCATTTTCTACAATATGAATGACATATTTGGCTACAAAATCCTCATCTATTGCAACAGCATCCCGCATATTATATTTTTTAACACTTAATGTTAGACATATCCTTCGGTTAAATATGCCCTCCATTGTTGTTAAGGTCCTGCTTGGTTTCAATAGACACATTCTCGACAACATTTGATAGAGTCAACAAAATCAACTATTTCTCCTGACACATGCATATGTAATTTAGACGGTTCTTTGTAAAATTAAAAGTACCCGCAAGATGGGGCACACTCTTGGATGCTTGTACAAAATATCCAGATTATGTACATCAGCCGTCCAGTGTTGGGGAGTCCTTGAGCCGAACACGCTACTTCGTTGTTGAATCAATTCCAAACTGTATTTTTCGTTATCAATAATTTCCATGGGTTAGGTGGTACACGTACTGACCTTGAAACAATCCAGCCAATGATTTTACTGGTACATGATACCTTGCTTCATAATTAGAGAGTGTAATATAATTGTTTAAAAAGCTGAGTACTCCTCAATGTGATTGTAGTTGCCTTGACCATGAATACCTAGGATATGGGTAAAGGATAACTATATTTAAATTATATAGCATGTCATGTACATATTATGTAAGGTTCAGCACATAATAAATACTTTCTAAAAATATCAATCTGACTTGTACTTTTTAATAACTTCACCACTGATCAATCAAATTTGACTTTGGAAGATTTATGATTTTAAAACACTACTGATGTATACTTTTGCTACTTTCTCTTGCCTACGTCGATTGACATGCCGAAGCATGAACGTGTAATTGTAGACGTAGAGCATTCAGACTCGTGTCAGCTCGCATGTACCCTGCAGGCATTCACTAGCTGGAAACTTCACTGCGAAACCTACTGTAGCTTTGTATTTTGTATGTCTCATGGAAACCAAAACATTTGCCTTTATCAAAACATATCCCTGACCTGATGCAACTTCGACATTTGACACATGTCCCTCCATAAAAGAAACTGGTATGACTTGAATATTTTGTAGCAGGAACCCTGCATCACTTGGTCGTCATATTTAAGTGTCTTCACAAAAAGATAATTTCGGAGCAGATTACATTGAACTCTACCATCTACTTTTAAGTCCACACAAGATCCGATCTTTCACCCACAGATTCAACTGTTCGTAGGACATTTTGGCCTCTAAGCTTATGTCGAGCGCTTTATTGGTCGATCTCGGCGGTAGAGTCGGGTACATCACTGACATCAGCGGCATTTAACTGACTTCCAAGGGAAACCCATCTCGCACTAAGTACTGCTTTATTCCCCGTAACACATTCGCCACGGCGTTTTAAAATTTCTTTTAGTTCAACAACCTTGAATCGGTTTAAATCGTCCGTGATGTTCAACTTCTACAGTCGACATTGTTGACGTTGGAGAACAACCCGAAAGTGACTTCCAGAAGGCTGAGCCCCGTTTTCAGAAATATTCAAGGGAAATAACTCTTAATTGACGTCGATTACAAGGAGTGTGAAAGGGCGCATTATTCAAAACATCTTCGGTGCGCTAATAACACAAAGCTTCCATGAAAAAGGGTTTCCGTAATTACACCCTAACGTTTCTGAATAAATGTCGCTCTAATTACAGAAAGCTGCTCTGAATAAAGGCTGTCCTAATTACACAAACCTTCCCCGAACAAAAACAATCAATCACAGAATACCAAAACGTCAGCAAAACCATAATCCGATTCCAAAAACGATTAAACAGGAACAAAGATTTACATGGAGACCCTCGTAAAAGTACGAGAGAATAAGACCAGGTGTTCCGGAAGAGTAAGCGTCTTTTACTTCATCGACGACACCCGCATGGTCACATTCATTGAAGTATCATTTCTTAAAATGATATCCGAATCATCAAGTACAACAAGCACACTAATACACTGTAAGTAAACTCAAAAACGTCCACCTTCATATCACACAAAGATACAGAATATTTCTCGATGTTATCAAGATGGCGACCATAAAACTTGTCCGTAGTCTTCATTAACTTGCATCTCTTGAATCTTTGTGCTGTTAGTTTGTTCGTCAGCAGTTGACATCTATCGGGAAAATCTTGATATTCAGAGCAAGCCCTAGAATAACGAATCAACTGCGACATGTAAACACCATAGAATGGAGAAGCAGGGATGTTACTCTCAAGAAAGGGAATATCACGATTAATAGATTGAAATCGTCACGTTAATCATAAAGCTTAATAATAAGTTGTCCGTGTTGGCCATTTCAGTAAAGATCGAGGTAGGAAGCTGAGGTAGGAGAGTCTGTTGTGTCAATTTCAGTAGGGTATGTATGATCGACTAGGTCAGATTGCCTTCAGTACAAAAGACTTCCGTGAATTAAGATTGACTTTGGATAAACACAGTGGATGGAGGAGAGAGGTGATATAGGATACACACAGTAGACAGAGGAGAGAGGTGATATAGGATACACACAGTAGATAGGGGAGGAAGGTGACATAGGATACATACAGTAGATAGAGGAGAGAGGTGATATAGGATACACACAGTAGATAGGGGAGAGAGGTGATATAGGATACACACAGTAGATAAGGGAGAGAGGTGATATACACAGTAGATAGAGAAGAGGTGATATAGGATACACACAGTAGATAGGGGAGAGAGGTGACATAGGATACACAGAGTAGACAGAGGAGAAAGGTGATATAGGATACACACAGTAGATAGGGGAGGAAGGTGATATAGGATACACACAGTAGAAAGGGGAGAGAGGTGATATAGGATACACACAGTGGATAGAGGAGAGAGGTGACATAGGATACACACAGCAGACAGAGGAGAGAGGTAATATAGGATACATACAGTAGATAGGGGAGAGGTTAAATAGGATACACACAGTAGATAGGGGAGAGAGGTGACATAGGATACACACAGTAGAAAGGGGAGAGAGGTGATATAGGATACATACAGTAGATAGGGGAGAGGTTAAATAGGATACACACAGTAGATAGGGGAGAGAGGTGATATAGGATACACACAGTAGACAGAGGAGAGAGGTGATATAGGATACACACAGTAGATAGGGGAAGAAGGTGACATAGGATACACAGTAGATAGAGGAGAGGTGATATAGGATACACACAGTAGATAGGGGAGAGAGGTGACATAGGATACACACAGTAGATAGGGGAGAGAGGTGACATAGGATACACACAGTAGATAAGGGAGAGAGGTGATATAGGATACACACAGTAGATAGGGGAGAGAGGTGATATAGGATACACACAGTAGACAGGGGAGAGAGGTGATATAGGATACACACAGTAGATAGGGGAGAGAGGTGATATAGGATACACACAGTAGATAGGGGAGATGTTAAATAGGATACACACAGTAGATAGGGGAGAGAGGTGACATAGGATACACACAGTAGACAGAGGAGAGAGGTGACATAGGATACACACAGTAGATAGGGGAGAGAGGTGATATAGGATACACACAGTAGATAGGGGAGAGGTTAAATAGGATACACACAGTAGATAGGGGAGAGAGGTGACATAGGATACACACAGTAGATAGGGGAGAGAGGTGATATAGGATACACACAGTAGATAGAGGAGGAAGGCGACATAGGATAGCACACAGTAGATAGGGGAGAGAGGTGATATAGGATACACACAGCAGATAGGGGAGAAAGGTGATATAGGATACACACAGTAGATAGGGGAGAGAGGTGATATAGGATACACACAGTAGATAAGGGAGAGAGGTGATATACACAGTAGATAGCGGAGAGGTGAAATAGGATACACACAGTAGATAGGGGAGAGATGTGATACACACAGTAGATAGAGGGGAGAGGTGATATACACAGTAGATAGAGAAGAGGTGATATTGAATACACACAGTAGATAGGGGAGAGAGGTGATATAGGATACACACAGTAGATAGGGGAGAGAGGTGATATAGGATACACACAGTAGATAGAGGAGAGAGGTGATATAGGATACACACAGTAGATAGGGGAGAGAGGTGATATACACAGTAGATAGAGAAGAGGTGATATAGGATACACACAGTAGATAGGGGAGAGAGGTGATATAGGATACACACAGTAGATAGGGGAGAGAGGTGATATAGGATACACACAGTAGATAGAGGAGTGAGGTGATATAGGATACACACAGTAGATAGGGGAGAGAGGTGATATAGGATACACACAGTAGATAGGGGAGAGAGGTGATATAGGATACACACAGTAGATAGGGGAGAGAGGTGATATAGGATACATACAGTAGATAGAGGAGAGAGGTGATATACACAGTAGATAGAGGGGAGAGGTGATATAGGATACACACAGTAGATAGGGGAGAGAGGTGATATAGGATACACACAGTAGAGGAGGAGAGAGGTGATATAGGATATACACAGTAGATAGGGGAGAGAGGTGATATACACAGTAGATAGAGGGGAGAGGTGATATAGAATACACGCAGTAAATAGGGGAGAGAGGTGATATAGGATACACACAGTAGATAGAGGAGAGAGGTGATATAGGATACACACAGTAGATAGGGGAGAGAAGTGATATACACAGTAGATAGAGGGGAGAGGTGATATAGGATACACACAGTAGATAGGGGAGAGAGGTGATATAGGATACACACAGTAGATAGGGGAGAGAGGTGATATAGGATACACACAGTAGATAGGGGAGAGAGGTGATATACGATACACACAGTAGATAGGGGAGAGAGGTGATATAGGATACACACAGTAGATAGGGGAGAGAGGTGATATACACAGTAGATAGAGGGGAGAGGTGATATAGGATACACACAGTAGATAGAGTGGAGAGGTGATACACACAGTAGATAGAGGGGAGAGGTGATATAGGATACACACAGTAGATAGAGGGGAGAGAGGTGATATAGGATACACACAGTAGATAGGGGAGAGAGGTGATATAGGATGCACACAGTAGATAGAGGAGAGAGGTGATATACACAGTAGATAGGGGAGAGAGGTGATATAGGATACACACAGTAGATAAGGGAGAGAGGTGACATAGGATACACACAGTAGATAGAGGGGAGAGGTGATACACACAGTAGATAGAGGGGAGAGGTGATATAGGATACACGGAGTAGATAGAGGAGAGAGGTGACATTGGATACACACAGTAGATAGAGGGGAGAGGTGATATAGGATACACACAGTAGATAGAGGGGAGAGGTGATACACACAGTAGATAGAGGGGAGAGGTGATATAGGATACACACAGTAGATAGGGGAGAGAGGTGACATTGGATACACACAGTAGATAGGGGAGAGAGGTGATATAGGATACACACAGTAGATAAAGGAGAAAGGTGATATAGGATACACACAGTAGATAGGGGAGAGAGGTGATACACACAGTAGATAGAGGGGAGAGGTGATACACACAGTAGATAGAGGGGAGAGGTGATACACACAGTAGATAGAGGGGAGAGGTGATATAGGATACACACAGTAGATAGGGGAGAGAGGTGACATTGGATACACACAGTAGATAGGGGAGAGAGGTGATATAGGATACACACAGTAGATAAAGGAGAAAGGTGATATAGGATACACACAGTAGATAGGGGAGAGAGGTGATATAGGATACACACAATAGATAGGGGAGAGAGGTGATATGGGATACACACAGTAGATAGAGGGGAGAGGTGATATGGGATACACACAGTAGATAGGGGAGAGAGGTGATATAGGATACACACAGTAGATAGAGGAGAGAGGTGACATAGGATACACACAGTAGATAGAGGAGAGAGGTGATATAGGATACACACAGTAGATAGGGGAGAGAGGTGATATAGGATACACACAGTAGATAGAGGAGGAAGGTTACATAGGATACACACAGTAGATAGGGGAGAGAGGTAATATAGGATACACACAGTGGATAGAGGAGAGATGTGACATAGGATACACACAGTAGATAGGGGAGAGATGTGACATAGGATACACACAGTAGATAGGGGAGAGAGGTGATATAGGATACACACAGTAGATAGGGGAGAGAGGTGATATAGGATACACACAGTAGATAGGGGAGAGAGGTAATATAGAATACACACAGTAGATAGGGGAGAGAGGTGACATAGGATACACACAGTAGATAGGGGAAAGAGGTGATATAGGATACACACAGTAGATAAAGGAGAAAGGTGATATAGGTTACACACAGTAGATAGGGGAGAGAGGTAATATAGGATACACACAGTATATAGAGGAGAGATGTGACATAGGATACACACAGTAGATAGGGGAGAGAGGTGATATAGGATACACAGTAGATAGAGGAGAGGTGATATAGGATACACACAGTAGATAAAAGAGAAAGGTGATATAGGATACACACAGTAGATAAAGGAGAAAGGTGATATAGGATACACACAGTAGATAGGGGAGAGAGGTAATATAGGATACACACAGTAGATAGGGGAGAGAGGTGATATAGGATACACACAGTAGATAAAGGAGAAAGGTGATATAGGATACACACAGTAGATAGGGGAGAGAGGTAATATAGGATACACACAGTAGATAGGGGAGAGAGGTAATATAGGATACACACAGTAGATAGGGGAGGAAGGTGATATAAGATACACACAGTAGATAGGGGAGAGAGGTGATATAGGATACACACAGTAGATAGGGGAGAGAGGTGATATAGGATACACACAGTAGATAGGGGAGAGAGGTGATATAGGATACACACAGTAGATAAAGGAGAAAGGTGATATAGGATACACACAGTAGATAGGGGAGAGAGGTGATATAGGATACACACAGTAGATATGGGAGAGAGGTGATATAGGATACACACAGTAGATAGGGGAGAGAGGTAATATAGGATACACACAGTAGATAGGGGAGAGAGGTAATATAGGATACACACAGTAGATAGGGGAGAGAGGTGACATAGGATACACACAGTAGATAAAGGAGAAAGGTGATATAGGATACACACAGTAGATAGGGGAGAGAGGTAATATAGGATACACACAGTAGATAGGGGAGAGAGGTAATATAGGATACACACAGTAGATAGGGGAGGAAGGTGATATAAGATACACACAGTAGATAGGGGAGAGAGGTGATATAGGATACACACAGTAGATAGGGGAGAGAGGTGATATAGGATACACACAGTAGATAGGGGAGAGAGGTGATATAGGATACACACAGTAGATAAAGGAGAAAGGTGATATAGGATACACACAGTAGATAGGGGAGAGAGGTGATATAGGATACACACAGTAGATAGGGGAGAGAGGTGATATAGGATACACACAGTAGATAGGGGAGAGAGGTAATATAGGATACACACAGTAGATAGGGGAGAGAGGTAATATAGGATACACAAAGTAGATAGTGGAGAGAGGTAATATAGGATACACACAGTAGATAAAGGAGAAAGGTGATATAGGATACACACAGTAGATAGGGGAGAGAGGTGATATAGGATACACACAGTAGATATGGGAGAGAGATGACATAGGATACACACAGTAGATAGGAGAGAGAGGTGATATAGGATACACACAGTAGATAGAGGAGGAAGGTTACATAGGATACACACAGTAGATAGGGGAGAGAGATGATATAGAATACACACAGTAGATAGGGGAGAGAGGTGATATAGGATACACACAGTAGATAAAGGAGAGAGGTGATATAGGATACACACAGTAGATAAAGGAGAGAGGTGATATAGGATACAGGCATTAGATAGGGGAGAGAGGTGTTCAGTATATGCGTTTTGTTATTCTTTGGGATAGATTTAATTATTTTATTGTAAAGCATACCTCGCTTCGTTATAAATACCAAAAGAAAACGGTCCTGGCGAAATGTAATTAAACCATGTACCAGTAGTTTCTGACTTTAATATTAACCTCGTTTAATATGTATTATTAATATCACAAATACAAGCAAATGTATTGTTCCGCTGACAATCAATAATGTCGCGATGCCTCTGTATTGATCTGACGCGCGTTCAGTAGAGTCGGCTTTATACCGACTACACTACCTATATGTAATACTGTCATTCGCTGTTCTTTTGTTAGAGGCCTCGTTAATAGGGCAACGACAACGACTTTGATACATTACTGCTTCTTGTGCAATGCTTACACAAAAATGGTGTCAATTGTGGGGTCTTACTTTGACTACACAACGGCAGACCACGCTAGCAAACGACGGACCACGCTATAAGAGTAGCATGATAACATTATTGTACGTCACAATGTCCAAGTGTTTGTTATTTAAGTATTAAACAGCATTCAGTTTCGTGTTATGGATTGCAGACAAAATGAATCATGATTATGACGTCACAATCGTAATGACGTAATAATAACCACTCCAGTGTTAAGGTCTCATAACACGGAACTGCTTTTGATAGTGTTATATAATGGCTATGCAGAACAAATGTAAATATTTAAGAATTAACTTTTTATATTGTTGAGTTAATGAGATCATACATATAAATCCGTTTGAGCACGAGGTAAATTGCGTAAACGCTTACGTTAAATTGACCTCGTGCTCCATTGGATTTTTGATCTCATAAACTAAACAATATAAAAGGTTAGTTCTTATATTAACAGTATTTTTCTGTTAATGGTTCATAACAATTCTCTTCTTCTGTTCAATATAGTCCCATCTGCGGACATTTTCATTTCAAAACTTACAAACGTGAAAACGGTTCAATAAATATATATAACAGCATGGAGTTTTCATTAGTCGTGGTTAAATCAGCCCATGTCCATTGTTGATGATGTCATGCAATTGTGACTCGAACTGGATAATTTGCATAGCTCCGCCCACATGTATCGTTGTCGACGTCATAGAAAGGCACGTTCTCGAGTATAGTTATTTGAAAATAATTGGGAGTGTTACAGCAATTATCCATGATGTACATGTATGACTAAAGGTAGTCTGAGTTGTTGGGCATATCCCTACCGACAAAAACTTCCTCCAGATATATCTATCAAATACTTATTAAAATTAAACAATTAAGTAATCAATTAACAATAAATATTTTGTTAAACAAATTAATACTAGAAAAAAGCCTGAATGGTTGGGTTAACCAACTCGGACTCTTTACCGCCATAACCTTTATTATACATTCTTTTGACTTCATCACCAGACAGAATGTGTCGTCACACCACAACTTATAGAGTACATATATACATGTAGGTACGGCTAGTGTCTGTGGTTGAGCCAATTCCTACCGACAAAAACTTCCTCCATCCATATATAATAACTACATATTTTTAGTTGACTTACCAGTGGCTTCGGTCCATATACTGTACATATTTTTGGTTGATTGATCGGTGGCTTTGGTCCATATACATATTTTTAGTTGACTGACCAGTGATTTGGGTCCATATACATATTTTTGGGTAAATGCCCAGTACATTAACTAACAGAATGACCTCAGTGCCATGCAATATTTGTTGAATAGATCTTGAACTAATGCTTTCAGAAATGTCAGTATTTTGTCAGATCAAATATTTCTTAAAGGGCTACTGCCGTATATTTCATAGCAAGGAAACTTGATGTTAGTGTATGAAGATATTAACTTAAGAGTCAGACAAGGAATAATGTCTTGTCCTATTTGTTAAGAGTTAAAAGACATCATGGTTTAATATTCCTATATATTGAGTTTGAAGAATGGCAATAGGTTAACTTAGATATCAATGAATTGGGTATCACTTGTTCTCTTAAGCTGATATCTGTATCTGTATCTGTATCTTTACGTCACTAGCAACCAATTTCTGGCGTCGAGTGTGACGGGTGAGTGGCACTGGTGGTCTCAATCCCAGTGGGAAGTGTCCAGACGGGTCTTAAATCCCTTGACACTTTCTGCGCGCACTAGTTCTTCCCCTAGGTGGTTCCAATCCTAAATTGTCTTTGGGAAGAATGAATTTTGGTATTGTTCCGAATGTCCCAGTGTGACTTTAAAGGACCTAGTATTGTTGGTTGATAGTTTGTTTACAACGTTTTTGTGCTCATAGTTTTCTAATGTTCTAGGTCGAATGTTTCTTTTAGGTTATTTTGAATGAGATAATTTTGGGGGGGTAGGGCCGGTATTAGTCCCTCAACCACTTTGTACATAAACAGCAGCCTCTGATGTTTCCTACGAATTTGCAGTGGGTTCAGTTTTAGGTCCGTCAACATTCGTGTGATGGTTCCTTGTTCCCGGTCTTTGTAGTTTCCAGTGATAAAGCGAGCGGATTGTTTCTGTATTCTTTCTAGCTTGTCAATGTTCAGCTTGGTGTGGGGGTCCCATACAATTGAGCCATAGTCCAGAATTGATCGGACGAGTGAAATGTATGCTGTTCGTTTGCATTCTCTTGGGCAGTATCTTAGATTTCTTTTGAGAAATCCTAGTGTTGATCTGGCTTTTTTGGTTGTGTTTGCGATATGCGTTCCCCATTTAAGGTCGTCCTGGATGGTAATTCCTAGGTAGGGGTTTGAGGTAACTGATTTGAGTATGGTGTTGCCTAGTTCGTAGAAGCGGGTCGATTTGCTTCTGATACTCATTACATAGCATTTTGTTGGATTGAAACGCATACCCCATTTCTCTGCCCAATTTTCCAGTTCTTTAAGGTCTTGCTGTAGTATTTGATGGTCGGCTTCTTTGTTGATGGTTCTGTACAAGAGACAGTCGTCCGCGAATAGCCTCACCTGGGACTTCACACAGTCTGGAAGGTCATTTATATGGCAAAGGAACAGCAGTGGTCCTAGAACTGTCCCTTGGGGGACACCGGATATAACGTTTGTTTCTTTAGAGTGCTCTCCCCCTAGCACGACTTTCATTTTCCGCTTTGTTAGGAATGATGTAATCCAATTGTGGATGTTGTTTCTGATTCCGTATTGATGGAGTTTATGTAGTAGTTCTTTGTGCGGCACGGTATCGAAAGCTTTAGAAAAGTCTAAAATTGCCATATCAATTTGTTTCTTTTTGTCAAATGATGTCAGAAGATCATGGAGTGTCACGATGAGCTGTGTTTCACAGGAATAGCCAGATCTAAAGCCGTGATTTAGGTTGGTCAGGATTTTATGTCTTTCTAGATGGTTCATCACGTGTCGGCATATGATATGTTCCAAAATTTTACAGCTCACGGATGTGAGGGATACTGGTCTGTAATTTTCAGCCAGGTGACGGTCCCCTTTCTTGTAGATAGCCGATACATTGGCATTGACCCAATCAGATGGTATCTCTCCCGTGTCCAGTGATTTTTGGTATACATATTTGAGGCAGGGGGCTATTTCTTCTGCACAGTTCTTTAGTATATGGTTTGGGATGTTGTCCGGTCCAGATGATTTAGTAGTATCAATACTTTTTAGTAACTTTTTTAGTCCCTCTTCAGTGATTTCAATTTGCCCAATGTCTTCTTCTATATTGATACTAGTTTTGGGGGGTTCTGTTCCCTTGTCCGAATGTTTTGTGAAGACTGATCTGAATTGTTCTAGCAAGCTGATATAAAACTGACATTTCTCATTGGCATATAAAACAGCTGTTTTACGTATGCAGTACACCCGTACACAATTGTACACAACGTTCAATTCAATGCAATTCAGATTATTACCAAATGCACATTGCATATAGGCATACAGAACTATACATATTGAACAATACATTACAAATATCTAGTACAATGGCGGAGAACATAAATGTATATAATAACGTCCATACGAAAAGAATGAAAAAAATAGTAAAAGTCTGTTCCGAAGGGAACTTAGCAAAATTAAAAGAAACATAAACTACATATTTATCATATCATACAGACACCTATCTAATCAGCTTTCAATAACAAGTCTCAATTAAATCACACCTTTTTAACCAAAATATTGGTCTAAACTGCATATACACAAATGTATATATACTATACACCAATGACAAATAACATACCATTTTTATTTGGTATATCATAACAAGCCTTTGGTAAAACACATTCATAATAATCGGCTTCTTTTAGCAGTTGCTTGAGTCAAATACTTACATAGAGTTTAAAATGTCTGGCAGAAAGTAATTTTATTAACTTAAACACAGCAGGGCGAGTACGCTAATATGGCTTGATATACGATACTCTTAATTCTAAAAATACAGGACAGATAAGAATAAAATAAAACTCGTCCTCTACATCTCCAAGATTACATAAAGAACACAATCTTTGGCTTCGAGGTACTGCTCTGTATCTACGAGTCTCTATATGAAGAGTATGTGCCTGCAATCTATATTTCGCAAGAGTACATTTATATTTCCTTAATAGAGGCTTCGTTAAATACCACTGCAAGTCGAAACGGTCAACAATATGTTTATACAGCAAACATTTTGACGATGTTTCATGTTTGTCATTTACACGCTGTACATATAATAACAAAAAATATTTCTCATTTGGTACACATTGTGCCAACCAAACATCTCAAAAAAACCAACGTACACAAATCAAGTCTCAGATGATAAATCTTTTGTTGTTTTACAATTAGGTTTCTTGTTAAAAAGATCCAAAAGCTCATCGTATCAGGCTTTCAAAACACAGTTACCGGTCTTTAATAGTTTTAGCCAATATATACTTAACACTAGCAATCCTACGCTATATATACAGAGGGTAACGACCATGTTCAAAATACACCATGGCTTTAATTGTTTACTGTTTTTTTGACACCCAGTAAGGTTTTCAAAAATAAATTATTTTTTTCAGTCTGCGGTGCTCGGCTATGATCCCATACTTTACAGCCGTAATTTATAATACATGATATACAAGTGTCAAATAAAGATCATTTTGTCTTTTCATTTAGCATACACTAGTATAAAACGTAATGCTTTCCGATTAAGGATCTTCACTTTTGAAAAGTCCAAGTTTTCTGACGACTAACTTTTTTCTTATATGCATTTTTGGAAAAGGGAGTTCGTTGCATAGTAGAAAATGCAGAAAGAAATATATGGTAGTGAACTCGTTTTTGTGCTATGCTCGATTAAAGATACCAAAATGAGTCAAACACGTGATTGGCGTGAAAAATGCTGTTTTGGCCAATTGCAGGACAATTTCTTTCAATATCTTCCAGATTTGTGATCAGATATGTATGAATGTTTGCAGAATTGACAAGAATAATATTTCCTTATTAATGACGGAAGAAAAAAGTCTTTGAATAATTCTTTTAGCTCAAATAGTAAATTTAAGTTACCCCTACCCCTTATTTTTTTAGAGAAAATACTCCATTTTCGAATTTGTATTTTTTTCGCATCAACAAATGTGTAATTTTTCACTATTCTTGAGTAAAAAATAAAAATCGCTTCAATAATACCAAATATCTTAACAACATACCCAAAATGTAAAAAAATATTTTATTGTTGCATACATGTAATAGTTAAAATGAACATAAAGAATTTGTACAGCAATAATCAACTAGCTGTATTGAAAAATGGCGACACACTGACGATTTTAAATGATTAATCAAGTCCAAAAATCATGAAATTTTGGCTGTTCATGAAGTGGAGGAAACACACAGAAATACTCATTTTCAAAATGGCCGCCATTATGGTCATTTTTTATAATTATTCTAAAAAGTTCTACAAATAACTGACATCTATTTTTTTGCTACATTTTTCAGATGCATATTTGCTATCGAAATTGATAATAAATTGTTAGATATTACAAAACGAGATTTGAACGTGATTGAAACCTAACAAGAGCAAATGCTTAAGAAGAAAATTGACTTTCCTTCCCTGCACAACCATCTTAATTAACGCAATAGTGAAGTTACCATTATAATTAAAAACCAACCCCAAATAACAAAATTGATCTACCACTTCTATAGCTTTACCATCAAACGTCCACTTCTCGTTTGGAAACAATCGTTTACTTTTCCTGTCAAATTACAGCTTAGAGAATATGTTTTTAAAAAATCTAACATATTTTGAAGGTCCACTTTATCCTCAGAGAAGTTTACAGTTTCATCACACACAAGTAAAAATAAATTAAGTAATTGCAAGTGATAACTTTAACAATTTGATTTAATCAACTCGGACTCATTGACCAATAAAGAAAACTAAATCGGGTATAAAGATTCCCCTTTGCAATTATCCGACTCGTAAGTCGTACATAGACGATAACTTACCATGAAGTTTTACGCAAGACTTAACATTCTTGTATATAGATTTTATAACATTAAGTAGCCGTCTTCTTACACCCGATTTCCATAACTTATACCTCAATTTATCGTGTGATATACTATCAAATGCTTTTCTATAATCTACAAAAAACGCAATAAAGTATTTTATTTCTTTGTAAAGTTTTTTGAAATCAAGGTATTAAGTACAATAAATGCATCCCTGGTACCACTTCCGGGCGTCAAACCGAACTGAGCATCGGTAATTATACTCTCACTTTCGCTCCAATATTAACTTTCTTTTATTCAAAAGTGAGGTAAACAGCTTGGCTATAGGACTTATCAACGTGATTTCCCTATAGTTGTTTACTTCGTTTTTATCTCGCCCTTTTTGTGCAAAGGTATAATTACACCTTCTGACCTTCTGATTTAGGAGGGTATCCTTCTTGTAATATGGTATTAAATAATTTTTGTAAAACAGGTGCAAAAAATATGAATATACTCCATAAAATATTCATTAATGGCATTGTCTAAATTGGCAGCTTTACATTTGGATGACCCTTTTATTGCAATTAATATTTTATCAAGAACGAAATCGTCATCTAACTCAGGGTAAATGCAATCATTATCAACTTTATCTTGTGCATCATCGATGGTAGAAAAATCAACTTCTATATTGGCAGTATTTTTAAAATATTGCTAAAAACCATTTAAATCAAGATTTCCGGTATTATAAATCTTACGTCTAGAAAAATTACTATAAAAACCTTTCGGGTCATTTTTTCTCAAACTATCAATGCTTCCTGCAGTATTCTCTAAAGCATTCAATGAACTTTCAATAAGTGCCCTATTTTCATGTATAGAAAAGCGGAATTCATCCTTGATTCTTCTGTCCATAATAAAGAGTTAATAGTAGTAAAATATTACTAATAACACAACAATTAAAAATATCAGTATTTGCTTTTAAGGTGCAAAATAACGGCGCGTGGTCAGAATATTCATTAAATCTCCAACAATACAATTCTGAATCTGATCTAGATCATTGCTATGAGCCAGTCCATAATCAATTGTACTTGTACCTAAAACATTATAGAACGAAAATTTCCCTTCAATGTCACCAATTGGCTGACCATTTATAATGCGAAAACCAGTAGCCTTAACATTTCTAAAAGGCGACGCCCATATTGGTTAACAAAAGCATCTTCCGACTGGCGAACACTTTCACCAACTTTGTCTTCATAAGGTATCACGTTATCTATAACCTGATGTAAACTGTCATGTAAAATGTCCAATGGAATAAAGCCGGGGTCCCTGCCTGTTCTACTGTTAAGATTACCCGTGATAAAAACTTTACCCATGCAGCTATACTCGGCCATTCCATTTTCCAATAGATCAAAAAGATCATAACTGTCATAAAATGTTGCCCTTTCAGGTGGCAGATATACAAAACAGAGATATGTATCGATATTATAAAAATAGCTTACCATCTAGCTTAATCCACAAAATGCTATCCGATACTACTTACTCTTTCAGGGTTATATGATCTGTCACCCATGATTTAAATAAACATCACATACCACCCCCTTTACATTTACTTCTTTTGAAAGGTGGGAAACAGTCGAAACCCTTGACATTGATATTATTTAGATGGTTCACCCAACACTCGCTAAGAAAAACAATATGTGATTCATGCAACACATTTAGGAAATTATCATCTATGAATTTATTGTCTATGACTCTGTGAACGTTACAATATCATAATCGGGTCTACGTGGCGGCAGAAGTTGATACTCCTGGTCCATTGGGAGTGGATGGCTGGCGCGTTAACGATTAACTGTTGTATTGTAAACAATTTGTATTAGTTCGCCAGGAACGAAAAAGAGCGTACCCACTTACTCCCAAAGAGATGATCACAGTTTACTAGTTTCGTTGAGGCGGAAGAGAAAATATTAATGTATTGTAATGGTTACTATAAACCAGCCTTGTATTACGGATTGTTTCCTCCTATAGTAACTTTTAACACAATATGAATCAGGAATTTTATCTTTCGACAATCACTATAAACACAATATGTATCGCGCATTTTATCTTCCTACAGTTGCTATACAACACTTACAAATACATGTTTCTTTGGTTATTATAAACTATATACATGTATGTATCAGGAATTAATGGCTATAGCTAATATAAACAAAACAAAAACAAAAACAAAACCCAGACAAAAAAAAAAAAGAGAAAATCACACATACATGTACAAGAATGTTATTGAATCTATCCCATCGTCCTGTTCATAAACTATGTCATCATTTATAGAAAGACAAGTACAAAACTTGTGAGATACGAGAGAGGGATAGTGTTAGTATTGTTAAGTCTTTTTATAAATATATTTGACACGAATGATGATTCGATATTTTCTTGTGAACGTGCAAAAAATCAGACAGAATACAGCATGCTTTTCCTTTCTCTCGGTTATGTATCTATCGAAGTACGAACATCTACCAAGACTTGCGAATCTATAGACTGTTTAAAATGTATTATAAAACACCTACCTTGTAACTGCTCATCTTCATTCTTGATTAAAAGCTCACATCCTGATAATAAGGAAGGTGTTTTCGTTTCCCCAATGAAAATCGGGTAGATACATAACACTGTACGGCATGCTCTGATGAAACTTATTAAATATCTATGACCTCGAGCGTCATCGTTGATTGAATACGTTGAACTCTTGATAGATAAGCATGACCTCGACCGTCATCATTGATTGAAAGTGTTAAATTTTGTTAGATAAGCATGACCTCGACCGTCATCATCAATTGAATGTGTTGAATTTTGTTAGATAAGCATGACCTCGACGGTCATCATCGATTGAATGTGTTGAATTTTGTTAAGTAAGCATGACCTCGATCATCATCATTGGTTGAAAGTGTTGAATTTTGTTAGATAAGCATGACCTCGACGGTCATCATCGATTGAATGTGTTGAATTTTGTAAGATAAGTATAACCTCGACGGTCATCATCGATTGAATTGTTGAATTTTGTAAGATAAGCATGACCTCGACGGTCATCATTGATAGAATGTGTTGAGTTCTTGTTAGAATATGTACACACCTTATCATGTGACGTCCTATTTGTTTGTGTTTTGTTTGTGTTTGACTTAATACGTTGACAGTTTGCTATTGATTTATTCCGGCGTAATTTGTTAATTGTGTGTTACATGTTGTCTTTTCTATTAATTGTGGTATATTTACCTCACGGATTTGACTAACTCTCTGATATATTATATCATTATTTGATAACTTTGTGGTACCCTTTGTTGTTGTGATTGTGGTACAAGTTGTTGTTGTGATTGTGGTACAAGTTGTTGTTGTGATTGTGGTACCCTTTGTTGTTGTGATTGTGGTACAAGTTGTTGTTGTGATTGTGGTATCCTTTGTCGTTGTGATTGTGGTACATGTGTCGTTGTGACTGTGGTACAATTTTTCGTTGTGATTGTGGTATCCTTTGTCGTTGTGATTGTGATACAATTTGTCGTTGTGATTGTGGTACATTTGTCGTTGTGATTATGGTATACTTTGTCGTGTGATTGTGGTACAATTTGTCGTTGTGATTGTGCTATAATTTGTCGTTGTGATTGTGTTATCCTTTGTCGTTGTGATTGTGGTACAATTGTCGTTGTGATTGTGGTACATTTGTCGTTGTGATTCAGGTATCTTTTGTCGTTGTGATTGTGGTACAATATGTCGGTGTGATTGTGGTACAATTGTCGTTGTGATTGTGGTACAGTATGTCGTTGTGATTATGGTACAATTTGTCGTTGTGATTGTGGTATCCTTTGTCGTTGTGATTGTGCTATAATTTGTCGTTGTGATTGTGGTATCCTTTGTCGTTGTGATTAAGGTATTCTTTGTCGTGTGATTGTGGTACCATATGTCGTTGTGATTGTGGTAGAATTTGTCGTTGTGATTGAGGTATCCTTTGTCGTGTGATTGTGGTACAATTTGTCGTTGTGATTGTGGTACAATTTGTCGTTGTGATTGAGGTATCCTTTGTCGTTGTGATTGTGGTACAATTTGTCGTTGTGATTAAGGTATTCTTTGTCGTGTGATTGTGGTACCATATGTCGTTGTGATTGTGGTACAATTTGTCGTTGTGATTGTGGTACATTTGTCGTTGTAACTGTGGTACATTTGTCGTTGGTATTATGGTATCCTTTGTCGTGTGATTGTGGTACATTTGTCGTTGTGATTGTGGTATCCTTTGTCGTTGTGATTGTGGTACATTTGTCGTTGTGATTAAGGCATCCTTTGTCGTGTGATTGTGTCATTCTTTGTCGTAGTGATTGTGGTACAATTTGTAGTTGTGATTGTGGTACAATTTGTCGTTGTGATTGTGGTATCCTTTGTCGTTGTGATTAAGGTATTCTTTGTCGTTGTGATTGTGGTACCATATGTCGTTGTGATTAAGGTATTCTTTGTCGTTGTGATTGTGTCATTCTTTGTCGTAGTGATTGTGGTACAATATGTCGTTGTGATTGTGCTATAATTTGTCGTTGTGATTGTGGTATCCTTTGTCGTTGTGATTAAGGTATTCTTTGTCGTTGTGATTGTGGTACCATATGTCGTTGTGATTGTGGTACAATTTGTCATTGTGATTGTGGTACAATTTGTCGTTGTGATTGTGGTACAATTTGTCGTTGTGATTGAGGTATCCTTTGTCATTGTGATTGTGGTACAATTTGTCGTTGTGATTGTGGTATCCTTTTTCGTTGCGATTAGGGTATTCTTTGTCGTGTGATTGTGGTACCATATGTCGTTGTGATTGTGGTACAATTTGTCGTTGTGATTGTTGTATAATTTGTCGTTGTGATTGTGGTATCCTTTGTCGGTGTGATTGTGTTTTCCTTTGTCATTGTAATTGTGGTACAATTTGTCGTTGTGACTGTTGTACAATTTGTCGTTGTGACTGTTGTACAATTTGTCGTTGTTATTGTGGTACAATTTGTCGTTGTTATTGTGGTATCCTTTGTCTTGTGATTGTGGTGCAATTTTCGTTGTTATTGTGGTACAATTTGTCGTTGTTATTGTGGTATCCTTTGTCTTGTGATTGTGGTGCAATTTTCGTTGTGATTGTGGTACAATTTGTCGTTGTGATTGTGGTCTCCTTTCTCGTTGTGATTGTGGTACAATTTGTCGTGTGATTGTGGTACAATTGTCGTTGTGATTGTGGTATCCTTTCTCGTTGTGATTGTGGTATGCTTTGTCGTTGTGATTGCGGTACAAATTGTCGTTGTGATTGTGGTACAATTGTCGTTGTGATTCAGGTACAATTTGTCGTTGTGATTGTGGTATCCTTTGTCGTGTGATTTTGATACAATATGTCGTTGTGACTGTGGTACAATTTGTCGTTGTGATTTTGTTTTCCCTTGTCGTTGTTATTGTGGTACAATTTGTCGTTGTGATTGTGGTATCCTTTGTCGTTGTGATTGTGGTACAATATTTCGTTGTGATTATGGTGATATATTGGCAATATATCTAAAATATTGATAAAAACCATTTAAATTTAGATTTCCGGTATTACAAATCTGACGTCTAGAAAAATTATTATAAAAATCTTTCGGGTCATTTTTTCTCAAACTATCAGTGCTTCCTGCAGTATTCTCTAAAGCATTCAATGAACTTTCAATAAGTTCCCTATTTTCATGTATAGAAAAGCGGAATTCATCCTTGATTCGTCTCTCCATAAAACAGAGTTAATAGTAGTAAAACATTACTAATGTCACAGCAATTACAAATAGGAGTATTTGCTTTTAAGGTGCAAAATAACGGCGCGTAGTCAGAATATTCATTAAATCTCCGACAACACAATTCTGAATCTGATCTAGATCATTGCTATGAACCAGTGCATAATCAATTGTACTTGTACCTAAAATATTATAGAACGTTAATTTCCCTTCAATGTCACCAATTGTCTGACCATTTATAATTAGAAAACCCGTAGGCTAGCACATTTCTAAATGGCGACGCCCATATTGGTTAACAAAAGCATCTTCTGACTGGCGAACACTTTCACCAATTTTGTCTTTATAACCTGATGTAAACTGACATGCAAAATGTCAAATGGAATAAAGCCGGGGTCCCTGCCTGTTCTACTGTTAAGATCACCCGTGATAAAAACTTTACCCATGCAGCTATGCTCGGCCATTCCATTTTCCAATAGATCAAAAAGATAACTGTCATAAAATGTTGCCCTTTCAAGTGGCAGATAAACATAACAAAGATATGTATCGATATTATCAAAAACGAGCTTACCATCTAGCTTAATCCACAAAATGCTATCCGATACTACTTACTCTTTCAGGGTTATATGAACTTTCAACCATGGTTTAAATCAACATCACATACCACCCCCTTTACATTTACTTCTTTTGAAAGTCGAAACCCTTGACATTGATATTATCTAGATGGTTCACCCAACACTCACTAAGAAAAACAATATGTGATTCATAAACACATTTAGGAAATTATCATCTATGAGTTTATTGTCTATGACTCTGTGAACGTTACTAGAACATATCTTGATTTGGGATATGTTCTCCTTCAAGTCCTATTCGGAAACAGCGTTGGCGTAGGTATGCTCGTTATCAAATACCCGCACAAGCAACTTGCCTATCCTGAACAATATCATATCTGGGTCTACGTGGCGGCAGAAGTTGATACTCCTGGTCCATTGGGAGTGGATGGCTGGCGCGTTAACGATTAACTGTTGTATTGTAAACAATTTGTATTAGTTCACTAGTAGTTTACTAGTTTCGTTGAGGCGGAAGGGAAAATATAAATGTATTGCAATGGTTACTATAAACCAGCCTTGTATTACGGATTGTTTCCTCCTATAGTAACTTTTAACACAATATGTATCGCGCATTTTATCTTCTTACAGTCACTATAAACATAATATGTATCACGAGTTTTATCTCCCTACAGTCACTATAAACACTATATGTATCACGAGTTTTATCTTCCTACAGTCACTATAAACATAATAATTATGTATCACCAGTTTTATCTTCCTGCAGTCACTATAAACATAATAATTATGTATCACCAGTTTTATCTTCCTACAGTCACTATAAACATAATAATTATATATCACCAGTTTTATCTTCCTACAGTCACTATAAACATAATAATTATGTATCACCAGTTTTATCTTCCTACAGTCACTATAAACATAATATGTATCACCAGTTTTATCTTCCTACAGTCACTATAAACATAATATGTATCACCAGTTTTTTCTTCCTACAGTCACTATAAACATAATAATGATGTATCACAAGTTTAACTTCCTACAGTTGCTATTAAACAGCTACATACATGTACCACGGGTACATGTTTCTTTGGTTATTATAAACTATATACATGTATGTATCAGGAGTTAATGGCTATAGCTAATATAAACAAAACAAAAACAAAAACAAAACAAACAAAAAGAGAAAATCACACATACATGTACAAGAATGTTATTGAATCTATCCCATCGTCCTGTTCATAAACTATGTCATCATTTATAGAAACACAAGTACAAAACTTGTGAGATACGAGAGAGGGATAGTGTTAGTATTGTTAAGTCTTTTTATAAATATATTTGACACGAATGATAATTCGATATTTTCTCTTCAACGTGCAAAAATACAGCATGTTTTTCCTTTCTCTCGGTTATGTATCTGTCGAAGTACGAACATCTACCAAGACTTGCGAATCTATAGACTGTTTAAACTGTATTATAAAACACCTACCTTATAACTGCTTGTCTTCATTCTTGATTAAAAGCTCACATCCTGATAATAAGGAAGGTGTTTTCGTTTCTCAAATGAAAACATGCACGTGCTCGGGTAGATACATAACACTGTACGGCATGCTCTGATGAAACTTATTAAATATATATTACCTCGAGCGTCATCAATGATTGAATACGTTGAACTCTTGTTACAATATGTAAATAAGCATGGCCTCTATCGTCATCATTGATTGAATGTGTTGAATTTTTCTAGATAAGCATGACCTCGACCGCCATCATCAATTGAATGTGTTGAATTTTGTAAGATAAGCATGACCTCGACGGCCATCATCGATTGAATTTGTTGAATTTTGTAAGATAATCATGACCTCGACCGTCATCATCAGTTGAATGTGTTGAATTCTTGTTAGAATATGTACACATCTTATCATGTGACATCCTATTTGTTTGTGTTTTGTTTATGTTTGACTTAATACGTTGACAGTTTGCTATTGATTTATTCCGGCGTAATTTGTTAATTGTGTGTTACATGTTGTCTTTTCTATTAATTGTGATATATTTACCTCACGGATTTGACTAACTCTTTGGTATATTATATCATTATTTGATAACTTTGTGGTATCCTTTGTCGTTGTTATTGTGGTACAATTTGTCGTTGTGATTGTGGTACAATTTGTCGTTGTGATTGTGGTACAATTTGTCGTTGTTATTGAGGTACCTTTTGTCCTTGTGATTGTGGTATCCTTTGTCATGTGATTGAGGTACAATTTGTCGTTGTGATTGTGATACAATTTGTCGTTGTGATTGTGATACAATTGGTCGTTGTAATTGTGGTACAATTTGTCGCTGTGATTGTGGTACCCTTTGTCGTGGTGATTGTGGTATCCTTTGTCGTTGTGATTGTGGTACAATTTGTCGTTGTGATTGTGATACAATTTGTCGTTGTGATTGTGGTACAATGTGTCGCTGTAATTGTGGTACAATTTGTCGCTGTGATTGTGGTACCCTTTGTCGTGGTGATTGTGGTACAATTTGTCGTTGTGATTGTGGTACAATTTGTCGTTGTGATTGTGGTACAATTTGTCGTTGTGATTATGGTACCCTTTGTCATTGTGATTGTGGTACCCTTTGTCATGGAGATTGTGGTGCAATTTGTCGTTGTGATTGTGGTACCCTTTGTCGTGGTGATTGTGGTACAATATGTCGTTTTGATTGTGGTATCCTTTGTCTTTGTGATTGTGGTACCCTTTGTCGTTGTGATTGAGGTACCTTTTATCGTTGTGATTGTGGTATCCTTTGTCATGTGATTGAGGAACAATTTGTCGTTGTGATTTTGGTACAATGTGTCGTTGATACTGTGCTACAATTTGTCGTTGTAATTGTGGTACAATTTGTCGTTGTGATTGTGGTACCCTTGGTCGTGGTGATTGTGGAACAATTTGTCGTTGTGATTGTGGTATCCTGTGTCGTGGTGATTGTGGAACAATTTGTCGTTGTGATTGTGGTACCCTTTGTCGTGGTGATTGTGGAACAATTTGTCGTTGTGATTGTTGTACAATATGTCGTTGTGATTGTGGTACAATATGTCGTTGTGATTGTGGTACCCTATGTCGTTGTGATTGTGGTCACCTCGACAAAGGGTACCAAAATCACAACGACTAATTGCACCACAATCTCCATGACAAATTGTACCACAATCACACCGACATATTGTACCACAATCACAACGACATATTGTTCCACAGTCACCTCGACAAAGGATACCACAATCACAACGACTAGTTGCACCACAATCTCCATGACAAATTTTACCACAATTACAACGACAAAGGGTACCACAATCACCACGACAAAGGGTACCACAATCACAGCGACAAATTGTACCACAATCACAACGACATATTGTACCACAGTCACCTCGACAAAGGGTACCACAATCACAACGACTAATTGCACCACATCTTCATGACAAATTGTACCACAATTACAACGACAAAGGGTACCACAATCACAACGACATATTGTACCACAATTACAACGACAAATTGTACCACAATCACAACGACAAATTGTTCCACAATCACCACGACAAAGGGTACCACAATCACAACGACAATTGTTCCACAATCACCCACGACACAGGATACCACAATCACAACGACAAATTGTTCCACAATCACCACGACCAGGGTACCACAATCACAACGACAAATTGTACCACAATTACAACGACAAATTGTAGCACAGTATCAACGACATCGCAACATACAAAATACAATAAAGCAATGCGACAAAATAAAAGGACAGCTTATACCACAACCTCAACAAACAACGAGAATTGTACCATAATCACAACGACAAAGGATACCACAATCACAACTACATATTGTACCACAATCACAACGACAATTGTACCACAATCACAACGACAATTGTACCACAATCACAACGACAAATTATAGCACAATCACAACTACATAATGTACCACAATCACAACGACAAAGGGTACCACAATCACAACGACAAATTGTTCCACAATCACAACGACATATTGTACCACAATCACATGACAAAGGATACCACAATCACAACGACAAATTATAGCACAATCACAACGACAAAGGATAGAACAATCACAACGACAAATTGTACCACAATCACAACGACATATTGTACACAATCACAACGACAATTGTACAACAATCACAACGACAATTGTACCACAATCACAACGACAATTGTACCACAATCACAACGACAAATTATAGCACAATCACAACGACATAGGGTACCACAATCACAACGACAAATTGTACCACAATCAAAACGACATATTGTACCACAATCACAACGACATATTGTACAACAATCACAACGACATAGGGTACCACAATCACAACGACATAGAGTACCACAATCACAACGACATAGGGTACCACAATCACAACGACATATTGTACCACAATCACAACGACATATTGTACAACAATCACAACGACATATTGTACAACAATCACAACGACAAATTGTACCACAATCACAACGACAAATTGTACCACAATCACAACGACATATTGTACCACAATCACAACGACATATTGTACCACAATCACAACGACAATTGTACCACAATCACAACGACAAAGGATAGCACAATCACAACGACAAATTGTACCACAATCACAACGACATAGGGTACCACAAATACAATGACAAAGGGTACCTCAATCACCACGACAAAGGGTACCACAATCACAACGACAAAGGGTACCACAATCACAACGACAATTGTACCACAATCAAGGTACTCTTTGTCGAGGTGACTGTGGTACAATATGTCGTGGTGATTGTGGTACAATATGTCGTTGTGATTGTGGTACAATATGTCGTTGTGATTGTGGTACAATGTGTCGTTGTAATTGTGGTACAATTTGTCATGGAGATTGTGGTGCAATTAGTCGTTGTGACTGTGGTACCCTTTGTCGAGGTGACTGTGGTACAATATGTCGTTGTGATTGTGGTACTCTTTGTCGTGGTGATTGTGGTACAATATGTCGTTGTGATTGTGGTACCCTTTGTCGTTGTGATTGTGGTACCTTATGTCGTTGTGATTGTGGTACCCTTTGTCGTTGTGATTGTGGTACCCTTTGTCATTGTATTTGTGGTACCCTATGTCGTTGTGATTGTGGTACAATTGTCGTTGTGATTGTGGTACCCTTTGTCGTTGTGATTGTGGTACCCTTTGTCGTGGTGATTGAGGTACCCTTTGTCATTGTATTTGTGGTACCCTATGTCGTTGTGATTGTGGTACAATTTGTCGTTGTGATTGTGCTATCCTTTGTCGTTGTGATTGTGGTACAATTGTCGTTGTGATTGTGGTACAATTTGTCGTTGTGATTGTGGTACCCTATGTCGTTGTGATTGTGCTATAATTTGTCGTTGTGATTGTGGTACAATTGTCGTTGTGATTGTGGTACAATTGTCGTTGTGATTGTTGTACAATTGTCGTTGTGATTGTGGTACAATATGTCGTTGTGATTGTGGTACAATTTGTCGTTGTGATTGTTCTATCCTTTGTCGTTGTGATTGTGCTATAATTTGTCGTTGTGATTGTGGTATCCTTTGTCATGTGATTGTGGTACAATATGTCGTTGTGATTGTGGAACAATTTGTCGTTGTGATTGTGGTACCCTTTGTCGTTGTGATTGTGGTACATTATGTAGTTGTGATTGTGCTATAATTTGTCGTTGTGATTGTGGTACAATTGTCGTTGTGATTGTGGTACAATTGTCGTTGTGATTGTGGTACAATATGTAGTTGTGATTGTGGTATCCTTTGTCGTTGTGATTATGGTACAATTTCTCGTTGTTTGTTGAGGTTGTGGTATAAGCTGTCCTTTTATTTTGTCGCATTGCTTTATTGTATTTTGTATGTTGCGACAAAGAAAAAATGGATCCTTTTGTTAAGATGATCATGTATATTTTGACACAGTATGGTGATCCTGGGATGTACCTTATAGTTGTTCAGGACGTACGCGATGGTTTCTTATCATTTTATTTGTATAAGTACCTGTTATTACGGTATGAAAAGTAGTAACCATGTGGTATCTGTTCTCACGGTATGATAAATGTGTGGTTACTGTGTGTTACCTGTTGTCACGGTATGATAAATATGTGGCTACTGTGTGGTACCTGTTGTCATGGTATGATAAAGGTGCGGTTACTGTGTGGTACCTGTTGTGACGGTATGATAAATGTGTGGTAACTATGTGGTACCTGTTCTCACGGTATGATAAAGGTGCGGTTATTGTGTAGTACCTGTTGTCACGGTA
Source organism: Mimachlamys varia (assembly GCA_947623455.1). NCBI lineage: Eukaryota > Metazoa > Mollusca > Bivalvia > Pectinida > Pectinidae > Mimachlamys > Mimachlamys varia. The sequence continues at coordinate 7,237,992 of OX392529.1, forward strand.
TGATAGAGGTGTGGTAACTGTGTGGTACCTGTTGTCACAGTATGATAAAGATGTGGTTACTGTGTGGTACCTGTTGTCACGGTATGATAAAGGTGTGGTTATTGTGTGTTACCTGTTGTCACGGTATGATAAATGTGTGGTAACTGTGTGGTACCTGTTGTCACAGTATGATAAAGATGTGGTTACTGTGTGGTACCTGTTGTCACGGTATGATAAAGGTGTGGTTATTGTGTGGTACCTGTTGTCACGGTATGATAAATGTGTGGTTACTGTGTGGTACCTGTTGTCATGGTATGACAAAGGTGTAGTTACTGTGTGGTACCTGTTGTCATGGTATGATAAATGTGTGATTACTGTGTGGTGATTGTTGTCACGGTATGATAAATGTGTGGTACCTGTTGTCACGGTATGATAAATGTGTGGTTACTGTGTGGTACCTGTTGTCATGGTATGACAAAGGTGTAGTTACTGTGTGGTACCTGTTGTTATGGTATAATAAAGGTGTCGTTATTGTGTGGTACAAGTTGTCACGGTATGATAAATGTGTGGCTATTGTGTGTAACATGTTGTCATGGTATGATAAATGTGAGGTTATTGTGTGGTACCTGTTGTCATGGTATGATAAATATGTGGTTATTGTGTGGTACCTGTTGTTATGGTATGATAAAGGTGTGGTTACTGTGTGTTACCTGTTGTCACGGTATGATAAATATGTGGCTACTGTGTGGTACCTGTTGTCATGGTATGATAAAGGTGCGGTTACTGTGTGGTACCTGTTGTGACGGTATGATAAATGTGTGGTAACTATGTGGTACCTGTTCTCACGGTATGATAAAGGTGCGGTTACTGTGTGGTACCTGTTGTCACGGTATGATAAATGTGTGGTTACTGTGTGGTACATGTTGTCATGGTATGACAAAGGTGTAGTTACTGTGTGGTACCTGTTGTCATGGTATGATAAATGTGTGATTACTGTGTGGTGATTGTTGTCACGGTATGATAAATGTGTGGTACCTGTTGTCACGGTATGATAAATGTGTGGTTACTGTGTGGTACCTGTTGTCATGGTATGACAAAGGTGTAGTTACTGTGTGGTACCTGTTGTCACGGTATGATAAAGGTGTGGTTATTGTGTGTAACCTGTTGTCACGGTATGATAAATGTGTGGTAACTGTGTGGTACCTGTTGTCACAGTATGATAAAGATGTGGTTACTGTGTGGTACCTGTTGTCACGGTATGATAAAGATGTGGTTACTGTGTGGTACCTGTTGTCACGGTATGATAAAGGTGTGGTTATTGTGTGTAACCTGTTGTCACGGTATGATAAATGTGTGGTAACTGTGTGGTACCTGTTGTCACAGTATGATAAAGATGTGGTTACTGTGTGGTACCTGTTGTCACGGTATGATAAAGGTGTGGTTATTGTGTGGTACCTGTTGTCACGGTATGATAAATGTGTGGTTACTGTGTGGTACCTGTTGTCATGGTATGACAAAGGTGTAGTTACTGTGTGGTACCTGTTGTCATGGTATGATAAATGTGTGATTACTGTGTGGTGATTGTTGTCACGGTATGATAAAGGTGTGGTACCTGTTGTCACGGTATGATAAATGTGTGGTTACTGTGTGGTACCTGTTGTCATGGTATGACAAAGGTGTAGTTACTGTGTGGTACCTGTTGTCGCGGTATGATAAAGGTGTGGTTATTGTGTGTAACCTGTTGTCACGGTATGATAAATGTGTGGTAACTGTGTGGTACCTGTTGTCACAGTATGATAAAGATGTGGTTACTGTGTGGTACCTGTTGTCACGGTATGATAAAGATGTGGTTACTGTGTGGTACCTGTTGTCACGGTATGATAAAGGTGTGGTTATTGTGTGTAACCTGTTGTCACGGTATGATAAATGTGTGGTAACTGTGTGGTACCTGTTGTCACAGTATGATAAAGATGTGGTTACTGTGTGGTACCTGTTGTCACGGTATGATAAAGGTGTGGTTATTGTGTGTAACCTGTTGTCACGGTATGATAAATGTGTGGTAACTGTGTGGTACCTGTTGTCACAGTATGATAAAGATGTGGTTACTGTGTGGTACCTGTTGTCACGGTATGATAAAGGTGTGGTTATTGTGTGGTACCTGTTGTCACGGTATGATAAATGTGTGGTTACTGTGTGGTACCTGTTGTCATGGTATGACAAAGGTGTAGTTACTGTGTGGTACCTGTTGTCATGGTATGATAAATGTGTGATTACTGTGTGGTGATTGTTGTCACGGTATGATAAATGTGTGGTACCTGTTGTCACGGTATGATAAATGTGTGGTTACTGTGTGGTACCTGTTGTCATGGTATGACAAAGGTGTAGTTACTGTGTGGTACCTGTTGTTATGGTATAATAAAGGTGTCGTTATTGTGTGGTACAAGTTGTCACGGTATGATAAATGTGTGGCTATTGTGTGTAACATTTTGTCATGGTATGATAAATGTGAGGTTATTGTGTGGTACCTGTTGTCATGGTATGATAAATATGTGGTTATTGTGTGGTACCTGTTGTTATGGTATGATAAAGGTGTGGTTACTGTGTGTTACCTGTTGTCACGGTATGATAAATATGTGGCTACTGTGTGGTACCTGTTGTCATGGTATGATAAAGGTGCGGTTACTGTGTGGTACCTGTTGTGACGGTATGATAAATGTGTGGTAACTATGTGGTACCTGTTCTCACGGTATGATAAAGGTGCGGTTATTGTGTAGTACCTGTTGTCACGGTATGATAAAGGTGCGGTTACTGTGTGTAACCTGTTGTCACGGTATGATAAATGTGTGGTAACTGTGTGGTACCTGTTGTCACAGTATGATAAAGATGTGGTTACTGTGTGGTACCTGTTGTCACGGTATGATAAAGGTGTGGTTATTGTGTGGTACTTGTTGTCACGGTATGATAAATGTGTGGTTACTGTGTGGTACCTGTTGTCATGGTATGACAAAGGTGTAGTTACTGTGTGGTACCTGTTGTCATGGTATGATAAATGTGTGATTACTGTGTGGTGATTGTTGTCACGGTATGATAAATGTGTGGTACCTGTTGTCACGGTATGATAAATGTGTGGTTACTGTGTGGTACCTGTTGTCATGGTATGACAAAGGTGTAGTTACTGTGTGGTACCTGTTGTTATGGTATGATAAAGGTGTCATTATTGTGTGGTACAAGTTGTCACGGTATGATAAATGTGTGGCTATTGTATGTAACATGTTGTCATGGTATGATAAATGTGAGGTTATTGTGTGGTACCTGTTGTCATGGTATGATAAATATGTGGTTATTGTGTGGTACCTGTTGTTATGGTATGATAAAGATGTGGTTACTGTGTGGTACCTGTTGTCACGGTATGATAAAGGTGTGGTTACTGTGTGGTACCTGTTGTCATGGTATGATAAAGGTGCGGTTACTGTGTGGTACCTGTTGTGACGGTATGATAAATGTGTGGTAACTATGTGGTACCTGTTCTCACGGTATGATAAAGGTGCGGTTATTGTGTAGTACCTGTTGTCACGGTATGATAAAGGTGCGGTTACTGTGTGTAACCTGTTGTCACGGTATGATAAATGTGTGGTAACTGTGTGGTACCTGTTGTCACAGTATGATAAAGATGTGGTAACTGTGTGGTACCTGTTGTCACGGTATGATAAAGGTGTGGTTATTGTGTGGTACTTGTTGTCACGGTATGATAAATGTGTGGTTACTGTGTGGTACCTGTTGTCATGGTATGACAAAGGTGTAGTTACTGTGTGGTACCTGTTGTCATGGTATGATAAATGTGTGATTACTGTGTGGTGATTGTTGTCACGGTATGATAAATGTGTGGTACCTGTTGTCACGGTATGATAAATGTGTGGTTACTGTGTGGTACCTGTTGTCATGGTATGACAAAGGTGTAGTTACTGTGTGGTACCTGTTGTTATGGTATGATAAAGGTGTCATTATTGTGTGGTACAAGTTGTCACGGTATGATAAATGTGTGGCTATTGTATGTAACATGTTGTCATGGTATGATAAATGTGAGGTTATTGTGTGGTACCTGTTGTCATGGTATGATAAATATGTGGTTATTGTGTGGTACCTGTTGTTATGGTATGATAAAGATGTGGTTACTGTGTGGTACCTGTTGTCACGGTATGACAAAGGTGTAGTTACTGTGTGGTACCTGTTGTTATGGTATGATAAAGGTGTCATTATTGTGTGGTACAAGTTGTCACGGTATGATAAATGTGTGGCTATTGTATGTAACATGTTGTCATGGTATGATAAATGTGAGGTTATTGTGTGGTACCTGTTGTCATGGTATGATAAATATGTGGTTATTGTGTGGTACCTGTTGTTATGGTATGATAGAGGTGTGGTTATTGTGTGGTACCTGTTGTCATGGTATGATAAAGGTGTGGTTATTTTGTGGTACCTGTTGTCACGGTATGATAAAGGTGTGGTAACTGTGTGGTACCTGTTGTCACGTTATAATAGAGGTGTGGTTATTGTGTGGTACTTGTTGTCACGGTATGATAGAGGTGTGGTTACTGTGTGGTACCTGTTGTCATGGTATGTTAAAGGTGTGGTTACTGTGTGGTACCTGTTATCACGGTATGATAGAGGTGTGGTTACTGTGTGGTACTTGTTGTCACGGTATAATAGAGGTGTGGTTACTGTGTGGTACTTGTTGTCACGGTATGATTAAGGTGTGGTTACTGTGTGTTACCTGTTGTCACGGTATGATAGAGGTGTGGTTACTATGTGGTACCTGTTGTCACGGTATGATAAATGTGTGGTTACTGTGTGGTACCTGTTGTCATGGTATGATAAAGGTGTGGTTACTGTGTGGTACTTGTTGTCATGGTATGATAGAGGTGTGGTTACTGTGTGGTACCTGTTGTCACGGTATGATAAAGGTGTGGTTACTGTGTGGTACCTGATGTCACGGTATGATAAAGGTGTGGTTACTGTGTGGTACCTGTCGTCAGGGTATGATAAATGTGTGGTTACTGTGTGTTACTTGTTGTCACGGTATGATAAAGGTGTGGTTACGGTGTGGTACTTGTTGTTATAGTATGATAAAGGTGTGGTTACTGTGTGGTGCTTGTTGTCACGGTATGATAAAGGTGTGGTTAGTGTGTGGTACTTGTTGTCACGGTATGATAAATGTGTGTTTACTGTGTTTAACCTGTTGTCACAGTATGATAAAGATGTGGTTACTGTGTGGTACCTGTTGTCACGGTATGATAAAGGTGTGGTTATTGTGTGGTACCTGTTGTCATGGTATGATAAAGGTGTGGTTATTGTGTGTAACCTGTTGTCACAGTATGATAAAGATGTGGTTAATGTGTGGTACCTGTTGTCATGGTATGATAAAGGTGTGGTTACTGTGTGGTACCTGTTGTCACAGTATGATAAAGATGTGGTTACTGTTTGGTACCTGTTGTCACAGTATGATAAAGATGTGGTTACTGTGTGGTACCTGTTGTACCGTTATGATAAAGGTGTGGTTATTGTGTGGTACCTGTTGTCATGGTATGATAAAGGTGTGGTAACTGTGTGGTACCTGTTGTCATGGTATGATAGAGGTGTGGTTACTGTGTGTTACTTGTTGTCACGGTATGATAAAGGTGTGGTAACTGTGTGGTACCTGTTGTCATGGTATGATAAATGTGTGGTTACGGTGTGGTACCTGTTGTCATGGTATGATAAAGGTGTGGTTACTGTGTGGTACCTGTTGTTAAGGTATGATAAAGGTGTGGTAACTGTGTGGTACCTGTCGTCACGGTATGATAAATGTGTGGTTACTGTGTGGTACTTGTTGTTATGGTATGATAAAGGTGTGGTTACTGTGTGGTACATGTTGTCACGGTATGATAAAAGTGTGGTTACTGTGTGGTACCTGTTGTCACGGTATTATAAAGGTGTGGTTACTGTGTGGTTCCTGATGTCACGGTATGATAGAGGTGTGGTTACTGTGTGGTACCTGTTGTCATGGTATAATAAAGGTGTGGTTACTGTGTGTTACCTGTTGTCATGGTATGATAGAGGTGTGGTTATTGTGTGGTACCTGTTGTCATGGTATGATAAATGTGTGGTAACTGTGTGGTACCTGTTGTTACAGTATGATAAAGATGTGGTTACTGTGTGGTACCTGTTTTCATGGTATGATAAAGGTGTGGTAACTGTGTGGTACCTGTTGTCACGTTATCTTAGATGTGTGGTTATTGTGTGGTACCTGTTGTCATGGTATGATAAAGGTGTGGTTATTTTGTGGTACCTGTTGTCACGGTATGATAAAGGTGTGGTAACTGTGTGGTACCTGTTGTCACGTTATAATAGAGGTGTGGTTATTGTTTGGTACTTGTTGTCACGGTATGATAGAGGTGTGGTTACTGTGTGGTACCTGTTGTCACGTTATAATAGAGGTGTGGTAACTGTGTGGTACCTGTTGTCATGGTATGATAGAGGTGTGGTACCTGTTGTCACGGTATGATAAATGTGTGGCTATTGTGTGTAACATGTTGTCATGGTATGATAAATGTGACATTATTGTGTGGTACCTGTTGTCATGGTATGATAAATGTGTGGTTATTGTGTGGTACCTGTTGTTATGGTATGATAAAGGTGTGGTTACTATGTGGTACCTGTTGTCACGGTATGATAAAGGTGTGGTTACTGTGTGTTACCTGTTGTCATGGTATGATTAAGGTGTGGTAACTGTGTGGTACCTGTTGTCACGTTATCTTAGATGTGTGGTTATTGTGTGGTACCTGTTGTCATGGTATGATAAAGGTGTGGTTATTGTGTGGTACCTGTTGTCACGGTATGATAAAGGTGTGGTAACTGTGTGGTACCTGTTGTCACGTTATAATAGAGGTGTGGTTATTGTTTGGTACTTGTTGTCACGGTATGATAAAGGTGTGGTTACTGTGTGGTACCTGTTGTCATGGTATGATAACGGTGTGGTTACTGTGTGGTACCTGTTATCACGGTATGATAGAGGTGTGGTTACTGTGTGGTACTTGTTGTCACGGTATGATAGAGGTGTGGTTACTGTGTGGTACCTGTTGTCATGGTATGATAAAGGTGTGGTTATTGTGTGGTACCTGTTGTCATGGTATGATAAAGGTGTGGTTACTGTTTGGTACCTGTTGTCAATATGATGGCATTGCTTGCTATTTCTGTGGTAAGTGATATCATGACTTGCTTTATCTGTGATAACTGATGCCATGGCTTGCTTTATCTGTGATAGTTGGTGTCATGGCTTACTTTATCTGTGATAATTGGTGTCATGGCTAGCTTTATCTGTGATAACTGATGCCATGGCTTACTTTATCTGTGATAATTGGTGTCATTGCTTGCTTTATCTGTGATAATTAATGTCATGGCTGGCCTTATCTGTGGTTATTGGTGTCATGGCTTGCGTTATCTATGGTAACTTATGTCATGTCTTACATTATATGTAGTAATTGATGACATGGCTTGCTTTATCTGTGGTAATTGCTGTCATGGCTTCATTAATCTGTGATAATTGGTGTCATGTTTTGCTTTATCTGTGATAATTTGTGTCATGGCTTGCTTTATCTGTGATAATCAATGTCATGACTTGCTTTATATGTGTTAAATAATGTCATGGTTTGCTTTATCTGAGGTAATTGATGTCATGACTTCATTAATCTGTGATTATTGGTGATAATTAATGTCATCGCTTGCTTTATCTGTGGTGATTGATGTGGCTTGCTTTATCTGTGGTGATTGATGTCGTGGCTTGCTTTATCTGTTGTATATATTAAGATAATTGATGTCAAAGCTTACTGAATCTGTATTTATTAATGTCATGGCTTGTGTTATCTGTGATAATTGATGTCATGTCTTGTTTTATCTGTGATTGTTAATGTTATGGCTTGATTTATCTGTGGTTTATATTATGAGTGATTGTTTTTTCTCTGGTAAAACCAATGGTTGCTACATCCGAAGTGAAAGCTGTCAATGTAAGATTTATTCGTCGATTTCTTTGTTACTTTCGCTGTATCTATTGTGAAATATTGTCTAATATTTACAGTCTACACTGATATTCACTCGATAACCATTGTACTGCAAACTAGGGTTATTTTCCAGTAACTATACTTGAGAACGTGCAAAATTTCTATGACGTCGACAACAATACATGTGGGCGGAGCTATGCAAATTATCACGTTCGAATCACAATTGTATGACGTCATTAACAATTGAATTGGGCGGAGCTAGCGACGGCTTATGCAAACTTCATGCTGTTAAATTTATTGAACTGTTTTCACGTTTGTAATTTTTGAAATGAAATATTTGTCTGCAGATGGGGCTAAATTGAACAGTAATTTCGCGTTTCGCGTTTACGCAATTTACCTCGTGCTCCATTGGATTTATGATCTAATAAACTAAACAAAATCAAAGGTTAATCCTTAATTACATTTGTACAACTTTCTTCCGTGCATCATGAAAGAGGCTTATTAAGAGTTAAGTAAATATACAAATCCGGCCGCTATTTCAACAAACTGAACTTTTCCGAAAATGTTCGTTAACATTTAGTTTTTGTGTTAGAAATTGTACGTTTCTAATGTACAACAAAAAAACATTCCATCATTTCGCTGTAATTGCTTATTTATGAAACCTCTGATAGCTTTTATTGGTGATATAAATCATGGGGGATGGTTGTATGTCACGACAGTTCATTTACAAACATGGAGGAAATGCTCTTTACATTTTTGAAACATGCAGGCTATTTTGATGTTTTGTTCTTTGTTTGATGATATCAAACACATCCGTTTTATGCATATAATGTTAGAACGATACGAATTCATTAGATAACCAGCAGTAGACACATTTATAATTGATCAGTTTTATTTTTCCTAAACCCTTTCACAGTATTTTGTAGCCTGGAAATGACATCCATTATCGTATCAATATTCAAGCTGACACGTTTTATTTTTCTATCATCCGCTTGTTAATTAGTCCGACACTTCGGGTGTGCTCACGTGACCCAGTATAGCTGATGATAAGTTCCGGGATGTACCGTATCATAATTAAGTTGACTGAATACGTAAATGGTCAGTAGATATATCTTTTTATAGGGCGTCGTGAATATTTTATATTTCATTAGCTTAACACCGATGTAATTAAGCGATAGGAATGAATGACGTTTGCGCTTTGATGGAAAACGAACATTGAATAACGTTAACACCAAAGACACGAATGGGGTCTGACTTTCAAAACAACAATATATATTTGTTTGTTGTTCTGACATTTTAAAACAAAAATATATATCTGTTTGTTGTTCTGACATTTTAAAACAACAATATATATCTGTTTGTTGTTCTGACTTTCAATACAACAATATATATATATATATATATATGTGGTTGTGATTTTCAATACAACAATATATATCCGTTTGCTGGCCTGACTTTCAAAACATGAATATATATCTGTTTGTGATTTTGCCTTTCAATACAACAATAAATATCAGTTTTTGAATCTGACTTTCATTTCAGTTTTTGTGTCTGACTTTCATTTCAGTTTTTGGGTCTGACTTTCAATACAACAATACATTTCAGTTTTTTGGTCTGACTTTCAATACAATACATATCAGTTTTTGGGTCTGACTTTCATTTCAGTTTTTGGGTCTGACTTTCAATACAATACATTTCAGTTTTTGGGTCTGACTTTCAATACAACAATACATATCAGTTTTTGGGTCTGACTTTCATTTCAGTTTTTGGGTCTGACTTTCATTTCAGTTTTTGGGTCTGACTTTCAATACAATACATATCAGTTTTTGGGTCTGACTTTCAATACAATACATTTCAGTTTTTGGGTCTGACTTTCAATACAACAATACATTTCAGTTTTTGGGTCTGACTTTCAATACAATACATATCAGTTTTTGGGTCTGACTTTCAATACAATACATTTCAGTTTTGGGGTCTGACTTTCAATACAACAATACATTTCAGTGTTTGGGTCTGACTTTCAATACAATACATATCAGTTTTTGGGTCTGACTTTCAATACAATACATTTCAGTTTTTGGGTCTGACTTTCAATACAACAATACATTTCAGTTTTTGGGTCTGACTTTCAATACAATACATATCAGTTTTTGGGTCTGACTTTCAATACAATACATTTCAGTTTTTGGGTCTGACTTTCAATACAACAATACATTTCAGTTTTTGGGTCTGACTTTCAATACAACAATACATTTCAGTTTTTGGGTCTGACTTTCAATACAACAATACATTTCAGTTTTTGGGTCTGACTTTCAATACAACAATACATTTCAGTTTTTGGGTCTGACTTTCAATACAATACATATCAGTTTTTGGGTCTGACTTTCAATACAATACATATCAGTTTTTGGGTCTGACTTTCAATACAATACATTTCAGTTTTTGGGTCTGACTTTCAATACAACAATACATTTCAGTTTTTGGGTCTGACTTTCAATACAACAATACATTTCAGTTTTTGGGTCTGACTTTCAATACAACAATACATTTCAGTTTTTGGGTCTGACTTTCATTACAACAATACATATCAGTTTTTGGGTCTGACTTTCATTACAACAATACATATCTGTTTGTGCATATACTGTCAATCTCTCTGATTGGCAAGTGTTTAGATCCTGGCCGTGTTACCTTACCTGCTGTGTTAAAAAACTACATTACAGCCCTTTATTATTTGCAAAATCCATGTACAAGTAAATACTAACTTTATGTACAGAATAATTATTTGTATACCCATATATCTTTTCTTTCAAACATTACATAATGTGGATTATTGTTTGTTCCCTGAAGTAATATAGTCCTTTCTCAACTGTTATACTAACCATCATTTGCTGGAAGTATTGAGTCAAAAGGAACATGGTTGATTGGATATACACAGGTTCAATTACGTGAACTAATATATCATGACTATTTAGCACATGCTTTTAGCTATGGAGATTGATATCTTTTATATTACATGTCAATTTCAGCATCACGTGTGTAACCAATAAATATGCTGATTGTCCGATACGACGAGTAGAGTACCAATAGATCAGTCATTTACACGTGATTACAAACATAGATCCATAGCTGTTTACCCTCCTTAACAGAGCACCGGGAGTGCTCGCGTACTCGACGACGCTATTAGCTAGGAGCGTTTGATTCAGAATGGTTAATTTGTAACCGTTACATATTGTCCGGATCAAGTAACCGTTACATATTGACCGGATCAAGTAACTGTTACATATTGTACGGATTTTGTAACCGTTACATATTGTCCGGATCAAGTAACCGTTACATATTGTCCGGATCAAGTAACCGTTACATATTGTCCGGATAAAGTAACCGTAACATATTGTCCGGATCAAGAAGCCGTTACATTTGTCCGGATCAAGTAATCGTTACATATTGTCCGGATCAAGTAACCGTTACATATTGTTCGGATTAAGTAGCCGTTACATATTGTCCGGATCAAGTAATCGTTACATATTGTCCGGATCCTGTAACCGTTACATATTGTCCGGATCAAATAATCGTTACATATTGTCCGGATCAAGTAACCGTTACATATTGTCCGGATCAAGTAACTGTTACATATTGTCCGGATCCTGTAACCGTTACATATTGTCCGGATCCTGTAACTGTTACATATTGTCCGGATCCTGTAACCGTTACATATTGTCCGGATCATGTAACCGTTACATATTGTCCGAATCAAGTAACCGTTACATATTGTCAGGATCAAGTAACCGTTACATATTGTCCGGATCATGTAACCGTTTTATATTGTCCGGATCAAGTAACCATTACATATTGTCCGGACCATGTAACCGTTACATATTGTCCGGATCAAGTAACCGTTACAGTACATAATGTCCGAATACTGTAACTGCTACGCGTGCCCAAACTTAACCGGAATGTGTACCAACATGTTACACAGGTTTCGACATTCACTGAGCCTTAAATAATGAATAAAACACAATTGTAATACTTTGACAATTTTTATCATACATAAAAATGAGCAAACAAAACTATAAAGACTCAGCGATACACAAATGTTCGCTGTATTATTTTACGATATTGAATAGTCACTTGTTTGTGAAAAGAGCTTAGATAGCTCTTCAAATATTTGAGTTGGTACCCACCTTTCATATTAGTGTTCACTATCATATTTACAGTACTTATCAATGTCAATATACATACATTTACTTTGGCAATTTACGTGTATTTCTACAACAAATGGTACCAAAACATGTGGTATAATACACTTTGAATGTTAACAATGAGTAATTAAGAAGTATTGCACCTCGGAAAGACAAAATAAATTGATATGGATTATCAACGTCAAACATTTCAGTTTGCCATACGATGATAATATTTCTGAACAGTTGAGTGAGAGACGTCCACACTGAATGGTGATCATATTTCAATCTATCATGCTACAGACTGTATCTATACAAGGCACTGCATCACACTTTACTGTGTCTAGTGTATATATCTATAAAACATAACAACTAGACGTATTACCTATTCCTACCTGGAATAGGAGATACAATGATATTAGCTACATTGTTAGTTCTATTATAATAGACCAATACCTGATGGTTAAGCCTGCTGGTACGGTTATGACAACACTTTTACGTTTACTTTCACAAAGGTTTTATTAATTAAGAAGCATCTATGTTAAACTTATGAGGAAAATTACCATGTTTTAATAATTTGATTGGATGATAAGTTTGTTCTAGTTTTGTAAAACCAGTTTACTACACGTGGCTACCTTAGTACTACTGCGAAAATGTAGAAGATTATGTTGTAGAACCTCTTTCCTCTATGTAACTTATAATGTATGCCTGGACCAGAGTAAAAGCCAACCTAATGTAACGTAGACAGTTAATGGTCACCAAGTAACAACAGTAACAATACAATATTGGTATCAAATTGCTACAAGTACAGTTTGTCAAGTTAACATCCATGCCATAAAGACATGTCAACTCGGCCTCAAAGTTTCAAATTTCTAAATGTAGAGAGTTGATCGATTGTGCTTTGACATCCAATCGATTACCACGATTTAAGCGTTTATTGGCTTGGTATTGTGGTAGTAAGTTAATTCTATAAACTTAAATAGACAAAGAGCTCCAGCAAGCCTTCATAAGGCTATTTTATTACATGTTTTACGTACTAGTAGTATCTAGTTTTCAAAAGTAACATATCATTACCGCACACATCCTTTATTGACCTTGTCCAACTTAATAACACAAACTTTACTGACCTTGTACAACTCAATAGCACATCCTTAACTGACCTTGTACAACTCAATAACACATACTTTACTGACCTTGTACAACTCAATAGCACATCCTTTATTGACCTTGTACAACTCAATAGCACATCCTTTACTGACCTTGTACAACTCAATAGCACATCCTTTACTGACCTTGTACAACTCAATAGCACATCCTTTACTGACCTTGTACAACTGAATAACACATCCTTTACTGACCTTGTACAACTCAATAGCACATCCTTTACTGACCTTGTACAACTCAATAACACATCCTTTACTGACCGTGTACAACTCAATAGCACATCCTTTACTGACCTTGTACAACTCAATAACACTTCCTTTACTGACCTTGTACCACTCAATAACACACCCTTTACTGACCTTGTACAACTCAATAACACTTCCTTTACTGACCTTGTACCACTCAATAACACACCCTTTACTGACCTTGTACAACTCAATAACACACCCTTTACTGACCTTGTACAACTCAATAACACATCCTTTACTGACCTTGTACAACTCAATAGCACATCTTTTACTGACCTTGTACCACTCAATAGCACATCCTTTACTGACCTTGTACAACGCAATAGCACATCCTTTACTGACCTTGTACAACTCAATAACACATCCTTTACTGACTTTGTACAACTCAATAACACATCCTTTACTGACCTTGTACAACTCAATAACACACCCTTTACTGACATTGTACAACGCAATAGCACATCCTTTACTGACCTTGTACAACTCAATAACACATCCTTTACTGACCTTGTACAACTCAATAGCACATCTTTTACTGACCTTGTACCACTCAATAGCACATCCTTTACTGACCTTGTACAACGCAATAGCACATCCTTTACTGACCTTGTACAACTCAATAACACATCCTTTACTGACTTTGTACAACTCAATAACACATCCTTTACTGACCTTGTACAACTCAATAACACACCCTTTACTGACATTGTACAACGCAATAGCACATCCTTTACTGACCTTGTACAACTCAATAACACATCCTTTACTGACCTTGTACCACTCAATAACACATTCTTTACTGACCTTGTACAACTCAATAACACATCCTTTACTGACTTTGTGCAACTCAATAGCACATCCTTTACTGACCTTGTACAACTCAATAACACATCCTTTACTGACCTTGTACAACTCAATAACACACCCTTTACTGACTTTGTGCAACTCAATAGCACATCCTTTACTGACCTTGTACCACTCAATAACACATCCTTTACTGACTTTGTACAACTCAATAACACATCCTTTACTGACCTTGTACAACTCAATAACACACCCTTTACTGAACTTATACAACTCAATAAAACATCCTTTACTGACCTTGTACAACTCAATAACACATCCTTTACTGACCTTGTACAACTCAATAACACATCCTTTACTGACCTTGTACAACTCAATAGCACATCCTTTACTGACCTTGTACAACTCAATAGAACATCTTTTACTGACCTTGTACGACTCAATAACACACCCTTTACTGACCTTGTACAACTCAATAGCACACCCTTTACTGACCTTGTACCACTCAATAACACACCCTTTACTGACCTTGTACAACTCAATAGAACATCCTTTACTGACCTTGTACGACTCAATAACAAACCCTTTACTGACCTTGTACACTGTCCCGAGAATCACGACAACCTGCATGGACTTTCTAGATTAATTTACCAGTAATAGGCACAAACACCATTTGGCCATCGATAACCTACTCGAAGGTGACAATGATAACTGGTGAAATGCTTGACATGACAAAACATTATCGTAAATGGTACCCCACCCCCTCCTTCGCGCTTGAACTTAACAAAAACTTATTTAAAATTTGGAACCACAATAAAGACGTGGCCTGTTTAAAAACTTATGAATATGTTACGGGAATGAAAGATAATAGGCATGCCAACTAGATGATCAACTAGTAGTAATAGTGTTCACGTTATGCTGCACTGTCTTTCTGAGACAGATCGGGGTCTGTTTTTGGTGTGGAGAATTCAGTAAAGTGAAGAGGATTTGAGAATCCAGACGCGCCATCAGTTGTTTCCTGAAAGAGAAAAACAACACAGTTTCCATATCGAGGAAAGATAGTAATACATTTTTAAAAGCAACAAAATACAGTCTCTGTTTTTGTTCAGCAAACCTAAGCATGAATATCAACAGCATATAAATGGACAACAAAGTCGTACATGTCTTAACACTATCCTATACCGGGGACATTACGAAGATATCAGCGCCATACATGTCTTAACACCAACTGTTACCGGGGACATTACGAAGATATCAGCGCCGTACATGTCGAGATACCATCTGATACCGGGGACATTACGAAGATATCAGCGCCGTACATGTCTAAACACTATCCTATACCGGGGACATTACGAAGATATCAGTGCCGTACATGTTTAAACACTATCCTATACCGGGGACATTACGAAGATATCAGCGCCGTACATGTCTAAACACTATCCTATACCGGGGACATTACGAAAATATCAGCGCCGTACATGTCTAAACACCATCTGATACCGGGGACATTACGAAGATATCAGCGCCGTACATGTCTTAACACTATCCTATACCGGGGACATTACGAAGATATCAGCGCCGTACATGTCGAGATACCATCTGATACCGGGGACATTACGAAGATATCAGCGCCGTACATGTCTAAACACTATCCTATACCGGGGACATTACGAAGATATCAGTGCCGTACATGTCTAAACACTATCCTATACCGGGGACATTACGAAGATATCAGCGCCGTACATGTCTAAACACCATCTGATACCGGGGACATTACGAAGATATCAGCGCCGTACATGTCTAAACACCATCTGATACCGGGGACATTACGAAGATATCAGCGCCGTACATGTTTAAACACTATATTATACCGGGGACATTACGAAGATATCAGCGCCGTACATGTCTTAACACTATCCTATACCGGGGACATTACGAAGATATCAGCGCCGTACATGTCGAGATACCATCTGATACCGGGGACATTACGAAGATATCAGCACCGTACATGTTTAAACACTATCCTATACCGGGGACATTACGAAGATATCAGCGCCGTACATGTCTAAACACTATCCTATACCGGGGACATTACGAAGATATCAGCGCCGTACATGTCTAAACACTATCCTATACCGGGGACATTACGAAGATATCAGCGCCGTACATGTCTAAACACTATCCTATACCGGGGACATTACGAAGATATCAGCGCCGTACATGTCTAAACACCATCTGATACCGGGGACATTACGAAGATATCAGCGCCGTACATGTCTTAACACTATCCTATACCGGGGACATTACGAAGATATCAGCGCCGTACATGTTTAAACACTATATTATACCGGGGACATTACGAAGATATCAGCGCCGTACATGTTTAAACACTATCCTATACCGGGGACATTACGAAGATATCAGCGCCGTACATGTTTAAACACTATCCTATACCGGGGACATTACGAAGATATCAGCGCCGTACATGTCTTAACACTATCCTATACCGGGGACATTACGAAGATATCAGCGCCGTACATGTCTAAACACCATCTGATACCGGGGACATTACGAAGATATCAGCGCCGTACATGTTTAAACACTATATTATACCGGGGACATTACGAAGATATCAGCGCCGTACATGTCTTAACACTATCCTATACCGGGGACATTACGAAGATATCAGCGCCGTACATGTTTAAACACTATCCTATACCGGGGACATTACGAAGATATCAGCGCCGTACATGTCGAGATACCATCTGATACCGGGGACATTACGAAAATATCAGCGCCGTACATGTTTAAACACTATCTTATACCGGGGACATTACGAAGATATCAGCGCCGTACATGTTTAAACACTATATTATACCGGGGACATTACGAAGATATCAGCGCCGTACATGTTTAAACACTATCCTATACCGGGGACATTACGAAGATATCAGCGCCGTACATGTTTAAACACTATCCTATACCGGGGACATTACGAAGATATCAGCGCCGTACATGTCTAAACACCATCTGATACCGGGGACATTACGAAGATATCAGCGCCGTACATGTTTAAACACCATCTGATACCGGGGACATTACGAAGATATCAGCGCCGTACATGTTTAAACACTATCCTATACCGGGGACATTACGAAGATATCAGCGCCGTACATGTCTTAACACTATCCTATACCGGGGACATTACGAAGATATCAGCGCCGTACATGTCTAAACACCATCTGATACCGGGGACATTACGAAGATATCAGCGCCGTACATGTCTTAACACTATCCTATACCGGGGACATTACGAAGATATCAGCGCCGTACATGTTTAAACACGATATTATAACGGGGACATTACGAAGATATCAGCGCCGTACATGTTTTAACACTATCCTATACCGGGGACATTACGAAGATATCAGCGCCGTACATGTCTTAACACTATCCTATACCGGGGACATTACGAAGATATCAGCGCCGTACATGTCTAAACACCATCTGATACCGGGGACATTACGAAGATATCAGTGCCGTACATGTCTTAACACTATCCTATACCGGGGACATTACGAAGATATCAGCGCCGTACATGTTTAAACACTATATTATAACGGGGACATTACGAAGATATCAGCGCCGTACATGTTTAAACACTATCCTATACCGGGGACATTACGAAGATATCAGCGCCGTACATGTCTAAACACTATCCTATACCGGGGACATTACGAAGATATCAGCGCCGTACATGTCTAAACACTATCCTATACCGGGGACATTACGAAGATATCAGCGCCGTACATGTCTAAACACCATCTGATACCGGGGACATTACGAAGATATCAGCGCCGTACATGTCTAAACACTATCCTATACCGGGGACATTACGAAGATATCAGTGCCGTACATGTCTAAACACTATCCTATACCGGGGACATTACGAAGATATCAGCGCCGTACATGTCTAAACACCATCTGATACCGGGGACATTACGAAGATATCAGCGCCGTACATGTCTTAACACTATCCTATACCGGGGACATTACGAAGATATCAGCGCCGTACATGTTTAAACACTATATTATACCGGGGACATTACGAAGATATCAGCGCCGTACATGTTTAAACACTATCCTATACCGGAGACATTACGAAGATATCAGCGCCGTACATGTTTAAACACTATCCTATACCGGGGACATTACGAAGATATCAGCGCCGTACATGTCTAAACACCATCTGATACCGGGGACATTACGAAGATATCAGCGCCGTACATGTCTAAACACTATCCTATACCGGGGACATTACGAAGATATCAGCGCCGTACATGTTTAAACACTATCCTATACCGGGGACATTACGAAGATATCAGTGCCGTACATGTCGAGATACCATCTGATACCGGGGACATTACGAAGATATCAGCACCGTACATGTTTAAACACTATCCTATACCGGGGACATTACGAAGAAATCAGCGCCGTACATGTTTAAACACTATATTATAACGGGGACATTACGAAGATATCAGCGCCGTACATGTTTAAACACTATATTATAACGGGGACATTACGAAGATATCAGCGCCGTACATGTTTAAACACTATCCTATACCGGGGACATTACGAAGATATCAGTGCCGTACATGTTTAAACACTATCCTATACCGGGGACATTACGAAGATATCAGCGCCGTACATGTCTAAACACTATCCTATACCGGGGACATTACGAAGATATCAGCGCCGTACATGTTTAAACACTATCCTATACCGGGGACATTACGAAGATATCAGCGCCGTACATGTTTAAACACTATCCTATACCGGGGACATTACGAAGATATCAGCGCCGAACATGTCTTAACACATTTGATACTTGGGACATTACGAAGATATACGCGGTAACATTGAAAACAGTTCCATACATCAGATCATATCAAAGAAATAAAACAACTAGACACACTGAAAAAGGGCAAAAAATACTAATGCCATCTTTAACCTCCGGGAAAAGTTTGCTGTCGTAGGAAACATACTTACATCTTTGACTTCAGAAGAAAAGTTAGTTTGAGCAACACCGCCCGGTCCTTTGATAAACTGGCCTGTGTATTTTTTGCGCATGAGAAGAAACACTGCTGTCACAGAAATAAGGGCCATGACGATGAGACCCAGGACGAGGCCGGCCATTGATCCCCTGCTCAGGTATATGGCACCGGAACCTGGAGCACATATTTAAACATTCATTCACAAAACCAATAAAGGAATTGTAAATTACTCGGGATTCAGATAGTACAGTACTCGAATAGGATCTGGAGGGCTGTAGCAGATATCCTTCATTAAGTTAATACAAACACTTTTGATTCCATTGATAAAGTGCCACATTTGATTTATATATTTTGATTTTGTATAACGATTAAAAACAAAACAGATGAATAAATGATTCACATAACTTTAACCAATTTTTGAAATTGTTATTTATAGCTTCCCCCTTTCCCTCTAATAATTATTTTGAATGGAATTTATGCGTTAAATGTTTATACAACACAATCAAACAGCATCAGCGATGATAAAGAATATACAATGTACGTCACAACTCTCACTCATGTTTATAGCAGCATTGACAGAGATTATACAATGTACGTCACAACTCTCACTCATGTTTATAGCAGTATTGACAGAGAATATACAATGTACGTCACAACTCTCTACTCATGTTTATAGCAGCAGTAACAGAGAATATACAATGTACGTCACGACTCTCACTCCTGTTTATAGCAGCATTGACAGAGAATATACAATGTACGTCACAACTCTCCACTCATGTTTATAGCAGCATTGACAGAGAATATACAATGTACGTCACAACTCTCACTCATGTTTATAGCAGTATTGACAGAGATTATACAATGTACGTCACAACTCTCACTCATGTTTATAGCAGTATTGACAGAGAATATACAATGTACGTCACAACTCTCACTCATGTTTATAGCAGCATTGACAGAGAATATACAGTGTACGTCACAACTCTCACTCATGTTTATAGCAGCATTATCAGAGAATATACAATGTACGTCACAACTCTCACTCATGTTTATAGCAGCAGTGACAGAGAATATACAATGTACGTCACAACTCTCACTCATGTTTATAGCAGCAGTAACAGAGAATATACAATGTACGTCACAACTCTCCACTCATGTTTATAGCAGCATTGACAGAGAATATACAATGTACGTCACAACTCTCCACTCATGTTTATAACAGCATTTACAGAGAATATACAGTGTACGTCACAACTCTCACTCATGTTTATAGCAGCATTGACAGAGAATATACAATGTATGTCACAACTCTCCACTCATGTTTATAGCAGCATTGACAGAGAATATACAATGTACGTCACACCTCTCACTCATGTTTATAGCAGCATTGACAGAGAATATACAGTGTACGTCACAACTCTCACTCATGTTTATAGCAGCAGTAACAGAGAATATACAATGTACGTCACAACTCTCACTCATGTTTATAGCAGCATTGACAGAGAATATACAATGTACGTCACAACTCTCCACTCATGTTTATAGCAGCATTGACAGAGAATATACAGTGTACGTCACAACTCTCACTCATGTTTATAGCAGCAGTAACAGAGAATATACAATGTACGTCACAACTCACACTCGTGTTTATAGCAGCATTGACAGAGAATATACAATGTACGTCACAACTCTCCACTCGTGTTTATAGCAACATTGACAGAGAATATACAATGTACGTCACAACTCTCACTCATGTTTATAGCAGCAGTAACAGAGAATATACAATGTACGTCACAACTCACACTCGTGTTTATAGCAGCATTGACAGAGAACATACAATGTACGTCACAACTCCCACTCATGTTTATAGCAGCATTGACAGAGAATATACAATGTACGTCACGACTCTCCACTCATGTTTATAGCAGCAGTAACAGAGAATATACAATGTACGTCACGACTCTCCACTCATGTTTATAGCAGCAGTAACAGAGAATATACAGTGTACGTCACAACTCTCCACTCGTGTTTATAGCAGCAGTAACAGAGAATATACAATGTACGTCACAACTCTCCACTCATGTTTATAGCAGCATTGACAGAGAATATACAATGTACGTCACAACTCTCAACTCATGTTTATAGCAGCATTGACAGAGAATATACAGTGTACGTCACAACTCTCACTCATGTTTATAGCAGCATTGACAGAGAATATACAGTGTACGTCACAACTCTCACTCGTGTTTATAGCAGCAGTAACAGAGAATATACAATGTACGTCACAACTCTCCACTCATGTTTATAGCAGCATTGACAGAGAATATACAATGTACGTCACAACCCTCCACTCGTGTTTATAGCAACATTGACAGAGAATATACAATGTACGTCACAACTCTCCACTCATGTTTATAGCAGCAGTAACAGAGAATATACAATGTACGTCACAACTCTCAACTCATGTTTATAGCAGCATTGACAGAGAATATACAGTGTACGTCACAACTCTCACTCCTGTTTATAGCAGCATTGACAGAGAATATACAATGTACGTCACAACTCTCCACTCATGTTTATAGCAGCATTGACAGAGAATATACAATGTACGTCACAACCCTCCACTCATGTTTATAGCAGCATTGACAGAGAATATACAGTGTACGTCACAACTCTCACTCATGTTTATAGCAACATTGACAGAGAATATACAATGTACGTCACGACTAAGCAATTAGTGAGACGTATACTATTTGAAACACACTGGCCCCGGTATCATCAACAATCCCTAACTTTAGGAAATTCCTTAGCTTAAAATCTCCATAGGAAAGCATTACACAATTTAAGGGGGAAATCCCTTCCCTAAATTATGTAATGCTTTCCTATGGTAATTTATAAGTTAAGGAATTTCCTTAAGTTAAGGAACGTTGATGAAACCAGGGCCTGTAATGTGAATAGCATGTGTATGGAGACCAAAAAATATTTCATTGTTAATTACTTGATGCTCGGGTCGAGGTGTGGGCTGAGGTTGAGCCTGACAATTGGGTTTGTGTTGTTTGGGAGCAGTCACTGCCGTAGAAACCAGACACGCACGAGCACAAGCCCTGTGGTAAATAAACAAAAAATATACAAAATAAAGTATGATTATAATATTAGACATTTTACAAAGAGCAAACTGCCTATTTATGATTGAACAATATCACACAATGTCAATGAATTTCTAAGCGACATGAACGCTACTTTCGAATATTCGGAATACGCGCTGGGAATACTTGACCACTGATCCATCTTTTGGTTTAAATCGTAAGTGCACTGATTAGTTTGTCTGAATGGTTATAGACTCTCCTCCCGTTTGATTAAAATGAAGGTGATGGCTTTTACAGGATGTTAAACCAGCGTTACACTACAGACGAAAATTGATTGACGGGACCTTACTTATAAAACTGTTAAATACCTACCCTTCACAGGAGAGTCTTAATAATACCATATGAGATTTAAGTTGTTTTTTTTTAATCTTTTTATTTTTTTTCAAAGATTTTCACTAATGTATATGTAGATACAAAACATGTTTTTCCCTTTCATACTCTTTTGCACACGTGCTCACACTTATTCATTAACCTTTTCATCATCATTTCATTATCATTACCTTTGATCTCCTTTGTAATAAACCCGTCGCATTATATCATCAACAACATCATCTTCATCATCATACACTTATAATCCGTATCATTATTGTCATCATTTTCTAATTATCATCGTATATCATATCATCATTATCATCAAAATATTATCATAATCATCATAGAATTATCGTCATTATCATCATTCAATCATTATCATTGTCGTCGTTATCATACGTATCATCATCATCATCATTATCGTCTTTATCATACGTATCATCATCATCATCATTATCGTCTTTATCATACGTATCATCATCATCATCATCATCATCATCATCATCATTGTCGTCTTTATCATACGTATCATCATCATCATCATCATCATTATCGTCTTTATCATACGTATCATCATCATCATCATCATCATCATCATCATCATCATTGTCGTCTTTATTATACGTATCATCATCATCATCATCATTATCGTCTTTATCATACGTATCATCATCATCATCATCATCATTGTCGTCTTTATCATACGTATCATCATCATCATCATCATTGTCGTCTTTATTATACGTATCATCATCATCATCATCATTGTCGTCTTTATTATACGTATCATCATCATCATCATCATTGTCGTCTTTATTATACGTATCATCATCGTCATCATTGTCATCTTTATCATACGTATCATCATCATCATCATTGTCGTCTTATTATACGTATCATCATCGTCATCATTGTCATCTTTATCATACGTATCATCATCATCATCATTGTCGTCTTTATTATACGTATCATCATCATCATCATTGTCATCTTTATTATACGTATCATCATCATCATCATTGTCATCTTTATTATACGTATCATCATCATCATTGTCGTCTTTATCATACGTATCATCATCATCATCATTGTCGTCTTTATCATACGTATCATCATCATCATCATTGTCGTCTTTATCATACGTATCATCATCGTCATCATCATTGTCGTCTTTATCATACGTATCATCATCATCATCATCATCATCATCATCATCATCATTGTCATCTTTATTATACGTATCATCATCATCATCATCATTGTCGTCTTTATCATACGTATCATCATCATCATCATCATCATCATTGTCGTCTTTATTATACGTATCATCATCGTCATCATCATTGTCGTCTTTATCATACGTATCATCATCATCATCATCATTGTCGTCTTTATCATACGTATCATCATCATCATCATCATCATCATCATCATCATTGTCATCTTTATTATACGTATCATCATCATCATTGTCGTCTTTATCATACGTATCATCATCATCATCATCATCATCATTGTCATCTTTATTATACGTATCATCATCATCATCAGTGTCATCTTTATTATACGTATCATCATCATCATCATCATTGTCATCTTTATTATACGTATCATCATCATCATCATTTTCATCTTTATTATACGTATCATCATCATCATCATTGTCGTCTTTATTATACGTATCATCATCATCATCATTGTCATCTTTATTATACGTATCATCATCATCATCATTGTCATCTTCATTATACGTATCATCATCATCATCATTGTCGTCTTTATCATACGTATCATCATCATCATCATCATTGTCGTCTTTATTATAAGTATCGTCATCGTCATCATCATTGTCGTCTTTATCATACGTATCATCATCATCATCATCATTGTCATCTTTATTATACGTATCATCATCGTCATCACTGTCATCTTTATTATACGTATCATCATCATCATCATTGTCGTCTTTATCATACGTATCGTCATCGTCATCATCATTGTCGTCTTTATCATACGTATCATCGTCATCATCATTGTCATCTTTATCATACTTATCATCATCATCATCATTGTCATCTTTATTATACGTATTATCATCATCGTCATTATCGTCTTTATCATACGTATCATCATCATCATTATCGTCTTTATCATTGTCATCTTTATTATACGTATTATCATCATCATTATTATCGTCTTTATTATACGTATCATCATCATCATCATGGTCGTCTTTATCATACGTAACATCATCATCATTATCGTCTTTATAATACCTATCATCATCATCATCATCATTGTCGTCTTTATCATACGTATTATCATCATCATCATTATCGTCATTCTAATACGTATTATCATCATTGGTGGGATCATTGCTTTACTTATTGTTTTCTTATTTCAACTGCCAATAGATAATTAAACACAAGTCAAAGTAAACGAAACCGCCCACCTTGTCATCACAGGTGCCTCCGTTTAGACAGGTGCCCGGGAGACAGGTACACATGCCCGTAGTGGTGAAGCAGGTGAGGGAGCAGGCCAGGGGGCACCTGTTGGAACAGCCACTTCCCCAGACTCCAGGCGCACACGCTGTTTGTAAACAATGGTATATACATAGTTAAATAATCACCGTCATAAAATGAAATCAGTGAGGCAGCACTATTTGTGACCGGGTATATTATAAAATACTGCATTATTTTACCGTTTTTTTTATGTGGCCGTTTCTATCGATAAAAAATAATTACAGTGAAAGCTCCCTACTAATTAAGACCACCTTATGGACCGCACCAAAATGGTCTTAATACCGAGGGTGACCAAGCAGATAGATTTCTCTGAAATCTACTTTTTGACATGTGTCAGTGGTCTGAGTAGTGAGGTGAAACTTAGTGTAAAAGTGGTTTTTGTGACTTTTCATAACTGTTCTTAGTAGCACGGTGATCTTAATAGTGAGTTGGTCTTAATAGTGAAGCTTTAATTAAAAAGATATATAGAAGATTTTTTCGCGGGACTGGAATGAAGTGGTCTTAAAGCGAGATGCTCTTAATTCTGAGATGTTTTTTTTTTATACAAAATAACATTTTTTCAGAATACCCCAATCACTCAACCCCCCCCCCCCCCCCCCCTCTCTCTCTCTTTTCAATATTTGGATGATGGTTTAACACAGAATTTATATTGCATACACAAATATAACGGAAACATTATGACAGTTGTATAGTTCAAACAGTGATAAGGATAACGCTTAATAGCATCACCCACCCCCCCCCCCCCCCCCCGCCCGAATCAATTCTCCGATATGCTGCGTCCGAGGTCCAGCAGATTGGTCACTTACTCTCATTACAAAGCGGGCCCATAAATCCGGCTGCACAGGAGCACCGACCAGTGACACTGTCACATGACCCGTCGTTTTGACATGGCGGGCACGACTGAGCACAGTCGACACCAAACTGTCCTTCCGGACATTCTGAAAGACACCCAAACATATTTTGCAGTATGTTTCATTAAACACACGAACGAGATACATACGAGTTCAGCCTGTTCACTCCTACTGTAGAGACGATCATTATACTAGACATGTTTGTGTCTTTTTGTGTGTTTGGTTTTTGCTTGTTTGCATGTTTCTTTTTTTATTTTATTTTTTCAGCATGGTTGAAAAACGTGTAATATCACAATAATTTCGAAATATCCTTCAAAAATTAATGCAAACCAAATATCGTTTTATGAATTTATCTTATATACACTAAGATGTACATTTCAAACATAACTGTTAAACCGTTATCGGTATTGAATTCCTTTAGTGTTTACTAGTTAATAGCCAGGTTTAAGTATCTGTTCCTCCATTAAACAAGTATGGAACATGCGTACAGGTACTGCAAATTTTCGCAACAGATTTATAAAATCTAGAAGAAGCTCCGACCCCGGTCGCTTTGTTGAAGAGTGGAAGGATGGCCTGATATGAATCATATTCCGTACTCTCTTTTAGAATGATCGCTATACTCACCTTTGTCGCAAAGCACACCCGACCAGCCAGGTTGACAATGGCAGTCCCCATTAACGGGGTTACAAACACCTTCATTTTGACAAACGCAGGGCTGGGCACAGTCAAATCCAAAGTGTGTAGACTCACAATCTGAAAGATAGTATCAGTATAAGAATGACCAACGCACACTCGACACAATCAAATTCAAAGAATACACTAGGACTGCTTACCTAGCTCACAATGATGACCTTTAGTACACTAGGATTGCTTATCTAGTGCACAATGATGACCTTTAGTACACAAGGATTGCTTACCTAGCTCACAGTGATGACCTTTAGTACACTAGGATTGCTTACCTAGCTCACAATGATGACCTTTAGTACACTAGGATTGCTTACCTAGCTCACAATGATGACCTTTAGTACACTAGGATTGCTTACCTAGCTCAAAATGATGACCTTTAGTACACTAGTATTGCTTACCTAGCTCACAATGATGACCTTTAGTACACTAGGATTGCCTACCTAGCTCACAATGATGACCTTTAGTACACTAGGATTGCCTAACTAGCTCACAATGATGACCTTTAGTACACTAGGATTGCTTACCTAGCTCACAATGATGACATTTAGTACACTAGGGTTGCTTACCTAGCTCACAATGATGACCTTTAGTACACTAGGGTTGCTTACCTAGCTCACAATGATGACCTTTAGTACACTAGGATTGCCTACCTAGCTCACAAAGATGACCTTTAGTACACTAGGATTGCCTACCTAGCTCACAATGATGACCTTTAGTACACTAGGATTGCCTACCTAGCTCACAATGATGACCTTTAGTACACTAGGATTGCTTACCTAGCTCACAATGATGACCTTTAGTACACTAGGATTGCTTATCTAGTGCACAATGATGACCTTTAGTACACTAGGATTGCCTACCTAGCTCACAATGATGACCTTTAGTACACTAGGATTGCTTACCTAGCTCACAATGATGACCCTTCTTGCCTGGAGGACAAGAACACAGACCAGTTCTAGGATCACATGCCCCGACATTACAGTTACAATGCTGGCCACAGTTCTTACCATATGTGGTATTAGGACAAGCTGAAACAAACATCACATCAACCAGTCTGATAAAAGTAAGTATCCGTTGTGATAATTGTGATAAAAACTGTATAAACCTGAAGAGAGGTTATATTAAAATCTGCATGTTAAGCTTTATCGTGATAATCCCTTGGGAAGCGATACAACACGGATTAATAACAGATCCAGATTGACAACATTGTACCAAGAAGCTGACGTTCACATTTATATTATATACCACTAGATGCAGCTCCATCTAACGAATGATCTGACATCCGATCTAGAATGAAGCATTAGAAATTAACTTCACAACGCGTGTTGTTTCATAGAAAAAGGCTTAGGGAAGGAATTGTTGTTAAAATATTTTTTTAACGAGAGCATTGCATTATATAATTAGTTAACTGTTACAATATACTTATACATCAGATTACAGTTAAATCACTTACAAAACTGACAGCTTGTTCCATTGTAGCCAGGTAGACAATCACATTCGCCATTAAATGGATTGCAGCTACCATGGTTACTACACTCACAATTCATCTTACAGTCAAGACCCCAGTTCCCTTTGTCACACACTGAAAAGGCAAACAATGTGTTTTAAAACACCACTTCAAGATAATATATGATTAAACGCTAAAGCAATCGGTTTTTACTGAAAAAATATGTAATATTATTATGAACAACCTTTGGAAGGTTAAATGAGTAGTCTACATAAGCTATATCATATTAGATAAAGACTATGTGAAGAACCTAGTCGTTTCCAAGGAAAGAGAATATATATTATTAACGATTTATCAAAACGAAAAGTTTAAAATGGTGCTCAATAAATAAATCGTTCTACAACCAATAAAGTAACCAGCCTGTCAGAGGTCGCTCTATCATCAGTAACCTGATCGATCATCCTATAATCAGTAAACTTTTCCCTTTAAAGAAGGTCAACTTATAATCAGAAACCTTATCTCTTTAGCGTATGTCATCCTATAATCAGTAACCTTATTTATTTAACGAAGGGCATAAATAATCAGTAACCCTGTCTCTTAAACAAAGATCATCCTACAATCAGTAACCTTATCACTTTAGCAAAGATAAAATAGTAACCTTATCTCTTTAACAAAGATCATCCTATAATCAGTAACCTATCTCTTTAACAAAGGTCATTCTACAATAATTAACCTATCTCTTTAACAAAGATCATCCTACAATCAGTAACCTTATCACTTTAGCAAAGATCAAATAGTAACCTTATCTCTTTAACAAAGATCATCCTACGATCAGTAACCTTATCTCTTTAACAAAGATCATTCTACAATCAGTATCCTTATTTCTTTTACAAAGATCATCCTACAATCAGTATCCTTATCTCTTTAACAATGATCATCCTACAATCAGTAACCTTAACTCTTTAACAAAGATCATTCTAAAATCAGTAACCTATCTCTTTAACAATGATCATCCTACAATCAGTATCCTTATCACTTTTACTTATCATCCTACAATCAGTTACCTTATCTCTTTAACAAAGACCATCCTACACTAATTAACCTTATCTCTTTAACAAAGATCATCCTATAATCAGTTACCTTATCTCTTTAACAAAGATCATCCTACAATCAGTTACCTTATCTCTTTAACAAAGATCAAATAGTAACCTTATCTCTTTAACAAAGATCATCCTACGATCAGTAACCTTATCTCTTTAACAAATATCATTCTACGATCAGTAACCTTATCTCTTTAACAAAGATCATCCTACAATCAGTTACCTTATCTCTTTAACAAAGATCATCCTACAATCAGTAACCTTATCACTTTAGCAAAGATCAAATAGTAACCTTATCTCTTTAACAAAGATCAAATAGTAACCTTATCTCTTTAACAAAGATCATCCTACGATCAGTAACCTTATCTCTTTAACAAATATCATTCTACAATCAGTATCCTTATTTCTTTTACAAAGATCATCCTACAATCAGTTACCTTATCTCTTTAACAAAGATCATCCTACAATCAGTTACCTTATCTCTTTAACAAAGATCATTCTACAATCAGTAACGTTAACACTTTTACTTATCATCCTACAATCAGTAACCTTATCTCTTTAACGAAGGTCATTCTATAATCAGTAACCTAATATCATAAACAAATGCAATACTATAACCAGGAATCTTATATCTTTAATTGATGTCGCCATGTAACAAGTAAGCTTACCTCTGTCACATTGGTCGCCTGTGTAACCGAGTCGACACTGACATGTTCCATCTATAGGACTACACATACTATACCCAAATCGATCACATGTACAACGACTGGCGCAATCCTGTCCATACATGCCGTGTTTACAACTTTCTGTGCATTGAACTGAAGTATAAAAAAATGTGTTAAACTTTGTTATTTTCCATTTTTATGGAAATATCATTCGGATTCAAAACAATGTTCGGGAGGTTTCTATTATGATCTAGATTAAGCAATAGCCAATAAGATATGTAATTCATTCGCTATTTATCCATTGTAATAACCAGCCTTTAGATATTGAACTTAGATGTTCACATTTTTATTTAAGCCACCCAATTTAAGTTGATACATTGTAGCTAACTTGGCAACATAACCTCTTGTTTGATATTCATAATGAAGATAAAATTTCCATGTGGCGAAATTAACTGCTTTTTGCAATAAAACTTGATTGTACAGAGGCTAATGCAGATCCTACCTGATTTCCCATAGTACGACTTTTTGATATGAACTGTCTATCTGGATTGATGTCCTCCTAAATCTTATGAATTGTGCGTGGAACCCAATATATATATTATCATAATATGTTGTACACAGTACAAGACGTGTCCATGCGTTAACGAGACTTATTTTACTTTTACCACTGATGACCGACTTATAACACACTCAGTGACATAACACACAACCTACATTTTTTCCCATAGTTTTGTTTCCTTTGATTTTTTGGAAGCCAGTGTATACCGGCCAATTCAATCTTGAAATTAAGGAATACACGTGTACGATGATTGTTCAGGGCAAAAGTTAAAGATATATATACTGGTGGATTTTCATAATGTCCTTACCTCCAGCAAATCCAGGCTTACATTGACACAGCCCAGAGACAGAATCACAGCCGTTACTTTGTGGCCCACATTCACAGCTATTGGAGCAGTTATAACCCCATGTACCTGTAGGACACTACAAACCAAAAACATGTTATAGCCCATGTACCTGTAGGACACTGCACAACAAAAACATGTTATAGCCCATGTACCTGTAGGACACTACAAAACAAAAACATGTTATAGCCCATGTACCTGTAGGACACTACAAACCAAAAACATGTTATAGCCCATGTACCTGTAGGACACTGCACAACAAAAACAGTTATAGCCCATGTACCTGTAGGACACTACAAACTAAAAACATGTTATAGCCCATGTACCTGTAGGACACTACAAACCAAAAACATGTAATAGCCCCATGTACCTGTAGGACACTACAAAACAAAAACATGTTATAGCCCATGTACCTGTAGGACACTACAAAACCAAAACCATGTTATAGCCCTTGTACCTGTAGGACACTGCACAACAAAAACAGTTATAGCCCATGTACCTGTAGGACACTACAAACTAAAAACATGTTATAGCCCATGTACCTGTAGGACACTACAAACCAAAAACATGTAATAGCCCCATGTACCTGTAGGACACTACAAAACAAAAACATGTTATAGCCCATGTACCTGTAGGACACTACAAAACAAAAACATGTTATAACCCATGTACCTGTAGGACACTACAAACCAAAAAACATGTTATAGCCCATGTACCTGTAGGACACTACAAAACAAAAACATGTTATAATCCCATGTACCTGTAGGACACTGCACAACAAAAAACAGTTATAGCCCCATGTACCTGTAGGACACTACAAACCAAAAACATGTTAAAGCCCATGTACCTGTAGGACACTATAAACCAAAAACATGTTATAGCCCATGTACCTGTAGGACACTACAAAACAAAAACATGTTATAGCCCCATGTACATGTAGGACACTACAAACCAAAAACATGTTATAGCCCATGTACCTGTAGAACACTACAAACCAAAAACATGTTATAGCCCCATGTACCTGTAGGACACTACAAACCAAAAACATGTTATAGCCCATGTACCTGTAGGACACTACAAAACAAAAACATGTTATAGCCCCATGTACCTGTAGGACACTACAAAACAAAAACATGTTATAGCCCATGTACCTGTAGGACACTACAAAACAAAAACATGTTATAGCCCATGTACCTGTAGGACACTACAAAACAAAACAAAAACAGTTAAAACCCAATGAACAATATTGAACCTATACAGTTTGTACACATTTAATATGCAACACTTCACGCACTACTGTGAATGTGCATAGAAGATGAACACATAAGCAGGGGTTACGGTCTGTCAAACTGTAGTCTCTTCAGTTTGCAATGTTTTGAGAGGTGTTCTGGACTGTGTATGGCACATATTACATTGTATACTCACATGTTGGCCGAATATATGTGCAATGATCTCTGAACTAGTTAAACATTAATTGTAGAAAGAATCGTCTATCACAGTCAATATAGTGTTGTACAAAAATGACGTAACACACATATATGCTGCACCTTTTAAATTTAGTAATAGATACAGTATGCTCAACACAATGAATTAAACTGCATAATAAATTAATGTAGGAGAAGAAGGGTAAGAATTTATGAATTTAAAAGTAAAATTTAAACTTGTTCAGTATAATTAAACTTAACATTTTCCCGTTCATCTGATTTAGGTGCAATCTGTCTAATGAGTGGTAAGATGGTTTAAACCGTACTAGCTTTCATATTGTCTCACATATACATGGTGATTCGCGTGTATTATGCTGTATAACGTGGTTGCTGAACTTTGTTTAGCTGACCTGTTGGTTACAGTTAGCACCAGTCCACCCATCAGGACAATAGCAGAATCCATCTGTCTGTCGACATGTTCCTCTTTCACATCTGAATTAAAAACACCAAAACTTGTTTTACATCTTTGTTCTTGACACTTTAGATCTGCCACCAAATGGTTATACATATTCTAGAATATTCTTTGGGTCAGACATTGAATATCTATCACTTGTATGATAGTCGAACCTTAAAGAACGGACTGTTGATGATGAATTAATTTCCAACAAATGATATATAAAATTAATCAATATATAAGTTGAGTTTCAGATAGATTTTTATCATTCATTACGACAATTGGTTTCTTATTTATAAGACATGTACATTCTCAACTTTGATAAATATGCTGATAAATATGCCTAAATACATTCGAGGCAGGTTGCTCTTAATCTGTAACTATGTCCTTAATCCTGTACTAGGACATTTAGGTTTGTAACAAGTAATAGTTACTTAATTGTACAGTGTGTAAGATGACGTAACACACACACATGCTGCACACTTTTTTAATTTAGTAATATATAACAGTATGCCTAAACAAAAACAAAATGATTAAACTGCATCATACAGCTGCTTCGTCCTCCCATAACAGAAGTAGAAGGGTCAGGTGTGTAAAACCCCTTTGATTTATGAATTTAGAAGTAAAG
Organism: Mimachlamys varia; assembly: GCA_947623455.1. Taxonomy (NCBI): domain Eukaryota; kingdom Metazoa; phylum Mollusca; class Bivalvia; order Pectinida; family Pectinidae; genus Mimachlamys; species Mimachlamys varia. Next base: position 7,271,593 of record OX392529.1, read on the forward strand.
TTAAACTAATTCTGTAGGATTTCAAATCGTGTGATAGATACAATGTAGCCTACTTACGCACATGCTTGAGAGCAGTTGGCCCCGAACTTGCCTGTAGGACAGGGCTGGGTACACATGATACCACCGTATCCCGGCTGACAATGGCAGTGGCCTGTGACTGAATCACATGTACCCGTGGAGAATTTAAAACAGCCCAAACACTGACGCCGACAGTTTGGCCCATAGGTTGTGTTCTGTCAGTTAGATGTACAAACTTTATTAAATACAATCCAACAATTAACAGACCTTATCGAAGAAAGTCCTTAGATATTGCATTACTATACTATCAATCCTTCTGATAATGGTACAAATCACATTTCTATTTGATAGTATGGCTCAGTGAATGCAATGTTAATATGCTCGCAAACATGAAATGGAGTGAAATATAACAAACAGAAACAGAAACCACTCACGGAACACGGTTGGTCACAACGGTCGCCTTGGTACCCAGGGTCACAGATACAGGTGCCGATCTCTTGATGGCACTTGCCATGGTCACAGTGACAGGTTTGGTTACAGCCCGGCCCATAGTGGTCTAACAACAGGATCAAAACAGTTTACCTGACATTATAAGAGTGATTGGTCTGTTTATAGTCTTACTTATAGCACTTGTTCAGAAAATTTTACCAAATCTCATTATCCAAAGTATATCTTTCAGATTAATGCAGTGATTTCGTAATTTTATAATACTGTATCTGGGTTGGTATATTTAAGTTAAACAGCACTGAAACAACGGCGGAAATACAGTTTATTAAAGGGGCATAATCAATTATAAAGTAGATTGTAGTACACAATGCACAGATGGACACAATCGTACTGATATTACGTTTTATATGAACGAACAATTTCAAATATGTTACAAAGTATGTTTACTTCCAAAGTTTAAGACATTGAACTCGTTTGTCGTAAAACGAACCACAATGACCCCCCAGCCAGCCTACTAGACACTTTGGGTAAAACCTACATGTAGGACATTGCTTGTCACAATGACTCCCCAGCCAGCCAGGACACACTTAGGGTAAACCTACCTGTAGGACATTGCTTGTCACAATGACTCCCCAGCCAGCCAGGACACACTTAGGGTAAACCTACCTGTAGGACATTGCTTGTCACAATGACTCCCCAGCCAGCCAGGACACACTTAGGGTAAACCTACCTGTAGGACATTGCTTGTCACAATGACTCCCCAGCCAGCCAGGACTACACACTTAGGGTAAAACCTACATGTAGGACATTGCTTGTCACAATGACTCCCCAGCCAGCCAGGACACACTTAGGGTAAACCTACCTGTAGGACATTGCTTGTCACAATGACTCCCCAGCCAGCCAGGACTACACACTTAGGGTAAACCTACCTGTAGGACATTACTTGTCACAATGACTCCCAAGCCAGCCTTCTAGACACTAAGGGTAAACCTACCTGTAGGACATTGCTTGTCACAATGACTCCCCAGCCAGCCAGGACACACTTTGGGTAAAACCTACATGTAGGACATTGCTTGTCACAATGACTCCCCAGCCAGCCAGGACACACTTAGGGTAAACCTACCTGTAGGACATTGCTTGTCACAATGACTCCCCAGCCAGCCAGGACTACACACTTAGGGTAAACCTACCTGTAGGACATTACTTGTCACAATGACTCCCAAGCCAGCCTTCTAGACACTAAGGGTTAACCTACCTGTAGGACACTGCTGGTCACACTGACTCCCCTGCCAGCCAGGACTACACGTACACTGACCATTATCAGAACAGTGGCCATGGAAACAAGCGCATTCATTTTGACATCTATCACCATAGTATCCTTCTGAACAGGCGCAAGTGGTTCCCTAATGAACAAAACGAATACTATTTTAATCTAATTAAAGTATTCTTGTTTTGTACAATTGTATTACATGTTTTATTGTTTTCCTTGTGTCGATTCGAAACATAAGGTTATTAGGGTCACATTGTTATTGTTATTTTTGTGAAAGTGGTCATTTCTTAAAATAAGGTGTTAGATAATAAAGCAATCCTCTCATGTATTTCAGAACACGTACGATATTGTAACAAAACTTCAATATATACCGAACGTATACGTCATTGAGACAAAAATTCAATACACAGAGAACATGTGCGACTTTGAGAGAGAACAACATGGGAACGTAAAATCTTCAACATTGATGATGAACCATGATACATACAGAACATGCAGTCCATTGATAAAACACTTCAATATATACAGAACATTTGCGACTTTGAGGCTGAATTTTAATACATACAGAACTTGTGCGATATTTTAAAAAAAACTTCATTCTATACAAAACGTGTGCGACATTGGGATGAACCTTCGTACATACAGAAAATATACGACATTGAGGAAGAACCTTGATACATACAGAACATTTGCGAGATCGGGACAAAACTTCATTCTATATAAACGTGTGCGACATTGGAATAAATTTTGATATAAACAGGACATGTCGACATTGAGGAAGAACCTTGATACATACAGAACATGCACGACATTGAGGAAGAACTTTGATACATACAGGATATGTGCGACATTGAAGATTAACCTGATGAAGCAGAAGACGCTTTCTCTTCCTTAACACCTGGTCTTATTCTCCTGTGCTTATACGAGAGTATCCATGTAAATCTTACTTTTGTTCCTATTTTGCCTTTATTTTATTCGATTTTGAGTTCAGATAATAGTTTCGTCGACGCCCTGGTATTCTCTGATTTTTTTCTTGATTACTACAGAATGTATACGACATTGAGGATGAACTTGAATACATACAGAACATGTGCGACATTGAGGATGAACTTGAATACATACAGAACATGTGCGACATTCATAAAACACTTCAATATATACAGAACATTTGCGACTTTGAGGCTGAATTTTAATACATACAGAACATGTGCGACATTGAGGAAGAACCTTGATACATACAGAACATTTCGAGATTGAGACAAAACTTCATTATATACAAACGTGTGCGACATTGGTATAAATTGAGGATGAACTTGAATACATAAAGAACATGTGCGACATTGAGGATGAACTTGACTACATACAGGACATGTGCAACATTGAGGAAGAACCTTGATACATACAGAACATGTGCGACATTGAGGAAGAACTTTTATACATACAGAACATTTCGAGATTGAGACAAAACTTCATTATATACAAACGTGTGCGACATTGGTATAAAGTTTGATACATACAGAACATGTGCGACATTGAGGATATACCCTTCTGAACTTGAAATAAAGGACACAACAGACTCTTCTACATCAGCTGCTTACCTCGATCTCTACTTAAACTACGACCAACATGGACAGCTTACTACTAAGCTATACGATAAACGTGATGATTTCAATTTTCCGATCGTTAACTTTCCATTTCTTGATAGTAACATCCCTGCTTCTCCAACCTATGGTGTTTACATGTCGCAGTTGATTCGGTATTCCAGGGCTTGCTCTAAATATAGGGATTTTCGTGATCGATGTCGACTGCTGACAAACAAACTAACAACACAAGGATTTGAGAGATGCAGGTTGATCAGTACTGTGGGCAAGTTTTATGGTCGCCATCTTTGTCTCATTGAGAAATATTCTGTATCTTTAAGTGATATGAAGATGGACGTTTTTTGAGTGTGCTCATTAGTGTGTTTACTTGTTGTGATTGACAATGATACTCGGTTCTCATTTTGAGAACTTGATGTTTACTTGGATGTGACAAAGATTTACATGACGGGTGTCGTCGATTAAGCAGAAGACGCTTACTCTACCGTAACATCTAGTCTTAGTCTCTTGTACTTATGTTGACGCTTCGGTATTCTCTTATTTTATTGAATACATACAGAACATAATTATACGACATTGAGGATGAACTTGAATACATACAGAACATGTGCGACATTGGCCAGTGCCTTTGTCACAGAATCCATTCATACACTGGGGACACCTTGTAGAACAGTTGCCATAGTAAGGTTCCGGACACGTGTTCTCACAGCCGAGCCCTGTCCAGCCGGGAGGACAGGTACACACACCAGTTTCCTATATAAACAAACAATGGCTGATTGTACAGCAGACGCTAGTGTGTCATATTAAAAATAAACGATCAAAGACTAGGTACAGTCATATTTGTTGAGATTGATAATATTAAAATGTTTATGTTCAGTAATTTTGATACGACAAACCGATGTGCCTCAACTACAGCACATGTTTACATGGGCAACAATTTACACTAGCGATGTTTGACAGGTGCGAAGCCGGGAACGATTCGGTATAATCACTGAGTTAGTCCTCCTCGATCTACGTGTACGTGTCAGATATATACAAATTTATACACCACAGGTTAAACTGTGTTAACTATTCTTTCACAATTTAACTACCTAAAACTACACTGCTGGAAGTGCCGAAGCCCTTCTTATCACGTGTTGTAAATTCGCCAAAAAAGGAAAATCGGCAATCGCTACAAACAATTGATCGCGACAGAAAAGTACATCTTCTGCTTTACAATTTACCAGGTAACAATTGCGTTTACCGCTTGCTTGAATATAATAGTATTGTTATTATTGCAGAAGCAGAAACACATTCACCTACTTTACACATCTACACGGGTCTAGTGATCGTATTAACATATAGAGCTAAAGTTGGGACATACTCGCATAACTACACGGGTCTAGTGATCGTATTAACATATAGAGCTAAAGTTGGGACATACTAGCATAACTGCACGGGTCTAGTGATCGTATTAACATATATAGCTAAAGTTGGGACATACTCTCATCACTACACGTGTCTAGTGATCGTATCAACATATAGAGCTGTAGATGGGACATACTCGCACAACTACACGGGTCTAGTGATCGTATCAACATATAGAGCTGAAGGTGGGACATACTCGCATAACTACACGGGTCTAGTGATCATATCAACATATAGAGCTGAAGGTGGGACATACTCGCATATCTACACGGGTCTAGTGATCATATCAACATATAGAGCTGAAGGTGGGACATACTCGCATAACTACACGTGTCTAGTGATCGTATCAACATATAGAGCTGTAGATGGGACATTCTCGCATCACTACACGGGTCTAGTGATCATATCAACATATAGAGCTAAAGATGGGACATACTCGCATAACTACACGGGTCTAGTGATCGTATCAACATAAAGAGCTGAAGATGGGACATACTCGCATAACTACACGTGTCTAGTGATCGTATTAACATATAGAGCAGTAGATGGGACATACTCTCATTACTACACGGGTCTAGTGATCGTTTCAACATATAGAGCTGTAGATGGGACATACTCTCATAACTACACGTGTCTAGTGATCGTATTAACATATAGAGCAGTAGATGGGACATACTCTCATAACTACACGGGTCTAGTGATCGTATTAACATATAGAGCAGTAGATGGGACATACTCTCATTACTACACGGGTCTAGTGATCGTTTCAACATATAGAGCTGAAGATGGGACATACTCGCATCACTACACGGGTCTAGTGATCGTATCAACATATAGAGCTGTAGATGGGACATACTCTCATAACTACACGTGTTTAGTGATCGTATCAACATAAAGAGCTGAAGATGGGACATACTCGCATCACTACACGTGTCTAGTGATCGTATCAACATGTACAGCTGAAGATGGGACATACTTGCATCACTACACGTGTCTAGTGATCGTATCAACATATAGAGCTGTAGATGGGACATACTCTCATAACTACACGGGTCTAGTGATCGTATCAAGATATAGAGCAGTAGATGGGACATACTCGCATAACTACACGGGTCTAGTGATCGTATTAACATATAGAGCAGTAGATGGGACATACTCGCATAACTACACGTGTCTAGTGATCGTATCAACATATAGAGCTGTAGATGGGACATGCTCGCATAACTACACGGGTCTAGTGATCGTATCAACATATAGAGCTGAAGATGGGACATACTCTCATAACTACACGTGTCTAGTGATCGTATCAACATGTACAGCTGTAGATGGGACATATGCAAATAACTACACGTGTCTAGTGATCGTATCAACATATAGAGCTGTAGATGGGACATATGCAAATAACTACACGAGTCTAGTGATCATATCAACATACAGAGCTGTAGATGTAGAAGAAGTGGTTATAAGAATCCCCTTCGTGTGCAGAGGTAAAAGATAAGAAAAAAATCTATCTTCGGGGTTAACCGATGGATTTGTCAAATGTGAAAAACAAAATCGCGAGGATTGAATTTCCCATTCTAACACCTCCTGAAAGTAAAGAATATTATTTCTCTCATTAACAAGAACACAAACTACGAACTGCATTTGGACTGGCTACCATTTCGAAAAAAAGACTTTTCCCTTTAACATTTTGTTCACAATAAAACACAAAGATTGGACATACCTAATATTTACAAACAATGTTTTTGCAAGAAAATAATCTTATATTTCTAACGTGTGTGGATAATACATCGTGAAGGGTATAACACCTAACGCATAGCCAGTAACGCTTTGTAGTATGAAAATTCATGACGTCACATCGTTGCCAGACTTGAGAAAAGAGGCCAAGATAGAAATAACATGATTCCTTTCTTACCCTGGACTACACGGTTCTAGAAATCGCATAAACATAAAGACCTACAGTTGGGCCATATTGACATATCCGGCAAAGATATCATTCAGTTCTACTACAAGTAATACCTGAATGGGATCAAGTATGTATGCAAATATTTAAGGAATGTACAATGTACTAAAATCTTCTTTCGGTGATTATTTTTCTTTCGTATGTTTTCTTTTTTGTTTTTGATTTTATTTTTCATATGTATACATACCCGATCGCAGTGAGCCTCATTATGGCAGTTACATGTAGATGTGCAGCCCGGACCGAAGAATCCGATTGGACAGGACATTTTACAGTCGTCGCCTAGAAACCCTGGTTTACACGTACACAGTCCGGTCTCCGTATCACATTTTTCTGTTTGGTTCATCTGACAGAGACACTTTTCTCTACAGGTTACGCCAAACCTACGATATAAAGGAGAGTGTGTCTTCAATGCTTACTTCGTGTAAGTAAATAAAATCAAAAAATTACAAAACAAATTTCCGTATAATGTATGTACATGATAATATATCAGGAATTGTTACATGATAATATATCAGGAATTGTAAAATAGATATCGACTGTTGAACAAACTTACGACACGGGGATTTGGGAGATGCAGGTTGATGAAGAATATAAGCAAATCTAATTGTTGCTATATTCAATGTGACGTAGAGTTACATGGCGGATATCGTCGATGGAGCAGAAGACGCTTACTCTATCAGAACAATTCTCTCAAACTTTACTTTCAATGATTACATTTTCCTATGTTCATATTTAACCAGACCTATAAACCTTACAATTCTGATCTGCCTTGCCCCAAAAATGCTCCTGGTCAAATTTAGTTAAAACATGTTAACGGACTGTGAACAAAGACTGATAAAAGACTGTGGCTATGAGTCGTTCTTACACTTCGGGTTATTTACCTGAAACACAGATGCCTATTTCAACTGGATACTACAAGCTGTCACTCAAGTGTACTAGATACACATTTTATCTAAAAAAGATTAAACCGTATTTTTAAGTAAAAGGTTTGATTTAATTTCTCCTGCCAGACTTACGTTCCCTGTGGACACGGTTGTTCACAGTAAGCTCCTAGAAATCCAGGACCACACAGGCAGGCTCCGGTCTTATGGTCACAGTCAAAGTCAACCAGACACCGACAGCTCTGACTACAGTGTTTCCCGTAGGTATTATAGGGACAGGGCTGCAAACAATAGATGTTAAACATAATTGTGAAAACTTAGGGGTAACATCAAGATCACGATTGTAAAGCATCAAACTCTTTCAGAGATAAAGATTGCTGTAGAATATGAGCATATTGTATGGTCGTCTTCCTGTTTTTATTGGCAAATACTCTGTATCCATTTGTGATAAAAAGATGGACTTTATACGGTCAGTATTATCTTTTTATTTGTTTTGTCAGTATTTGTTTTGCTGTTTTTGTGTTTTGTTGTTGTGTATTTTGTTTGTTTGTGTTTTGGAACGGGTATCATTCATTCAATATAAATTACGCAACGGTACCCCACTAGAGTAGCTGAACTAACCAATCTACAACTGCACCGCAGTAAATGTAACATTTACAAAAGTATCGCATTTTTATAAGAACTGTACATGTAGTTCGATTTATACATGTAGTTCGATTTATACATGTACCATTTTGTGTTATCATCTATATACCGCTGTATACCAACTGTAGGTATCATGATGATGAAATCGCTATCATGGACTGACAGCGTGAGAAGAAGCCGAAAACGACTTGGGAAGAACTTAAGAACGAATTTTCCCATTACCAAGCACGTATATAGATATTTACCTGGTCACATTAGTTTTGGATCTGTTATAAATATAACTTGGTCACATCTGTTATAGATATTTACCTGGTCACATCTGTTATATATATTTTCTTGGTCACATCTGATATAGATGTTTACCTGGTTACATCTGTTACAGATATTTACCTGGTCACATCAGATTTAATTATTTTATTTTCGATATATTTACCTGGTCACATTTGTGGCCAGTGAAGCCGCTATCACAGTCACACACACCAGACGCGGGATCACATCCTTGACCATTACAGTCACATATAAACACACAGTTTGGTCCATACGTCCCAGGATCACAACTGTCCGTGCAGTCCGCTATAATAGATGAATGTTAAAAGTATAACACTGAAATCAAAGCCATACATCCCAGGAACACGACTGTTCGTGCAGTCCGTTATTATGATAGATGAATGTTAAAAGTATAACACTGAAATCAAAGCCATACATCCCAGGATCACGACTGTTCGTGCAGTCCGTTATTATGATAGATGAATGTTAAAAGTATAACACTGAAATCAAAGCCATACATCTCAGGAACACGACTGTTCGTGCAGTCCGCTATTATGATAGATGAATGTTAAAAGTATAACACTGAAATCAAAGCCATACATCCCAGGAACACAACTGTTCGTGCAGTCCGTTATTATGATAGATGAATGTTAAAAGTATAACACTGAAATCAAAGCCATACATCCCAGGAACACAACTGTTCGTGCAGTCCGTTATTATGATAGATGAATGTTAAAAGTATAACACTGAAATCAAAGCCATACATCCCAGGAACACAACTGTTCGTGCAGTCCGTTATTATGATAAATGAATGTTAAAAGTATAACACTGAAATCAAAGCCATACATCCCAGGAACACAACTGTTCGTGCAGTCCGTTATTATGATAGATGAATGTTAAAAGTATAACACTGAAATCAAAGCCATACATCCCAGGATCACGACTGTTCGTGCAGTCCGTTATTATGATAGATGAATGTTAAAAGTATAACACTGAAATCAAAGTCATACATCCCAGGAACACAACTGTTCGTGCAGTCCGTTATTATGATAGATGAATGTTAAAAGTATAACACTGAAATCAAAGCCATACCTCCCAGGAACACGACTGTTCGTGCAGTCCGTTATTATGATAGATGAATGTTAAAAGTATAACACTGAAATCAAAGCCATACATCCCAGGAACACAACTGTTCGTGCAGTCCGTTATTATGATAGATGAATGTTAAAAGTATAACACTGAAATCAAAGCCATACATCCCAGGAACACGACTGTTCGTGCAGTCCGTTATTATGATAGATGAATGTTAAAAGTATAACACTGAAATCAAAGCCATACATCCCAGGAACACGACTGTTCGTGCAGTCCGTTATTATGATAGATGAATGTTAAAAGTATAACACTGAAATCAAAGCCATACATCCCAGGAACACGACTGTTCGTGCAGTCCGTTATTATGATAGATGAATGTTAAAAGTATAACACTGAAATCAAAGCCATACATCCCAGGAACACGACTGTTCGTGCAGTCCGTTATTATGATAGATGAATGTTAAAAGTATAACACTGAAATCAAAGCCATACATCCCAGGATCACGACTGTTCGTGCAGTCCGTTATTATGATAGATGAATGTTAAAAGTATAACACTGAAATCAAAGCCATACATCCCAGGAACACGACTGTTCGTGCAGTCCGTTATTATGATAGATGAATGTTAAAAGTATAACACTGAAATCAAAGCCATACATCCCAGGAACACAACTGTTCGTGCAGTCCGTTATTATGATAGATGAATGTTAAAAGTATAACACTGAAATCAAAGCCATACATCCCAGGAACACGACTGTCCGTGCAGTCCGTTATTATGATAGATGAATGCACACGGTGCCAATTACTTTTTCTTTGTCAATTAAGATCGACATTCAGTCATTGTGCTTCCATTGATGATAAAACTGATGAACCCAGATAATATGGTGATGTCACCACGGATAATCTTCACTTAACGTTGGTATCATACTTACGTAACTTATATCCCGGGCCACATTCGCACGTTCCGTCAACTGGGTTACACGACCCTCCATTGTTACAGGGACAGACTGAAGAACAGTTCCGGCCCCAAACCCCCGGAGGACAGGGGAAGCTGCAGCCGTGACCGTACCAACCAGGTTGACATCTACAAACATATCTTGGTCATTAGTGTATTTTAAACCAAAGACATAGTAAGCTGAGAACAAAGTAGCAATCTCCTACAATATAACTCTTTCCGGGAATTCGGATGGGATAGGAAAAGCATTATCCTAGATAGTGTTTCTTTTTAACGATTGGAATTTAAGTCTCGATGATATCCTCATTTGCTTGTGATCTAGTGTGTCGAGACGTTGATGACACGTCATGTCTATATGTTGCCGTGACGTCACATCATTGTTTACTCTGATGTAAATAATATGTAAGTAATATCGCCATAAGCAAGAGATTAACAGGAAAAAATAAAATAAAAAAACAATGAAATGGTATCACTAATTTGGGTGATTTCCTCGGTAAGAAAAAAATGTGTATTGCTTGTAAAATTTACTCACATGCACTTTCCCGTAGCCTTGTCACAATCAGTGGCACCGGTACAATTACATTTATCTACAATTATATGAGAATAAAACAGTAAAATACATATTATGTTACAGGACCTACTAGTCTGGAAATTTGCATGGCTTTCAAATAATAGCTCCAAACCGTTACCATGGTATTTGCATATGACCTTATTCCATAAATGAGTTAAATGAAAAAAAATAACATGAAACACTGAAAGTGATTGTGTCTTCATGATCAAGCCAACCAGGAATTATATTGTTTACATGTACCAGGAATAATCCTAAGATATAGGGCAAGTGTAAGTTTCAATGTTATTATCAAGAGGTATGTCTTATATTTAGTTGAAAAGCATATTGAAACAGACACCATCTTCTCTACCAGTGTGTCAAGAAAACCATAGTCCGAACTCAAAATCGATTAAAGTAGAGGCAAAATAGGAACAAAGGAAAGATTTACATGGCGACTCTCGTAAAAGCACAAGAGAATATGACCAGATGTTCCGGAAGACTAAGCGTCTTCTGTTTCATCGACGACACCCGCCATGTAAATCTTGGTCACAATCAAGTAATCATCAATCCTTAAAATGAGAACCGAGTCATCATTGTCAATCACAACAATTAACCACACTATTAAACAAACTCGAAAACGTCCATGTTCATACCACACAAAAATACAAAATATTTCTCGATGAGATCAAGATGGCGACCATAAAACTTTCCCATAGTCTTCATCAACCTGCATCACTCGAATCTCTGTGCCGTAAGTTTGTTCGTCAGCAGTTGACATCAATCGAAATAGTCTGGATATTCAGAGCAAGCCCTAGAATAACGAATCAACTGCGACATGTAAACCCCATATGATGGAGAAGCAGGGATGTTACTCTCAAGATCGGGAAGTTCACGATAGGAAAATCGAAATCGTCGCGTTTATCATACAGCTTAGAAGTAAGTTGCTCGTGTCGGTCAGAGTTTAAATACAGATCGAGGTAAGACGCTGATGATAAAAGCAATTAAGCCTACATTATAACAGCAAGGCCTTTGTATAAATAAAAAACATCCAAAAGGCGGGTGATGACCCTAACTAAGGTACACGTTATGGAACCCTACTCGGACCATTCGGTCCGAAATGATTGTCCGGACACTAACTTAGGTACACGTTATGGAACCCTACTCGGACCATTCGGTCCGAAATGATTGTCCGGACACTAACTTAGGTACACGTTATGGAACCCTACTCGGACCAATCGGTCCGAAATGATTGTCCGGACACTAACTTAGGTACACGTTATGGAACCCTACTCGGACCAATCGGTCCGAAATGATTGTCCGGACACTAACTTAGGTACACGTTATGGAACCCTACTCGGACCAATCGGTCCGAAATGATTGTCCGGACACTAACTTAAGTATATGTTAAGGAAACTAATTAAAACAATTTGGTCCGAAATGACCGACCAGACGCTAATTAAGGTACACGTTAAGGAAACCTACTCAAATAATTTGGTCCAAAACGACCGACCGGACGTTAACTAGGATACATGTTAAGGAAACCTACTTAGACAATTCGGTCCGAAATGACCGTCCGGACAGGGCGACTGACACTGCTGGCCGTAAAAGCCTGGTTTACATTGACACTGGCCGGTCTGGGAGAGACAGGAGATAGAGTTGTTCTTATCACACGAACAGTTTCCCCGGCAGGCACTGCCCCAGGTCCACTCAGCACAAACCTTTAAAAAATCGTTACAGGTTATCAATGTGACGGTGAAATAAGAACTCGAATAATTACCGTTTGCACAAACCTTTAAAAAATCGTTAAAGGTAATTGGAAGATGTTCTTTTTCTACTTATGGTATTGTTCATTTCTGCAGTTTGTCTCAGCAGCATCGAAACTGACATAATTGAAATCTTTAGTTTCTAAAGGCGAATTTCTAGTCATCGTATGTCCGTATTTATAATTAGATTATAGAGGTAATGGTTTATGAATAGATCTTTAAGAGTAAAACAAAGGACAGGCTTTTGTAAATCTTTCTTAAATTAGTCATGTTCTGGCCCGGCAAAATTAAAACTGAATGACAACATGTATCCTTCCCTGCAGCATCACGATCATACCTCAGCACATGTATCTAATGACAACATGTATCCTCCCCTGCAGCATCACGATCATACCTCAGCACATGTATCTAATGACAACATGTATCCTTCCCTGCAGCATCACGATCATACCTCAGCACATGTATCTAATGACAACATGTATCCTCCCCTACAGCATCACGATCATACCTCAGCACATGTATCTAATGACAACATGTATCCTCCCCTGCAGCATCACGATCATACCTCAGCACAAGTATCTAATGACAACATGTATCCTCCCCTGCAGCATCACGATCATACCTCAGCACAGCCGACGCCGGTCAATCCTGCGGGACAGTCACAGTGTATCTGCCAGGACGTGACAAACTCAGTGGTCAATGAACACTGACCCCACTTAGGCTGGAACAACAACACATAAGGTCATTTAAACAGCTTTCCTCTTTACTTCAACACAGCACGGTATGGTATACCAGTTTTAAAGTACTATGATTATGCTTATATAAGGGATTGTTTTTCGCGTAAATCATTTAGTATTAATCCCAAAAGTTTCGGAAATGTATTTATATACAGCATACATGTTTTCGTTACTGATGTTAAATAAAGCTTAAGTTAAATACAGAAATAAAAAGAGAATGAATTGAAATGAGTTACGGGTTTAAAAATACATTTGGAAAAAGGGTAATCGATCAATTTCCATGTCTTCATGATGTTCTGCTCAAATTAAACAGTAAAACAATACTGTAAGAAATGATGATATACAAAAGTAACTTACAGAGGTCGAGTACTGGTCGGCAGTGACGCACCAGGGCTCACACTTGGACACGGCACCAGAGTGACCTATGGCGGGACTACTAGGGGGCGGGCCAAACACCAGGATTCGGTACGTACCCCCACACATCTGTGAAGCATCTCCTTTACAGACTGTGTTACACTCGCTGGTTGGAATAAGGCAGTGTCGTAATTAAGTACTGGGACAAATGGTGGTTGTTATATCAATGCAACTATGGATATTTTAGTTGTATGAGTTGTATCAATCCCCAAGACATTTACATTGTTTAACAGTATTTGTTCAGGCAAATGATTATTGCGTGAATAATACTACTAATATTTTTCAGTGTCCAAATTCACCGGGGAAATATTACGAATTTAAAGTATAATATATTCTTTTTTAATTGGAAAACGAAGATTGTAAGAAAAAAATTAACCGCCAAATATTATACTTTTTCCACTTTTGCATTCATATCAATGTCTTAGCTACATCGTCTTAGTGCCAAGTTTATGTCCGTTTTTAGTTCTGGACTGATCTTGAAATGAAATAGCAAAGTTCTGTTTTCCTTTTTTACGACAGGCCCAGAGGGCATGTATCCCTACCTTGATTTTTATATTCTGAACAATGGTATATTTGCAAAGATACGAAATCCGTTACATGTATCAATAATAGTTTTCATCTCTTTATGACCAACAATGGTATACCGTATTGCCGGGCATTTTCGCGAGGATGATAATTTCGCTAATTTGCGGCACATAATATAAGTGATCGCGAAAATTCGATTCGTGTAACAATATGACAAGCGTAAATATTATCCGCGATATAGTGACAACTCGGCCTACTACCAGCCTCATAAATCGCAAGCTTGTTCATATTGAATTATTTGGGCTTTTCACCATGTGGTGAAAAGACCTATTGTTTTTGTTATGTTTATTCTTCTTCTTCTTCTTCTTCTGCATTAAATTTTGTCGAATGAGTTTCTCCAAAAAGGTAAGAGGTATGCCAATGTACTTTAAGCATGTTATATGGCATGAACTGAAGTGGTGCATCTCACTTTTTTAAGTAGGTCAAAAAATTCAAAATGGCCGCCATGACGTCATACTTAAAGGGGCATCCCGCGTAAGTAAGTTTTTTTTCATATTTTTTTTTCAAAATATTACATACACATATCGAGTAGGTATTCTTACGGACTACGACGATCGGATTTTGCTGATATGTATTCATATAATTAATAATTTCAAAATAACTAGTGGAATTCCAAATCGTCTAGCCAGACGATCTGATTGGGATTTCCACCTACCAAGGCATGCGCAGCGAGCGTCGTTTCCATTGTAAACACTCTATCTGGTATTACCGTTACACCACGATAAGGCCTAACTACTAAGCGGAAAGTTGCCGAATGGTCAAAATATGACGCAAGACTGCGTTACGAAATCATATTGAGGGATGGGAAGTATTCAAAGGAGAAACTACCTGCTCTATTGCGTGTATGTTACATATTTCTTCTGTGTAACGGTAACATGCGCAAATACAGCTTTGATTTGGTTTTGGGGCTACCCAAGGGGAAACTGTTTCAGTCTTCTGTTGCATAAATGTGTGTGTAATATTAAACTTAAAAGTGTGTTTTATAATATTCCCTTTATAAAATCTGATGTTCCTGTAAAACAGTATGACTTAATTATAATTGCTGGATAGAAAGACATTTTCAAAAACTATTTATACCATAACAGAAAAATTCGTTTGATTACGTTGTAAAACGGGACGTGCGACCGAGGTACATACGGCTTCAATTTGGACAAAAGGAATAAAAAAAAATGTTTTCACGCGTAAAAAAAAAGTGATATTCATACTAATCTATAAATTAGTGAAGGTACAAATATCATTGGGTTGTGACCCCGGTATTTAATTTGATATGGAAATATATACATAACGGGAAAAAAAATAAAAATAAATACCCAAAGTTATACAACATATACCTATATGTATATTTCATTCCTGCAGTTTTTTTTTAAAATGTCACCGTCCCTTTACAAGACGCCAAAAAAGATGTAAAAAGAAAGCGGAATTATCATAATATATTAATAACGGGTAGTTATAAGTGTTTCAACAGTTCCAAATCTGATATACGTATACATTGTATGCATGTAGTCATGCTTAGTGTGTGGTGCGTTATATGAGCGTATGGACTTAAATATTCGCATTCCGTGATACATGTTAACGTGTGAAGACGCTGAAAGTTGGATAGATTTTAAATGAATATGAATGTACATTGTATATATACAGATAGTCTGAAAAAAAAAAATTCAAGACGTTGAATTGTGAAAAAAATCGCAAACATTTCATGTCCTTTTTTGTACTTTTCAATGCATGCTACATACATTTTATAAAATCATCTGAAAAGTTGGGTTCGTGAATATTACCTTTTACATAAATTAAGGTTTGTACCATTGCCGTATTCCGTACCCATGTGTACCGGTCTCGGTAAGGTAAATATAATATAGATAATTCCTGGTGTCGATATATGGTGCCGATATGCCGACAATTATTCTTCATTTGAGTATCGGTATGTGTGCAATTGATGTCTAATTTTAATGTGAATATGACTCAATAAGTTTATACACGGACTTTGTTTCTGTTTCATCAGCCGTATACATCACGCGAGGGGACCTCCCGTATGGCCCCTGCCGGCAAACCGATCGGCACACCTGTCACGTGGCGTCATCCCCGCTATTTTTATCTGGGCTTTCCCGAGGAATGCGATTTTGCAAGTGGTTAATATAGACATTTTGAATGGACTTTGAATATGGGAATAACAGGAAAGTATAATTAGTAGTGCAGACGCCATGTATATTCAAGAACAGGCATTTAGACTTTCGCGGGATGCCCCTTTAAAAATTTAAAATGGCCATAATTCGAAAAGTATTCATTATACAGAAGACATGTGATAATATTAAATGTAGATCATGTCTGGGGCTAACTTTTTTCCGTTACATGTTATAAGGTCAGAGGTCAAATAAAAAAGCTCGCTGTTGGGTCAAAGGTCACCAATTTTTCTAACTTTTTTATTTTTCAACATTTTTCAATAATTCTTTTTGTAGATGATAGGCAATGTCATAACAATCAAAATTATGTTTTTAGTTTTTCTGTAACACGTGCGGTTTCCGGTATACGCCATGTTGAATTTTCCCCTATATAATCTCTATAAAAAACCGTTTCACATTTTAAACTTCTTCTCAAATTCCACCAGTGGGATTCAGCTCAAACTTGTCTAAAATGATTGTGAGATAGTCCTGACTAAAGTTAGATATTTTTAAATTGATTCAAAATCCAAGATGGCCGCTATGACGTCATACTTAAGAATGTTAGAATGGCTAAATCTTAAAAACTATTTAATGTACAGATGTTACAAAGGTATATTATTGTAGAATACATTTGGGGACAACTTTTTTCTTCTACAAATTATAACAAAATATGTCTTGTAAAATAAAGGGGTCAAGGTCAAAGTTAGTCTATTTTGTCAAAGTTAGTCTATTTTTTAAAACTTTTCAATTTTTACTATTTTAAAAAACTTCTTCCAGAGATCAATAGAGTATGTCATTCCGGTGATATTGATACCTTCGGTGTATTGATAGCATTTCCGATAAAGGTATTACGCCATTTTGAAAATTTCCCCTATATATTCTTTAGAAAAAACCTTTTCACATTTTAAACTTCTTCTCAAATTCCACCAGTGGGATTCAGCTCAAACTTGTTTAAAATGATCAAGAGATAGTCCCGACTAAAGTTTGACAATTTTAAATTGATTCAAAATCCAAGATGGCCGCTATGACGTCATACTTAAAAATGTTAAAATGGCTAAATCTGAAAAACTATTTAATGTACAGATGTAACAAAGGTATATTATTTTAGAATACATCTGGGGACAACTTTTTTTTCTACAAGTTATAACAAAATATGTCTATGATATTGATACCTTCGGTGTCTTGATAGCACTTCCGGTTAAGGAAGTACGCCATTTTGAAAATTTCCCCTATATATTCATAGTATAAAAATGGTTTCCTGTCTATCAGTGATAAAAGGGAAGTAGTTCTTAAAATATGTAAGAGTTACCTCCCTATTCTTCACTTATTCACCAAAAACTTTCAATCGGTCATCCTTGCTCTGTTGCTTGCCTGACGTACGCCTATTATGCAGTGGATAGACGAATTTGACGCCATGATTCAAATTACTTTCCGGGAATCAAGCTCTTAACTCTTGATACGATCCATATAATGATGAAATATGCAGTGCATAACTGATTGTAACTCAAAAACCATTGTAGTCGATATGAAAAGGGAAACATTTTTTTAACAAATGTTGAATATCTAAAGTTTGATAAATGGAAATAATGTTTAAAACTTACTTGTCTGGTCTCTTTAGCTGCATTTTCAAGTGGTTGTCACAATAACACTCGTTGTGGTATTCGGTTCCAGAGTATTTATAGCCTTTTTGTCTATGGAAAAAAGGAAAGCAAAAGCATGCGTTTCAACGAAAATAGTTGGACAAAAAGTGAGTTGATTATTACTGTTTGCAATATATTCTGTATTTTCAATGTGACAATCCTAGGCGTATCTGCACACAACTTATACTGGCTGATGACAAATAGATATAGTATCTACCAACAGGGCTAGCGTGAAGACTTTGACAATTTATTACTGAATTTAACTTACATACCGTTTGATTAGATGTGTATTAATACGTAGCTTTGAGTCAAAATGAATTCAGGCTTGACAGAAGTTTGCATAACTTGTGGGCGAGTCCTCTTCATTAGGTTTGACGAAATGATGTTTACAAAGACTGTTTAAATACTAGCTTACGTAATTTAAGGTTTCGCTTGAAGGGTCAACTCATCCAAAAAACAAATTCAGAGAATGCCAAAGCGTCAACAAAACCATAATCCGAGCTCAAAATCGATTAAACTAGAGGCAAAATAGAAACAAAGAAAAGATTTACATGGAGAATCTCGTAAAAGCACAAGAGAATAAGACGAGGTGTTCCGGAAGTTTTCTGCTTCATTGACGACACCCGCTATGTCAATCTCCACATCCAAGTAAGCATCAATCCTCAAAATGAGAACCGAGTCATCATTGTCATTCACAAAAAAGTAAGCACACTAATAAGCAAACTCAAAAACGTCAAACTTCATATCACACAAAAATACAGAAAAGTTTTCGACGAGATCAAGATGGCGACCATAAAACTTGCCCGTAGTCTTCATCAACCTGCATCTCTCGAATCACTGTGCCGTAAGTTTGTTCGTCAACAGTTGACATATATCAGGAAAATCGCGATATTCAGAGCAAGCCCTAGAATAACGAATCAACTTCAACATGTAAACACCATATGATGGAGAAGCAGGGATCGATGTTACTATCAAAAAAGGGAAAGTTCACGATAGGAAAATCGAAATCGTTGCTTTTATCATACAGCTTAGTAGTAAGCTGCCCGTGTTGGTCATAGTTTAAGTAAAGATCGATGTAAGAAGCTGATGTAGGAGAGTATCTTGTGTCTATAATCTCAAGTTCAATAGGGTATATACGATCGACTAGGTCAGCAAAGGTCTTGTTGTTTATAGACAACACATCGTCGATATACCTGAAAGTGAAATTGAAAGATTTGGCAAGGTTTTTTTTACCCGTCCTGATAAATTCAGCCTCGTATGAAAACAAAAACAAGTCCGCAAGCATCTGATTAAAAGTCATTACGTCTTGATGTTTGAAGAAAAGGTGAATTACCTAAATCTGTTATTGAAGGTTATTTCACCTGTTATTTTTTACCGAAAACTGTATGGTTAACCATCCGTAGGTTTGCCTGAAGGTTAAGAAGCAAGTAAGATTGAGTTATACTAAACACATATATTATGTTCGGATTAAATTCAAACGTCATTATAACTGTTTGGCGAAAGTTCAATTGCCCCTAAGATGAGTGTTTTAATGGCTAGGGGGACGCGGTTGCCGAGTGGTTAAGGTGTTCCGACATTCTACCACTAGCCCTCCACCTCTGGGTTGCGAGTTCGAATCCCACGTGAGGCAGTTGCCAGGTACTGACCGTAGGTCGGTGGGTTTTCTCCGGGTACCCTTCAGGGAATCGGGTATTCCGGCTTTCCTCCACCTCCAAAACCGGGCCCGTCCTTAAATGACCTGGCTGTTAATAAATAGGACGTAAACCACAAACAAACATGGCCCGTCCTTAAATGACCATACACAACTGTAGCTGTTAATAGGACGTAAACCACAAACAAACCTGGCATGTCCTTAAATGACCATACACAACTGTAGCTGTTAATAGGACGTAAACCACAAACAAACCTGGCATGTCCTTAAATGACCATACACAACTGTAGCTGTTAATAGGACGTAAACCACAAACAAACCTGGCACGTCCTTAAATGACCATACACAACTGTAGCTGTTAATAGGACGTAAACCACAAACAAACCTGGTGCGTCCTTAAATGACCTGGCTGTTAATAAATAGGACGTAAACCAAAATAAACCAAACCAAATTTTAATGGATGACTAAAGATTGATTGCTTTGTCAAATCAGCAATTATGTAAACCTAGTCAAGCGATTTATTCACTGAAGTAAAATGTTCAAACAATACCTGCAATAGGTAATACACTTTTCCTGGGTCAATTCGTTTTTCTGGGTGTTGGTTAGAAGGACTGCTACAGATAACATTCTGTACGTAGTGTTGTCTACAAAGCAGCCTCGTAGCACCTCGTTACCGTACTGGGTAGTTGTCAAGTTGATCGACTGCTGTCCAGCCTGGCTGTGGTCCTGTAATATGTCATAGAGACTGCCTTTAGTGTTAACTAAAGAAACCCAGTATAATGCAGTGTAATTCTTTTTATTCAGTATACTGTTTGCATTACACATGTGTGCGTGTAAGGTTTTTCTTTCGAATATCAAATTGGTCTCTAAATACTTTCGAAAAGGCTAAAGTAAAGATTTATCATTTGCGAGAATCCTTCGTAACTAGAACTTTAATTGGTGTACATAATTTTAAGATCTGACACGGTTGTCATGATGACAGTGTATTCCACATAGTACGTAATTAAACAGTAGGCATTGTGTTGCGGATGTGTTACTGAAGACTTGAACCATTTGTTTAACCACTGACCACAATCTGTGCACCGGAATCGGTAACCATTGTAAATACCGTTGTTGACATAGTAATGCAGCTGTACTTGCGAAGCGCCTACTACATACACGTACTTAACAGGGAAATGATATTTGATTTATTAGCATGCGTTTGTGTCATGAGGTCAATGAAATCCTTTTTTATTGTGGCATTTCTTACTGGCTGTGATGTTCCAGTTTCCATAACGGAGTTTTTGTAATAACCACGCCCTTTATATTTCTTCCAGTTTTTCGTTGTATCCTGACCACCTACCGGGTACTCGTTTTGTAGCGTGGCAGTCGTATATATTGTAGAGGTAGGCCTGGTATACCGCTGGTCGCCCACATAGGTGACGTACTCTAACCGGACACGCCCACTGCCACCTGCCCCTCCAGAAATGCCGTTAGGGGCGTACCCTCCACTGCCTCCTGACACATCCAACTTCCACCGCCCAGGTAAACCTGTAAAGCATCAAAGAACAAAATGTACCTGATAACTACATAAGCGTTATCTGATAAATGATGAGTATCATGACTAGGTATCAGCTTAATAAACTATAAACGAAATGATTTCAATTTTCTGATCGTGAACTTTCCATTTCTTGATAGTAAAATCCCTACTTCTCCAACCTATGGTGTTTACATGTCGCAGTTTATATGCTAGGGCTTGCTCTAAATATCGGGATGTTCGTGATCGATGTCGACTGCTGACAAACAAACTAACAACACAAAGATTCGAGAGATGCAGGTTGTTCAGAACTATGGGCAAGTTTTATGGTCGCCATATTTGTCTCATTGAGAAATATTCTGTATTTTAAGTAATAAGACGATGAACTTTTTTTATAAGTATGCTCGTTAGTGTGTTTACTTGTTGTGATTGGCAATGATACTCGGTTCTCTTTTTGGGGACTTGATGTTTACTTGGATGTGACAAAGATTTACATGGCGGGTTTCGTCGATGAAGCAGAAGACGCTTACTCTTCCGGAACACCTGGTCTTATTCTCTCGTACTTTTACAAGGGTCTCCATGTAAATATTTCCTTTGTTTATATTTCGCCCCTGGTTTAATCGATTTTGAGTACAGCTTATGATTTTGTTAAGGCTTCGCTATTCTCTTATTTAGTTATGACATATGTATTCCGAGAGGTTTAGACAGAAACAATATCTGCATAAAACGATGGGAACCAAAATATAGCAAAGTCCCTTCACACTTATGGAATGATATTTCAAAGATTTATCCCTGTTTGTCTGACTTTACTCAAAAGGACCTACTTATCGAATACACATAATGTTAAGTCCCAATTGACATACGTATGCTGAGGATTCCAAAGATTTTTAGAAGGACTCCACTTCCAGGAGTTTAATGGTATACCGTCTCTCTATCTCGTTCCCTCTCACATTTTTCATCTTAACGTTCATGCGAATGAGTACTATGTCGTACTAGACATCGAAATGTCACATAATACATCTATTAGTTGTTTGAAAAGGAATCTTTACATAAATCATACCTTCCAACTTGAACAAAATATTTAGAGAAACCCATTACAATTTATGTATACATAATTTGTCAAAATTAATATCATTGTCCCGCTTGCAAGTTCATAAGGGTCAATGCGCTTCAAATCCCCAAACGCCATCAATAACCGAAAGGCCCGTGATACTGACATTGGGTGAGTGTGTCTGACACATGAATGACCTTGACCCATATTCAGTGATAACCAAAGTCAAAACTATGGAACTAAGGAAATAATATTGAATATGCTGATCTTTAGATATGTCTTCATTTTCCACTAGACCGAATGAAATATCATTACAATTGAAGAAACACTAGTACTGTACTTGATATCTTTACTGTCACGAGCGTGTCCATCCTTGTCTTACAAACTTACCGATGGAGACAGTCTTGGCTGATATTAAGATACTGCCCCCACTGCCTCCGCCTCCTGGCCCAGATTCGTCCCAGCATGCTGTTGCATTTTGGCTGGAGCACGTTAGACTTCCTTGTGGTGTGGTAGTACACGGACCCGGACACCAACTGTTCAACATTTGACAACATAGTTATAAACCGGGAAACATATGATACCGTTACAACTGTTCAACAGTTGACAACATAGTTATAAACCGGGAAACATATGATACCGTTACAACTGTTCAACAGTTGACAACAGTTATAAACCGGGAAACATATGATACCGTTACAACTGTTCAACAGTTGACAACATAGTTATAAACCGGGAAACATATGATACCGTTACAACTGTTCAACAGTTGACAACATAGTTATAAACCGGGAAACATATGATACCGTTACAACTGTTCAACAGTTGACAACATAGTTATAAACCGGGAAACATATGATACCGTTACAACTGTTCAACAGTTGACAACATAGTTATAAACCGGGAAACATATGATACCGTTACAACTGTTCAACAGTTGACAACATAGTTATAAACCGGGAAACATATGATACCGTTACAACTGTTCAACAGTTGACAACATAGTTATAAACCAGGAAACATATGATACCGTTACAACTGTCCAACAGTTGACAACATAGTTATAAACCGGGAAACATATGATACCGTTACAACTATATTGTAGATCAAATAGATAAATGACTCCTGCTTAGTGACCATTTATCTCGGGGAGAAACGGTTTCAGAAACTGATTTTCATTTACCTACATGAAGATCATGTTTAAATTGCAAAATCCTACATATTAAAAATGTGTTGGCGTTACCTAAATACATTTACCAAATACATTGCAGATGGCGTCATCTACCCACTGTAGAGACAAAGACAGGTATTTCTTTGTATTTTTTTCTAACAGAAATTACAAATCGAGTCAGAAAATGGCATATATGAGTATTACAATTACTATTCAATTATATGTAATACGGTGCGTGAGGTTCCCGTTGATAATGACAATGGACATCAGATAAGATAAGTTAAATGAATATATCGAAAAGACCTTTACAACCGAAGCAAACATAATCCATGTTTTCTGCGACCCTCTTCTTCCTTATAAACGTGTCAAATACATCATCTCTTCGCTGCCAACCATCAGTATCAGGTTTATTTAAATCAATTCATTCATCTCGAAACTGTTTATAATCAAGAAGTGGTTGTATGTTTACCCAGCCGATGTATCCCCTTGGCCTCGTTCTCCTGTGGCAACAACCTTCCCCGTGATCTTGACACTAAACTCCGCCTTTAGGCTAATGGCACCTCCTCCATTGCCGCCCTTACCACCTGTACGATAAACCAAAATGCTTGTTTATATTATATGAATACTTTATTTTGGAAGTGACTTTTTCTGATTCCTTCTTGAGAATCATATATTAACAAGGAAAGCTGGAAAACATCTACAGGCAGGTTAAACATACAGAGTTTGTTAACCTCTTACCGGAATATCTAGCTATACAGACACCTGTCACCAGGGTAGACGATGGGGTTACTTTACCGGAATATCTAGCTATAAAGACACCTGTCACCAGGGTAGACGATGGGGTTACTTTACCGGAATATCTAGCTATAAAGACACCTGTCACCAGGGTAGACGATGGGGTTACTTTACCGGAATATCTAGCTATAAAGACACCTGTCACCAGGGTAGACGATGGGGTTACTTTACCGGAATATCTAGCTATAAAGACACCTGTCACCAGGGTAGACGATGGGGTTACTTTACCGGAATATCTAGCTATAAAGACACCTGTCACCAGGGTAGACGACTTGGTTTCTTTACCGGAATATCTAGTTAATAATACTCTAAACCAGAATATCTAGCTAGCATTACACTTTCCCTCTAAGTTGACAGTGAGATTGTTAACCGAATTACCTCCCTTGCATACATATGTAAATACTTTGCGGCTGTTGTTGGTGAGGTTTGTTAACTTGATTAAATCAATAATAGGGGAAATTCAGTTATTTACCGTTACAGATCAAATATATTTCACGAGTATGGCAGATTTGTTTTCACGAAAGCATAGCACAAATGAAAATATAAAACTGCCATACGAATGACATATATTTGATCAGAAACAGCAAACCATTGAAAATCCTTTATATATAACGGCAAACCATTGATTTCCTTTTTATTACATTTCGAATAAGGCCTTTAAACGCATGTATTGTTTTTCCCTGTCTACTGTAAAGAAGCTATGTTGATCAATAGGAAAGTAGTACCCGCAAAATCTTATAGTTTCACTGCAAAATATTATATATGTTTTCACTCCGCACCACTGCAGTGAAAATATGTTTTATCATTTTGAGAATTTTCTGTAATTCAAATTGAAATAGATATGTATACTCACCAGTAGTACTGATGTCGAACTATGTTAGTCTGATTATCTAACTCTATATATATAGAGGAGGGTTGACGGTGATATAAGTTAGCCTGATTATCTAGCTATATATACATACCGGCAGGGTTGACGGTGACATCAGTTAGCCTGATTATCTAGCTATATATACATACCGGCAGGGTTAACGTTGAAATACGTTAGCCTGATTATCTAGCTATATATACATACCGGCAGGGTTGACGGTGATATACGTTAGTCTGATTATCTAGCTATATATACATACCGGCAGGGTTAACGTTGAAATACGTTAGCCTGATTATCTAGCTATATATACATACCGGCAGGGTTGGCGGTGATATAAGTTAGCCTGATTATCTAGCTATATATACATACCGGCAGGGTTGACGGTGACATATGTTAGCCTGATCATCCAGCTATATATACATACCGGCAGGGTTGACGGTGATATATGTCAGCCTGATTGTCTAGCTATATATGCATATCGGCCGGGTTGACGGTGATATATGTTAGCCCGATTGTCTAGCTATATATACATACCGGCCGGGTTGACGGTGATATACATTAGCCTGATTGTCTAGCTATATATGCATATCGGCAGGGTTGACGGTGAAATACGTTAGCCTGATTGTCTTGCTATATATACATACCGGCAGGGTTGACGGTGATATAAGTTAGCCTGATTATCTAGCTATATATACATACCGGCAGGGTTGACGGTGATATACGTTAGCCTGATTATCTAGCTATATATACATACCGGCAGGGCGGTTAGCCTGATTGTCTAGCTATATATACATACCGGCAGGGTTAACGGTGATATACGTTAGCCTGATTGTCTAGCTATATATACATACCGGCAGGGTTGACGGTGATATACATTAACCTGATTATCTAGCTATATATACATACCGGCAGGGTTGACGGTGATATAAGTTAGCCTGATTATCTAGCTATATATACATACCGGCAGGGTTGACGGTGACATAAGTTAGCCTGATTATCTAGCTATATATACATACCGGCAGGGTTGACGGTGACATAAGTTAGCCTGATTATCTAGCTATATATACATACCGGCAGGGTTAACGTTGAAATACGTTAGCCTGATTATCTAGCTATATATACATACCGGCAGGGTTGACGGTGATATACGTTAGCCTGATTATCTAGCTATATATACATACCGGCAGGGTTAACGTTGAAATACGTTAGCCTGATTATCTAGCTATATATACATACCGGCAGGGTTGGCGGTGATATCAGTTAGTCTGATTATCTAACAATATATACATACCGGCAGGGTTGACGGTGATATAAGTTAGCCTGATTATCTAGCTATATATACATACCGGCAGGGTTGACGGTGACATATGTTAGCCTGATCATCCAGCTATATATACATACCGGCAGGGTTGACGGTGATATATGTCAGCCTGATTGTCTAGCTATATATGCATATCGGCCGGGTTGACGGTGATATATGTTAGCCCGATTGTCTAGCTATATATACATACCGGCCGGGTTGACGGTGATATACATTAGCCTGATTGTCTAGCCATATATGCATATCGGCAGGGTTGACGGTGATATACGTTAGCCTGATTATCTAGCTATATATACATACCGGCAGGGCGGTTAGCCTGATTGTCTAGCTATATATACATACCGGCAGGGTTAACGGTGATATACATGTACGTTAGCCTGATTGTCTAGCTATATATACATACCGGCAGGGTTGACGGTGATATACATTAACCTGATTATCTAGCTATATATACATACCGGCAGGGTTGACGGTGATATACGTTAGCCTGATTATCTAGCTATATATACATACCGGCAGGGTTGACGGTGATATAAGTTAGCCTGATTATCTAGCTATATATACATACCGGCAGGGTTGGTGGTGATATACATTAGCCTGATTATCTAGCTATATACGCATACCGGCAGGGCGGTTAGCCTTATTATCTAGCTATATATACATACCGGCAGGGTTGACGGTGATATACGTTAGCCTGATTGTCTAGCTATATATACATACCGGCAGGGTTGACGGTGAAATACGTTAGCCTGATTGTCTAGCTATATATACATACCGGCAGGGTTGACGGTGATATACGTTAGCCTGATTGTCTAGCTATATATACATACCGGCAGGGTTGACGGTGATATACGTTAGCCTGATTATCTAGCTATATATACATACCGGCAGGGTTGACGGTGATACAATGTATATACATACCGGCAGAGTTGACGGTGATACAGTGTAAATACATACCGGCAGGGTTGACGGTGATACAATGTATTACATACCGGCAGGGTTGACGCTGATATAATGTAGTACATACCGGCAGGGTTGACGGTGATACAATGTATTACATACCGACAGGGTTGACGGTGATACAATGTATTACATACCGACAGGGTTGACGGTGATACAATGTATATACATACCGGCAGGGTTGACGGTGATACAATGTAGTACATACCGGCAGGGTTGACGGTGATACAATGTATATACATACCGACAGGGTTGACGGTGATACAATGTAGTACATACCGGCAGGGTTGACGGTGATACAATGTATATACATACCGACAGGGTTGACGGTGATACAATGTATTACATACCGACAGGGTTGACGCTGATATAATGTAGTACATACCGGCAGGGTTGACGGTGATACAATGTATTACATACCGACAGGGTTGACGGTGATACAATGTATTACATACCGACAGGGTTGACGGTGATACAATGTATATACATACCGGCAGGGTTGACGGTGATACAATGTATTACATACCGGCAGGGTTGACGGTGATACAATGTAGTACATACCGACAGGGTTGACGGTGATACAATGTATATACATACCGGCAGGGTTGACGGTGATACAATGTAGTACATACCGACAGGGTTGACGGTGATACAATGTATTACATACCGGCAGGGTTGACGGTGATACAATGTAGTACATACCGACAGGGTTGACGGTGATACAATGTATTACATACCGACAGGGTTGACGGTGATACAATGTATATACATACCGGCAGGGTTGACGGTGATACAATGTATTACATACCGGCAGGGTTGACGGTGATACAATGTAGTACATACCGACAGGGTTGACGGTGATACAATGTTGTACATACCGACAGGGTTGACGGTAAGGTTTGTAGAGCTGCCCCCACTGCCGCCACCAGATCCAAGGAAAAGGTCATTGAGGGCGGTGTCTCCATACATTTGGCCCGGACTTCCGAATCCGTTAGTTTTACTGCTAGTCAGCCTGTTTACGTATGATCTGGAAGAAGATCTAAAAATATGTTAACGCTTACCTCGGCTATCCCTTAGTGGTTAACTCATTACCACTACAACATTACTACCTACTGCGACCTGTCCTGAATAAAACTGGCAACAGTGGTGTGTTGTATGGCAACATGTTATATATATAAATGTCAAAGGTTATGCATGGTACATGTACTGTATATAGCAAACATTGTCAAGTTTAATATAAACCATAATGTTTTCTAGGCATTTAAGAATAATCGAAAGTAAAGTAGAGTATATCTTCTTCAGAGTAATACCCTAATGAACACGTTTTCCATACACTTTTTTGACGCATTGGTTGTATTTAGTTGACACATTGGTTATATTTCCTAATTGAATTTTGTTTTTACGTAATTTGGGGCTGAATTATCGTCGAAATGTAGGAAACGGAAAGGAGATGGATGGAAATCGTGTGAATTCGTTATAAAAATCACAAGAAAACGCAAATGAAGACATTTAAGCAGATACTGGTTTTTTTTAAAGAGTGAAATAGGTTGAGATGTATACATTGAGAAATACTTCTTTAGACTTGTATTTCATTAAATGTGTGATTCTGTATATAGTGTTTAATCAGTTTGCGTATACAACCTAGTACTTACGCTCCGCTGCCGTATCCTCCCCCACCCCCGGGTTGGCCGCGATGGTCAGACTGACTAGATCCTCCCAGTCCACCCCCTCCGCCCCCTCTGTTGTCCTGGGTCCTGGTCTTACCTAAACCTGTAAATGAACACCTGAACCATTACATCCATTCTTATTCAAACTCAAAATCAAACTGGTCAAATTAACCTCAATGATCCTTGAACAAGTAATCAGATAAAGAGACCAGGTATTCCGGAACTGTGTGCGTTGCTTGCCCAACCGACGACACCTGCCGCGTACATTTTCATATCAATCGACCACACCTGCCGCGTACATTTTCATATCAATCGACGACACCTGCCGCGTACATTTTCATATCATGCAAGCACTATAAGACTTGGCCATAGTATTTATCAACCTGTAACTTTCTAATCCCTGTGCCGTAAGATTGTTTGTCAGTAGCCGACAATTAAGCATGAAAATTTAGATATTTAGAGCAAACGAACCTACCTTGAAAGCTTGATATGTGTAATATGAAAAGTGATTTTTTTAAATGTTAACTTGATGGCATTTTATTTTAATGATAAGGAGAAACGTCATTATAATGTTCTCGTGTTACGCATCCTTTATTCTTATCCCATCAGCCTCTTATTAAAGGACGTTATTATGGGGTTCAAAGAAGTACACATATTTCCATCTGTTAACATAAACCAATTTGATGGATCGAATACCTAAATCGTGTACAGACCTTTCAATTCATATCGTACCCCTTGTTTGCCAGTTGCCCCAACCTTGCCCATATTTCCCACGTACCTGGATAGGACTCCCCATGCTGGACAGTAGTCCCTAACCTCGCTCAAAATATCCTGGAATCTATATAGAACTTTCCTTGTTGGCAAGTATCCCCCGACCTTGCCCAGACTACCCACATACCTGAATAGGATTCCCCTTGCTGGCCAGTAGCCCTAAACCTTTTCCAGACTACCAACGTACCTGGGTAAGACTCCCCTTACTGGCCAGTAGCCCCCAAACTTACTCCGATTTCTCACGTACCTGGGTAAGACTCCCCTTACTGGCCAGTAGCCCCCAAACTTACTCCGATTACCCACGTACCTGGGTAAGA
This sequence comes from Mimachlamys varia, assembly GCA_947623455.1. Lineage (NCBI taxonomy): Eukaryota > Metazoa > Mollusca > Bivalvia > Pectinida > Pectinidae > Mimachlamys > Mimachlamys varia. The sequence goes on from OX392529.1 coordinate 7,302,068, forward strand.
CTCCCCTTACTGGCCAGTAGCCCCCAAACTTACTCCGATTACCCACGTACCTGGGTAAGACTCCCCTTACTGGCCAGTAGCCCCCAAACTTACTCCGAATACCCACGTACCTGGGTAAGACTCCCCTTACTGGCCAGTAGCCTCCAACCTTGCCCAGACTACCACGTACCTGGGTAAGACTTCCCTTACTGGCCAGTAGCCCCCAAACTTACTCCGATTTCCCACGTACCTGGGTAAGACTCCCCTTGCTGGCCAGTAGCCTCCAACCTTGCCCAGACTACCACGTACCTGGGTAAGACTTCCCTTACTGGCCAGTAGCCCCCAAACTAACTCCGATTACCCACGTACCTGGGTAAGACTCCCCTTGCTGGCCAGTAGCCCCCAAACTTACTCCGATTACCCACGTACCTGGGTAAGACTCCCCTTGCTGGCCAGTAGCCCCCGCTCCTGGTCTAGCTCCACCTCTATAACCTGCAGCCCTGGCACTCAATGTGCCAGCAATCAGGATGTTCTGCAAAATAAAAACGATGACACTGAAAGAAATACTTGTTTTGTTTTTTTTTTAAATATTTCAATAAATAATGAACTCATCAATACAAAGTATCAACACTTATGTAATATACAGCTTCGGAATGGTAATAAAAGCTGACCTTGGCTTGAATCTTTAGTGTTCCTCCAGATGTGCCATCCCATGGTTTGACGTATACATATGTATTTTCCGGTATTGTGAATTGGCTGATGTTACAATGACTACCTGCAAACACACCCAGTATTCCAACCAATTAATAGAGAGTTGAAAATTTTAAATTTCGACATTTGGTGGTTTTTTTTTCAATTAATACTTCGTACTTCGATTTTTCTTTTTGACCTTCTCAGCCACACTCATACAGTGTACATGTATATATACATATTTATGTAATTTCATACAGTTGTATTACTGGAATCTTTAACCTAACGCAGGTTATATTTTTAAAAGAAACTTTAAAGAGAAGTTTTTGATAACTTTATGAAAGAGTCATCCAAACATATCAATGATTATTCAAACATACCTGAGAAAACTATAGCTTACTTGCTATGGTTACTATTAACACGATATATTCCGAAACTTATCGGAAATGATCCTGACACACACCTGAGATTATGCTAGTAGAACGATCAAATATCCAGTCTTCTCCACCATGATCTACACCAACACACGGAGGCTGGATGACCTCTCCCAGTTCCCAGTGTCCGACCAGTCCATTGTTCAGGGCCTCGGTCTATGGTAAAGTACGTAGTTATGTATTTATAGATATACGGGTAATCTCTTTCGTCATGTTGCACTCGATGTCGCGGTAAAGCAATGTCAAAACATTGTACTGATATAGGATATACTAAGAAAGGTTGAAGATACATACGACTGAAGAATTTTTTTTTTTAATTTCTTCAAACGGGATAGGTTTGACAGCGGTATTACGTCAAAGTCTACCGATTAAAAACGATTATCGTTCTCTTCTTAATGTCGCTGAATTAAATTTATAGCTCATCACAAGGGCCGCTCAATACGCCATACTATACGCAGTACGCGTTAAGAAACAAATGACATGTTCATGGTGATGTACTTACAGATCATCAATATTGTGATAATGTTTTTGTGGACGTGTCGTTTGGATATGAATTTAAATGACAATTATATAAAACATCAAGAAGTATCACCTGACCAAAACCCCTTTGTACATTACTTGCTATGTTTCTAACTGTTAAGTAACAATATAATTTTATTTCCGGATGTTTAACTTACAGTCGTGGTAGCTGTACCGGATGTTTAACTTACTGTCGTGGTAGCTGTACCGGATGTTTAACTTACTGTCGTGGTAGCTGTACCGGATGTTTAACTTACTGTCGTGGTAGCTGTACCGGATGTGTAACTTACTGTCGTGGTAGCTGTACCAAACGTTTAACTTACTGCCGTGGTAGCTGTACCGGATGTTTAACTTACTGTCGTGGTAGTTGTACCGGATGTGTAACTTACTGTCGTGGTAGCTGTACAAAACGTTTAACTTACTGTCGTGGTACAGCATAATAATAATAATAATAATAAATAATAATAAAATCTTTTATTTAACCAGGGTTACATATTTAGACAAAGTCTAGTTTACAATATGGCCCTGCAGCAAATGTAAATACTAACATGGCATAATTTAAGATAGCAATATCACAATTAAGTAAATGTAGTAACCATCACAGTCAATAGAAATCCTATAGAATAAGTAATTTAATAATGAACGCTTGCATATCACACAAACATTACTCAATGGTATGGTTAAACACTATCATAGTTGGATATATACATACAATGCTAATATAGCACAGGGTAAAAATTGACAGGATATACACTAATATAGTGTGTATTAAAAAAAAGACAATGAAGTCAGTAGTGTAAAAATAATTTAGAAAAAAAAATTGAAAAAATTGAAAAATACATTTTTGTTCGGATAGAATAATAGTTATATAATCTTTAAAATATCAATATAAGGGAAATAATCACAGATTTAACCATATACTACATATTCATCCAATAGATTCAAAAACATAAAAGAAAGGTTTAGAAATTAAAACATGAGACTTGTTGTTATAAAAAATACGGCAGTAAATAACTAAGATTTTGTGAAGTAGTGCTGCAGGTATCTGCTTTTAAAAATTCCTACACTACCCGAGTCTCTAACTGTATCAATAGTCCCATTCCATAACACTGACCATGTATATACAAATGACCGCTTGAGATAATTGGTTCTTGCAGATGGAACATACAGTTTGTTTGAAATAGAGGCTCTTGTTGTTCTTCCATTAACATTTTTCACATAAGAAAAAATATTTGCTAAAATACCTGGTGATTCACAATGTAAAATTTTATAGCAAAGAACCATTTTTCTAAAAATATAAAAATCTGCTATTGGCATCCATTTTAGTTTTTCAAAGAGGGGCCTGGAGGGAGTAAGAATATCCTTAACATTTAGCAATATCCTGGCTGCCCTTTTCTGTAATTTAAAAATTCTTTCTATATGGAATTTGTTACTTGGTTCGCTCCAAACAGTTGAGCAGTACATAAAATGGGGAAAAACGATACTGCTGTACATTTGGTACAGCATGTAGCTGTACCAAATGTTTAACTTACTGTCGTGGTAGCTGTACCGGATGTTTAACTTACTGTCGTGGTACAGCATGTAGCTGTACCAAATGTTTAACTTACTGTCGTGGTAGCTGTACCGGATGTTTAACTTACTGCCGTGGTAGCTGTACCGGATGTTTAACTTACAGTCGTGGTAGTTGTACCGGATGTGTAACTTACTGTCGTTGTAGCTGTACCAAACGTTTAACTTACTGTCGTGGTACAGCATGTAGCTGTACCAAATGTTTAACTTACTGTCGTGGTAGCTGTACCGGTTGTGTAACTTACTGTCGTGGTAGCTGTACCAAATGTTTAACTTACTGTCGTGGTAGCTGTACCGGATGTGTAACTTACTGTCGTGGTAGCTGTACCAAATGTTTAACTTACTGTCGTGGTAGCTGTACCAAACGTTTAACTTACTGTCGTGGTTGCTGTACCGGATGTTAAACTTACTGTCGTGGTAGTTGTACCGGATGTTAAACTTACTGTCGTGGTAGTTGTACCGGATGTTAAACTTACTGTCGTGGTAGTTGTACCGGATGTGTAACTTACTGTCGTGGTAGCTATACCAAATGTTTCCATGCTCCGTTTCATATGAGATGGGTCCAGTGCCCTCTTCCATATTTTGACTGTCTGCAATATGCATATAACAGCATTATTGTAGTAAGATGTACACGTAAGCCGCCATACTTAAATACATATAAATGATATAAACATGGCATAATCAGTTTGTACTATCTGGTATAATCAACTAAACAGTTATAGTGACGAACTCCTTTACAGCGATTTGACTTGATGAAACCAAACAAAACTGTACATGTATATGTTATGCTAATTGAGTATTCGTATTCGTACATAGAATAACTTGCTATTAAACAGTCATATTTTGTATTATATCATGCATGTGAATCCTAATCTGTTTCTATATCATCTATGATCTACCGTCAGCAATCGATTTTTTTATTTTTTTTAAATTATTTTTTTTGTCACCGAATACATTTATTTAGCAAAGAGAAACTAAACCTCATTGTTTCTAAGAACTACTCCTAAACAAATAAGCAGATCTTAAAACAAGCTAAGCTAAACAGAAAAGTGACTTATTCAATGTGAGGTAAAGTATTTTGTTTGGCGACGTTATTCCATTTTACAATATCACAAATACTTAAGTACTGCATGCCCTTATGTCAATGACCGATGGCGTAAATGTACAAGATATGGTTCGACCAATGAGCTATCGTATCTATGTGTACATCTAACGTTTTGTATCGACCAATGCGCTATCGTATCTATGTGTACAGCTAACGTTTTGTATCGACCAATGGGCTATTGTATCTATGTGTACAGCTAACGTTTTGTATCGACCAATGGGCTATTGTGTCTACAGCTAACGTTTTGTATCGACCAATGGGCTATTGTATCTACAGCTGACGTTATGTATCGACCAATGCGCTATCGTATCTATGTGTACAGCTAACGTTTTGTATCGACCAATGAGCTATCGTATCTACAGCTAACGTTATGTATCGACCAATGCGCTATCGTATCTATGTGTACAGCTAACGTTTTGTATCGACCAATGAGCTATCGTATCTACAGCTAACGTTATGTATCGAACAATGCGCTATCGTATCTATGTGTACAGCTAACGTTTTGTATCGACCAATGGGCTATTGTATCTACAGCTAACGTTTTGTATCGACCAATGGGCTATTGTATCTACAGCTAACGTTATGTATCGACCAATGCGCTATCGTATCTATGTGTACAGCTAACGTTTTGTATCGACCAATGAGCTATCGTATCTACAGCTAACGTTATGTATCGACCAATGAGCTATCGTATCTACAGCTAACGTTATGTATCGACCAATGGGCTATTGTATCTACAGCTGACGTTGGCGACCGACGGTGTCCCTTAATCTAAAGTGTTAAACGTGTCCTGAAGACTGGACCTACTGTTACCTTGATCATGCCCTTGAATCTACCCTGCTCACAACACTCTTCGCCACCTATCCATAATCCTCCAGTTGTAGGTAGGGCATTGGGGCTGGCCTGTGAAAAAAGATACAGATTGCATAATACTTCTTGTGAGTTCATCATTCATAAATAGTACATTGTAGTTAACTTAACATGAGGCCAAAGGAGGGTTCATCGCTCACCCGGTAATAATATCATATTTGTACACATACGACGGTCTATGATAATCTATGATTAAGTCTAACAATGACTCCTGTATGATAGATCTTATGTCAAGGTAGATTTTACTGAATCAATTTACTCGGCTTCTCTTGGTCTTCCAGTATTTCAGTTTCAGTGTTTGAAAGTTTTGACAGACTTGATTACTCTGACCTTGTTGGTACGTCAAAGTGTATTTTTCGGCAAAAATGTTTAATTCTTTCCAAGAAAGCTACCAGCTAAACACCCCTTTGCCATTCGGCATTTCGGCATTTCAGAAGAGGACGTTTAAAGGTTTTGACATATTTGCCTCCTGTGACCTTATATGTAGTCTGTCTATGGCCAAGGAAGTCACCAATATCAGTTAAATACCTAGTCCCTAAACCTTTCGGTACTTCAGAAAAATTGTTTAAAGGGTTTCACATATTTGACCACTATGGCCACGAAAGTACATCAAAAAGATTTTGTTTCGGCTTTTCAGACAAAAACTGAAAATATTCCAAAAGTTAGATTTAAGTAAATATGATAACTTGATGTAAATATAGCAGAAACCTTTAGGTAGGTTTGGTTAAAATGATTTTGCTATATTTTCATTGCCAACCAAGAAATGAAGAATGTTATAAAAGTAAATCGAAGCATTACGCAATTAAAACATCCGTTTATGAAATGACTTACGCAAATCTTCGTTGAAGCACTGAGTTGCTACTTACCGATATAGATTTCAGCTTTCCATTTACGTAAAGTGTGACATGCGTTGTATTTTTGATGGAAGCAACAAGATACCACTGGCCCGTTTGAATATGGTCCACGGCCGATAACCCTCGTGTACAGTGACTCTGTGACCCTTGGCCTCGATAGTACGCCCAGAAATTCTCAAACTGATACAACCCGAAGTCCTTACAGTCCCCAACCCCACCAACAATTGTCTGAAACAGAGGTAATGGCGTTATTGATTAAAAAAAAGAAGCACAAAGACCTTATAAAGTCGTGTATGTAAGACAACAGTCATGATTGACATACGACAACTAAATGAAATAAGTAATTACCAATCTAAAAAAGAAAGAAAACGAGAAGAAATAGATAAGAAAATAAAATAATGTTTTTTTACCGGTTGACCATATAAGAAAGCAATGCATTGCTTTCTTTTTCGAGTTATTGAGTAATCATCTTGAAATTTTGAAGCATTAGCACGACAAAACAAAATAATTAAGATGCTTGTTGTCGGGATGGGGGGCACTCTAGAAAACAACAACAATCTCTCTGTCACATTTAAAACGTTGCTGACTGAAGGACAAAGGATATACAACAGCATCAGGCCACCTATAGCTAGCTCTCTTCAAATCAGATCAACAAATACAACAGGAAGTTCAATTGGTTTATTTATTCAAATATCGAGTCCCTTCTTTGTGATAACGTTTACCCAGACGGTCGCGGGAACTCATTTTGACATCGTGATCACCTTAATGGTGAAACAGATAAATTAACTCTCATATCCTTAGATATGAAACTGTCTGGATACAAATTGATGTTAATTCAGCTAAATAATCCTGTTCCATGTAACTTACACAACCCTGATCAAATGTAACTTACACAACCTGGATACAATGTAACTTACACAACCCTGATACAATATAACTTACACAATCTTTATACAATGTAACTTACACAACCCTGATACAATGTAACTTACACAACCCTGGTACAATGTAACTTACACAATCCTGGTACAATATAACTTACACAATCCTGGTACAATGTAACTTACACAACCCTGGTACAATGTAACTTACACAACCCTGACACAATGTAACTTACACAACCCTGGTACAATGTAACTTACACAACCCTGGTACAATGTAACTTACACAATCCTGGTACAATATAACTTACACAATCCTGGTACAATGTAACTTACACCTCCCTGGTACAATATAACTTACACAATCCTGGTACAATATAACTTACACAATCCTGGTACAATGTAACTTACACAACCCTGGTACAATGTAACTTACACAACCCTGATACAATGTAACTTACACCTCCCTGATACAATATAACTTACACAATCCTGGTACAATATAACTTACACAATCCTGGTACACTATATAACTTACACAACCCTGATCCAATATAACTTACACAATCCTGGTACAATATAACTTACACAACCCTGATACAATATAACTTACACAACCCTGATACAATATAACTTACACAATCCCGGTACAATATAACTTACACAACCCTGGTACAATATAACTTACACCTCCCTGGTACAATATAACTTACACAATCCTGGTACAATATAACTTACACAATCCTGATACAATATAACTTACACCTCCCTGGTACAATATAACTTACACAATCCTGGTACAATATAACTTACACAATCCTGGTACAATATAACTTACACAATCCTGATACAATATAACTTACACCTCCCTGGTACAATGTAACTTACACCTCCCTGGTACAATATAACTTACACAATCCTGGTACAATATAACTTACACCTCCCTGATACAATATAACTTACACAATCCTGGTACAATATAACTTACACCTCCCTGGTACAATATAACTTACACAATCCTGGTACAATATAACTTACACAATCCTGATACAATATAACTTACACCTCCCTGGTACAATATAACTTACACAATCCTGGTACAATATAACTTACACAATCCTGGTACAATATAACTTACACAATCCTGATACAATATAACTTACACAACCCTGGTACAATATAACTTACACAACCCTGGTACAATATAACTTACACAACCCTGGTACAATATAACTTACACAACCCTGGTACAATATAACTTACACAATCCTGATACAATATAACTTACACAATCCTGGTACAATATAACTTACACAATCCTGATACAATATAACTTACACCTCCCTGGTACAATATAACTTACACAATCCTGGTACAATATAACTTACACAATCCTGATACAATATAACTTACACAATCCTGATACCATGTAACTTACACAATCCTGGTACAATATAACTTACACAACCCTGATACAATATAACTTACACAATCCTGATACAATATAACTTACACCTCCCTGATACAATATAACTTACACAATCCTGGTACAATATAACTTACACAATCCTGGTACAATATAACTTACACAATCCTGGTACAATGTAACTTACACAACCCTGATACAATATAACTTACACCTCCCTGATACAATATAACTTACACAATCCTGGTACAATGTAACTTACACAACCCTGATACAATGTAACTTACACAATCCTTATACAATGTAACTTACACTCCCTGATACAATGTAACTTACACAACCCTGATACAATGTAGCTTACACAACCCTGATAAAATGTAACTTACACTCCCTGATACAATGTAACTTACACTCCCTGATACAATGTAACTTACACAACCCTGATACAATGTAACTTACACAACCCTGATACAATGTAACTTACACAACCCTGATACAATATAACTTACACAATCCTGATACAATATAACTTACACAACCCTGGTACAATATAACTAACACAACCCTGATACAATATAACTTACACAACCCTGATACAATGTAACTTACACAACCCTGATACAATGTAACTTACACAATCCTGGTACAATGTAACTTACACAATCCTGATACAATATAACGTACACAATCCTTGTACAATATAACTTACACAACCCTGGTACAATATAACTTACACAACCCGGATACAATATAACTTACACAACCCTGATACAATGTAACTTACACAACCCTGATACAATATAACTTACACAATCCTGATACAATATAACTTACACAACTCTGATACAATATAACTTACACAATCCTGATACAATGTAACTTACACAACCCTGATACAATGTAACTTACACAATCCTTATACAATGTAACTTATACAACCCTGAAACAATGTAACTTACACAATCCTGGTACAATGTAACTTACACAATCCTGGTACAATGTAACTTACACAACCCTGATACAATGTAACTTACACAATCCTGATACAATATAACTTACACAACCCTGATACAATATAACTTACACAACCCTGATACAATATAACTTACACAATCCTGGTACAATATAACTTACACAACCCTGATACAATATAACTTACACAACCCTGATACAATGTAACTTACACAATCCTTATACAATGTAACTTACACTCCCTGATACAATGTAACTTAAACAACCCTGATACAATGTAGCTTACACAACCCTGATAAAATGTAACTTACACTCCCTGATACAATGTAACTTACACTCCCTGATACAATGTATCTTACACAACCTGGATACAGTGTAACTTACACAACCCTGATACAATGTAACTTACACAACCCTGATACAATATAACTTACACAACCCTGATACAATGTAACTTACACAATCCTGGTACAATATAACTTACACAATCCTGGTACAATGTAACTTACACAACCCTGATACAATATAACTTACACAATCCTGATACAATATAACTTACACAACCCTGGTACAATATAACTTACACAACCCTGATACAATATAACTTACACAACCCTGATACAATGTAACTTACACAACCCTGATACAATGTAACTTACACAATCCTGGTACAATGTAACTTACACAATCCTGATACAATATAACGTACACAATCCTTGTACAATATAACTTACACAATCCTGGTACAATATAACTTACACAACCCTGATACAATATAACTTACACAATCCTGATACAATGTAACTTACACAGTCCTGATACAATATAACTTACACAACCCTGATACAATATAACTTACACAATCCTGGTACAATATAACTTACACTCCCTGGTACAATGTAACTTACACAATCCTGGTACAATATAACTTACACTCCCTGGTACAATGTAACTTACACAATCCTGATACAATATAACGTACACAATCCTTGTACAATATAACGTACACAATCCTTGTACAATATAACTTACACAACCCTGGTACAATGTAACTTACACAACCCTGATACAATGTAACTTACACCTCCCTGATACAATATAACTTACACAATCCTGATACAATATAACTTACACAATCCAGGTACACTATATAACTTACACAACCCTGATCCAATATAACTTACACAATCCTGGTACAATATAACTTAAACAACCCTGATACAATATAACTTACACAATCCTGATACAATATAACTTACACAATCCCGGTACAATATAACTTACACAACCCTGGTACAATATAACTTACACCTCCCTGGTACAATATAACTTACACAATCCTGGTACAATATAACTTACACAACCCTGATACAATATAACTTACACCTCCCTGGTACAATATAACTTACACAATCCTGGTACAATATAACTTACACAATCCTGGTACAATGTAACTTACACAATCCTGGTACAATATAACTTACACAACCCTGATACAATATAACTTACACAATCCTGATACAATATAACTTACACCTCCCTGATACAATATAACTTACACAATCCTGGTACAATATAACTTACAAAATCCTGGTACAATATAACTTACACCTCCCTGATACAATATAACTTACACAATCCTGGTACAATATAACTTACACAATCCTGGTACAATATAACTTACACAACCCTGATACAATATAACTTACACCTCCCTGATACAATATAACTTACACAATCCTGGTACAATGTAACTTACACAACCCTGATACAATGTAACTTACACAATCCTTATACAATGTAACTTACACTCCCTGATACAATGTAACTTACACAACCCTGATACAATGTAGCTTACACAACCCTGATAAAATGTAACTTACACTCCCTGATACAATGTAACTTACACTCCCTGATACAATGTAACTTACACAACCCTGATACAATGTAACTTACACAACCCTGATACAATGTAACTTACACAACCCTGATACAATATAACTTACACAATCCTGATACAATATAACTTACACAACCCTGGTACAATATTATTTACACAACCCTGATACAATATAACTTACACAACCCTGATACAATGTAACTTACACAACCCTGATACAATGTAACTTACACAATCCTGGTACAATGTAACTTACACAATCCTGATACAATATAACGTACACAATCCTTGTACAATGTAACTTACACAACCCTGGTACAATATAACTTACACAACCCGGATACAATATAACTTACACAACCCTGATACAATATAACTTACACAACCCTGATACAATATAACTTACACAACCCTGATACAATATAACTTACACAACCCGGATACAATATAACTTACACAATCCTGGTTCAATGTAACTTACACAATCCTGGTACAATATAACTTACACAACCCTGATACAATGTAACTTACACAATCCTGATACAATATAACTTACACAACCCTGATACAATATAACTTACACCTCCCTGATACAATATAACTTACACAATCCTGGTACAATATAACTTACACCTCCCTGATACAATATAACTTACACTCCCTGATACAATGTAACTTAAACAACCCTGATACAATGTAGCTTACACAACCCTGATACAATGTAACTTACACAACCTGGATACAATGTAACTTAAACAACCCTGATACAATGTAACTTAAACAACCCTGATACAATGTAACTTAAACAACCCTGATAAAATGTAACTTACACTCCCTGATACAATGTAACTTACACTCCCTGATACAATGTAACTTACACTCCCTGATACAATGTAACTTACACTCCCTGATACAATGTAACTTACACTCCCTGATACAATGTAACTTACACAACCTGGATACAGTGTAACTTACACAACCCTGATACAATGTAACTTACACAACCCTGATACAATATAACTTACACAACCCTGATACAATGTAACTTACACAATCCTGGTACAATATAACTTACACAACCCTGGTACAATATAACTTACACAACCCTGATACAATATAACTTACACAACCCTGATACAATGTAACTTACACAACCCTGATACAATGTAACTTACACAATCCTGGTACAATTTAACTTACACAATCCTGATACAATATAACGTACACAATCCTTGTACAATATAACTTACACAATCCTGGTACAATATAACTTACACAACCCTGATACAATATAATTTACACAATCCTGATACAATGTAACTTACACAATCCTGATACAATATAACTTACACAACCCTGATACAATATAACTTACACAATCCCGGTACAATATAACTTGCACAATCCTGATACAATATAACTTACACAATCCTGATACAATATAACTTACACAATCCTGGTACAATATAACTTTCACAACCCTGATACAATATAACTTACACAATCCTGATACAATATAACTTATACAACCCTGATACAATATAACTTACAAAATCCTGGTACAATATAACTTACACAATCTTGGTACAATATAACTTACACAATCCTGGTACAATATAACTTACACAATCCCGGTACAATATAACTTACACAATCCTGGTACAATATAACTTACACAATCCTGGTACAATATAACTTACACTCCCTGGTACAATGTAACTTACACAATCCTGGTACAATATAACTTACACTCCCTGGTACAATGTAACTTACACAATCCTGGTACAATATAACTTACACAATCCTGGTACAATATAACTTACACAATCTTGGTACAATATAACTTACACTCCCTGGTACAATGTAACTTACACAATCCTGATACAATATAACGTACACAATCCTTGTACAATATAACGTACACAATCCTTGTACAATATAACTTACACAATCCTGGTACAATATAACTTACACAACACTGGTACAATATAACTTACACCTCCCTGATACAATATAACTTACAATCCCTGATACAATATAACTTACACAACCCTGGTACAATATAACTTACACCTCCCTGATACAATAGAACTTACACCTCCCTGATACAATATAACTTACACAACCCTGATACAATGTAACTTACACAACCCTGATACAATGTAACTTACACAATCCTGGTACAATTTAACTTACACAATCCTGATACAATATAACGTACACAATCCTTGTACAATATAACTTACACAATCCTGGTACAATATAACTTACACAACCCTGATACAATATAATTTACACAATCCTGATACAATGTAACTTACACAATCCTGATACAATATAACTTACACAACCCTGATACAATATAACTTACACAATCCCGGTACAATATAACTTGCACAATCCTGATACAATATAACTTACACAATCCTGATACAATATAACTTACACAATCCTGGTACAATATAACTTTCACAACCCTGATACAATATAACTTACACAATCCTGATACAATATAACTTATACAACCCTGATACAATATAACTTACAAAATCCTGGTACAATATAACTTACACAATCTTGGTACAATATAACTTACACAATCCTGGTACAATATAACTTACACAATCCCGGTACAATATAACTTACACAATCCTGGTACAATATAACTTACACAATCCTGGTACAATATAACTTACACTCCCTGGTACAATGTAACTTACACAATCCTGGTACAATATAACTTACACTCCCTGGTACAATGTAACTTACACAATCCTGGTACAATATAACTTACACAATCCTGGTACAATATAACTTACACAATCTTGGTACAATATAACTTACACTCCCTGGTACAATGTAACTTACACAATCCTGATACAATATAACGTACACAATCCTTGTACAATATAACGTACACAATCCTTGTACAATATAACTTACACAATCCTGGTACAATATAACTTACACAACACTGGTACAATATAACTTACACCTCCCTGATACAATATAACTTACAATCCCTGATACAATATAACTTACACAACCCTGGTACAATATAACTTACACCTCCCTGATACAATAGAACTTACACCTCCCTGATACAATATAACTTACACAATCCTGGTACAATATAACTTACACAATCCTTGTACAATATAACTTACACAATCCTGGTACAATATAACTTACACAATCCTTGTACAATATAACTTACACCTCCCTGGTACAATATAACTTACACAATCCTGGTACAATAGAACTTACACCTCCCTGGTACAATATAACTTACACAATCCTGGTACAATATAACTTACACAATCCTTGTACAATATAACTTACACCTCCCTGGTACAATATAACTTACACAACCCTGGTACAATATAACTTACACAATCCTTGTACAATATAACTTACACAACCCTGATACAATATAACTTACACAACCCTGATACAACATAACTTACACAACCTGGATACAATATAACTAACACAACCCTGATACAATATAACTTACACAATCCTTATACAATGTAACTTACACAACCCTGGTACAATATAACTTACACAATCCTGGTACAATATAACTTACACAACCCTGATACAATGTAACTTACACCTCACTGGTACAATATAACTTACACAATCCTGGTACAATATAACTTACACAATCCTGATACAATGTAACTTACACCTCCCTGATACAATATAACTTACACAACACTGATACAATATAACTTACACAATCCTGATACAATATAACTTACACAACCCTGATACAATATAACTTACACAATCCTGGTACAATATAACTTACACAATCCTTGTACAATATAACTTACACAATCCTGATACAATAGAACTTACACAATCCTGATACAAAATAACTTACACAACCCTGATCCAATATAACTTACACAATCCTGGTACAATATAACTTACACAACCCTGATACAATATAACTTGCACAATCCTGATACAATATAACTTACACAATCCTTGTACAATATAATTTACACAATCCTGATACAATGTAACTTACACAATCCTGATACAATATAACTTACACAACCCTGATACAATATAACTTACACAATCCTGGTACAATATAACTTGCACAATCCTGATACAATATAACTTACACAATCCTGATACAATATAACTTACACAATCCTGATACAATATAACTTACACAACCCTGATACAATATAACTTACACAATCCTGGTACAATATAACTTGCACAATCCTGATACAATATAACTTACACAACCCTGATACAATATAACTTACACAATCCTGATACAATATAACTTGCACAATCCTGATACAATATAACTTACACAACCCTGATACAATATAACTTACACAATCCTGATACAATATAACTTACACAACCCTGATACAATATAACTTACACAATCCTGATACAATGTAACTTACACAATCCTGGTACAATATAACTTACACAATCCTTATACAATGTAACTTACACAATCCTCTTACAATGTAACTTACACAATCCTGGTACAATGTAACTTACACAATCCTGATATAATATAACGTACACAATCCTTGTACAATATAACGTACACAATCCTTGTACAATATAACTTACACAATCCTGGTACAATGTAACTTACACAATCCTGGTACAATATAACTTACACTCCCTGGTACAATGTAACTTACACAATCCTGGTACAATATAACTTACACAATCCTGGTACAATATAACTTACACAATCCTGGTACAATATAACTTACACTCCCTGGTACAATATAACTTACACAATCCTGATACAATATAACTTACACTCCCTGGTACAATGTAACTTACACAATCCTGGTACAATATAACTTACACAATCCTGGTACAATATAACTTACACAATCCTGGTACAATATAACTAACACTCCCTGGTACAATGTAACTTACACAATCCTGATACAATATAACGTACACAATCCTTGTACAATATAACGTACACAATCCTTGTACAATATAACTTACACAATCCTGGTACAATATAACTTACACAACCCTGGTACAATATAACTTACACCTCCCTGATACAATATAACTTACAATCCCTGATACAATATAACTTACACAACCCTGGTACAATATAACTTACACCTCCCTGATACAATAGAACTTACACCTCCCTGATACAATATAACTTACACAATCCTGGTACAATATAACTTACACAATCCTTGTACAATATAACTTACACAATCCTGGTACAATATAACTTACACAATCCTTGTACAATATAACTTACACAATCCTTGTACAATATAACTTACACCTCCCTGGTACAATATAACTTACACAACCCTGGTTCAATATAACTTACACAACCCGGATACAATATAACTTACACAACCCTGATACAACATAACTTACACAACCTGGATACAATATAACTAACACAACCCTGATACAATATAACTTACACAATCCTTATACAATGTAACTTACACAACCCTGGTACAATATAACTTACACAATCCTGGTACAATATAACTTACACAACCCTAATACAATGTAACTTACACCTCCCTGATACAATATAACTTACACAACCCTGATACAATATAACTTACACAATCCTGATACAATATAACTTACACAACCCTGATACAATATAACTTACACAATCCTGGTACAATATAACTTACACAATCCTTGTACAATATAACTTACACAATCCTGGTACAATATAACTTACACAACCCTGATACAATATAACTTACACAACCCTGATACAATATAACTTACACCTCCCTGATACAATATAACTTACACAATCCTGATACAATATAACTTACACAATCCTGATACAATATAACTTACACAATCCTGATACAATATAACGTACACAACCCTGATACAATATAACTTACACAATCCTGGTACAATATAACTTACACAATCCTTGTACAATATAACTTACACAATCCTGGTAAAATATAACTTACACAATCCTGATACAATATAACTTACACAATCCTTGTACAATGTAACTTACACAACCCTGGTACAATATAACCTACACAATCCTGATACAATATAACTTACACAACCCTGATACAATGTAACTTACACAATCCTTGTACAATATAACTTACACAATCCCGGTACAATATAACTTACACAATCCTGATACAATGTAACTTACACAACCCTGGTACAATGTAACTTACACAACCCTGATACAATATAACTTACACAATCCTGGTACAATGTAACTTACACAATCCTGATACAATGTAACTTACACAACCCTGATACAATGTAACGTACACAATCCTGATACAATGTAACTTACACAACCCTGGTACAATGTAACTTACACAACCCTGATACAATATAACTTACGCAATCCTGGTACAATGTAACTTACACAATCCTGATACAATGTAACGTACACAACCCTGATACAATGTAACGTACACAATCCTGGTACAATGTAACTTACACAACCCTGATACAATATAGCTTACACAATCCTGATACAATATAACTTACACAATCCTGATACAATATAACTTACACAACCCTGATACAATATAACTTACACAACCCTGATACAATATAACTTACACAACCCTGATACAATATAACTTACACAACCCTGATACAATATAACTTACACAACCCTGATACAATATAACTTACACAATCCTGATACAATATAACTTACACAACCCTGATACAATATAACGTACACAATCCTTGTACAATATAACTTACACCTCCCTGGTACAATATAACTTACACCTCCCTGATACAATATAACTTACACCTCCCTGATACAATATAACTTACACAACCCTGGTACAATATAACTTACACAATCCTGGTACAATATAACTTACACAATCCTGATACAATATAACTTACACAACCCTGATACAATATAACTTACACAATCCTGATACAATATAACTTACACAACCCTGATACAATATAACGTACACAATCCTTGTACAATATAACTTACACCTCCCTGATACAATATAACTTACACAACCCTGGTACAATATAACTTACACAATCCTGATACAATATAACTTACACAACCCTGGTACAATATAACTTACACAATCCTGATACAATGTAACTTACACAACCCTGGTACAATATAACTTACACAATCCTGATACAATGTAACTTACACAATCCTGATACAATGTAACGTACACAACCCTGATACAATATAACTTACACAATCCTTGTACAATATAACTTACACAATCCTGGTACAATATAACTTACACAACCCTGATACAATATAACTTACACCTCCCTGGTACAATATAACTTACACCTCCCTGGTACAATATAACTTACACCTCCCTGATACAATATAACTTACACCTCCCTGATACAATATAACTTACACCTCCCTGATACAATATAACTTACACCTCCCTGATACAATATAACTTACACCTCCCTGATACAATATAACTTACACCTCCCTGATACAATATAACTTACACCTCCCTGATACAATATAACTTACACCTCCCTGATACAATATAACTTACACCTCCCTGATACAATATAACTTACACAATCCTTGTACAATATAACTTACACAATCCTGGTACAATATAACTTACACAACCCTGATACAATATAACTTACACCTCCCTGGTACAATATAACTTACACCTCCCTGGTACAATATAACTTACACCTCCCTGATACAATATAACTTACACAATCCTGGTACAATATAACTTACACAATCCTGATACAATATAACTTACACCTCCCTGGTACAATATAACTTACACCTCCCTGATACAATATAACTTACACCTCCCTGATGCAATATAACTTACACAATCCTGGTACAATATAACTTACACAATCCTGGTACAATATAACTTACACCTCCCTGATACAATATAACTTACACAACCCTGATACAATATAACTTACACAACCCTGATACAATATAACTTACACAATCCCGGTACAATATAACTTACACAATCCTTGTACAATATAACTTACACAATCCTGATACAATATAACTTACACCTCCCTGATACAATGTAACTTACACAACCCTGATACAATACAACTTACACAATCCTGATACAATGTAACGTACACAATCCTTGTACAATATAACTTACACAACCCTGATACAATATAACTTACACTCCCTGATACAATGTAACTTACACAACCCTGGTACAATGTAACTTACACAATCCTGGTACAATATAACTTACACAATCCCGGTACAATATAACTTACACAATCCCGGTACAATATAACTTACACAATCCTGATACAATGTAACGTACACAATCCTTGTACAATATAACTTACACAACCCTGATACAATATAACTTACACAACCCTGATACATTGTAACGTACACAATCCTTGTACAATATAACTTACACAATCCCGGTACAATATAACTTACACAATCCTGGTACAATATAACTTACACAATCCTGGTACAATATAACTTACACAACCCTGATACAATATAACTTACACAATCCTGATACAATATAACTTACACAATCCTGATACAATATAACGTACACAATCCTGATACAATATAACTTATACAATCCTGATACAATATAACATACACAATCCTGATACAATATAACTTATACAATCCTGATACAATATAACTTATACAATCCTGGTACAATATAACTTACACAATCCTGATACAATATAACTTACACAATCCTGATACAATATCACTTACACAATCCTGATACAATATAACTTACACAACCCTGGTACAATATAACTTACACTCCCTGATACAATATAACTTACTCTCCCTGATACAATATAACTTACACAACCCTGATACAATGTAACTTACACAACCCTGATACAATGTAACTTACACCTCCCTGATACAATGTTACTTACACGCCTTGTTCCATCAGCCACGTCAGGTCTCACCCAGGCAGC
Source organism: Mimachlamys varia (assembly GCA_947623455.1). Taxonomy (NCBI): domain Eukaryota; kingdom Metazoa; phylum Mollusca; class Bivalvia; order Pectinida; family Pectinidae; genus Mimachlamys; species Mimachlamys varia. The sequence goes on from OX392529.1 coordinate 7,322,243, forward strand.
AATGGTGTACTGGGTCCCGGGGCTCCACAGTCCCAAGTCTATGTACCCATCTCGCAGACCGTCAAACTTGGTGCCACATGCAAATGGAGGGCCAACCTGTAAACAAAGGGAGATAACACTACATATCGTGCCGCATTGATTGCCATAGTCGAAAGATTAACAATGTCAATGAAAAGTTGATACATTTACAGAAAATTAGATATTCTGCCGGATGATTCAATCCGTCCTATTTTGCATTTTACAATAAACTAAAAACAACAGAAATCAGTTTCGTTTGTTTCAAAGTTAATTACCTTTTTATCATAAAACAAGAGGTATTTAAACCCATCTTGGAAAATGCATTTTGCCTTACCCTAATGTACAGTACAAAGTTATTGAAAGGTTACTTTAGAAAAAGATTTTTTAAAAGACACAAAACTATAGACAATATATCCCGCAAAATTGGACAAAGATGGAACTAGTATACATGTAGTGATTGGTACAGAATTACGTTGTCAAACTTTGTAGTGATTGGTACAGAATTACGTTGTCAAACTTAATTCAAAGTACGATGTATATTATTTGATAATTCAAATTCAAACTTCTTGTAGACTGATAATAAACCTACTTCGTTTGATTGAACACATGATCCATAAGAATTGATGCCATACTGAAAAGGGAATATACATGTATCTCCAGCATTATCCCCGCCGTAGGCCTTGATTTCGTCCTGGGGAACCGCGCTGCATATCCCTGTAGAAAAGTACATTATGATCTTCACATTCACTTATGCTACATATATGTATACCATACTCGCCGTACGAAATGCTATGCTATATATATATGTAGTTTGAGTACACAAATGGAAACATAAATACCATCGCTGAAATGTATGTAGACACTATTACATTATTACTCGACAGCTTGGATCCATGCCTTGGTATTACCCCAGTCCCCGATTCGCAGTATTAGCAGTTAACTTAGAATTTAGGACGGATGTCCTCGAAACAGTCTATATATCAATATCTTATGGTGAAGCAAATGTGAAATTGGGGCAAAATGTATGACAATATTGAACTAATCATCAGTATAGCTAGTGATCTAGTTATAGATGTAGGACAGCTTCGACTTGAGAACAATTCATGAAAAAAATCATCAATTTATGTCTTCAACTAAAGAAGATTACATAGATCGATATCCTATCGTAAATACTAGCTAATACTTCCAATATAATATATATCGATACTATATATATATAATGATATGTTTAATCATTGTTCTCTAAAAGTATCCGTGAATCTATGTCTCTCCTACTGAAAACAGCATCCGAGGACATATTGACATTTGATGAATTACTAATGTTACTCTAAGGTATCTTCGGAACATCTCCAATCCTACGTATGTATATATACCTCCGGCCCCACACGCTGTTACACCGTTATGCTTTTCGTAGTAGCCACAGTAGTCAAAGTTTTCACACTTATCACCATAGTAACCAGTAGTACAGACGCACTCTCCAGTAACCCTGTGACAATGGCCCCCATTTTGGCATCCACAATCAAACTCTGAAAATGGAAGTATACATACATCACATCATATATCAGTATAATAGATATGTTAACGTCTACAACTACCCAGGGCAAGTCCCGAATTTGCCTCGACCATTACAGATCATCTAAATAAAGCATATCAGCTGATTTCTTTTTTCAGTTTGAGTATAAGTGTGCTTACTTGTTGTGAATGACAATGAAGACTCGGTTCTCATTTTGAGGATTGATGTTTATTTTGATGTGACCAAGATTGACATGGCGGGTGTCGTCGATGAAACAGAAGACGCTTACTCTTCAGGAATACCTGGTCTTATTCTCTTGTACTTTACGAGGGTCTCCGTGTAAATCTTACCCTTGTTCATATTTTGCCTCTGGTTTAATTGCTTTTGAGTTCGGATAATGGTTTTGTTGACGCTTTTGGCAACCCCCCACCCTCTTATTTTTCAAGCTTATATATCACTATTTCGGGCATAGTTGTGGTATTTGTCATGCCTGTATAACCTTGGCCCATGCTTTCGACGTGTCATTTGCCATGTATGTTTCAGGACGAGACACTTATAGCTCGATTAGATCATACGTGGTGCATAAAACGTTGCTATTTCAAGTGCCTATAGCACACGATAGGGATATGTGTTTGATTGAAAATAGCTCTGTCAAATATGGATACATGGAGGCATTTTGACTATTTAAAAAATTCCTATTGGACACTAACAAGACCTTAAAACAATAGTAAGAAGACTGTTTTCCAGCCAAATGTCAAAGCTCGGTTAACTTTTTGTTATGTTCAAAAGTCTTAATACTCTCTAGTAAGAACATTACCCCCGCCATGCTATTGTTGTGTGACGTTATTCACAACCGCCTTCAATGTCCACGCTTTGAAAGAGCCATATCCAGTCAAACAAATATCCATATTGTATGCTATAACGTCACACTACCACAATTGGTACAATTTTGACCGATTTTCAGTGATATCTACAAATTCAGATAGTGTATTTGGAATGTTTCTTGATTTTTGACAAAGAGTACGTATATTGGTTCATTTTCAGAAGTAAAAATTATACAAGGTGATTTTGTTTTGAAAATATAACGCAAAACTCTCAAGGAGATTTTGTCCGTTTTTCAGCCGTGACCCGTACCCAAATTGGTACACCGTATCACAGCTCATGGAATTTGTTTTTATTTCAACTAATGAATGTAGCTATTGCAACAAAATATTCTGCCTTTTTAAACACCATACCAAACTACAGTTTTACATATCCACTTTGATATTTTTCGGTTATAAGGACCAAAAATCTACATTTAAACTTGCTTAAAATTACCCCCTTCAAAATTCGCCAAAATGTCGTCGACGCACAGCGTTTTTATTGGGTTTCTGATATGATGACTTTGATGTTATCGTGTAATTGTAAATTGATCCAGCAAATAAAAATATTTGGTGGTAATGCTTACAAATATCTATTTTGTTATACTGTCAAAGGAAAATGTTCAATAATCATTTTCAAGCACTTTTCCAACCATTTTGTGACCGTATACCAAATGGGGTAGCGTACCAAATGGGGTAGCGTCACGTTAGACACTTGATAGTACAACGACATTGCTGGTTTTTTTTTGGTAGCATATTTTGTGCAACTGAAAATTATTCCATGGTGCATCTTGCCACAAAGACACTTAATTCAATAATATATTATCATATAATACTGCTAAGTATTGAATATCAAGAAAGTTAAAGTGATCACAAAAACTTACATGACTATGTTTGTGCCATACAGTGTAGTTTTTTGTTCTTTAAGTATTCAACATCATATGCTTATTTAGATTAATCTTAACCTTGATTTGGGGTTAATTAGATAAAATTTAAAATGCATATATGAACTGTTACTAGAGACTTATTGTGTTACTGTACTCACTCTTACATCTGGCCTGGAGTGTACAGGACTGACAGTAGAGACTTATTGTGTAATTGTACTCACTCTTACATCTGGCCTGGAGTGTACAGGACTGACAGTAGAGACTTATTGTGTTATTGTACTCACTCTTACATCTGGCCTGGAGTGTACAGGACTGACAGCAGAGACTTATTGTGTTACTGTACTCACTCTTACATCTGGCCTGGAGTGTACAGGACTGACAGTAGAGACTTATTGTGTTATTGTACTCACTCTTACATCTGGCCTGGAGTGTACAGGACTGACAGTAGAGACTTATTGTGTAATTGTACTCACTCTTACATCTGGCCTGGAGTGTACAGGACTGACAGTAGAGACTTATTGTGTTATTGTACTCACTCTTACATCTGGCCTGGAGTGTACAGGACTGACAGTAGAGACTTATTGTGTTACTGTACTCACTCTTACATCTGGTCTGGAGTGTACAGGACTGAAAGTAGAGACTTATTGTGTTACTGTACTCATTCTTACATCTGGCCTGGAGTGTACAGGACTGACAGTAGAGACTTATTGTGTAATTGTACTCACTCTTACATCTGGCCTGGAGTGTACAGGACGGACAGTAGAGACTTATTGTGTTACTGTACTCACTCTTACATTTGACCTGGAGTGTAAAGGACTGACAGTAAAGACTTATTGTGTTATTGTACTCACTCTTACCTCTGGCCTGGAGTGTATAGGACTGACAGTAGAGACTTATTGTGTTACTGTACTCACTCTTACATCTGGCCTGGAGTGTACAGGACTGACAGTAGAGACTTATTGTGTTACTGTACTCATTCTTACATCTGGCCTGGAGTGTACAGGACTGACAGTAGAGACTTATTGTGTTACTGTACTCACTCTTACATCTGGCCTGGAGTGTACAGGACTGACAGTAGAGACTTATTGTGTTACTGAACTCACTGTTACATCTGGCCTGGAGTGTATAGGACTGACAGTAGAGACTTATTGTGTTATTGTACTCACTCTTACATCTGGTCTGGAGTGTATAGGACGGACAGTAGAGACTTATTGTGTTATTGTACTCACTCTTACATCTGGCCTGGAGTGTACAGGACGGACAGTAGAGACTTATTGTGTTATTGTACTCACTCTTACATCTGGCCTGGAGTGTACAGGACGGACAGTAGAGACTTATTGTGTTACTGTACTCACTCTTACATCTGGCCTGGAGTGTACAGGACTGACAGTAGAGACTTATTGTGTAATTGTATTCACTCTTACATCTGGCCTGAAGTGTACAGGACTGACAGTAGAGACTTATTGTGTTATTGTACTCACTCTTACATCTGGCCTGGAGTGTACAGGACTGACAGTAGAGACTTATTGTGTAATTGTACTCACTCTGACATCTGGCCTGGAGTGTACAGGACTGACAGTAGAGACTTATTGTGTTATTGTACTCACTCTTACATCTGGCCTGGAGTGTACAGGACTGACAGTAGAGACTTATTGTGTTATTGTACTCACTCTTACATCTGGCCTGAAGTGTACAGGACTGACAGTAGAGACTTATTGTGTTACTGTACTCACTCTTACATCTGGTCTGAAGTGTACAGGACTGACAGTAGAGACTTATTGTGTTATTGTACTCACTCTTACATCTGGCCTGGAGTGTACAGGACCGACAGTAGAGACTTATTGTGTTACTGTACTCACTCTTACATCTGGTCTGGAGTGTACAGGACTGACAGTAGAGACTTATTGTGTTACTGTACTCATTCTTACATCTGGCCTGGAGTGTACAGGACTGACAGTAGAGACTTATTGTGTTACTGTACTCACTCTTACATCTGGCCTGGAGTGTACAGGACTGACAGTAGAGAATTATTGTGTTATTGTACTCACTCTTACATCTGGCCTGGAGTGTACAGGACTGACAGTAGAGACTTATTGTGTTACTGTACTCACTCTTACATCTGGTCTGGAGTGTACAGGACTGACAGTAGAGACTTATTGTGTTATTGTACTCACTCTTACATCTGGCCTGGAGTGTACAGGACTGACAGTAGAGACTTATTGTGTTATTGTACTCACTCTTACATCTGGCCTGGAGTGTACAGGACTGACAGTAGAGACTTATTGTGTTACTGAACTCACTCTTACATCTGGCCTGGAGTGTATAGGACTGACAGTAGAGACTTATTGTGTTATTGTACTCACTCTTACATCTGGTCTGGAGTGTATAGGACGGACAGTAGAGACTTATTGTGTTATTGTACTCACTCTTACATCTGGCCTGGAGTGTACAGGACGGACAGTAGAGACTTATTGTGTTATTGTACTCACTCTTACATCTGGCCTGGAGTGTACAGGACTGACAGTAGAGACTTATTGTGTTACTGTACTCATTCTTACATCTGGCCTGGAGTGTACAGGACTGACAGTAGAGACTTATTGTGTTACTGTACTCACTCTTACATCTGGCCTGGAGTGTACAGGACTGACAGTAGAGACTTATTGTGTTACTGAACTCACTGTTACATCTGGCCTGGAGTGTATAGGACTGACAGTAGAGACTTATTGTGTTATTGTACTCACTCTTACATCTGGTCTGGAGTGTATAGGACGGACAGTAGAGACTTATTGTGTTATTGTACTCACTCTTACATCTGGCCTGGAGTGTACAGGACGGACAGTAGAGACTTATTGTGTTATTGTACTCACTCTTACATCTGGCCTGGAGTGTACAGGACGGACAGTAGAGACTTATTGTGTTACTGTACTCACTCTTACATCTGGCCTGGAGTGTACAGGACTGACAGTAGAGACTTATTGTGTAATTGTATTCACTCTTACATCTGGCCTGAAGTGTACAGGACTGACAGTAGAGACTTATTGTGTTATTGTACTCACTCTTACATCTGGCCTGGAGTGTACAGGACTGACAGTAGAGACTTATTGTGTAATTGTACTCACTCTGACATCTGGCCTGGAGTGTACAGGACTGACAGTAGAGACTTATTGTGTTATTGTACTCACTCTTACATCTGGCCTGGAGTGTACAGGACTGACAGTAGAGACTTATTGTGTTATTGTACTCACTCTTACATCTGGCCTGAAGTGTACAGGACTGACAGTAGAGACTTATTGTGTTATTGTACTCACTCTTACATCTGGTCTGAAGTGTACAGGACTGACAGTAGAGACTTATTGTGTTATTGTACTCACTCTTACATCTGGCCTGGAGTGTACAGGACCGACAGTAGAGACTTATTGTGTTACTGTACTCACTCTTACATCTGGTCTGGAGTGTACAGGACTGACAGTAGAGACTTATTGTGTTACTGTACTCATTCTTACATCTGGCCTGGAGTGTACAGGACTGACAGTAGAGACTTATTGTGTTACTGTACTCACTCTTACATCTGGCCTGGAGTGTACAGGACTGACAGTAGAGAATTATTGTGTTACTGTACTCACTCTTACATCTGGCCTGGAGTGTACAGGACTGACAGTAGAGACTTATTGTGTTATTGTACTCACTCTTACATCTGGTCTGGAGTGTACAGGACTGACAGTAGAGACTTATTGTGTTATTGTACTCACTCTTACATCTGGCCTGGAGTGTACAGGACTGACAGTAGAGACTTATTGTGTTATTGTACTCACTCTTACATCTGGCCTGGAGTGTACAGGACTGACAGTAGAGACTTATTGTGTTACTGAACTCACTGTTACATCTGGCCTGGAGTGTATAGGACTGACAGTAGAGACTTATTGTGTTATTGTACTCACTCTTACATCTGGTCTGGAGTGTATAGGACGGACAGTAGAGACTTATTGTGTTATTGTACTCACTCTTACATCTGGCCTGGAGTGTACAGGACGGACAGTAGAGACTTATTGTGTTATTGTACTCACTCTTACATCTGGCCTGGAGTGTACAGGACTGACAGTAGAGACTTATTGTGTTACTGTACTCACTCTTACATCTGGCCTGGAGTGTACAGGACTGACAGTAGAGACTTATTGTGTAATTGTACTCACTCTTACATCTGGCCTGGAGTGTACAGGACTGACAGTAGAGACTTATTGTGTTACTGTACTCACTCTTACATCTGGCCTGGAGTGTACAGGACTGACAGTAGAGACTTATTGTGTTATTGTACTCACTCTTACATCTGGCCTGAAGTGTACAAGACTGACAGTAGAGACTTATTGTGTTATTGTACTCACTCTTACATCTGGCCTGGAGTGTACAGGACCGACAGTAGAGACTTATTGTGTTACTGTACTCACTCTTACATCTGGTCTGGAGTGTACAGGACTGACAGTAGAGACTTATTGTGTTACTGTACTCATTCTTACATCTGGCCTGGAGTGTACAGGACTGACAGTAGAGACTTATTGTGTTACTGAACTCACTGTTACATCTGGCCTGGAGTGTATAGGACTGACAGTAGAGACTTATTGTGTTATTGTACTCACTCTTACATCTGGTCTGGAGTGTATAGGACGGACAGTAGAGACTTATTGTGTTATTGTACTCACTCTTACATCTGGCCTGGAGTGTACAGGACGGACAGTAGAGACTTATTGTGTTATTGTACTCACTTTTACATCTGGCCTGGAGTGTACAGGACTGACAGTAGAGACTTATTGTGTTACTGTACTCACTCTTACATCTGGCCTGGAGTGTACAGGACTGACAGTAGAGACTTATTGTGTAATTGTACTCACTCTTACATCTGGCCTGGAGTGTACAGGACTGACAGTAGAGACTTATTGTGTTACTGTACTCACTCTTACATCTGGCCTGGAGTGTACAGGACTGACAGTAGAGACTTATTGTGTTATTGTACTCACTCTTACATCTGGCCTGAAGTGTACAAGACTGACAGTAGAGACTTATTGTGTTATTGTACTCACTCTTACATCTGGCCTGAAGTGTACAGGACTGACAGTAGAGACTTATTGTCTTACTGTACTCACTCTTACATCTGGCCTGGAGTGTACAGGACTGACAGTAGAGACTTATTGTGTAATTGTACTCACTCTTACATCTGGCCTGGAGTGTACAGGACGGACAGTAGAGACGTATTGTGTTACTGTACTCACTCTTACATCTGGCCTGGAGTGTACAGGACGGACAGTAGAGACTTATTGTGTTATTGTACTCACTCTTACATCTGGCCTGGAGTGTACAGGACTGACAGTAGAGACTTATTGTGTTACTGTACTCACTCTTACATCTGGCTTGGAGTGTACAGGACTGACAGTAGAGACTTATTGTGTTACTGTACTCACTCTTACATCTGGCCTGGAGTGTACAGGACGGACAGTAGAGACTTATTGTGTTACTGTACTCACTCTTACATCTGGCCTGGAGTGTACAGGACGGACAGTAGAGACTTATTGTGTTACTGTACTCACTCTTACATCTGGCCTGGAGTGTACAGGACTGACAGTAGAGACGTATTGTATTACTGTTCTGACTCTTACATCTGGCCTGGAGTGTACAGGACTGACAGTAGAGACTTATTGTGTTATTGTACTCACTCTTACATCTGGCCTGGAGTGTACAGGACGGACAGTAAAGACTTGTTGTGTAATTGTACTCACTCTTACATCTGGCAGGAGTGTACAGGACGGACAGTAGAGACTTATTGTGTTACTGTACTCACTCGTACATCTGGCCTGGAGTGTACAGGACTGACAGTAGAGACTTATTGTGTTACTGTACTCACTCGTACATCTGGCCTGGAGTGTACAGGACTGACAGTAGAGACTTATTGTGTTACTGTACTCACTCTTACATCTGGCCTGGAGTGTACAGGACTGACAGTAGAGACTTATTGTGTTACTGTTCTCACTCTTACATCTGGCCTGGAGTGTACAGGACGGACAGTAGAGACTTATTGTGTAATTGTACCCACTCTTACATCTGGCCTGGAGTGTAAAGAACGGACAGTAGAGACTTATTGTGTTACTGTTCTCACTCTTACATCTGGCCTGGAGTGTACAGGACTGACAGTAGAGACTCATTGTGTTACTGTTCTCACTCTTACATCTGGCCTGGATTGTACAGGACTGACAGTAGAGACTTATTGTGCTATTGTACTCACTCTTAAATCTGGCTTGGAGTGTACAGGACTGACAGTAGAGACGTATTGTGTTACTGTACTCACTCTTACATCTGGCCTGGAGTGTACAGGACTGACAGTAGAGACTTATTGTGTTATTGTACTCGCTCTTACATCTGGCCTGGAGTGTACAGGACTGACAGTAGAGACCTATTGTGTTACTGTACTCACTCTTACATCTGGCCTGGAGTGTACAGGACTGACAGTAGAGACTTATTGTGTTACTGTTCTCACTCCTACATCTGGCCTGGAGTGTATAGGACGGACAGTAGAGACTTATTGTGTTACTGTTCTCACTCTTACATCTGGCCTGGAGTGTATAGGACGGACAGTAGAGACTTATTGTGTTACTGTTCTCACTCTTACATCTGGCCTGGAGTGTATAGGACGGACAGTAGAGACTTATTGTGTAATTGTACTCACTCTTAAATCTGGCCTGGAGTGTACAGGACGGACATTAGAGACTTATTGTGTTATTGTACTCACTCTTACATCTGGCCTGGAGTGTACAGAACTGACAGTAGAGACTTATTGTGTTACTGTACTCACTCTTACATCTGGCCTGGAGTGTACAGGACGGACAGTAAGGACTTATTGTGTTACTGTACTCACTCTTACATCTGGCCTGTAGTGTACAGGACGGACAGTAGAGACTTATTGTGTTACTGTACTCACTCTTACATCTGGCCTGGAGTGTACATGACGGACAGTAGAGACTTATTGTGTTATTGTACTCACTCTTACATCTGGCCTGGAGTGTACAAGACTGACAGTAGAGACTTATTGTGTAATTGTACTCACTCTTACATCTGGCCTGGAGTGTACAGGACGGACAGTAAAGACTTATTGTGTTACTGTACTCACTCTTACATCTGGCCTGTAGTGTACAAGACTGACAGTAGAGACTTATTGTGTTATTGTACTCACTCTTACATCTGGCCTGTAGTGTACAAGACTGACAGTAGAGACTTATTGTGTTATTGTACTCACTCTTACATCTGGCCTGGAGTGTACAGGACTGACAGTAGAGACTTATTGTGTTATTGTACTCACTCTTACATCTGGCCTGGAGTGTACAGGACTGACAGTAGAGACTTATTGTGTTACTGTACTCACTCTTACATCTGGCCTGGAGTGTACAGGACTGACAGTAGAGACTTATTGTGTTACTGTACTCACTCTTACATCTGGCCTGGAGTGTACAAGACTGACAACTATGAAGAAGACTACAAGTGCCAGTGTTGTACCGTATCTGGGTAGCTTCCCCAGTGTCCGTCATGAACCTGGATGATGGTGATGGATAGTAGCCTCTAAAAAACAATTCGACATCATAAATTAGTTGCATGTAATGGAAACATGTTGTTTTAGATTTCTCTCACCTGTCCCTGAATGTACAGTCTGGGACGTCATATATATATTACCTGTCCCTGAATGTACAGTCTGGGACGTCATATATATATTACCTGTCCCTGAATGTACAGTCTGGGACGTCATATATATATTACCTGTCCTTGAATGTACAGTCTGGGACGTCATATATATATTACCTGTCCCTGAATGTACAGTCTATGAATTTGGGAATATATATTACCTGTCCTTGAATGTGCAGTCTATGAATTTGGGTATATATATTACCTGTCCTTGAATGTACAGTCTGTGAGGTTGGGTATATATATTACCTGTCCTTGAATGTACAGTCTGTGAGGTTGGGCATATATATTACCTCTCGTTGAATGTACAGTCTGTGCGGTTGGGTATATATATTACCTGTCCTTGAATGTACAGTCTGTGAGGTTGGGTATATATATTACCTGTCCTTGAATGTACAGTCTGTGCGGTTGGGCATATATATTACCTGTCCCTGAATGTACAGTCTGTGAGGTTGGGTATATATATTACCTGTCCCTGAATGTACAGCCTGTGAGGTTGGGTATATATATTACCTGTCCCTGAATGTACAGTCTATGAGGTTGGGTATATATATTACCTGTCCCTGAATGTACAGCCTGTGAGGTTGGGTATATATATTAGCTGTCCTTGAATGTACAGCCTGTGCGGTTGGGTATATATATTACCTGTCCCTGAATGTACAGGTACAGCCTGTGATGTTGGGTATATATATTACCTGTCCCTGAATGTACAGCCTGTAAGGTTGGGTATATATATTACCTGTCCCTGAATGTACAGTCTATGAGGTTGGGTATATATATTACCTGTCCCTGAATGTACAGCCTGTGAGGTTGGGTATATATATTAGCTGTCCTTGAATGTACAGCCTGTGAGGTTGGGTATATATATTACCTGTCCCTGAATGTACAGGTACAGCCTGTGAGGTTGGGTATATATATTACCTGTCCCTGAATGTACAGCCTGTGAGGTTGGGTATATATATTAGCTGTCCCTGAATGTACAGCCTGTGCGGTTGGGTATATATATTACCTGTCCCTGAATGTACAGGTACAGCCTGTGAGGTTGGGTATATATATTACCTGTCCCTGAATGTACAGCCTGCGAGGTTGGGTATATATATTACCTGTCCCTGAATGTACAGCCTGTGAGGTTGGGTATATATATTACAGATGTACCTGTCCCTGAATGTACAGCCTGTGCGGTTGGGTATATATATTACCTGTCCCTGAATGTACAGCCTGTGAGGTTGGGTATATATATTACCTGTCCCTGAATGTACAGCCAGTGAGGTTGGGTATATATATTACCTGTCCCTGAATGTACAGCCAGTGAGGTTGGGTATATATATTGCCTGTCCCTGAATGTACATTCTGTGAGGTTGGGTATATATATTGCCTGCCCCTGAATGTACAGCCTGTGAGGTTGGGTATATATATTACCTGTCCCTGAATGTACAGTCTGTGAGGTTGGGTATATATATTGCCTGCCCCTGAATGTACAGTCTGTGAGGTTGGGTATATATATAACCTGTCCCTGAATGTACAGCCTGTGAGGTTGGGTATATATATTACCTGTCCCTGAATGTACAGCCTGTGAGGTTGGGTATATATATTACCTGTCCCTGAATGTACAGTCTGTGAGGTTGGGTATATATATTGCCTGCCCCTGAATGTACAGCCTGTGAGGTTGGGTATATATATTACCTGTCCTTGAATGTACAGTCTGTGCGGTTGGGCATATATATTACCTGTCCCTGAATGTACAGTCTGTGAGGTTGGGTATATATATTACCTGTCCCTGAATGTACAGCCTGTGAGGTTGGGTATATATATTACCTGTCCCTGAATGTACAGTCTATGAGGTTGGGTATATATATTACCTGTCCCTGAATGTACAGCCTGTGAGGTTGGGTATATATATTAGCTGTCCTTGAATGTACAGCCTGTGCGGTTGGGTATATATATAACCTGTCCCTGAATGTACAGGTACAGCCTGTGAGGTTGGGTATATATATTACCTGTCCCTGAATGTACAGCCTGTGAGGTTGGGTATATATATTAGCTGTCCCTGAATGTACAGCCTGTGCGGTTGGGTATATATATTACCTGTCCCTGAATGTACAGGTACAGCCTGTGATGTTGGGTATATATATTACCTGTCCCTGAATGTACAGCCTGCGAGGTTGGGTATATATATTACCTGTCCCTGAATGTACAGCATGTGAGGTTGGGTATATATATTACAGATGTACCTGTCCCTGAATGTACAGCCTGTGCGGTTGGGTATATATATTACCTGTCCCTGAATGTACAGCATGTGAGGTTGGGTATATATATTACCTGTCCCTGAATGTACAGCCAGTGAGGTTGGGTATATATATTACCTGTCCCTGAATGTACAGCCAGTGAGGTTGGGTATATATATTGCCTGTCCCTGAATGTACATTCTGTGAGGTTGGGTATATATATTGCCTGCCCCTGAATGTACAGTCTGTGAGGTTGGGTATATATATTACCTGTCCCTGAATGTACAGTCTGTGAGGTTGGGTATATATATTGCCTGCCCCTGAATGTACAGTCTGTGAGGTTGGGTATATATATTACCTGTCCCTGAATGTACAGCATGTGAGGTTGGGTATATATATTACCTGTCCCTGAATGTACAGCCTGTGAGGTTGGGTATATATATTACCTGTCCCTGAATGTACAGTCTGTGAGGTTGGGTATATATATTGCCTGCCCCTGAATGTACAGCCTGTGAGGTTAGGTATATATATTACCTGTCCCTGAATGTACAGTCTGTGAGGTTAGGTATATATATTACCTGTCCCTGAATGTACAGCCTGTGAGGTTGGGTATATATATTACCTGTCCCTGAATGTACAGCCTGTGAGGTTGGGTATATATATTACCTGTCCCTGAATGTACAGCCTGTGAGGTTGGGTATATATATTACCTGTCCCTGAATGTACAGCCTGTGAGGTTGGGTATATATATTACCTGTCCTTGAATGTACAGTCTGTGAGGTTGGGTATAAATATTACCTGTCCCTGAATGTACAGCCTGTGAGGTTGGGTATATATATTACCTGTCCCTGAATGTACAGCCTGTGAGGTTGGAGCCAGGTGGGCATTTGACCATTCCACTGCCATCTACATTAAACATGATGATTTGGTCTCCATCACCAGTTCTACATGTGGTTTTTGGCTGAAACAATTAGACATGATTGAAGCAATGTGCTGGACAGTTTATTATTAGTCGGTGAGTTTTAAACATTTCATGAGAGACGTCCTAACATACACGTACTTCCCGTGTTGTTCCTGCTACACTTAGACAGATGTTCAACATACACGAACTCTCCCCTGTAGTTCCTGCTACACTTAGACTGAACATGTTTGTATGTCAATCACACTCATAGTGTTTGTCACTAGAACAGCGATTAGAATACATGTTGGTTGTAATCTTCGTTTGCCACAATAACAATAGTAGAGGACTATAACACTGTCCACATGTTGGTCTACATTACCATAACCAAACCATATGTAAGAGCTACAGTATGCTTACAAACCTCTGACCAGCTTAGCAACTTACCCGCACTAATACCTGTGGTCCGTACACTTTACATCTGACCAACAAACTTACCCGCACTAACCCCTGTGGTCTGTACACTTTACATATGACCAACAAACTTACTCGCACTAACCCCTGTGGTCTGTACACTTTACATCTGGCCAACAAACATACCCGCACTAACCCCTGTGGTCTGTACACTTTACATCTGACCAACAAACATACCCGCACTAATCCCTGTGGTCTGTACACTTACATATGACCAACAAACTTACCCGCACTAATCCCTGTGGTCCGTACATTTTACATCTGGCCAACAAACTTACCCGCACTAACCCCTGTGGTCCGTACACTTTACATCTAGCCAACAAGCATACCCGCACTAATCCCTGTGGTCCGTACACTTTACATCTGACCAACAAACTTACCCGCACTAATCCTTGTGGTCCGTACACTTTACATCTGACCAACAAACTTACCCGCACTAATCCCTGTGGACTGTACTCTTTACATCTGACCAACAATCATACCCGCACTAATCCCTGTGGCCCGTACACATTACATCTGACCAACAAACTTACCCGCACTAATCCCTGTGGTCTGTATACTTTACATCTAACCAAAAATCTTACCCGCACTAACCCCTGTGGTCCGTACACTTTACATCTGACCAACAAACTTACCCGCACTAACCCCTGTGGTCTGTACACTTTACATCTGACCAACAAACTTACCCGCACTAACCCCTGTGGTCTGTACACTTTACATCTGACCAACAAACTTACCCGCACTAATCCCTCTGGTCCGTACACTTTACATCTGACCAACAAACTTACCCGCACTAATCCCTGTGGTCCGTACACTTTACATCTGACCAAAAAAACTTACCTGCACTAATCCTTGTGGTCCGTACACTTTACATCTGACCAACAAACTTACCCGCACTAATCCCTGTGGTCCGTACACTTTACATCTGACCAACAAACTTATCCGCACTAATCCCTGTGGTCCGTACACTTTACATCTGACCAACAAACTTACCCGCACTAATCCTTGTGGTCCGTACACTTTACATCTGACCAACAAACTTACCCGCACTAATCCCTGTGGTCTGTACACTTTCCATCTGACCAACAAACTTACCCGCACTAATCCCTGTGGTCCGTACACTTTCCATCTGACCACAAACTTACCCGCACTAATCCCTCTGGTCCGTACACTTTACATCTGACCAACAAACTTACCCGCACTAATCCTTGTGGTCCGTACACTTTACATCTGACCAACAAACTTACCCGCACTAATCCCTGTGGTCCGTACACTTTACATCTGACCAACAAACTTACCCGCACTAATCCCTGGGGTCCGTACACTTTACATCTGACCAACAAACTTACCCGCACTAATCCTTGTGGTCCGTACACTTTACATCTGACCAACAATCTTACCCGCACTAATCCCTGTGGTCCGTACACTTTACATCTGACCACAAAACTTACCCGCACTAATCCCTGTGGTCCGTACACTTTACATCTGACCAACAAACTTACCCGCACTAATCCCTGGGGTCCGTACACTTTACATCTGACCAACAAACTTACCCGCACTAATCCCTGTGGTCCGTACACTTTATATCTGACCAACAAACTTACCCGCACTAATCCTTGTGGTCCGTACACTTTACATCTGACCACAAACTTACCCGAACTAATCCTTGTGGACTGTACACTTTACATCTGACCAACAAACTTACCCGCACTAATCCCTGTGGTCCGTACACTTTACATCTGACCAACAAACTTACCCGCACTAACCCCTGTGGTCCGTACACTTTACATCTGACCAACAAACTTACCCACACTAACCCCTATGGTCCGTACACTTTACATCTGACCAACAAACTTACCCGCACTAACCCCTGTGGTCCGTACACTTTACATCTGCCGTTTTTGAACTCAGCCCCGTAGCACCTCCGGTCACACGTACATTTCTCCGCGACCATAAAGTCTGGACAGGATACGCTCGTTGTAACAACCTCTATGCCGAGACCAAAACATCTCCATTTATTGAATATATATGAATAATAATGTAATGACTATTAGGGGACTCATAATATAAGAAACTGATTTCACCTACGAATTTCGTTTTCAACTGTCGGTTAAAGAGTTAATATATGTTCATTCCTATGTTTGTGTCATGACAATTGACGTACATTTTTATTATCAATTATAGTTACCATGTTGATCTTGAATAGAATACAGTGCTAAGGATGCTGTCTTAGATTGGCAACAGCCCGTAACGCCCGTGTGTTGATAATGACCACGTAACGCCTGGGAATGATCCCTTGTAACAATGGTATAAAGGGGCCGTGTTTAAATCTTACAGCTAACGGCGTCAAAAAGTGATCCCAAGTAACCATGGAAACAATGGGAGCTGTAAAACTTACAACTAACGACGTCACACAGTGGACGATTAGCAATGTCACACAAATAATCCTTGTTACCAGGGTAACATAGAGAGTTGAGTCTGGCACTTACGATTAGCAATGTCACACAGATGTCCCGTGTAACCAGGGTAACATAGACAGCTAAAACCCGTTGCTGTTGAGGCAATGCACTTTCCCTCATTTTTACATGGTGATATTCTGGGGGGAAAAGAAACATGAACCAACATGATAGTGCAAATCCGAGTTTGTAAATATCGATAATTAAGTATATTTCACATGAAATGTTTTGCAAACTTTTGAAAAAATTAGCAACGCTGGTTCATAAAGCTTGCAAAAAGAATTTGTTCATACCCGTACGAAGCTAAAAATTGACTTCAATGCTTAAATAGTGTTAAACTATGGCTGGCGTAACGTTAGAAGTAAATATAATTAATTCTGCGGTGAACAGTCATCAAAGAAGCTTTAGAATGCAGGAGAATAAAACGTTAGTTTGAAATAAAAAAGATAGAATGTCATCAGTAAACCCATACGTGATGTAAAACAAACAAAGCGAAATGAGAATACACCACAATTGGCGACACTGCACTATTAAACTATACAATAAACATGCCAATTTATCTTTCATGAACTTTCCTTTTCTTGATAGAAGCAATCCTGCTTCTCCAGCCTATGGTGTTTACATGTTGCAGTTGATTCGTTATTCAAGGGCTTCCTCTAAATATTGACATTTTCGTGATAGATGTCGGCTGCTCTCATCCAAACTTACTACACATGGGCTCAAAAGATTCAGGTTGGTGAAGACTTATGGTCGCCATCTTGGTGTCATTGAGAAATGTTCTGTTTCCTTGCATACTATGAAAATGAACGGGTTTGAACATGCTCATTTGTATATAAACGTGTTATAATTAAATATTATATTTCAGTTCAGATTTTCAGGACGTATTATTCACTTCGTTGAGACTTTGTTTTTAATTTCTATTTATGGGATTTGATGGAGCAAATTATATGATACGTATAGAGTTGACTGTGAATTGTAGTATGGAAATAAACTCACGGTCGAATACAACAAATGATATGACGGAGATAGGTCCATTATGACCTGGTGAGATGTGTATCTTACCTTCATAACACCTGGTTGATGAGATACAGCGATGGTTTCTCGTTATTACCTCCTTAGAGATCGGAGGTGGTAGACAGTGCTAGTGGGCTTTAAGTCCCCGAGGTGTGCAGTGGAACGGTTTAGAATATACATATATACACTATGCTCATTTGAAATTACTCAATATTTTGACTAGATTCGGCATTTTTTTCACTTTCTTGTTCTCAGTCGGTTCCTAGGGTTCACTGGGACACAACAACTGTATGGTGCAGTTTAGTTCATCATTTGGCTCGACTACCTTATGTATAAAACAATGGTGGTATTCTCGTGTGTCTTTTGTACAATCATTATTATACGAAAAAGAAAAGTCAGAGAATACCGAAGCGTCAACAAAACAATAACCTAAAATTAAAATTAAACTAGGGAAATATGAATAAGGAAAAGATTTACATGGCGACTGCTGTAACAGTACAAGAGAACAAGACAAGGTGTTCCAGAAGAGTAAGTGTCTTCTGCTTTATCGACCACACTCGCCACGTAAATCTTGATTATGTCCAAATAACAACGAAATCTAAATCCATGTGTATGTTTTTGTGTTCGTCAGCAGCCAACATCTATCACGAAAATCACTATATTTAGAGGAAACCCTAGAACAACGATTCAACTGCGGAATGTAAACACCATAAGTTGGAGAATCATGAATATCACCATCAAGAAAGGGAAAGTTGACGATCGGAAAATCAAAATTGTCACGTTTATCATATAGCTTAGTTGTTAGCTGTCCTTGTTGGTAATAGTTTAAGTAGTGATCGAGGTAAATTGTAATATGAATAATGCTAAATAGTGCAAAAACTTGAATGTGAGTTTTTCATTTTGAATCTTGAATGTAACGTTCTGCTTGTATGATAAAAAAGTCATGGTTTTGTCAACTTACGGCTGTAGGCAGGGATGCGTGGAAACCACTTGTAATGCTAGTATGATGTTTGCAGGATTAGAGGTAGTTGTTGGGAAACAGCCTCCGGGAAATCCTCCACATCGTCCTTCGATAATCTGTCTCGCACCTGCCATCGTAAAGTCAGGAATGTTTAATATCGGGTATGTCCCGAAAGGCCCGGTCTTCCCACAACTTTAACATCGATTCGTTTCTCAAACGCGATTTGAATTAGATTCTGTACGGAATGTTAAATGAAAACTGTTGTGCATACTTATAACTCTGAAATAGGTGAACCACTGCAGATGTAGACGGTGTATATATGACGGTGTATATGTTTAGTTGATGCAGTTTATCTAATAGTGCATATTATGCATGTTTGATACAGTGATATTTCTATTTCTTTACAGTGTATATATATAAAGTGGTAATTGCAGAGAGGCCGTTCTTTTATGAAAGTTTCAAAGCAGTACATTCCGGTTATTTCATTGCACATACATGTGCATGTATTTTTAAAATCATTCATGTGAAACAAAATGATGTATGTGCTCCAAATGCATTGGTATATGATAATATTGTATTTCAAAGGATGTCATTTTTTGAGAGTCTGGCTTTGCAACCAAAGCATTTACACTTGTTTACAATATCACTGCGGCCGTCTGTGTTCAGATTATATGTTAGGTAACTAAAGTTAGATCGCCATAGCTTTCTAAAATAAAACATCAGTTTCTCATAACTCAATATGTATGCATCTTAAAGACAACGGAATTGTGTCCGTTGATTTTAATATGTTCCGTGTTTTTACAAGAGGTGCGACAAAATAAACTACATGTAATGTATATCAATCTTGAATGTTGAAGATTGCGATAACCTACCTGTACCGTACACTGATATTCTCCACGTCCCTCCGCACATTTCCTGATGATTTCCACCACACGGGGCGTTACAGTCGGACTCAGAAGCCAGTGAGTGTCGGTCGTGATTGTCCCCACAATAACACTGTGTTTTATACTGTAAACAAAAAGGAACGTGTTCTCTATTACACTGTCAACACAAGAGAACGTGTTCTCTTATACACTGTCAACACAAGGGAACGTGTTATCTATTACACTATTAACACAAGGGAACGTGTTCTCTATTACACTGTTAACACAAGGGAACGTGTTCTCTATTACACTGTTAACACAAGGGAACGTGTTCTCTATTACACTGTCAACACAAGGGAACGTGTTCTCTATCTCTATTACACTGTCAACACAAGGGAACATATTCTCTATTACACTGTCATCACAAGG
This sequence comes from Mimachlamys varia, assembly GCA_947623455.1. Lineage (NCBI taxonomy): Eukaryota > Metazoa > Mollusca > Bivalvia > Pectinida > Pectinidae > Mimachlamys > Mimachlamys varia. The sequence goes on from OX392529.1 coordinate 7,342,557, forward strand.
GAACGTGTTCTCTATTACACTGTCAACACAAGGGAACGTGTTCTCTATTACACTGTCAACACAAGGGAACGTGTTCTCTATTACACTGTCAACACAAGGGAACGTGTTCTCTATTACACTGTCAACACAAGGGAACGTGTTCTCTATCTCTATTACACTGTTAACACAAGGGAACGTGTTATCTATTACACTGTCAACACAAGGGAACGTGTTCTCTATTACACTGTCAACACAAGGGAACGTGTTCTCTATCTCTATTACACTGTCAACACAAGGGAACATATTCTCTATTACACTGTCATCACAAGGGAACGTGTTCTCTATTACACTGTCAACACAAGGGAACGTGTTATTTATTACACTGTCAACACAAGGGAAACATATTCTCTATCACACTGTTAACACAAGGGAGCGTGTTCTCTATTACACTGTCAACACAAGAGAACGTGTTATCTATTACACTGTTAACACAAGGGAACGTGTTCTCTATTACACTGTCAACACAAGGGAACGTGTTATCTATTACACTGTCAACACAAGGGAACGTGTTCTCTATTACACTGTCAACACAAGGGAACGTGTTATCTATTACACTGTCAACACAAGGGAACGTGTTCTCTATTACACTGTCAACACAAGGGAACGTGTTATCTATTACACTGTCAACACAAGGGAAACATATTCTCTATCACACTGTTAACACAAGGGAACGTGTTCTCTATTACACTGTCAACACAAGGAAACGTGTTATCTATTACACTGTCAACACAAGGGAACGTGTTCTCTATCTCTATTACACTGTCAACACAAGGGAACGTGTTATCTATTACACTGTCAACACAAAGGAACGTGTTCTCTATTACACTGTCAACACAAGGGAACGTGTTATCTATTACACTGTCAACACAAGGGAACGTGTTCTCTATTACACTGTCAACACAAGGGAACGTGTTCTCTATTACACTGTCAACACAAGGGAGCGTGTTATCTATTACACTGTCAACACAGGGGAACGTGTTATCTATTACACTGTCAACACAAGGGAATGTGTTCTCTATTACACTGTCAACACAAGGGAACGTGTTATCTATTACACTGTCAACACAAGGGAACGTGTTATCTATTACACTGTCAACACAAGGGAACGTGTTCTCTATCTCTATTACACTGTCAACACAAGGGAACCTATTCTCTATTACACTGTCAACGCAAGGGAACGTGTTCTCTATTACACTGTCAACACAAGGGAACGTGTTATCTATTACACTGTCATCACAAGGGAACGTGTTATCTATTACACTGTCAACACAAGGGAACGTGTTATCTATTACACTGTCATCACAAGGGAACGTGTTATATAGTACACTGTCAACACATGGGAACGTGTTATCTATTACACTGTCATCACAAGGGAACGTGTTATATAGTACACTGTCAACACATGGGAACGTGTTCTCTATTACACTGTCAACACAAGGGAACGTGTTCTCTATTACACTGTCATCACAAGGGAACGTGTTCTCTATTACACTGTCAACTCAAGGGAACGTGTTCTCTATTTCACTGTCAACACAAGGGAAGGTGTTCTCTTTTACACAGTCAACACAAGGGAACGTGTTATCTATTACACTGTCAACACAAGGGAACGTGTTCTCTTTTACTTTGTCAACACAAGGTAACGTGTTCTCTATTACACTGGTGAACGACTCACGGGAGTCTAGTTATTACGCTGGTGAACGACTCCCGGGAGTCTAGTTATTACGCTAGTGAACGACTCCCGGGAGTCTAGTTATTACGCTGGTGAACGACTCCCGGGAGTCTAGTTATTACGCTGTCGAACGACTCCCGGGAGTCTAGTTATTACGCTGGTGAACGACTCACGGGAGTCTAGTTATTACGCTGGTGAACGACTCACGGCAGTCTAGTTATTACACTGGTGAACGACTCCCGGGAGTCTAGTTATTACGCTGGTGAGCGACTCCCGGGAGTCTAGTTATTACGCTGGTGAACGACTCCCGGGAGTCTAGTTATTACGCTGGTGAACGACTCCCGGGAGTCTAGTTATGACGCTGGTGAACGACTCACGGGAGTCTAGTTATGACGCTGGTGAACGACTCACGGGAGTCTAGTTATTACACTGGTGAACGACTCACGGGAGTCTAGTTATTACACTGGTGAACGACTCACGGGAGTCTAGTTATTACACTAGTGAACGACTCACGGGAGTCTAGTTATTACACTAGTGAACGACTCACGGGAGTCTAGTTATTACACTAGTGAGCGACTCTCGGGAGTCTAGTTATTACACTAGTGAACGACTCTCGGGAGTCTAGTTATTACACTAGTGAACGACTCACGGGAGTCTAGTTATTACACTAGTGAACGACTCTCGGGAGTCTAGTCGTCATACAAACTGCTATAACATTTTGGTCGCTGGCAATATTCGTTTTATTGTTTAAAACATCAGAAATAAATATATTTAAGATGTTTAAGGATTATAATCGCTTTAATCTATTCTTTATGTTATGGGGGTATAACACAATAAACTGGAGTTTACTCTAAATAAACCGCGAAGCTATTAAAATGATATTGTTTGATAAATCTAGAGCTAATGTCATCATAACAAGCACATTTCAAAATGAAAGTTTATCTTCTACCTCATTCATCTTACATAATGTACATGTCTCTTTCGATATTATTGTACTAGCCATATTCATAATCTTAATTGTTTCATATATATTTATCATATTTTTTCAGATCTTAATTTGGTACATAATTGATAAAGATAGTAACGAACAAGCCAAATCATTGCCCAAAATTACAAATAGTTTGATTCAATGCGCCATTTGTGGATAATACTTTACAATAGCAAGTGGTACATATATGAACATGATACAGGCCAGTTGATATCAATTATTATAATAAACAAGTTGACAATATATATGTTATATCAAACGACAGTATAACATGCATAAATATATCGGACGCTTGTTACTGACATAGATAAGGCGTGTTAAGATCCGTCAGTACAACCGCAGCTCAACCTGTGAGGTGATTGTAATAAGGGAGGGTGTTTTAATATAATTCGTGATAACTGATACAGTGCCCACCACAAGCTTCTTGCCATCGTTGAGTAAATGCTACAGTAAGAAAAATATTGCAATTGAATTTTAATCGAATACATTTGTTAAGAAAGATATAACAAAAGTCAACATTTTAACTTAAACAGTCAACATTTTTAGCAATTTAGGTACAATGTAGCTAAAACCAGTATCTGTAGACAATTTGGTACAAAACATGATCACATGTATCCCTCTAACTCCTGCGCGAAACCTCGGTCCTCTCAGGCTTGCTTCTAACAAGTGCTGACACATTTCCACTGGTATTGTAGACCAAACGTTTTGAAGAGACATTTCTAATTCTTTCAAATTCGGCTGTGCTAACTCCGAACCGAAAAACCTAAATTATGCCTTACATTTTCGATTGGGTTGAGGTCAAGTGACCAAATCACAGATATGATTCGATTTTCTTGATTCCACTAGCCACAATTTCACTCAACGACAAGAAGCATCGCCATCCGGACAGAAATAATTATTTCCAGAGTCAAGACATTGTGCAGAAAGTGGTATTTGATTGCATTTAAGTTTCCGGTTCCCCTATAGGACATAGTACCCCAAACTTGACTGTAGATATGACACAGCTGTCCAAGTTTTCGGACATAGTACCCCAAACGTGACTGTAGGTATGGCACAGCTGTCCAAGTTTTCGGACACAGTACCCCAAACTTGACTGTAGATATGGCGCAGCTGTCCAAGATTTCGGACATACATTGTAGTACCCCAAAATGACTGTAGATATGACACAGCTGTCCAAGTTTTCGGACATAGTACCCCAAAATGACTGTAGGTATGACACAGCTGTCCAAGTTTTCGGACATAGTACCCAAACATGACTGTAGATATGGCACAGCTGTCCAAGTTTTCGGACATAGTACCCGAACATGACTGTAGATATGGCACAGCTGTCCAAGTTTTCGGACAAAATACCCAAAATGACTGTAGATATGGCACAGCTGTCCAAGTTTTCGGACATAGTACCAAAAATGACTGTAGATATGGCACAGCTGTCCAAGTTTTCGGACATAGTACCCCAAACTTGACTGTAGATATGGCACAGCTGTCCAAGTTTTCGGACGTAGTACCCAAACATGACTGTAGATATGGCACAACTGTCCAAGTTTTCGGACACAGTACCCAAACATGACTGTAGATATGGCACAACTGTCCAAGTTTTCGGACATAGTACTCAAACGTGACTGTAGATATGGCACAGCTGTCCAAGTTTTCGGACATAGTACCAAAAATGACTGTATATATGGCACAGCTGTCCAAGTTTTCGGACATAGTACCCCAAACTTGACTGTAGATATGGCACAGCTGTCCAAGTTTTCGGACGTAGTACCCAAACGTGACTGTAGATATGGCACAGCTGTCCAAGTTTTCGGACATAGTACCCCAAAATGACTGTAGATATGGCACAGCTGTCTACGATTTCAGACATAGTACCCCAAAATGACTAGAAATGGCACAGCTGTCCAAGTTTTCGGACACAGTACCCAAACATGACTGTAGATATGGAACAGCTGTCCAAGTTTTCGGACATAGTACCCGAACATGACTGTAGATATGGCACAGCTGTCCAAGTTTTCGGACACAGTACCCCAAACGTGACTGTAGGTATGGCACAGCTGTCCAAGTTTTCGGACATACATTGTAGTACCCCAAAATGACTGTAGATATGGCACGGCTGTCCAAGTTTTCGGACACAGTACCCCAAACAAGACTGTAGATATGGCACAGCTGTCCAAGTTTTCGGACATAGTACCCCAAACATGACTGTAGGTATGGCACAACTGTCCAAGTTTTCGGACACAGTACCGCAAACATGACTGTAGGTTTGACACAGCTGTCCAAGATTTTCATGGGCTCGAAGTACTACGATAGAAGGTACGACCATCTGTTTGAAATGTGTGAACCGCGATTCGTGACTACATAAAACGACTGCCAAATTCAACCATGATCAATGTTCGTGTTCTCTAACATGCTAGACGTTTTCTACAGTTATGGTGCCAGAGGATGTTTCATTTAGGCAACGAAACCTTTGAGGTCCGCACCAAGGAGTCGTCTCCGAACAGTGGATTTCACTTCTAATGAATTGACTCCAATTTCAAATTGCGAAGAGTGTTCTTATATCAGAGAAATTCTTTTTTTTATGAAAGTGTCTGATGAAGGCGAAAGATGTTCGTTTTAAAAAATACTAATTTAATGATAAAATCACAAACTCTTTAATACACGTTTCTCATTTTTGATGGCATTTCATTGCAATAATTAAAAAACTATAAAACAGCAAATTCATATTAGTTTATGAACATAAGATTTTCATTAAAATTTTGTGTGCATTTACTTCTCTTCCCAAGAAGTAAAAAAGTGAATTCTATTCAGATTCACAGATCACTCAACTATTTTATCCAAAAATCAAATTAGGATTAAAAATTGATTTGTCAAGAAACTTTTGGTGGGTACTGTATACAAGTATACAAAGTAAACTTACTTGTGTTCCAGCGAACCAGAACCCGAGCGTTTTGCATCGCTGTATACAGATCTCTGTGGTTAGATGGGGGTTATTTTCAGAATGTCCTGCCAACAGTCTGTCCCCAGCGTCCGTAAAACAGCCGATATAGCCTTAACAAAGAAACTGTTATACAGTATCGCCAATTATGATTCAACAGTGGTCTCCCTTCACTTTAAACATGTCTAACATTATAAAATAGACTGTACATATAGAACACAATTTACCAGGCCAGCCATTGTAGTATTATTTTAAAACCACACGGAAAGTTAAATTGTTTTGATGGTTTCTGTTTTTGAAACATAATTTATTTAAATTTTCAATAAATGGTCATTTGATAACCAGTCGGGCTCCCATTCTTCAAGCTGGAATGCAAAAACATTAATTTATCAAAACAGCAAACAAGTGAAACATATTTACACCATTATATTACCGAATACATGTTTGCTACATGTCCCCCACCCCCTTCCCCTATTTAAAACCTTACAATCATAATCATGTTCCCATATGTAGTAAGAGCCGTCACGTTTTGCCCCTGACATTTAAACACTGCTCACTGTTATTGTTGATGTGTGCCACGCCCCTTTCCATGCTCCCTCCCACGAAGCTTCCCTGCCACGTCCACTGTATGTTGCTGGCCACTGTAAATGGTGTCCCGGTCAAGTCGATTTTAAACGTGCCTCGTGGTGAACAGTCTGGATGGGCAGAGAACTTGTCACTTGCATCTCCATACCTTTAAGGTCAAACAGTTAAGGACATAGAATGGGTTTACACATAAACCAGTAGGTGTCTTGTATACTTGCGGTGACATTGAGTACTGTATATTGAGATAAGAATTCAAACTTTGTTTGGGGGGTGGGGGGGGGGGGTCTACAAAAAGCGACGTTCAACCATCAATATTTTAGCGCAAATGTTATTTTTTTCAATAACATAAGGTGTGTGACAAATATTTGGTCCTTTTATATAATTGAACTGTAGCACCTTCCGTCAGATCCCTCTCCATGGTTACATATATCTGGATATTTTTTCTCAGCATCGTCGTGGTAAGGACCCGGAGAAACTAACGAAGCTTTAAATATGAGCCTAACACTTAAGAACATGGACAGCTTACTACTAGGATATTCGATAAACCGTGATGATTTCACAAATTTCTGATCGGGAACTTTCCCTTCCTTGATAGTAATATCCTAGTTTCTCCAAACTATGGTGTTTAAATGATATGTTCTAGATATCGAGATTTTCATGATCGATGTCGACTGCTGACAAAACAAACTTACTATACAGGGATTCACGAGATGCAGGTTGATGAGAACTAGGAGCAAGATTTATGTTCGCCATCTGGGTCTCACTGAGAAATATTCTGCATCTGTGTGTGATATCAAGATATGCGTTTTTTAATATGCTTATTAGTGTGCTTACTTGTTGTGTTTGAGAATGATGACTCGGTTCTCACTTTGACAATATGACGTTAACTTGTATGTGAACAAGAATTACATGTCGGGTGTCGTCGATGAAACAGAAAACGCTTACTCTTCCGGAACAACTTTTCTCTTGTACTTGTTCAATAGTCTGCTTGCAAATCTATCGTTTGTTCATATTGTGCCCTGGTTAAATCGATTTAGGTTCTGTTTATTATGGTTTTGTTAACGCTTTTGTATTCTATCATTTATTTATTTATTGATTAGTATAGGAATGTCGTACATCAGTGTTTACCTGACAAGGTTTCTGCCGGACTGCTGGCTGTAGCTGAAATCATTAGTCTGGACATGTAAGGTGGTAAGGTCCAGGCGTATCTTATCAAACTGTGACCGCCCACCCTGGGAGTAGGGCCGGACGGGCTGAGCGTCCCGGCAGGAGGACGTGTTCTGTGAACCTGTAACGGCATTGGTCTGAATACATCTACCAAATCAGATCTTCGTTACTGACGACAGGTAGAGACACATCGGAAATGTATGATAGGTAATCACAGGCAAATTATAGCATATTGCAAAGTAGCTAAATCATGTTTTTGTCCCACTAGAGCAAATGCCTGGAGGAAACATAAATCCCTAGATAAACATACCCTTCGAACTCTCTGTCGGCTGGGATTAGAACACAATAACCTCATTGTTTATGTAATTTATGTAAATGATACGAAGCTGATCAACTGAACTTACCAATATTTGGATAAACAGACGCAAAGTTGTTTAATCTACCAGCTTTTAATGTTAAGTACTCTCTTGGATGACCATCAGAAAAACCTGCAACAATGACAGAAAAATACTAAATCTCGTCACTGAAGGGAACTGTGTAATATACACTCTGCTATTTGAAACAAGTACTCAGGTGGTAAACATGTGGTATGGCCCAAGGTGGCATACCAGTAGCCTTGACTTATCTTTATGTTCACCAAAATGATTTAGACTGATAACCTTCCGTAGTTTCTACAGGTAGCTCAGGCTGGCCTACACCAGTACCCATGGACGCTTTAAAACCCCAGTGTGATATTGAGTCGAATCCATGCCCATTTATACCCTCGAGCTATATATTAAATAATTCAGAATGATATTTATTGATAACCACCTTTATTGTGGAATAAGCCCAGGGTTATCAGTGAGTCGGGGATACCAGTGGGACGGGGTTATCAGTGGGACGGGGATATCAGTGATTCGGGGATACCAGTGAGTCGGGGATATCAGTGGGACGGGGTTATCAGTGGGACGGGGATATCAGTGATTCGGGGATACCAGTGAGTCGGGGATACCAGTGGGACGGGGATATCAGTGGGACGGGGATATCAGTGATTCGGGGATACCAGTGAGTCGGGGATATCAGTGGGACGGGGTTATCAGTGAGTCGGAGATACCAGTGGGACGGGGATATCAGTGGGACGGGGATATCAGTGATTCGGGGATACCAGTGAGTCGGGGATATCAGTGAGTCGGGGATATCAGTGATTCGGGGATACCAGTGAGTCGGGGATATCAGTGGGACGGGGATATCGGTGAGTCGGAGATACCAGTGGGACGGGGATATCAGTGGGACGGGGATATCAGTGATTCGGGGATACCAGTGAGTCGGGGATATCAGTGAGTCGGGGATATCAGTGGGACGGGGATACCAGTGGGACGGGGATATCAGTGGGACGGGGATATCGGTGAGTCGGGGATATCAGTGAGTCGGGGATATCAGTGGGACGGGGATACCAGTGGGACGGGGATATCAGTGAGTCGGGGATATCAGTGGGACGGGGATATCAGTGGGTCGGGGATACCAGTGGGACGGGGTTATCAGTGGGACGGGGATATCCGTGAGTCGGGGATATCAGTGGGACGGGGTTATCAGTGGGACGGGGACATCAGTAGGTCGGGGATGACAGTGCAACGGGGTTATCAATGGGTCGGGGATATCAGTGGGACGGGGTTATCAGTGGGACGGGGTTATCAGTGAGTCGGGGATATCAGTGGGTCCGGGGTTATCAGTGAGTCGGGGATATCAGTGAGTCGGGGATATCAGTGGGAGGGGTTATCAGTAATAATGGATTATCAGTGAGAAGGGTTATCAGTGAGTCGGGGATATCAGTGGGAGGGGTTATCAGTAATAATGGATTATCAGTGAGAAGGGTTATCAGTGAGTCGGGGATATCAGTGGGAGGGGTTATCAGTAATAATGGATTATCAGTGAGAAGGGTTATCAGTGAGTCGGGGATACCAGTGGGACGGGGTTATCAGTAATAATGGATAATCAGTGAGAAAGGTTATCAATGAGTCGGGGATACCAGTGGGTCGAGTATATCAGTAATAATGGATTATCAGTACCAATGGGTTATCAGTGAGTCGGTCGGGGATATCATTGGGACGAGGATATCAGTTGGAAGGAGATGTAAATAGATGGGGATATTAACGGATTGTGTTTATCAATAAAAACGTCAAACAATCGACTGTGTAGCAGTTGTAGAAGGATTACTCGTATATAAGGAAGGGTTATTGTATATAAGGATGGGTTACTGTATATGAGGAAAAGTTACTGTATATAAGGATGGGTTACTGTATATGAGGAAAGGTTACTGTATATATAAGGATGGGTTACTGTATATAAGGAAGGGTTACTGTATATAAGGATGGGTTACTGTATATAAGGATGGGTTACTGTATATAAGGAAGGGTTATTGTATATAAGGAAGGGTTATTGTATATAATGATGGGTTACTGTATATAAGGAAGGGTTACTGTATATAAGGAAGGGTTATTGTATATAAGGAAGGGTTATTGTATATAAGGAAGGGTTACTGTATATAAGGAAGGGTTATTGTACATAAGGAAGGGTTACTGTATATAAGGAAGGGTTACTGTATACAAGGGAGGGTTATTGTATATAAGGAATGGTTATTGTATATAAGGAATGGTTATTGTATATAAGGAAGGGTTATTGTATATAAGGAAGGGTTATTGTATATAAGGAAGGGTTATTGTATATAAGGAAGGGTTACTGTATATAAGGAAGGGATATTGTATATAAGGAAAAACTACTGTATTATGGAAGGGTTACTGTATATAAGGAAGGGTTACTGTATATAAGGAAGGGTTATTGTATATAAGGAAGGGTTATTGTATATAAGGAAGGGTTACTGTATATAAGGAAGGGATATTGTATATAAGGAAAAACTACTGTATATATGGAAGGGTTATTGTATATAAGGAAGGGTTATTGTATATAAGGAAGGGTTATTGTATATAAGGAAGGGATATTGTATATAAGGAAAAACTACTGTATATATGGAAGGGTTACTGTATATAAGGAAGGGTTATTGTATATAAGGAAGGGTTATTGTATATAAGGAAGGGTTACTGTATATAAGGAAGGGATATTGTATATAAGGAAAAACTACTGTATATATGGAAGGGTTACTGTATATAAGGAAGGGTTATTGTATATAATGAAGGGTTATTGTATATAAGGAAGGGTTACTGTATATAAGGAAGGGATATTGTATATAAGGAAAAACTACTGTATATATGGAAGGGCTACTGTATATAAGGAAGGGTTATTGTATATAAGGAAGGGTTATTGTATATAAGGAAGGGTTACTGTATATAAGGAAGGGATATTGTATATAAGGAAAAACTACTGTATATATGGAAGGGTTACTGTATATAAGGAAGGGTTGTTGTATATAAGGAAGGGTTACTGTATATAAGGAAGGGATATTGTATATAAGGAAAAACTACTGTATATATGGAAGGGTTACTGTATATAAGGAAGGGTTACTGTATATAAGGAAGGGTTATTGTATATAAGGAAAAACTACTGTATATAAGGATGGGTTACTGTATATAAGGAAGGGTTGATGTATATAAGGAAGGGTTAATGTATATAAGGAAGGGTTACTGTATATAAGGAAGGGTTACTGTATATAAGGAAGGGCTATTGTACATAAGGAAGGGTTACTGTATATAAGGAAGGGTTATTGTATATAAGGAAGGGTTACTGTACATAAGGACAGGTTATTGTATATAAGGATGGGTTACTGTATATAAGGATGGGTTACTGTATATAAGGAAGGGTTATTGTATATAAGGAAGGGTTACTGTATATAAAGAAGGGTTACTGTACATAAGGACAGGTTATTGTATATAAGGAAGGGTTACTGTATATAAGGAAGGGTTACTGTATATAATGATGGGTTACTGTATATAAGGAAGGGGTATTGTATATAAGGAAGGGGTATTGTATATAAGGAAGGGTTACTGTATATAAGGAAGGGTTACTGTATATAAGGAAGGGTTACTGTATATAAGGAAGGGTTATTGTATATAAGGACGGGTTATTGTATATAAGGAAGGGTTATTGTATATAAGGACGGGTTACTGTATATAAGGAAGGGTTACTGTATATAAGGAAGGGTTATTGTATATAAGGATGGGTTACTGTATATAATGATGGGTTACTGTATATAAGGAAGGGTTACTGTATATAAGGAAGGGTTACTGTATATAAGGAAGGGTTACTGTATATAAGGAAGGGTTATTGTATATAAGGAAGGGTTACTGTATATAAGGAAGGGTTACTGTACATAAGGACAGGTTATTGTATATAAGGAAGGGTTACTGTATATAAGGAAGGGTTACTGTATATAAGGATAGGTTACTGTATATAAGGAAGGGTTACTGTATATAAGGAAGGGTTACTGTACATAAGGAAGGATTACTGTATATAAGGAAGGGTTACTGTATATAAGGATGGGTTACTGTATATATGGACGGGTTATTGTAAATAAGGAAGAGTTACTGTATATAAGGAAGGGTTATTGTATATAAGGAAGGGTTATTGTATATAAGGAATGGTTATTGTATATAAGGAAGGGTTATTGTATATAAAGAAGGGTTATTGTATATAAGGAAGGGTTATTGTATATAAGGAAGGGTTACTGTATATAAGGACGGGTTACTGTATATAAGGAAGGGTTATTGTATATAAGGAAGGGTTTTTGTATATACGGATGGGTTACTGTATATAAGGAAGGGTTACTGTATATAAGGACGGGTTACTGTATATAAGGAAGGGTTACTGTATATAAGGAAGGGTTATTGCATATAAAGAAGGGTTACTGTATATAAGGAAGGGTTACTGTATATAAGGAAGGGCTACTGTATATAAGGACGGGTTACTGTATATAAGGAAGGGTTATTATATATAAGGACGGTTTACTGTATATAAGGAAGGGTTACTGTATATAAGGAAGGGTTACTGTATATAAGGAAGGGTTACTGTATATTAGGAAGGGTTACTGTATATAAGGAAGGGTTACTGCATACTAGGAAGGGTTATTGTATATAAGGAATGGTTACTGTATATAAGGAAGGGTTACTGTATATAAGGAAGGGTTATTGTATATAAGGAAGGGTTATTGTATATAAGGAAGGGTTACTGCATACTAGGAAGGGTTACTGTATATAAGGAATGGTTACTGTATATTAGGAAGGGTTACTGTATATTAGGAAGGGTTACTGTATATAAGGAAGGGTTATTGTATATAAGGAAGGGTTATTGTATATAAGGAAGGGTTATTGTATATAAGGAAGGGTTATTGTATGTAAGGACGGGTTACTGTATATAAGGAAGGGTTACTGTATATAAGGAAGGGTTACTGTGTATAAGGAAGGGTTACTGTATATACGGATGGGTTACTGTATATAAGGATTGGTTAAGCTAGAAGGCGACTTCAATCCTATGTACAATTAAATCTGTCACACTTTAAGCGACAAATTAAAACTCATCTTTAGCTGCAGTTAAAACAATCTTTATGAATGTAAATATAAGCACGGGCGACATTATATTCATCTGTCACCCAAATTGAAATCATATCGAATGTATACTAACATTATGTAACAGCTCAATGCTTAACTTTATCTTGAATGCATTATACGCTATTTACAAAATACGGTTATATGTCAAACAAACTGTATAGAATCGTAAATTATCTGTTTTGTTTCCTCTAGTGCGATATAACACATTAATCATTACGGGATAAGGAGCAGACAGGTAACATAAACAATCATTTAGGTCAAATTAATTATAGCGACAACGAAATATCAATCACAGCCTACCAACCGTCCGATGTAAAATGATTACAGATACGTATAAGACATCGGGAGATGTGTCACATAAATCATAGCATTAGTGTTTACCGATACACTTAGTATAATAAACTGGTACAGAGTATAAATAAGGAGAAAAGTGACATAAATATATCGGTGGATATTCGAAATGAAAACTACAAAACCTATAAAAACATGCTATTTAAATGTTATTGTCGGAACACATAAGCAAATAGTGTAGGTTACTAAGAAACAACAATTTCCACATATGCAAATAATCACATCCTATGGGATCTCCATCAGAGGATACAATATACATTATATTATATCACGTATGTAAGTGACAGGTCCAGTACATACACTGTACAGATTACTGACAGAGCCAGTACATACACCGTACAGATTACTGACAGAGCCAGTACATACACTGTACATATTACTGACAGCGCCAGTACACATACTGTACAGATTACTGACAGAACCAGTACACACACCGTACAGATTACTGACAGAGCCAGTGCACACACCGTACACATTACTGACAGAGCCAGTGCACACACCGTACAGATTACTGACAGAACCAGTACACACACCGTACAAATTACTGACAGAGCCAGTACACAAACCGTACATATTACTGACAGAACCAGTACACACACCGTACATAGTACTGACAGAGCCAGTACATACACTGTACAGATTACTGACAGAGCCAGTACATACACTGTACAGATTACTGACAGAGCCAGTACACATACCGTACAGATTACTGACAGAGCCAGTACATACTGTACAGATTAGTGACAGAGCCAGTACATACACTGTACAGATTACTGACAGAGTCAGTACATACACCGTACAGATTACTGACAGAGCCAGTACATACACCACACCGTACAGATTACTGACAGAGCCAGTACATACACCACACTGTGCATATTACTGACAGAGCCAGTACACACACCGTACAGATTACTGACACAGCCAGTACACACACCGTACAGATTACTGACAGAGCCAGTACACATATACCGTACAGATTACTGACAGAACCAGTCCACACACCGTACATATTACTGACACAGCCAGTACACACAACGTACAGTTTACTGACAGAGCCAGTACACGCACCGTACATATTACTGACACAGCCAGTACACACAACGTACATATTACTGACACAGCCAGTACACACAACGAACAGATTACTGACAGAGCCGGTACACACACCGTACATATTACTGACACAGCCAGTACATAATGTACAGATTACTGACAGAGTCAGTACATACACCATACAGATTACTGACAGAGCCAGTACACACACTGTACAGATTACTGACAGAGCCAGTACATACACCGTACAGATTACTGACAGAGTCAGTACACACACTGTACAGATTACTGACAGAGCCAGTACATACACCGTACAGATTACTGACAGAGCCAGTACACACACTGTACAGATTACTGACAGAGTCAGTACATAATGTACAGATTACTGACAGAGTCAGTACATACACCATACAGATTACTGACAAAGCCAGTACACACACTGTACAGATTACTGACAGAGCCAGTACATACACCGTACAGATTACTGACAGAGTCAGTACACACACTGTACAGATTACTGACAGAGCCAGTACATACACCGTACAGATTACTGACAGAGCCAGTACACACACTGTACAGATTAGTGACAGAGTCAGTACATACACCGTACAGATAACTGACAGATCCAGTACATACACCACACCGTACAGATTACTGACAGAGCCAGTACATACACCACACTGTGCATATTACTGACAGAGCCAGTACACACACCGTACAGATTACTGACACAGCCAGTACACACACCGTACAGATTACTGACTGAGCCAGTACATACACCGTACAGATTACTGACACAGCCAGTACATACATCGTACAGATTACTGACAGAGCCAGTACACATATACCGTACAGATTACTGACAGAACCAGTCCACACACCGTACATATTACTGACACAGCCAGTACACACAACGTACAGTTTACTGACAGAGCCAGTACACGCACCGTACATATTACTGACACAGCCAGTACACACAACGTACATATTACTGACACAGCCAGTACACACAACGAACAGATTACTGACAGAGCCGGTACACACACCGTACATATTACTGACACAGCCAGTACACACAACGTACAGATTACTGACACAGCCAGTACACACAACGAACAGATTACTGACAGAGCCAGTACACATATACCGTACAGATTACTGACAGAACCAGTACACACACCGTACATATTACTGACACAGCCAGTACATACGGCGTACAGATTACTGACACAGCCAGTACATACATCGTACAGATTACTGACAGAGCCAGTACACATATACCGTACATATTACTGACACAGCCAGTACACACAACGTACAGATTACTGACAGAGCCAGTACACATATACCGTACAGATTACTGACAGAACCAGTCCACACACCGTACATATTACTGACACAGCCAGTACACACAACGTACAGTTTACTGACAGAGCCAGTACACGCACCGTACATATTACTGACACAGCCAGTACACACAACGTACATATTACTGACACAGCCAGTACACACAACGAACAGATTACTGACAGAGCCGGTACACACACCGTACATATTACTGACACAGCCAGTACACACAACGTACAGATTACTGACACAGCCAGTACACACAACGAACAGATTACTGACAGAGCCAGTACACATATACCGTACAGATTACTGACAGAACCAGTACACACACCGTACATATTACTGACACAGCCAGTACATACGGCGTACAGATTACTGACACAGCCAGTACATACATCGTACAGATTACTGACAGAGCCAGTACACATATACCGTACATATTACTGACACAGCCAGTACACACAACGTACAGATTACTGACAGAGCCAGTACACATATACCGTACAGATTACTGACAGAACCAGTCCACACACCGTACATATTACTGACACAGCCAGTACACACAACGTACAGTTTACTGACAGAGCCAGTACACGCACCGTACATATTACTGACACAGCCAGTACACACAACGTACATATTACTGACACAGCCAGTACACACAACGAACAGATTACTGACAGAGCCAGTACACACACCGTACATATTACTGACACAGCCAGTACACACAACGTACAGATTACTGACACAGCCAGTACACACAACGAACAGATTACTGACAGAGCCAGTACACATATACCGTACAGATTACTGACAGAACCAGTACACACACCGTACATATTACTGACACAGCCAGTACAAACGGCGTACAGATTACTGACACAGCCAGTACACACAACGAACAGATTACTGACAGTGCCAGTACATACACTGTACAGATTACTGACAGAGCCAGTACACACACCGTACAGATTACTGACAGAGCCAGTACACACACTGTACAGATAACTGAATGCCAGTACACACACCGTACATATTACTGACACAGCCAGTACACACAACGTACAGATTATTGACAGAGCCAGTACACACACCGTACAGATTACTGGCAGAGCCAGTACACACACCGTACATATTACTGACACAGCCAGTACACACAACGTACAGATTACTGACACAGCCAGTACATACACCGTACAAATTACTGACACAGCCAGTACACACAACGTTCAGATTACTGACAGAGCCAGTACACACACCGTACATATTACTGACACAGCCAGTACACACAACGTACATATTACTGACACCGCCAGTACACACAACGTTCAGATTACTGACAGAGCCAGTACACACAACGTACAGATTACTGACATGGCCAGTACATACACTTTACAGATTACTGACAGAGCCAGTACACACACTGTACAGATTACTGACAGAGCCAGTACATACACCGTACAGATTACTGACAGAGCCAGTACATACACCGTACAGATTAGTGACAGAGCCAGTACATACACTGTACAGATTAGTGACAGAGCCAGTACATACA
This sequence comes from Mimachlamys varia, assembly GCA_947623455.1. Taxonomy (NCBI): domain Eukaryota; kingdom Metazoa; phylum Mollusca; class Bivalvia; order Pectinida; family Pectinidae; genus Mimachlamys; species Mimachlamys varia. Next base: position 7,359,783 of record OX392529.1, read on the forward strand.
CCGTACAGATTACTGGCAGAGCCAGTACACACACTGTACAGATTACTGACAGAGCCAGTACATACACCGTACAGATTACTGACAGAGCCAGTACATACACTGTACAGATTAGTGACAGAGCCAGTACATACACCGTACAGATTACTGGCAGAGCCAGTACATACACTGTACAGATTAGTGACAGAGCCAGTACACACACCGTACAGATTACCGACAGAGCCAGTACACACAACGTTCAGATTACTGACACAGCCAGTACACACACCGTACATATTACTGACACAGCCAGTACACACAACGTACAGATTACTGACAGAGCCAGTACATACACCGTACAGATTACTGACAGAGCCAGTTCATACACCGTACAGATTACTGACAGAGCCAGTACATACACTGTACAGATTAGTGACTGAGCCAGTACATACACCGTACAGATTACTGGCAGAGCCAGTACACATACTGTACAGATTACTGACAGAGCCAGTACATACACCGTGCAGATTACTGACAGAGCCAGTACATACACCGTACAGATTACTGACAGAGCCAGTACATACACTGTACAGATTAGTGACAGAGCCAGTACATACACCGTACAGATTACTGGCAGAGCCAGTACATACACTGTACAGATTACTGACAGAGCCAGTACACACACCGTACAGATTACCGACAGAGCCAGTACATACACCGTACAGATTACTGACAGAGCCAGTACATACACTGTACAGATTACTGACAGAGCCAATACACTGTACAGATTACTGACAGAGCCAGTACATGCACCCTTGCTAGATATGTTGATACAGATATTCGTAACCGCGATTGATAAGTAGTATGATACAAGTACTGATAGAGATCGTCTGGTCAAACAGAACAATACCCGAAGTACACGTCATTGTGTTACGATTACTATAGATACTGACATATATATTGACATCGCCAACTTAACCGGGTTATCAAAGGATGATATCGTAGTGACTAGAAGTGATATCAGACAAATACATTGTATGTCTTACGGTATTGGCTACATGACATTTTACAGCATTGTTTATTACAAGTGCGACATCACACAACAGAAAAATGTACATGTATGTTTAGTAAGGATATCAAAGCATATACAAAATGTTCCAGTACATTGTATAGCATGGTAATTAACCCCTAGATCGTACAGGACAAGTATAGATTGGTTGGCTGGCGGGCAGGTGAACGCACATGTACTGGTCAGAATAGATTGTCTTTATAACCGCCCCTCCATTTTAGGGATAATCCGGCCTGGTAAATTCTGGGTTATCTGTCGTGATGTCATTTCTTTGTCTATCAATTAGTGTCCGTCTCCACGGAATACTGTACATTGTTGTGATAATTTAGTATGAAGTCTTTACTAGGCTCCAGTAGGCCGACTCATTAATTCTGTCTATTGTGGTGTTTTTCTCCTTTATGTAACTGTTGTCAGTTGGCGGAATATCTACACATACTTCTCACTCCTTATACGTTTCTAGAGGGGTTCCTATACAACACTACACGTAAGTAAACGTCAGGAACGTCTACATGTCAGTTTAACTCACACCAAACACGTGCTCGCTTACATTTGATTAAGCTCTATCGAAATACAATCACATTTGTTTTTAAATAGCTTAAAAATCTATAATAATGACACAAAACGGTACAGCTTCCTCCGGTAATGTTTAACGAACCAAAACTATTACTATGTAGAGGTACTTAAATTTTGAGAAACCAAAATCATCTCGATATAGATTATGTAGAACTACACTTAATGTACAGTATATTGATGTATATGACACACATGATTGATATCAGACAGGTTGTTTTATTCGTATGTACTAAGAATTTATAGATGGAGAACTGTGCTTATGACGAAACTGAACCAGATACAGGTATACTATATCTTATAGACTTACGTATATAAGTGCGACTTTTTAAGTAACGGTGCTTTATTCTGAGAGACATTTGTTTGTTATTTGTTTGTTTGTTTGTTTTTACTTACCTGTACAATAAATTGAGACACCCAAATTCTTATTTAAATACAGCACATACTCCCCATCCGACGCGTTACTTCCCATAGATGCAGCTACCTCCGCACACGTTTTATACTCAGTCATACACACAGTTTCTGAGATTACACAAACAAATGGTATAAGTACACAGAGAAAATAGCGCCACACTTCCATTTTTAGTATCGCTGGGGATATTCCATATATTGTCATCCCTGCATCCCTGTAAGGTGTGCTTCAGATCTCGTGAACAGGTCGGTCCCTCACTAAATACAGGTAAATCAGTCACGGATATATACCTACTTCATTATTTACAATGTATACAGGTATTATAGCGATAAGATAAAACAAGTACGTATTAGATAAAAATAAATTTACATTTCACATTTACCTGTCTCGCGTTGTCTCGGTCAGGTGAACGTGATGTATGACCTCAAAATGTGTATGTTTTTACACTCCTGAATTGCCTTGTTTGGGGATGTATTATCCACGCTACGTCGGCTTCTCTCTCCTACTGTTATAGACACTGCACTCAGCAATCATATCATACATTAGTATCATCATGTATACTCAGAGTTGCTACTCCGCGCTCTTGGAATTCTAGTGTTAACAATTGTATCTTTAACTTTAAAGGATGAATAATAAAAATAAAACGAAGCTACGTGTTGATTAAGGGTGTATTCTTCTGGGAAGTCAAAAATTTCCTGTATTAAACTTTTTTGCTTACATACATTTTTGGAAAACGGAGTTAATGGCATGACAGAAAATGCAAAATTAATGATATGTCAGCGTGCTCGTCTTTGTGCTATGATCGGTCAAAGATACCAATATAACATAATAAGTGGTTTTAAGTGAATTTTGCAGCTTTGACCAATTCCAGGACATCTTCATACACTATTTTCCGAATTTGTAATCCAAAATGTATGAATGTTTGCAGAAATGACAAAAATACCATTGTCTTTTAAATTATGGAAATGGAATTTCTCTGCTGAATATTTTAACTCAGGAAAGCGATTTTTAGTTACCCCTACCCCTTATTTTTTAATGAGAAAATCCTCATTTTTTCACCATTTTTTTCAGATTTAACGCGAAATAACAAAAGTTCTGCAATTAAGCTTTTTTAATATTTAGCATATGGACAGAGAATGGGTTTCTCTGTCTTAACCCGTCATAAAAAGGGGGTTAGCGTGCTTTATTTTTTGTCCCATTACTATTTGTGTTATTTTTCACAATTTCTGGTTCAAAAATAAAAAAGTGCTCCAGTTACACTAAAAATATGACAAAAATGCAAAAAGTATATAATTATCCACTTTGTTGCATAATATTTCTAGAATATTGAACATTATAAAGTTGTACAGCAAATATTAGCTTGCTATGATTAAAAATGGCGAAACACTGATGTTTTTAAGAGATCATTCCAGCATAAAAAGTTCGGCCTTTCGCGAGGTGCAAAAATATTTGGTAATTTTTTTTTTTAAATTCATATAAAAAAAGTTCTTCAAGCACGGACATCCATATTTTTGACACAATTTTCAGATGCTTATACACTATTAAAATTGATAAAAAAAAGTCTTCAATATAATGTAAAATGTTCAAAGGAGATTAAAACGAGACTTGAACGTGACTGAAACCTCAGAAGAATACATCCTTAAGAAACTGACTGGCGTTAAGAGTTGGCGTGATTAATGTACAAAATTACATGTAGTTACGGGTTTTCCATAAAGCGCAAAGATATTGATTTGCTAAGTAGAATGAAACTAAATATCTGTGTAATAATTTTCTTTGTAGAATAGAATCATAGATTTTCATAATAAAACTATTTATAGAATACAATGCAGTATGTTATCCAAAAATCTCATCATTCATATCATTCAATCACTCTCAAAAATACTTTCGACTTTCCCGCCCTTTACTCGACTACATATCAAATTTTCTCGTGGGAGCATTTTTCAAAGAAAAGCGGGCGCCGAGAACGAAATCGTGGGAACAGTTTAGTTCTTGGTTAGCTGAAAATACCTTGTTGAGATAAGTAACAAAACTTGTTTAATGCTTTATGAAAAATTCATTAAAGAACGTATTCAGTCTCTAAAAAAAACCCTTACCAATCTAATTTTACGCTCAAATGCATCATGGCTGTTTAAATCTCTTAATAACAATATTCACAAACCATGCAGAAATTACAGAATTCACTGTTTTCCAATGGATTTTTCTTTACATGGAATCTTTATGTAGTCTAGGAGTTTACATAACTTATGTGGTCTAGAGGGTTACATAATTGATGTAGTCTAGGGGGTTACATAGTTGATGTAGTCTAGGGGGTTATATAGTTGATGTAGTCTAGGGAGGTTACATAATTGATGTAGTCTAGAGGGTTACATAGCTGATGTCGTCTAGGGGGTTACATGGTTGATGTAGTCTAGGGGGTTACTTAGTTGATGAAGTCTAGGGGGTTACATAGCTGATGTAGTCTAGAGGGTTATATAGTTGATGTAGTCTAGGGGGGTTACATAGTTGATGTAGTCTAGAGGGTTACATAGTTGATGTAGTCTAGGGGGTTACATAGTTGATGTAGTCTAGGGGGTTACATAGTTTATGTGGTCTAGGGGGTTACATAGTTGATGTAGTATAGGGGGTTACATAGTTGATGTAGTCTAGGGGGTTACATAGTTGATGTAGTCTAGAGGGTTTCATAGTTGATGTGGTCTAGAGGGTTACATAGTTAATGTAGTCTAGGGGGTTACATAGTTGATGTAGTCTAGGGGGTTACATAGTTGAAGTAGTCTAGAGGGTTTCATAGTTGATGCAGTCTAGGGGGTTACATAGTTGATGTAGTCTAGAGGGTTTCATAGTTGATGTAGTCTAGAGGGGTTACATAGTTGATGTAGTCTAGGGGGTTACATAGTTGATGGAGTCTAGAGGGTTTCATAGTTGATGTAGTCTAGGGGGTTACATAGTTGATGTAGTCTGGGGGGTTACATAGCTGATGTAGTCTGGGGGGTTACATAGCTGATGTAGTCTAGAGGGTTACATAGTTGATGTAGTCTAGAGGGTTACATAATTGATGTAGTCTAGGGGGTTACTTAGTTGATGTAGTCTAGAGGGTTACATAGTTGATGTAGTCTAGAGGGTTACTTATTTTATGCAGTCTTTGGGTTTACATAGCTGATGTAGTCTAGGGGTTACATAATTGATGTAGTCTAAAAGGTTACTTATTTTATGTAGTCTAGGGGTTACATAATTAATGTAGTCTAGAGGGTTACTTATTTTATGTAGTCTAGGGGTTACATAATTGATGTAGTCTAGAGGGTTACTTATTTTATGTAGTCTAGGGGTTTACATAGTTGATGTAGTCTAGGGGGTTACATAATTGATGTAGTGTAGAGGGTTACTTATTTCATGTAGTCTAGGGGGTTACATAGTTGATGTAGTCTAGGGGGTTACATAATTGATGTAGTCTAGAGGGTTACTTATTTCATGTAGTCTAGGGGGTTACATAGTTGATGTAGTCTAGAGGGTTACTTTTTTGATGTAGTGTAGAGGGTTACTTATTTTATGTAGTCTAGAGGGTTACTTATTTCATGTAGTCTAGGGGGTTACATAGTTGATGTAGTCTAGGGGGTTACATAGTTGATGTAGTGTAGAGGGTTACTTTTTTGATGTAGTGTAGAGGGTTACTTATTTTATGTAGTCTAGAGGGTTACATAATTGATGTAATCTAGGGGGTTACTTAGTTGATGTAGTCTAGAGGGTTACATAGTTGATGTAGTCTAGAGGGTTACTTATTTTATGCAGTCTTTGGGTTTACATAGCTGATGTAGTCTAGGGGTTACATAATTGATGTAGTCTAAAAGGTTACTTATTTTATGTAGTCTAGGGGTTACATAATTAATGTAGTCTAGAGGGTTACTTATTTTATGTAGTCTAGGGGTTACATAATTGATGTAGTCTAGAGGGTTACTTATTTTATGTAGTCTAGGGGTTTACATAGTTGATGTAGTCTAGGGGGTTACATAATTGATGTAGTGTAGAGGGTTACTTATTTCATGTAGTCTAGGGGGTTACATAGTTGATGTAGTCTAGGGGGTTACATAATTGATGTAGTCTAGAGGGTTACTTATTTCATGTAGTCTAGGGGGTTACATAGTTGATGTAGTCTAGAGGGTTACTTTTTTGATGTAGTGTAGAGGGTTACTTATTTTATGTAGTCTAGAGGGTTACTTATTTCATGTAGTCTAGGGGGTTACATAGTTGATGTAGTCTAGGGGGTTACATAGTTGATGTAGTGTAGAGGGTTACTTTTTTGATGTAGTGTAGAGGGTTACTTATTTTATGTAGTCTAGAAGGTTACTTATTTCATGTAGTCTAGGGGGTTACATAGTTGATGTAGTCTAGAGGGGTTACATAGTTGATGTAGTCTAGGGGGTTACATAGTTGATGTAGTCTAGAGGGGTTACATAGTTGATGTAGTCTAGGGGGTTACATAGTTGATGTAGTCTAGAGGGTTTCATAGTTGATGTAGTCTAGAGGGGTTACATAGTTGATGCAGTCTAGGGGGTTACATATTTGATGTAGTCTAGGGGGTTACTTTTTTGATGTAATCTAGAGGGTTACTTATTTTATGTAGTCTAGGGGTTTACATAGCTGATGTAGTCTAGGGGTTACATAATTGATGTAGTGTAAAGGGTTACTTATTTTATGTAGTCTAGGGGTTACATAATTGATGTAGTCTAGAGGGTTACTTATTTTATGTAGTCTAGGGGTTACATAATTGATGTAGTCTAGGGGGTTACATAGTTGATGTAGTCTAGAGGGTTACATAGTTGATGTAGTCTAGAGGGGTTACATAGTTGATGTAGTCTAGGGGGTTACATAGTTGATGTAGTCTAGAGGGGTTACATAGTTGATGTAGTCTAGGGGGTTACATAGTTGATGTAGTCTAGAGGGTTTCATAGTTGATGTAGTCTAGAGGGTTACTTTTTTGATGTAGTGTAGAGGGTTACTTATTTTATGTAGTCTAGGGGTTTACATAGCTGATGTAGTCTAGGGGGGTTACATAGTTGATGTAGTCTAGAGGGGTTACATAGTTGATGTAGTCTAGGGGGTTACATAGTTGATGTAGTCTAGAGGGTTACATAGTTGATGTAGTCTAGAGGGGTTACATAGTTGATGTAGTCTAGGGGGTTACATAGTTGATGTAGTCTAGAGGGGTTACATAGTTGATGTAGTCTAGGGGGTTACATAGTTGATGTAGTCTAGAGGGTTTCATAGTTGATGTAGTCTAGAGGGTTACTTTTTTGATGTAGTGTAGAGGGTTACTTATTTTATGTAGTCTAGGGGTTTACATAGCTGATGTAGTCTAGGGGGTTACATAGTTGATGTAGTCTAGAGGGGTTACATAGTTGATGTAGTCTAGGGGGTTACATAGTTGATGTAGTCTAGGGGGTTACATAGTTGATGTAGTCTAGAGGGTTTCATAGTTGATGTAGTCTAGGGGGTTACTTATTTGATGTAGTCTAGGGGGTTACATAGTTGATGTAGTCTAGAGGGTTTCATAGTTGATGTAGTCTAGAGGGTTACTTTTTTGATGTAGTGTAGAGGGTTACTTATTTTATGTAGTCTAGGGGTTTACATAGCTGATGTAGTCTAGGGGGTTACATAGTTGATGTAGTCTAGAGGGTTACATAGTTGATGTAGTCTAGGGGGTTACATAGTTGATGTAGTCTAGGGGGTTACTTATTTGATGTAGTCTTAGTGACTAAGAAATATGTTCAGCTCTCCATAGTTATAAGAAGTGAGATTAACTATGACGTTATTGCGGCGCGGATAACCACAAGATCCTTGCATTTTGAAGTGCTTTGAAGTAAACCTACGTAAATTGCAGGCAGAAAAAAAACAATATTAAGCGAAATTTCTTGTAACATGTACATAAGGTAGAACGCAGTTTGACGAGATTTTTTTTTTTTTTAAATTGAGATGAATTAGATAATTTATATACGAGAAAGTTTCTGCTCTCAGCAACGCGTTGCTAGTAACAGGCTTTGTTTTTTTAAGCAGTTGATTATGAATATATTAATTCACTAACGCAAACACACACACACATACAATTTGTACCGTGGACACTGACAATAAATCATCCTATTGTTTACCAGTGTGTCTCTGTGTTTTCTGAGAAAGGTTGGCTGAATACCAATAAACTGTCACTCATTAAGTCTGTACCGACATTAACCATATAATATCTAAGTATAAAGGTGTATCATCTGGATCGCCGTTACGGTATACCTCTTAGGTAATGATAGATTGTGGCCAAAGGAAAATTCATTTCATTTATATAGACCTTCATTATTCCAGAAGTGTCTGTCCCCAATAAAGGCCGATCGGTTTTGCTTGTGCAAAAATTAAATGAATAATTAGCAGATTTGCTCCTACTAATACAATGCCTTTTGTTCAATATACAAATATTTGGGTATGCCTCGGCAACTAAGTTCTCCTTCAAAGTCGTGTTTATCGCTTGGACATCCACAATGTAAACAAAAAGCAAGCACCGTTAACAGAAATCAAAATCGATTAAACCACAGGCGGCAAACTAATTGAAAAGTGCGATTTGGTATGTCGATTCTTTTTATTAATCTTAGCATTACACCTTATCAATTTTACAAAATTGTGCAATGGCAGGGAAGAAGGCCGGGTGTTCTGGAAGATCATTAAACTGTCCCAAAAGGTACATTATGGGACGATCAATCTCCACATAAAGATTAAAATCAAGAGAATACCGAAGCGTAAATAAAACCATAATGTGAACAAGAAAACATTGTTTGAACGAAGACGCTTGCAACAGTACAATAGGATCATGTGTTATGGAAGGAGGGGGTGGTGGTGGTGCAAACGACTCAAAAACTATTCCGGTGACCGGTACAAATTAGCGAAGACGCTCCACAAGACTTTTGACGGTGTGGCAGAAATTCGACTACTAAAATCTTCTCGGACGGAAAGCCAAGGGGCACCACTGACTTGACATTTTAAGAAAGAATAATTGGCCAATAAGGGGATTGGTGCCGTAAGCATGATCTTTCTACAAAAGTCTGTAACATATCACCGTACTTCCGATATACAAGTACTCCTAGTATGTCTGTACTTATTGCACCAAACTTTTCAATAATAAGTAAACATTGCAGCAGTTGAGCATAGATGACCTTAGAACGACACCTCTTTCAGCATGTTCGTGTTCTTCATCTTAATATTGCTATTGATGTGAATTTCAAAATTCTTAGGGACTTTGTGGATGATGCCAGACAATGGGCTAAACGTGAACATGCTGATTTAGATTCACTTTCAGGGTGGGTAAAGCCCGTCAGGTCCTCTATCTAGAAAAGAATAAGCAGTTTGCGTTACAAAATGAAAACTACACACAAGTCGATACTAGTATTTCTTGACCCCGATGTTCGAAAAACACTCAAAAATCTACATGATTAGTTTGCTATTGTGTCAGACAAAGCATCCAATAATTGATAATTGTTAGCAAACGCTATTACATTTATTGCTTGCAAAAAGAACCCGGTCTGTTTGATAACCAATACAGCCCTACGTACACATTGACCGGTTTTTACCAAAAATGAAATATTTATCTAATCATGATTCAGTATAACAATCTTTCAAGAAACTGGTTGATGACCAACACGCTGACCTATCTCGTCTTTATTGTAAGCAAAATGCAATCGCTGGCTCTGCTAATTGATCAACCGAGCCTTTATCAAAACTTTTCTATCACTCTATGTACCGTTAAATCAGGCACTGTATACTCCGGAGGTGGCATTAAGTGGACGTGGATTTTATAAATCCTGAATCTTGAACACCCCTGCTATTCTTTTTCAATCAAAATATATGATTTTTCACTATGTACACTACCATGCCTCATATAAACTGAAGGAGAGTCTTCGATCTCGCGTTATGAGAGCTTCTTTTTCCAAGAAAGGCGGACGACGATACAAATATATGGTAGTGAAATATTTTTGAAAATACATTGTGAAAAAAACACAACAAAAGCTAAGGTGAAATACTGAAGAAGATGTAATACGAATGATTGAATTCGTGGTTGACAATATTTTTGTTGAGTTTGGAGAAGAGATTTTCCAGTAGACTGTTAGCATTTTCATGGGAACAATCTGTGCCCCACTCTTAGCTGATTTTGATTTTCATACGAGGCTGAATTTGTGAAAGACCTAATCAGGACAGGTAACGAAAACTTTTGTTGTGACCACTGGTTCTTTTTTTTCGTCTTGCCTGCCATTCCTTCAGAAATGTCTTTCTTGGCATCTGTCTTCATAGCATTTATCTAGCATCACAGAAGAGTCATAGGAGGACGAAACAGTTGTATGATGCAGTTTAATTTTTTTTTTTGGCATACTATATCAATTACTAAATTTAAAAGATGCAGCATATGTGTGTGTTACGTCATCCTTCATGGTTGCGAGAACGTGAACCCCTAATAAAGACTTCACTGGTAAACTATCAGCACCGATCTTCGCCGCCCGTTTGTCACGAACCATTCAGTCCGTTCTCGTAGTACTGACAACGTGTGAAAAGTTATGTTCTGGCCTGGTGACAGATCTAATCCCTTACTCACTTGGGCAGACGATCTTACAACACACGGAGTGGTGAACAACAGGTATATTCCTTTCTCAACTCTCGACCTGCAGGGTTGGGTTCTACTTTATGCTGCCGATTGGAAGATTACAAGGATAAGACGTTTTGATTTCGGGAGTGTTCTGTTACATTGTGTAATGGACAAGTCATTCTATACAGAAACTGACAATACTAGTCTATGCAGACTCGGTATATTTGTCATTTGTCAAACGTTTCGCTTTTGGAAAAGATTGACCGGTCGATCAGTTGAAATAGTTTCAAGACGATATGATAGTTTCTCTGGGGGAAAAATGAATTTCGCAGTCAATAGACGTGATATCTGTTTTAAATGAATGCTTCAAAGGGCGCTGAAATGAAGAGATTTACTTCGTATAGCGTGCAGTTCGTAGTAGACGACCAGTGGTCACCAAATTAGTCACAAGTCAACAACGGCGACGTTTAATTCGTCAACAATACAGGGATGGATCAACGCAATAAACAGTTTATGTAGCAAAGTGCTGCAGTTTTACTAACACTACCAAAGTATGACAATTCCGCAATCATGCAATCAACCACTTTATTTAAATACTTATATAACATTTTTTTTACAACAAAATATAATGAGTTATTGTTCGCCTATAGACGCGATGGCCGTCGACGTACATTTAACCTGTTATTTCCCCATTGAGATGACTGCTGTAATCCTATTACTTTATGGAGCAATCTTTCAAATTTCATATTTTTTGGTTGTTTCTCTACAATAATCATACCTGCGATCGAGTACGTTTATTCCAGTTGTAACGGTTTGGCAGAGACGACCAAACCCAGTCCATGTCTCTGACATCAAGGTAGAGACGACCAAACCCAGTCCATACGTCTCTGATTCAAGGTAGAGACGACCAAACCCAGTCCATACATCTCTGACATCAAGGTAGAGACGACCAAAACCAGTTCATATGTCTCTGACATCAAGGTAGAGACGACCAAACCCAGTCCATACGTCTCTGACATCAAGGCAGAGACGACCAAACCCAGTCCATATGTCTCTGACATCAAGGTAGAGACGACCAAACCCAGTCCATGTCTCTGACATCAAGGCAGAGATGACCAAACCCAGTCCATATCTCTGACATCAAGGTAGAGACGACCAAACCCAGTCCATATGTCTCTGACATCAAGGTAGAGACGACCAAACCCAGTCCATATGTCTCTGACATCAAGGTAGAGACGACCAAACCCAGTCCATATGTCTCTGACATCAAGGTAGAGACGACCAAAACCAGTCCATACGTCTCTGACATCAAGGTAGAGACGACCAAAACCAGTCCATACGTCTCTGACATCAAGGTAGAGACGACCAAACCCAGTCTATACGTCTCTGACATCAAGGTAGAGACGACCAAACCCAGTCCATACGTCTCTGACATCAAGGTAGAGACAACCAAAACCAGTCCATATGTCTCTGACATCAAGGTAGAGACGACCAAACCCAGTTTATACGTCTCTGACATCAAGGTAGAGACGACCAAACCCAGTCCATATGTCTCTGACATCAAGGTAGAGACGACCAAACCCAGTCCATACGTCTCTGACATCAAGGTAGAGACGACCAAACCCAGTCCACATGTCTCTGACATCAAGGTAGAGACGACCAAAACCAGTCCATATGTCTCTGACATCAAGGTAGAGACGACCAAACCCAGTCCATGTCTCTGACATCAATGTAGAGACGACCAAAACCAGTCCATACGTCTCTGACATCAAGGTAGAGACGACCAGGGAGTTTAAATTACCAATGTCTGTAGGGAGTAAAAATAACCAATGTCTACAGGGAGTTAAAATTACCAATGTCTGTAGGGAGTAAAAATAACCAATGTCTACAGGGAGTTAAAATTACTAATGTCTGTAGGGAGTAAAATAATCAATGTCTACAGGGAGTTAAAATTACTAATGTCTGTAGGGAGTAAAAATAACCAATGTCTACAGGGAGTAAAAATAACCAATGTCTGTAGGGAGTAAAAATAATCAATGTCTACAGGGAGTTAAAATTACTAATGTCTGTAGGAAGTAAAAATTACCAATGTCTACAGGGAGTTAAAATAACCAATGTCTGTAGGGAGTAAAAATAATCAATGTCTGTAGCAGGGACGTCTATGTAGTTGTTTCTGTGCTGTTGCAGTCTTGCCCTTTGTCTGGTACGAAAGTATACATAGTTGTCATAAATTGCCAGGATCATACCTGTTGATAACCAGAAGACTGTTTCTATATTCCAAAGATAATCTCCATCTATACTAGTTAATAGGTGAAATGAGACATACACATGTGTACACACTTGTAATGACGTTGAAATTATACAACCACACGTGCACTTGTCCATAAAAACACATGTTCATACAGAATTTCACACAATTGTTATAACAATGAAGATTTGCATACTTACAATAACAATGAACTTTTTAAAAATGTGTACTTGCTTATAACACTGGAATGAGACAAACATGTGCACACATGTGTAACAGCATTGGGATGTAAGAGATGAAAATGGGTGACACTACCCATGACCCTTCCGAATTTCGTAAACAATAAATAGGAATGTTTAATTTGGCCTTAAATTTTAACAGCATGTTAAGATATGGTTAAATTTGATTCAAACTGAAAATCATTGTATATTATGAGGATTCTTTTTATGATAATTAAATACCTTCTACAAAATCAAAAAGTCTCAGAAAAAAGCTAGCTGCATGTCCATTAAATATACAGTTGATCAGTTTTACCCGATTCCAGTACTGTGCATGCATGTCCTAACAAAAAAAATCAAATTCACCAATACATTTAAGATACTAAAGACTGTTAAATATTTAATGCACAAAACTTAACCAATTCAAAACAATACAAATCTTATGTAATACAAAGAGTTAAGATAAACAATAATGCGTTTCATAATCAACTGGTAAATAGGACATGATTTTATCACAGATAGAGAAAATAGTCAGTGTTATCTGAGGTCTAATAATCCCATATCAACTGAACCTACAGAAAATGTCAGTACATATATATAATCTTATTAAGTTAATGGAAATTTTCAACAAACAAGACGCCCAGAGGGCCTGTATCGCTCACCTGGATACTGATAAAATATTTTCGTTTTGGCTCGCCCCTCAGCCCCCTAGGGGGTCAGTCCCACCATTAGTACAATTTTGAATCTTGAGCACCAAGGGATGCTTCCTGCCAAATAAGCCTGATTTCCAATCAATGGTTATGGAGAAAAAGATGATTAAACCAATATAGCTAAATAACCCTTTTTGACCCCACCCCTCAGCTCCCTAGAGGGTCAGTCCCACCATGAGTACCATTTTGAATCCTGAGCACCTAGGGATGGTTACTGCCGAATAAGGTTGATTTCTAATCAGTGGTTATGGAGAAGTCGCTTAAACCAATATAGCTAAATAACCCTTTTTGGCCCCACCCCTCAGCCCCCTAGGGGGTCAGTCCCACCATTAGTACAATGTTGAATCCTGACCAGCCGTTAGGGATGCTTCCTGCCAAATAAGGCTCATTTCCAATCAGTGGTTTTGGAGAAGAAGTCGACTAAACCAATATAGCTAAATGACCTTTTTTGGCCCCACCCCTCAGCCCCCTAGGGGATCAGTCCCACCATTAGTACAATTTTGAATCCTGGGCACCTAAGCATGCTTCTGGCCAAATAAGGTTGATTACCAATCAGTGGTTATGAAGAAGAAGTCGCTAATATCAATATAGGTAAATAATTTTTTATGGCCCCACCCCTCAGCCCCCTAGGGGGTCAGTCCCACCATGAGTACAATTTTGAATCCTGAGCACCTAGGGAAACTTTCTGTAAAATAAGGCTCATTTCTAATCAGTGGTTATGGAGAAGAAGTCGCTTAAACCAATAAAGCTAAATAACCCTTTTTGGCCCGGCCCCTCAGCCCCCAAGGGGGTCAGTCCCACCATGAGTACAATTTTGAATCCTAGGCACCTAAGGATGCTTCCTGCCAAATTACGTTTTTTTCCTATCAGTGGTTATGGAGGAGAAGTCGTTTTAAGAAACTGTTGACGGACGACGGACGGACGACGGACGGACGACGGACGCCACAGTATGGCATAAGCTCACCTCGGTCCTTTGGACCAGGTGAGCTAAAAATGTAAACATATGTACTACTGATTAGAATAATACAATTATTGACAATATAGCTACACAAATTGGTGGTACTAATTAGAAACAAGCCATCAATATTGTATTACAATATTGGATAGGTATTTGTGTGTTGTATAACTACTGGATAGGTATATTTGTGTTGTTACCAGTTATATCCAGTAGTTATACAACACAAAGATACCTATCCAGTAGTTATTGTAACAACACATAGATACCTATCCAGTAGTTATACAACACAAAGATACATATCCAGTAGTTATATACAACACAGAGATACCTATCCAGTAGTTATATACAACACAAAGATACCTATCCAGTAGTTATACAACACAGATATACCTATCCAGTAGTTATATACAACAAAAAGATACCTATCCAGTAGTTATATACAACACAAAGATACCTATCCAGTAGTTATATACAACACAGAGATACCTATCCAGTAGTTATATACAACACAAAGATACCTATCCAGTAGTTATACAACACAAAGATACCTATCCAGTAGTTATACAACACATAGATACCTATCCAGTAGTTATATACAACACAAAGATACCTATCCAGTAGTTATATACAACACAAAGATACCTATCCAGTGGTTATATACAACACAGAGATACCTATCCAGTAGTTATATACAACACAAAGATACCTATCCAGTAGTTATATACAACACAAAGATACCTATCCAGTAGTTATACAACACAAAGATACCTATCCAGTAGTTATACAACACAAAGATACCTATCCAGTAGTTATACAACACAAAGATACCTATCCAGTAGTTATACAACAAAAAGATACCTATCCAGTAGTTATACAACACAGATATACCTATCCAGTAGTTATATACAACACAAAGATACCTATCCAGTAGTTATATACAACACAAAGATACCTATCCAGTAGTTATATACAACACAGAGATACCTATCCAGTAGTTATTGTAACAACACATAGATACCTATCCAGTAGTTATACAACACAAAGATACATATCCAGTAGTTATATACAACACAGAGATACCTATCCAGTAGTTATATACAACACAAAGATACCTATCCAGTAGTTATACAACACAGATATACCTATCCAGTAGTTATATACAACACAAAGATACCTATCCAGTAGTTATATACAACACAAAGATACCTATCCAGTAGTTATATACAACACAGAGATACCTATCCAGTAGTTATATACAACACAAAGATACCTATCCAGTAGTTATACAACACAAAGATACCTATCCAGTAGTTATACAACACATAGATACCTATCCAGTAGTTATATACAACACAAAGATACCTATCCAGTAGTTATATACAACACAAAGATACCTATCCAGTAGTTATATACAACACAGAGATACCTATCCAGTAGTTATATACAACACAAAGATACCTATCCAGTAGTTATATACAACACAAAGATACCTATCCAGTAGTTATACAACACAAAGATACCTATCCAGTAGTTATACAACACAAAGATACCTATCCAGTAGTTATACAACACAAAGATACCTATCCAGTAGTTATACAACAAAAAGATACCTATCCAGTAGTTATACAACACAGATATACCTATCCAGTAGTTATATACAACACAAAGATACCTATCCAGTAGTTATATACAACACAAAGATACCTATCCAGTAGTTATATACAACACAGAGATACCTATCCAGTAGTTATATACAACACAAAGATACCTATCCAGTAGTTATACAACACAAAGATACCTATCCAGAAGTTATACAACACATAGATACCTATCCAGTAGTTATACAACACAAAGATACCTATCCAGTAGTTATACAACACAGATATACCTATCCAGTAGTTATATACAACACAAAGATACCTATCCAGTAGTTATATACAACACAAAGATACCTATACAGTAGTTATATACAACACAGAGATACCTATCCAGTAGTTATATACAACACAAAGATACCTATCCAGTAGTTATACAACACAAAGATACCTATCCAGTAGTTATACAACACATAGATACCTATCCAGTAGTTATATACAACACAAAGATACCTATCCAGTAGTTATATACAACACAAAGATACCTATCCAGTAGTTATATACAACACAGAGATACCTATCCAGTAGTTATATACAACACAAAGATACCTATCCAGTAGTTATATACAACACAAAGATACCTATCCAGTAGTTATATACAACACAAAGATACCTATCCAGTAGTTATACAACACAAAGATACCTATCCAGTAGTTATACAACACAAAGATACCTATCCAGTAGTTATACAACACAAAGATACCTATCCAGTAGTTATACAACACAGATATACCTATCCAGTAGTTATATACAACACAAAGATACCTACCCACATGCTTTGATCAGATACAGATAATAAAAAGTTTCAATATCACACATTTCCTCTAAATCAGTCGGCCAGTTGTATTGTTCTTTCAAAAATAAGAAATTAATATTTATGATTAGATATGAAAAAGTATGTATTTGATGATAAAAAATGTATTTGACGATTACATATACATGTATATATTAAGTAGGACGGACTGAAACAGATCAAAAACTCTTCAACTTATTTGTAAATGACCTGAAATAAATACTTGAATATGTCATGTCAAACAATATGAAAAGGTCTTTAATATCACAATAATGGAAACACTTTGCAGACTGAACTATATATATCAGAATAAAAATACAGTAAACAAATTTAAATACAAACTGAATTTCATTTACATATATATAATCTAACACATACCTTCATATGCATTATGCACATACCTTCATAACTACACAGAAAGTATCCCCTGGTCACTATAGATAAGGTATTAAAAAGCACAATGAAATATTGATCAATTCTCTTTATAACCTCTCTCAATTGACTTGAATACAATCGTTTGTATCAATATCACTTTTTCCATCAAATTTTGATATACATGTATATTTATAAACAAATTCAATTAGGCTTACATAATCATTTCATTACTAAACTGATATAATCAATTTAAAAGATTTTTGTTTTCTTTTTTAAGCACTGTCCAGTAAGAGGTCATGGAATGTAAAAACACCTACCCTGATGATAACATTTCAATTTTTATCCGACTACAATAATTCAAACAATCATACACACACATTATGCAAGACATACCAGGTACATAAAATGTTTACATTACATACCCTAAAATCTCGATAATAAGCCTGAAACGAAAAATAGGCCGATCTTGAAAGTAAGCCTTGGATTTCCTGCAGTCAAACATATCCTGAAAATATGCCGGCTTTGAAAATAGGCCGTACTTGAAAGTAAGCCATTGATATCTTGCAGTGAAATATATCTCGAAAATAAGACATCTATTTATTTGTTGATAAAGTTAATAATGCTAGTATTATTAATGCAATTGATATCATTTCTTGCACCTAAATGACCGTTAAATTACAGTATCGTTTCCTAGGATGTAGCATACCTATTGTTCTTCGGCATATTTTGGAATATATTTGAAAGTGAAAGTAGAATTCACATAGTCGATCATTACGATGGCCATATAAAATCGTTTTTGAAAAGGGTAGTGTAAATCACCGATTATTTTGTTTACCTATGAAAGTTTCCGAAAGTAAGACAGTCTCATAAATAAGCCTTACTCGCCTTACAAATGAATGATTTGGAAAATAAAACGACCTTGAAAATAGGGCTGCTTTCGAAAATTAGCCGGTGTTTCCTTACCTGAAACAAAAATAAGCTGCGGCTTATTATCAAGATTTTAGGGTAATGTAATAACATGAAAACATCAATATGAGCAGGGGTTTAACCATGGCCACTTAAGTCTAATTATGTGTAGAATTAATATTGCCTTGGTGTATGTACATCTACGGAGGTTTCTGGTACCAAACCTTTTACGATGGATGTATGAACATGTGGGTTGACAGGTTGGCCAAAGCTCTTTTCATGTAGGACTAGTACTGATAATATACCTGTAAACTATACACAGGTAGGACCAGTACTGATACACATCATTAAGTCTGGCACTTCTGTATAGGTATATGTGCATTGAGATACAAACTGTATTGCCATCAATCTGAAAGCTCTTTTAGAAAATCAAGAGCATCTCAAAAGAATAACTAATGCCTGGTGCCAGATTCTGCACTGTGGAATAAAAATGAGTATACTTAAGTCAATGGCGGTACCATAAGAGAGATTTACTTTAGCTGGGCAATACATTAATGTAAAACATTACATTTTTGATGTTTGATGATTTATCGACTAGCGAGATGCCATTTTCTACATCTCCCACTCTTTGTACAGTTGTGTCCAATACAATACCAGTGTAGCATTCTATAGCTGTGGGAAACAGAGTGCTACACTTTATCCTGATCAGTCAAACTAATATTATGCAAATAGCAATGGTATTCAATGGCCACAAAAATATGACTGACAATTACATTAACAAAGTATGAAATTTTAGGTCAATTTCAGCATTTGTAACATCCATCCAGTAGATAACCCTAGTTGTTCTCAATGTAAGTATAACCCATGAAGCATTCAGTTGTCCTTGCAGGGATGAAACAATTCTATATATTCTGATATACACAGTAGACCATTATTCTGGTCACTTATCATCACATCTAGGTCAAATTGAGCACTGTAACAAACCATCTGTAGAACAACCCTAAGTTTTTAGTTGATTAAAGTAAAATCAATAGGATTTACAATTACTCATTGGACAAGTAATTTCCTTAACTTCAAGTAGGGATGTTACTATCAAGAAAATTATTATTACATGAGTTACGGGTACTCTGTACATATTTAAGAAAGAGATATTTGGTAGACAGTTTAACATTCAATGTGTTAGATAGATATTTGGTAGACAGTTTAACATTCAATGTGTTAGATAGATATTTGGTAGACAGTTTAACATTCAATGTGTTAGATAGATATTTGGTAGACAGTTTAACATTCAATGTGTTAGATAGATATTTCCTACAGGGTTAAGCATACAAAGGGTGTTAGAGACAATTTGTATACAATCAAAATTTATAGTAAGAACTTAATCCACAAGCCAATGATGATTTTGAAACTGTGTTCAGTCTGACCTCATAGCATAGATGACCTGTATGAGAGACAGTGTACAAGACATCTCCTGTAGAGACAATATGTTGGTGATTCTCATTCATTTGTAGACTCCAGTATCTCCTCATCATTGACAAACAGTGTGTGTACGATTCCTTTACTCTTCTTGCCACTACTTGTAGCCACTATCCTCCCCATCTTTGAGTCATTGATACTGAAGTATGTCTCCACTCCTGAGTCTGTAAATGCTCCCTGAAGTGGAAAAAACATCAATTTTGTCTTTCAATGAAATTATACTACATGTAGCTGCATGTATAGTATGTATATTTGTTTCAAGTATAAATACATAGTGATAGATTTCATACATCACAACTGCACCATGTTTTCATGTACAACTCAGAGGCTGCCTTTATGGAAATGATGTTAGATAACAGAGTCAGGTGACTCCACCCGAGTCAGGAAACAGTATGGCTCTGAATGTTAGCCAAGTCAGGAAACAGTATGGCTCTGACTGTTAGCCAAGTGATAAGGAAGCAGTATGGCTCTGAATGTTAGTCAAGTCAGGAAGCAGTATGGCTCTGACTGTTATAAGCAAAGTCAGATATTATAACTAGATGCTATGGTTTACTGTACATGTGTCAGAATAAAAAAAAGAAATTGGATTGAAAATGAATTACTAGTTTATGCAGTCTATACATCTGCAGCTTCATATCAATCACTAATTATTGAATATGTTTTAATTATTAGATCTAGAAAAGAAATAGACGTTACATTGTCCTATATAATCTGTGAATTACTTACCTCTGATATTACCTTTCTTGTTACATTGTCCTATCTAATCTGTGAATTACTTACCTCTGATATTACCTTTCTTGTTACATTGTCCTATATAATCTGTGAATTACTTACCTCTGGTATTAACTTTCTTGTTACATTGTCCTATATAATCTGTGAATTACTTACCTCTGATATCACCTTTCTTGTTACATTGTCCTATATAATCTGTGAATTACTTACCTCTGATATTACCTTTCTTGTTACATTGTCCTATCTAATCTGTGAATTACTTACCTCTGATATTACCTTTCTTGTTACATTGTCCTATCTAATCTGTGAATTACTTACCTCTGATATTACCTTTCTTGTTACATTGTCCTATATAATCTGTGAATTACTTACCTCTGGTATTAACTTTCTTGTTACATTGTCCTATATAATCTGTGAATTACTTACCTCTGATATCACCTTTCTTGTTACATTGTCCTATATAATCTGTGAATTACTTACCTCTGATATTACCTTTCTTGTTACATTGTCCTATATAATCTGTGAATTACTTACCTCTGATATTACCTTTCTTGTTACATTGTCCTATATAATCTGTGAATTACTTACCTCTGATATTACCTTTCTTGTTACATTGTCCTATATAATCTGTGAATTACTTACCTCTGATATTACCTTTCTGTCAGAAACCCAAACATCTAACGTGTCTTTCTCTGTGTAAAGAAATTAAAATTATGAACAAGATGCACAGCTGAATTTATTAATTTATCGCCAGGTTTTTACATGAAGCAGAATCCTGCTTCCAACACCCATTTTTTTCCATTACAGGACCCATAAGATCTGAACATCTGGCCGGGTCCCCAGGACCGAGACCACCTGAAATGACATCCGAAAAAATTCCTGTTTCCAAATTTAATGATGCCTCGACCCCAAATATTTATCTAAGACCATCAATATTCAAGAAATTCACAAAAGGGTCCAATCGGTTTAATTGGTGAAACATAAAACCCTATTTCTGTGTAACAGTAAAACCCTGTATCAGTGTATTCGTTGTAACAAAAAGCCCTGTATAGGTGTAACATAAAACCCTGTATTGGTGAAACATAAAACCCTGTAGCAGTGTAACATAAAACGCTGTATCTGTGTAACATAAAACCCTGTATCAGTGTAATCAGTGTAACATAAACCCTGTAGCAGTGTAACATAAAACCCTGTATCAGTGTAACATAAAACCCTGTATTCGTTGTAACATAAAACCCTGTATTCGTTGTAACATAAAACCCTGTATCGGTGTAACATAAAACCCTGTATTGGTGAAACATAAAACCCTGTATCAGTGTAACATAAAACCCTGTATTCGTTGTAACATAAAACCCTGTATTCGTTGTAACATAAAACCCTGTATCGGTGTAACATAAAACCCTGTATTGGTGAAACATAAAACCCTGTAGCAGTGTAACATAAAACCCTGTTTCTGTCTTACATAAAACCCTGTTTTGGTGAAACATGAAACCCTGTTTTCGTGTTACATAAAACCCTGTATCTGTGTAATAAGTGTAGCATAAAACCCTGTATCAGTGTAATCAGTGTAACATAAAACCCTGTATAGGTGTAACATAAAACCCTGTATTGGTGAAACATAAAACCCTGTAGCAGTGTAACATAAAACCCTGTATCTGTGTAACATAAAACACTGTATCAGTGTAACATAAAACCCTGCATCAGTGTAATCAGTGTAACATAAAAACCTGTATGAGTGTAATCAGTGTAACATAAAACCCTGTATCAGTGTTATCAGTGTAACATAAAACCCTCTATTTGTGTAACATAAAACCTTGTATCAGTGTTACATAAAACCCTTTATCTGTGTAACATAAAACCCTGCATCAGTGTAATCAGTGTAACATAAAAACCTGTATCAGTGTGATCAGTGTAACATAAAAACCTGTTTCAATGTAATCAGTGTAACATAAAACCCTGTATCTGTGTAACATAAAACCCTGTATTTGTGTAACATAAAACCCTGTATCAGTGTAATCAGTGTAACATAAAACCCTGTATCTGTGTAACACAAAACTCTGTATCAGTGTAACATAAAACCCTGTATTTGTGTAACATAAAACACTGTATCAGTGTTATCAGGGTAACATAAAACCCTGTATTGGTGTAATTAGTGTAACATAAAACCCTGTGTGTAACTTGAGTTCCACTGTTTCTCTTTGTTAAGCTATCACAATTGATCTTCAACAGTTCAACATGGTATGTTAACAAAAGTGTTCAAGGTGGTCATGTTGTGAAAATTATTTTAAGGAAAAAAATGTTTAGAGCAGACCACCGGCTGCAGAGTATATGACTGAAGTGATAATTTCACTAGGTACAAATGATTATATAAGAGGGCATATTCTTACTAATTCTGACTTTGAGAAACATTTTTACAAACCAAGAAACAAAGTCAGCCTTCATAGAAAGGGTATATGGTTTAGTGCATACAGGGTTCGCACTGGGTATTTTAAAAATTGGATCCTTTCCTAAATAAATGGGGTCTTAGTTTAAATGTCTTGAAAATTATTGGGGGGACGGACCTTTTCAGTTTCTATGCTTGAAAAAATATAGGGACGGCTTCAGCGCAAACCTGCATAGATCTCTTTCTTTCTTATCTTAAAGAGTGATACATATAAGTTATACAACACAAAAAAAATAGGAATTGTGACTCTTTCATTATGTAATGCTAGACACAGGTTTTCATTAACATCATGCTTTCTGCTTAAAGATAATAATCTGACATTAGTTATCATTGAAAGACAGCATTTTAACTAGCACATTCAGTTTAAACATTTGCCATCAGCATCATACCTAAACATATCCTTTGTATGCGTCCATCTATGATCACATTCCACGCTTTTTGAATTTTCCTCTGGTTTTCGCGGAACTTCTGCAGTGGCTTTCCATTCACTTCCAAGGTGTATTCATAGGCAAACCCACTCACAGCTTCTATACTAATTGTACACTTAGCTTTTCCGACGTTGAAGTGTTCTCTACCCACTAGTTTAAACATCCAATCCTTCCTGTCTAATTCCTGAAATACACACAGGGTACATAATGTTAGATTTCGTGGAGTATTACCGAGGCCGTCTCCTTTTTTCTGACTGAAAAATAACCAGCCAGTGCTGAATTGGATTAAATGATATAAGGATTCCCCAATGTTGTGAGTGCAATCGCACATGTTTGTTAAAATCAACACTAAAAATTACAAATTTTGAAAAAGTGTAAAAATCATATCTATATTCAATTTTGAAACATTTATGAAATTACTTTTAGCTATCACAGCTTATTATCTTTTTCTCATTTATATTTTAAAATTTCTAGGTGATTAAAAGCAAAAAGTAAAAGATCTAGCAAAAAAAAAAAAAGGCTTTTACCTTGAATAAAAATGATAAATTACCTTTCCATCCAACCAAATGACTCGTTTTCCTGAAGTTGTGCCATGTTCAAATTCGACGCTATGTACACCGTCGGGAAGAGCCAGCTGCCATTTGGCCACGACATCATCAGCAGTTGCCATTGTTGGATTTTCACCTACAAATACAATGTATCATGAGTTATACTTATGTTCTGTACGTAACCAATACATTGTACAACTTTTACGTCAATAATATATATTTATCACACTTTTTGATCGACACACTTATCAATTCATACAGAGACATTTACACATACCAGCCGGGTAGTCTTCCCACTTAACCCGAATGACCCCCATCTATAAAAGTTAACTGTTTCTACCACAATACCCCGAGTTATTCCACTTTCAGACCATTGTATAAACATGCTTACTGTTGGATAAATATATGTTATATACCACTAGTGGAATATGACCTTCCGGACTTTTGATTGGTTTTGAAGTTGAACTTTGACCGGAAATTACGATTGTTGACGTTGTCATCGATTGTCGACAATGTCACAACTTGGCGGGAATATATGGGAGATAATGCATTTTCGCGCAAATAGTCCGCGGTTCACTCCAAAAATCAACACTGACACTGCCGATTTAATATTGTGGTAGAAACAGGTCACACGACTCATGTTCATTGGATATGGAATTTATTTCACTCTCGTTAATTATTTTTTTAAAGTTACAAAAGACACTCGCTGAAGCTCGTGTCTTTTGTAACTTTTAAAAAATAATTAACTCGAGTGAAATAAATTCCATATCCAACAACCACTCGTTGTGTATCCTCTATTTATCCCATGCTACTGTTTTCAGCATTTTAATAATAATTAGCAGGTTTAATCCTGGACTTCATTTACTAGCTTCAATGGGATTTGACTTGAGGAAAGGATTCTTGCAATCTCTTCATTGTCATATGAAAACAGCCCAACAATGTATATCATGTGTCGATCGCTTATATTGTTGTTATATTGCACACTCATGACACAAAACAACTTCAACCATGTTAATTCTTCACAAATTTAAGCTACAGTTATTCCATATGTACAATGACCAGGTAACCCTATACAAATAAATGAACTAATTTGGTGACCAAATCATAATTTTCTTAATTAATGCATTGAAAATTCTGAGGATGCATTATATCCATTTATGGTTGTATTAATAAAGATCATTGATGGGTGTCCTATAAACAAATAGCATTCTGGATTAAAGTTGAAAATTAATAGAAGCACTCATCTGACATCACCAATCAGCTGTTCCAGATTCTGTAAATTTGAGGACCCAAATCGGTTCAAGACTTGAATTTTGCAGTATCTTACACTTAAATTAATATTTTTGTGGTAGCATATCAATAAACGTTTAATGATGTAAATTCAAAATTTACACGAAAACAAATATTTCCATCGGTGAATTTGTTTTTAATAGTCCAGAACAGAATGCAGTCAGAGCAGATGTGCCATTTTTTTTCATAAACATATCTAAGCGCTCCATAGTGAATATGTTCATTGCCAACTGCGGGCATTACCGTTTATGCAGTCAAAATGAGGTACAATCCTTATATTTACATCATTATTAATTTTCAAGTGCTATACGAAGAAAAAAGCATTCAAAGCTGGTTGCTAAGATGGTAAATATCAAAGAAATGCATTTCCAGAAAGAACATTTATTGTGAAGTTCACATAATTTTCAAAGATAAAAGTTAATTTTCAAAGATAACAGTTTAAGATATAACAGACTTTCTGGTTGGACCATCTAAAGTGAACTTTCACCTAAAAGGTAATATTTTAATAATTAATTCAATTAAAAATAGAACTTTCCTGTTAACATATTTTTTTTTTTGGACATCATATATAAAAGAGGAAGTTTCTATTCATGTATTTCTATTTTCTAATATTTCTGGCGATTCTCAGGTAAAACATGATAACTTCAAAGCTTGTTTTTTTCAGTCTTTCATTCATCTCAATAATTACCACAAATTTTGGCATATTCATTTATTCTGAGTCATATATGATTAACATTTCATCAAAAATAAATATTTTAAGAAATATCTTTTCTGAGAATCAAACTGGAAATATTGGTAAATTCATTGTTTGGTATACTGATGAATGAGCCTACATTTATCATGTGTGTTTAAGTGTGAGTCACTTTTTCATAACAGTTCGCTTGATTATTATATTTCCTGCTTTAGCCAATATAAAAAGAATTCATTGGAGGGTTGCTGATTACGATACATCTAATCTTTGTATTTGCAACATGCAAACTCTTTATTTCTATCGGAATTAGGGAAGGAAAGTTTCACCTCACTTCGACTGTCTCAGTGTTTGACGTCAGACTCAATTAGAAGTATTCTACATTCATTTCTAGACACAAATATAGCAACTGACGGGAGATTTAACTTCTGGACTACCGATTGACAATTTCAATTTATTGGCCATCAACAGTGAGGGCCATTTTTATCAACAAGACTTTTTGCGATTAGCAGCCAAAGGGTTTTAATCAGATGTGAGGTTTCAACAATCATGACTGCTGCTTTATATTTCAAAGTCTGTGGTTTGCAGCGAACATTTATATACGTCAGCCATATTTGATGGGTTTTTTCACTCACCAGATGATGTAATGGTAAACCAGTCTTCCAAATATGGTCATTTTTACTTCCTTACGTATATATATGAGTATTCTGCATGATTCTATAATGTTCGTTTAAAAAACATTTAACATGAACAGAGTTAGATTCAATCATATGTGAAGTTTATGTAAGATTCACGTAAGAAGTGTTCCACTTGTCCATATCTATCCAAATGTCCCACAGTATTCTGAACGAAGCACTAGATACTGTAAAAGTTGTCTCCCTTATTTAGAGTAATTACAGAGATTACTGCAACATGAAGGTGTCACAATTCAAACTCTGTGCATCCGATCTTTAGCTCAATTTATTTTTGCATTGTCCCAAATGCCATATATATGTCATAATGTCCCGAAATATTTGGGGCGAACAGATTGATTTGCCCCATGCCAGATCACCCCATAGCCAAAATGTCCCAAAACATTTTCCCAAAATTTGACATATCGCCCCAAATGTGTAAATATATAGCTAATTCTTGGAAACTTAAAAAGAAAATAATATTGTATCAATATTAGAAATATATTGACAACAAAACAATATTCAGACTGATAAAAATTTATTTCTTAATTTCGATCTCTTTATATTTGTCGAATTCGTACAGTTCATTGTGTCAGGCTAGTGGGGATAACTCTCACAACCACTATAATCGTTTATTAATATTAATGTACGAAATGGAACTAAACCTAGCCTTTCTTTTCAAAAATTGAATCATTACACGTTTTTGTTTGTGTTGATATATATAATCATCGATTTTCTGAGTAAATATGGAAATATAAACAAAGTCTAAAGATCATGTTCTCATTACTGTTTTTAATTTGGGGCCAATGACCTATGTGTGCATACACGGTTGGTCCATTATAAGCAGAATAAACAAAGAAGTCATGATTTTTCAAGATCCAGGTTAGGGGTAATTATAATTTACCATAGGATGTCTCTCTTTTGAGTCTGGTATAGGGAAAACTCTTGGAAACATGTACACCACTCCCCTTCTTGAATCAGTTCAACAATTTGCAAGCATTTCCTGGACGAAATATATCATTAATTCCTGTTAAGAAAATTTACCCATATTATACTTATAGTATAAGGCGACATGGTAAATCATTTGGGGGATATGTCAAATATTGGGACATTGTGGCATGATGGGGCGATCTGGCATAGGGCGAATCAATCCGATCGCCCCAAATATTTTGGGACATTATGAAATGGTATTTGAGACAATGCAAAAATAAATTGGGGCGATAAGAAAAAAATTGGGACATTCAGGCATGGGACATTGGGGCGAAACGTCTGGCACCCATCACCAGGGTTTGCGCTGGGTATTTTATAAATAGGGTCCTTTCCTACATGTAAATAAATGGGGTCCTTTCCTACATGTAAATAAATGGGGTCCTTCTCCATAGTTCATATGGGAATCCTGAAAATAAGTGGGGTCCTTTTCAGTTTCTATGGTTGAAAAAGGGTTGAAAAAACCCTGTGTTGGGTATACACATCAAGCGACTATAAGTAAAACAATATCAATATACCGGTATCTGCGTGTCCTTGTGTCGTGGTCTGATCATGACTGCCTGAAACTACAGTAACAGCCTACTGTACTCATATAGGCCTAAATCACAAATTCAGTGCAATTCACAGAGACCTTTAACGGAAACAATAACATAAATACATCATATTTTACCTCCTGACTGAATGCAGTAAATAGTCTGTCATCTATAGACGAAACAGAGTGGAATGCACCATAGAAATATCAATTTTTAACACTTTTCAACCAGGATCTTATTTCGGCTGCTGGGCAACTATTTATACAACATCCGGGCACCTGTTAAAAACTAGTATCGGGCTAAATATGGGGCAATAACAAAATAAATGTGCCAATAAATTGGACACAGGCCTATATCGAAATATTGATTTTATATTTTTGTATCGTTAGGTCTAATTTCCTATATTGAAGGACATTGTAAAAACATATATTTCTTTTTAGCTACGGACTTGTAAACAAATATGGCGGATATTGGCAGCCGGAGTCCCTTGCGATGGGTAAAATTATGTATACATAAACAAATATGTACATTCCCTGTTCTATTCTGTTGATAATTTTCACGTAATAAAATATTTTGCACTTAATTCTTGATGCAATTTTGAGCAAAACGTTTATTTGAAACCGGCAATTGATATTTTCTTCTGAGGACCCGCGAATTTTTCAAATTTCAAAATCTCTTGTACGGGCATGTTTCAGTCGTTTTGTCATTAAAGCCTTTGCATTTTAAAAGTTTTATATGATTGAAATATGACTAGTATTGGCCTATAAAATATCATTTATTATAACACCTAATTTGTTTCTGTTCTAGGGAGGCCCGAAGGACTGGCGGCCACCAGCAGATGACTTGCCTGATACTGGATATCAGGTTTGCAGTCAGACCCAACTCCAATATTTCTTGCCTCATATCTCGTGCCCCCCTCCCAAATCTGCCAATTCGTATCTAATATTTTCACTGCTGGATCCGATAACTTAATACTATAGGAATACCATACCATGTATACTGCTTAACAGACTGAGACTAAAAATAACCGTTTGCAAGTCAAGTCGCTTTGTCTCGCAAGAAACCCATTTCATAAAATACAACCATTGTTGGATGTTCTATAGCAAAGTGTCTAATGAGTGTTTGATTCAGAATAAGTAGGGGTCTATAGTAATCACCCGTTATAGGACTCACACAACTAAATCAGCCTATCACGAAGTGTTTCATACGTTTGTAGTCCCTACTGAAAATTCATTCCGGCTAAGTACAGTGATTCTGGGTAATTTAAATAGGTAATTGTTGACCTATTCTGCATTGAATGAAATCTGTAGATATTTAACTTTACAAAAATATATACTTTTGGTAGATTTTGATATGTGATGGCGGATTGATATGGGGTCAAAAGTCAGAGGGTGTTCCCGTCCCATTTCACTGGTTTGACATGTAAATTTCCGGTTGCCCGAAGCAGACGCCTGTAGCAAGCTAATATGCCAGTAAACTCCTCATTAAATGCCACTTGAAGCCTTTGTCATGTATGTATCTGTGAATTTAGGCAGTTTTCACAAGTGTTGTACTTCAAATATTAAAGTTATTAGCTCGAAAGCTTAGTAATAACATATAGTAAATTATTTAGTTGTGTGAGTCCTTTAATGGAACTAGCCATGTGCTTGACCTATATAACATTTTCTGTGCTTCCGGATATTTTTTTTTCAAAGACAGCCACTGTCATTGAGTGTTTGCACATTTTTCAGTGTGTAAAACTATTTAATTTGACAAAAAAACTTCAAAATTATTTAAAATCTGGCTAAACATGGCCCTGTGTTGAAGCCTGTATTGTTGGACTGACCCTCATACTCATGTTTTTAATTAGTTCCCAGCAGTGGATGTGTGCAGAATGACTTCACTTCAGATGTAGTCCATGATTATTCTTTCACATCCAATCCTGTTTGAATTCTCTATCCAATATAGATCTAGAATTCTGTAACAAATAGTAAAACACATTTAGATGACATACATTGTACCATATCTATTACTTTCAATCTATACTTGAATACATACATTACAACCGTACTTACATTGCATTATAAACACGCTCACTTGCATACTTGTTTTCATACGCCCATGCATACATACTTAGCAACTACATAGTACATAATGCAGGTATAATCTTTATTTACTCAATAATGCTTCGAATAGTTTATGAAACATTATTCTAATTACAATACACAATATGTTAGATATCATATATATTTTAACCTTTACACAACACAATGTTATTCAATTGGTATATTAATACATTATGAGGGGAGATAATCTGCCCTCAGCATTACAAGTACATTGTAACTTGAAATGATACTCAAAATGTAAATTAATCACAATATACATAGATATATTTATGTATTTGGCTATGGGCTGATTTCCTAGTTACTCTTCAAATTCGCAAAAAAAACATATTTCAGCTGACCCTGAGTCCTATACGTAAATAAAACACTACATTTTACAGTTTTTCATACTTTTAAAATATCTCCACAGTACAAAACTCATATAAATTCCAAGACATTTGATCAGTTACTTTTAGAAATAAATGTACAGTACTATATAATTACATGAAAGTAGTTTTACATGACATAAGATAGTAATTTATACTTTAAATTCAAATTCCAGTCTTCCAATATCTAATCGGACTAAATTACCTTTGAATAATAGTAGTTACATATTTCACACCATCATACAAAATACATGTTAATAGAGAAGAAAATAGAATAGAATCTTACAGGAGTCTGGTTAATATCCAGTTCCAGCAGAATTGCAGAGCCCAAGTGGCTTCTCCAAAATCTGACTAAGAAGTGCCAGATCAAACGAAGAAGTGTCTCTCCACAGACCAAATGTG
This sequence comes from Mimachlamys varia, assembly GCA_947623455.1. NCBI lineage: Eukaryota > Metazoa > Mollusca > Bivalvia > Pectinida > Pectinidae > Mimachlamys > Mimachlamys varia. Next base: position 7,390,940 of record OX392529.1, read on the forward strand.
GAACGAAAATATTGACCAATAAAAAGACATTTAATTTAATATTTAAACTAATAACATACCTATATAGTGTCAGGTGACCAATCTGCTGGTTCTACTTATATCTTACCTGTATATACCTGTACAGGTAGTAGACTCACACATACACCTTTCAGAATAATGTTACTATATATAGATACTATAACGGGTAAATAAACACACCGATATATACATGGACAATACTTAGACAACACATGGTGCTTAGTGAAGGGTAAATGCTGTGCTGCTGATGATGATGATATTAAGTGATGCTATTTAAAATAATACAGTTCTTATAATCAAAACTTGGTATACAATCCAGGGTTTTAACCCTGCCAAAGAAACACTGCATATGCATACACATGCTTATTCAAACTGTATTTACTTTTGACATCAATGCAGGTTGCATATTTCAGTTGTAGCTCCTAAGAAATTGAGTTTGATTGGAGAAATGGTGAAGAAAAGGAATAAGACCTGATAGTACCTGTAGTTGCTGCCTAAGACCTGACAGTACCTGTAGTTTCTGCCTAAGACCTGATAGTACCTGTAGTTTCTGCCTAAGACCTGATAGTACCTGTAGTTTCTGCCTAAGACCTGATAGTACCTGTAGTTGCTGCCTCTTTGATTTGTATCTAGTGCTATTCATACATGAGTTGTCAACACAAAACTGTAATTATAATTACTATAAGCATTTAGCAATTTCCAAATGAGAGACTATAATGGATAAGTAGTTTGCATTGAGGCAGCAACAAGTAGCTTAATTAAGAACAGAATAAGAAGAATGGTCAATATGATGTCCAAATCAATCACAGAACATCCATACTAAGTATTTAGACCTGTTCTTACACATATCTGGTATATTACCTAGATACATTAACAACTTTCAGCATACTGGCTCATAAATTACCTATTTTCCAACTGTATTGTCTACTGTTGACTCAAAATTCTTTCATTTTAGAATGAAGTGGAGGAATGGGTAGAATTAAACAGAAAGCTAAAACAAACTGGCCTACCAGGGATAAAGTTGCTGCACCCAGCTGATGTCACACTGTTAGCAGGTACAGTACATACTGCTGTACCAATCAGCTGATGTCCCATTGTTAGCAGGTACAGTATATACTGCTGTACCAATCAGCTGATGTCACACTGTGAGTAGGTACAGTATATACTGCTGTACCAATCAGCTGATGTCACACTGTTTGTAAGTACAGTATATACTGCTGTACCAATCAGCTGATGTCACACTGTTTGTAAGTACAGTATATACTGCTGTACCAATCAGCTGATGTCACACTGTTAGCAGGTACAGTATATACTGCTGTACCAATCAGCTGATGTCACACTGTCAGCAGGTACAGTATATACTGCTGTACCAATCAGCTGATGTCCCACTGTTAGTAGGTACAGTATATACTGCTGTACCAGTCAGCTGATGTCCCACTGTAAATAGGTACAGTATATACTGCTGTACCAATCAGCTGATGTCCCACTGTTAGTAGGTACAGTATAAACTGCCGTACCAATCAGCTGATGTCCCACTGTTAGTAGGTACAGTATATACTGCTGTACCAATCAGCTGATGTCCCACTGTTAGTAGGTACAGTATATACTGCCGTACCAATCAGCTGATGTCCCACTGTTAGCAGGTACAGTATATACTGCTGTACCAATCAGCTGATGTCCCACTGTTAGTAGGTACAGTATATACTGCCGTACCGATCAGCTGCTGTCACACTGTTAGCAGGTACAGTATATACTGCCGTACCGATCAGCTGATGTCACACTGTCAGCAGGTACAGTATATACTGCTGTACCAATCAGCTGATGTCCCACTGTAAATAGGTACGGTATATACTGCTGTACCAATCAGCTGATGTCCCACTGTTAGTAGGTACAGTATAAACTGCCGTACCAATCAGCTGATGTCCCACTGTTAGTAGGTACAGTATATACTGCTGTACCAATCAGCTGATGTCCCACTGTTAGTAGGTACTGTATATACTGCCGTACCAATCAGCTGATGCCCCACTGTTAGCAGGTACAGTATATACTGCTGTACCAATCAGCTGGTGTCCCACTGTTAGTAGGTACAGTATATACTGCCCTACCAATCAGCTGATGTCACACTGTTAGCAGGTACAGAATATACTGCTGTACCAATCAGCTGATGTTCCACTGTTAGTAGGTACAGTATATACTGCCGTACCAATCAGCTGATGTCCCACTGTTAGCAGGTACGGTATATACTGCTGTACGAATCAGCTGATGTCACACTGTTAGCAGGTACAGTATATACTGCTGTACCAATCAGCTGACGTCCCACTGTTAGTAGGTACAGTATATAATGCTGTACCAATCAGCTGATGTTCCACTGTTAGCAGGTACAGTATATACTGCCGTACCAATCAGCTGATGTCCCACTGTTAGCAGGTACAGTATATACTGCCGTAACAATCAGCTGATGTCCCACTGTTAGTAGGTACAGTATATACTGCCGTACCAATCAGCTGATGTTCCACTGTTAGCAGGTACAGTATATACTGCTGTACCAATCAGCTGATGTTCAACTGTTAGCAGGTACAGTATATACTGCTGTACCAATCAGCTGATGTTCAACTGTTAGCAGGTACAGTATATACTGCTGTACCAATCAGCTGATGTCACACTGTCAGCAGGTACAGTATATACTGCTGTACCAATCAGCTGATGTCCCACTGTTAGTAGGTACAGTATATACTGCTGTACCAGTCAGCTGATGTCCCACTGTAAATAGGTACAGTATATACTGCTGTACCAATCAGCTGATGTCCCACTGTTAGTAGGTACAGTATATACTGCCGTACCAATCAGCTGATGTCCCACTGTTAGTAGGTACAGTATATACTGCTGTACCAATCAGCTTATGTCCCACTGTTAGTAGGTACTGTATATACTGCCGTACCAATCAGCTGATGTCCCACTGTTAGCAGGTACAGTATATACTGCTGTACCAATCAGCTGATGTCACACTGTTTGTAAGTACAGTATATACTGCCGTACCGATCAGCTGATGTCACACTGTTAGCAGGTACAGTATATACTGCTGTACCAATCAGCTGATGTCACACTGTCAGCAGGTACAGTATATACTGCTGTACCAATCAGCTGATGTCCCACTGTAAATAGGTACAGTATATACTGCTGTACCAATCAGCTGATGTCCCACTGTTAGTAGGTACAGTATAAACTGCCGTACCAATCAGCTGATGTCCCACTGTTAGTAGGTACAGTATATACTGCTGTACCAATCAGCTGATGTCCCACTGTTAGTAGGTACTGTATATACTGCCGTACCAATCAGCTGATGCCCCACTGTTAGCAGGTACAGTATATACTGCTGTACCAATCAGCTGGTGTCCCACTGTTAGTAGGTACAGTATATACTGCCCTTCCAATCAGCTGATGTCACACTGTTAGCAGGTACAGAATATACTGCTGTACCAATCAGCTGATGTTCCACTGTTAGTAGGTACAGTATATACTGCTGTACCAATCAGCTGGTGTCCCACTGTTAGTAGGTACAGTATATACTGCTGTACCAATCAGCTGATGTCACACTGTTAGCAGGTACAGAATATACTGCCGTACCAATCAGCTGATGTTCCACTGTTAGCAGGTACTGTATATACTGCCGTAACAATCAGCTGATGTCCCACTGTTAGTAGGTACAGTATATACTGCCGTACCAATCAGCTGATGTTCCACTGTTAGCAGGTACAGTATATACTGCCGTACCAATCAGCTGATGTTCAACTGTTAGCAGGTACAGTATATACTGCTGTACCAATCAGCTGATGTTCAACTGTTAGCAGGTACAGTATATACTGCCGTACCAATCAGCTGATGTCCCACTGTTAGTAGGTACACTTCTGTACAGTAGAAACTTAGATTTATCTTGAATGTTTTCTACCATTAATGTGTAGTTTCCCCTCTAAATTTTGCTTCCTTTTTCCCTCAGAGTTTTGTAAATATACTGAAATGCTGTATTTCTCCCATTTATGATGTCAATTTCCTCCCAAAATCTCCAGACTTGCTTTTGTAAGTAACCTTTTGCTGTTTTCACTCGAAACATTTGCTTATATGTTAAAATGTTGAAGCTTGCTGATTTCTGACAATTCCCTTTGAAAAGATTTTTTTCCACTTCAGTCAAGAATGGGTAGTTTCTCTTCTCCTCTACAACCTCAATTAAACCTGCCTACCATATACTTTAGTGTAACATGTTGCATGTTGTTGTTTTTGCAGGAAGGACGATAAGTTTGGATACACCTATGAGTAAAATAATTCGTGAAAACTTGACGTCACTGATGGGGGACTGTGAGCATAGACAGACCCTCATTCAGGATCTTATTCTCACCAACAACAAGCTGAAGTAAGATATAGCTGATGATTGTAAGCTTATATAAGTGAGTCACAACTAATAATTATTGAGCTCTAGTAAATTTTGGCCCAAAACAAGAAGCTGAAGTATGTAATAACCCCTAACCCTACTAATAAGTGCAACTATTTTCTGCTCCCCCCCCCCCCTCCCCACGACAAGTCAATATAAGTTTTAAACCCTAATATAGCAATAATCTCAACAACATTTTTACCATTTAACATGATCATAGTGTTGTGCTTCCGCTGTTTCCAGGGATGATGTAGAAAAGCAGACATCTTTAGCTGAAAAATATCACAGCAGAATGAAAGAGTTGAAAATTTTATTGGAGAGTTCAAGGACTAGAGTGCAGGTAAGTGAATTTTCAAAGTCATTAAGATGTGAGGTACCTTTAGCTGGACAGTCAGTCCACTAATTTTGTCTTTTGACAATAATTTGTTCTGTTACAATTTGAATTAACCCTGGTATATGAAGTTAGTTATACCATGTTCTCCAAGCTTGAACATGGAAACACTACTTTTATTTACCCAACACACTGTTTTGATTTGGCAACAGTTTTATATATTCCTTCAGCTGACAGTCTGCTGTACTGTTGGTTGTCTCTTCAGTATTGTTAAATTTGATTTGGACAGATGAATATGTAACCTTCCTTGATCATATCAAGGTATGACATATCAATTTTAATAGAGTGTTTTTACAAGAATTAGATCTGATGAATGACAAGGACTATATCAACTGTAGTGGAAATAATTAAATTTTGATATCATGATGTTAAAAGTTGCTAAATGATATGTTCCAAATATAAGAATCTAAAGACTATCATATTTAATAGGAACTGGAACAAAGTGAAGATATGAAGACATCATTTTATGCTGATGAGGAAGAAAAGTTGCTGAACACTAAGAATGCTATTCATGCCAAATGTAAACACCTTCAGCACAAATGTCAGACACAAGAACGGGAGATAGAAAGACTCAAACAGAAAATGCAGCGCATGGCAGAGGAGGTATTCAGTATATCTGATCCGGTGAATGAGAACAAAGGTTTTACCGTAATTTCTCGCATATAGTGCGCACTCGCGTATAGTGCGCAGGTACTTTTTGGAGTCCAAAAATGAAAAAAAAAAATCTGTACTGGTTTGACGGGTGTACTAAAAGCAGTCACTCAATCAGATCCGACGAGGACCGAATACAGCCGAATTTTTTTAGACATAAAAATCACAAACCCTTTGTGATTTCAGCATTTTTTCTTTGAAAAGAAAATATGGATATGTATTGGACTGTTTTGAGTCCCTAAATGTTTATTTCCAAACTCTTACTGTTATCGTTACCAGTTCAACTCGCATGTTTGCGACTCTGTTGGTTACTGCCGGGTATTATTATTAGGCGACCTTCACTCTTTGCAATACACAAACTGGTGAACTTTCTATGTCGTTCTTGACACATTTCTACCGTCAGGATTAAATTGTCCAGTATGATTTTACACAAGAAAGGCATTTTTAACACCAGAGTGCTAACAATGATCTAATTCTTCGGTATATTTCATCATATGCCTTGTGATAATGTAGCGTCAATACCATCTCGACCTGAATGTTCAGGCTACTTTCCTCAAGTTTATTTATCAGATCCTATTGTAATATTGTATGGTTTTATAATTGCAACTTTTCGTGGTTGTAAAAAGATAATGCAAATCAGAAATTATTTAACAAAATATCAACTGTTAACTACTGGGAGGATATTTCAAGTCATTCTGAAAATCTCTGAAAAATTAACGATACATGATCGCGACCATGTCAATGATTTTGCTTGTTCTTGCGTATAGTGCACACCCCTTTCTTGACACATTCGATACGTGAGAAATTACGGTATTTCTGGCAAATTGAAAAAGATATACATGTTTTTGGACTTCAAAGAAATGGATTTTTGAAAATCATGAATTATTCATGAGTGCATGAGAGCAAAGGGTAAATATTAATCTTTTGTTGTGAAGTTGTTGTTTAATTAATTGAAATAATTGGGTAATTGTATGATGTTATGATATATACATATTAAATAATTGTATGATATTATGATATACATATTAAACGGTACTTGTTTGATAGCCTGCTTAGTGTGTAAAGTAAATTATGAAAACAAATAGAACTATTGTGTTTGACAGGAGGACAAAAGGACCGGTAGACAGACACAGATTTTCCAGGAATTCAAAAAGAGGACGTCTCGAGCTCATAACACCATGGATGACAAGTAAATGTCATTTATTTCAGTAATCATGTCTTTATAAGGTGTTAAATTAAGCACAATAAGCTGAAAACATTCTGATGCCCAAAGTTAAGTTTTGTGCTAAAACTAACTTTTATACCTGTACAATTATAGGGAAATATATACATAGTGCTCAGCACCGAGTATAGCATACCTGTCAAGTCTCCCGCTTTGGACGGGAGACTCCCGATTATTTATGACAGAAATCAAAATCTCCAGTTTGAAATTAATGACCCGCGCGGGTCCCGCATTTTATTAAATTCTCCCGTTTTCTCCCGCTTTGTCTCACAAAAATAATCAAACTTGGTCATTTTAACGAATAAACAATAACGACATGGATTCACACTGACCTTTGTCACAGACAAGCCACTTTAATTACAGACCAGACCAATTAACAGCATGGAGACTGGTGTGAAAGTTGTAAATTGTCATGCATCACGGCCCGTACACAACAGCTGTGGGGGCCTCGATCGCGGCACATGGCTTCGTGTCATTCTTACTGATGTGTATACTATAGAGCAATTAAATCATCCAGGTGGGGCTAGTTGCTAATTAATATGTGCTTACAGGATGTATAAACATTAAATAGCCACATGGTGAGTCTCGCATTGTTTACTGAACGGAAGTGAAGTAGAGACTATGAAATAGAAACCGGACAATAACATTCGATCCGGAATTTGTCCGGTCGTAGCGATGGGATGAATGTTGATAAGAAACCAACATACAAATAAGCAAATTTCTTCAATTGGACAAAAATAAAATAATCGGAAGTTATTTTTTTCACAAAGTTTAATTATTCCCAATGATTTGAGATATGTTTTCTTTATAATTAATCTAGGTTAAAAAGACAAAAATTATATTTTTTTGTCTTTGAAGGAAGTTTTATGATATAATCTACTTTAAATATTGTAGTTCCTCAGTATGTAATATATAGGAATAAAATTTAATTTGTTTTTCAACCTTTTTTTTATTGAACCTGTATTAAGAGACCACCAGTCATATGTGACCTTTTTTGTTGCCTCCCTTCGAAGGTCACATATGACAGGTTTGACTGTATATTAATCATAATATGTACATGGGTTGATGTTTTTTTTTGTTGACGAATGCACCGTGTTCAGAAAAATGTGGTCACGCGTAATCTCCAGTTTGAGAATAGTCAGCAAACTGGAGATCTCCAGTTTGTTAGCATTTGACCCTTGACAGGTATGGTATAGCTAGACTGGTTCTAGTCAATATAAAATAAATTTTGTTTTTCTGGAATATCAATGAAGCTATAGAAAAGAGAACATGGGTTTAGAGCTTGGAAACAGTTTATAACTACAGAGCCTGGCATGTGTACTTTAAGGAAACAACATCTTCTTAGAAAGAAGAAGAAATATTATAATAGGAACAACTTATGTTCCAGAAGGCATATATCAAAATGTCATGAAAATGATTTTCCCTTGTACTTATTTGTTCACTAATTAATTCTATTCTGTGGCAAATACCATGAACGTTAATATTTCTGGAGATCCTACAATTATAAGGAATAGGGATCATAATGTACATCCATTTACATACTCAGTCTACAAATGATATAAAACTGACGTGCCAAGTCTGAACATAGATGTACTACATGTGAGCTATACCTTTCTGTGTTTGGTCTGGATTGATAAGCAATAGTGTCAAGCAGTTCTTACCACTGTTAATGAGACAGTTACAAATGTATCTCTGCATGATATCAGATAAGACATTCGTAGGTATATATTGTCTGTATATTATCAGACGATTAGACATTTGTCTGTATATTGTCAGACGATAAGACATTCGTAGGTATATATTGTCTGTATATTGTCAGATGATAAGACATTCGTAGGTATATATTGTCTGTATCTTGTCAGATGATAAGACATTCGTAGGTATATATTGTCTGTATATTGTCAGACGATAAGACATTCGTAGGTATATATTGTCTGTATCTTGTCATACTACATGTATCTATCAGATATAAATTACCTCTATGTTATCAGACTCTGACATACTAATAAATATTGTTTTTATGTTGTCATCTCTTATTTGTCACACTATTTATATTGCCTATATATGTTACCAGACTGTTAGATGTCATAGATTCCTATGAGCAACAGATCCAGGGACTTCAGAAAGAGCTGGACTTTTACAGGTGAGACATACATCACTGAACACAGTATATCATTTGAGTTCCCAGGTATATGTTCATGTTTTGCCATAAAGTACATCTTGAAATTTCTTCAATACATTTGAAATATTTTCAAGTTTTACACATTCATGTGTAACATGCATGCTAGATATGAAAGACTTGATTACTATTTGATGACTTTATAAGGTGTAACCTAAAAGGCATGCCTGTATAACTGTATTTTATTTTGCCCTATAAGAACACAAGAATCTGTGCCGAGACCAGTCCTTAATGGGACTGGCACCCCCAACGGTATCTTAAAGAACATGTAAGTACAGAATCTCTGTCACTGTCAGTCCTGGAGCATCCTTCTATCTCTAGATAAGATCTGTTATCACTGAATGTCAGTCCTGAAGCATCCTATCTCCAAATAAGGTCTGTTATCACTGAATGTCAGTCCTGAAGCATCCTTCTATCTCTAGATAAGATCTGTTATCACTGACTGTCAGTCCTTAAGCATCCTTCTATCTCTAGATAAGATCTGTTATCACCGACTGTCAGTCCTGGAGCATCCTTCTGTCTCTAGATAAGATCTGTTATCACCGACTGTCAGTCCTGGAGCATCCTTCTGTCTCTAGATAAGATCTGTTATCACCGACTGTCAGGCCTGGAGCATCCTTCTATCACTAGATCAGATCTGTTATCACCGACTGTCAGGCCTGGAGCATCCTTCTATCACTAGATCAGATCTGTTATCACCGACTGTCAGTCCTGGAGCATCCTTTTGTCTCTAGATAAGATCTGTAATCACTGACTGTCAGTGCTGAAGCATCCTTCTGTCTCTAGATAAGATCTGTTATCACCGACTGTCAGTCCTGGAGCATCCTTCTGTCTCTAGATAAGATCTGTTATCACCGACTGTCAGGCCTGGAGCATCCTTCTATCACTAGATCAGATCTGTTATCACCGACTGTCAGGCCTGGAGCATCCTTCTATCACTAGATCAGATCTGTTATCACCGACTGTCAGTCCTGGAGCATCCTTTTGTCTCTAGATAAGATCTGTAATCACTGACTGTCAGTGCTGAAGCATCCTTCTGTCTCTAGATAAGATCTGTTATCACCGACTGTCAATCCTGGAGCATCCTTCTGTCTCTAGATAAGATCTGTTATCACCGACTGTCAGTCCTGGAGCATCATTGGACGTGTCATACATGATTTTGAAGTTTACTCTCTGTGATCACTTGTGGCCTTTGCTTGAACACTCTGTAGCACTTTATAAATTCTGAAACCAGTAAGGAGAACAGGAACCACACTATGTAATCTGTCTATCTGAAACCAATAATGTGTTTTTAGAAAGAACTGTTTCATTTCTGAATCAAGTATTAGTTACTACCATATAGCAGGAAATTTTAGCGGTCATAACATTTGGCGATTTGGTCATGAAAAGTGAAAGTTTAATTTTGGCGGGTTAAAAATTGTCGATTTCAATAAATCTAGGGTTTTAATTTTGTGCTGAGCATATATATTACCTACTGGGATATATTGATTAATATTTTATGTCAATATATCCTATCCATGTTGATTAAATTTGTCCTGTATTATACCAACAATAAGCACCACTTGTTACTCTCAGAAGTTAACGGAGGAACAGGAGTTATGAAAGGTAACGGAAACTATTTGCTGAAAGGAAAATGTTTGCGTCCTTTTAATTGCTGGTGTTAAAATTTGACGGGTTAAATTTTGGCAATCCCTATAAGGACACAACAAATTAAAGCCCCGCTAATATTTCCCACTATACGGTATATAACGCATCCAAGGAAATCTTAGAACTGTTCTTATCTCTAAAAGATCAGGAGTTATGTTCCTTTTGCAAATTTCTATTGGTTGTGCATACACATACAGCAAAATGTGTCCCTATGAGTAACACAACAGGTTCTGTCCCCATACTGGATGTACATTTGATGTACTAGTGTAGTTCTTGAGATATAGAGTTGATACTCTCCTGCTGAATGTTCAGCATTTAAGTATCAACAGCTGGTTTGCCTGTTGTCAGTATAATCTTTTACCTAGAAGATAAAAGGATGTCACAGGAACTGTCATGTTTGAACGAAGTAGGCAGAATTTTTGTTGTGCTAATTGCTTGCTACTTATTTTGTGTGGTTTGCTGTTGAATTTAATTTCTGCATGAACTTTGTTTGCCGTTGTTTACTTACATCATGCCATGCACAGTCATCTCTACAACTACTGAAGTATGATTTTGTTACTATCACAGAACTTGAAGTCCATGTTAACTTTTGTCTCGTACAATACAGTGTTACTCTAGATCTGCCTGCATTAGATGCAATGCTGCTTGCTATATTGACAATTCTTATTTTTTGAAATATTAGTATGAAATTCTTGAAACTTTTCCACAAATTCAAACCTTCATACGTTTACATAGCATCAATACTAAGCATAACAAAATAAAAAAGTCTTATTATATAATATAATAGTGAATTGTTAAACTATTCATATGATCTGAAAAAGACAATCTGAAAAAATTCTATTCTGATTTAATCCTGATAGACCAGTAACATTTTGCTTGCCATGCTCTTGTCGTTTTCATGCTTTGAATTAAATGATTAAAAATTGTTTATGATTAACTTAACAGTGTGTGCCAAACACTGTCGGTCATGTCCGAAAAAAATCATTTCAGACCGGTAAAATATTTTAAATACATGCCCAAATGTCCGGTTAAAAAATCAGAACAAATCCGGAAAAAATGACTTCTAATGGTAAAACTTCGCATACAAACTTGCAAAGTTATAGTCGTAAAAAGAGTGGATATTGATGAACATCTATAAGAAGGATAGCTGTTAAAGTTTTCATAATTTCAACTTATTTTATCATTTTATTTCCTCTTTCCCGGTATTCGTTTCTTTAGTTGTTATACGGAAGCCATGGCAAATTTTTCGTCCAGTCAACCAGAAACAAAATTAGTGGTGTAAACATCTAACAAAATTGAAGAAATCCCTGTTTAATTCAGGTTTTGTATGAAAAACAACTTTCAAACTTTTTAAGCATTTTTTTTTTTGGACATGTAAATTTTTCGGATTACCTGCCCAAATGTCCTGTAAAGGTTTTGAAAGTTTGGCACACACTGATTAACTATTTGAAATTTGCATCAATGCATTAATTAGAGCAGTATTATTTTGTATTCACAAAAAATGTTTTACATGCTTCATTTGGTATAATAAAATTTCTTATTCAAAGAGGAAGTTCAAATTACAAGTCAACAATGTCTGGTAGACATGTTTAGTATACCTAGTATACTTTTCATACCACGAGATTGTAATGTCAGCTTGTGTAATCTTTTGAATACAGATGTGAAATGTATACTGTACCTGGTATTGTATACCGGTCATGTAAATTGTCACTGAAAGGTTATGGTAGGTTTGAAGGATACTCCAGGAAGAATCATGTGTCAGAGGTTGACATTACTAGACTCTAATGTTATAGATATGAATACATTGTATGTTTACAATGGTTATCATGTGCAACAAAAACATTATATGTATAAAATGGTTATGATGAAATATTCAGAATTGTAGCGTTGGAGACTGCACTGCTCCACTGTCAACGGGTGGCTGTTCTCTGTCTGGATTTAACCCAGACATTGAAACATACTTTCACTAATTAATAAGTATACATGTATATTTCTGCAACAAATGTATGTTGTTAAACTTTTAATGTATTATTTGTCATATTTTTTTTATATTCATTTGTGTGTTAGGGCTATTCCATTAAAATATCTACCTGACCCCAGGACTCCAAAATAAATCACTTCTACCCAAGGTGGGATTACTTTCCTATTGCTTCTTTGTAATTTATTAAATAAATTCTAAGGGTGGTACCCCTTAACAAAACCTGGAGTCCTGGGGTGGGGTTTTTACTTTTTTACTGGAATAGTCCTTACATACATTGGCTTACCTACATATTCAACATGGTGCGCTAGTACACACACCATTAAATATATGTAGGTGCACCAGTGTATGTTACACACCAATGAATGTCAAAAACATGACAACCAATCCTTGATTAACAGAATGATAGATTGATATCAAATGTTTATTATCAGTTAAACTTCAAAGAAAACATTACATTTTAATGTATCACAGGGATACAAATTTGCTGCTTTGAGTAAGAGGCCCAGCTCATTTCAGAAGAGAATTTGCAGTAGTAATAAATGGTAAAATTGTTGAAAATCTAATAAAAATCAATCACTATGATTAGCTGTGAGTTTTACTAGTGTTATAATCAGTACAAATAGTTTACATATATTTCTGGTTATCATTAGTCTCACGGTCACTGCAGATAAGAACAAATTATTCCAGATTGTAATTTGTCCCATTCTTACCTGGTTTCACCATGCTATAAAAACGTATGTCTACTGGCATGTGTGTAAATTATCCAGTACAAATTGTAGGGAATCATGACAAACTGGATTGTCTACGTATAGCTTCCTTACTCAAAGATGCAATATAAGGTGTCTGTGTGATTGAATGCTTAACATTACTTAACAGATCTGGATTGGGATTGGCCCCACAAGAGTCAGATGATGACAATCCTTTCCAGTCACTCACATCAGGAACCTCTCAGAACATGAAAGCCCTTATAAAGGTAGAGTATGATTTACTCATAATTAGTCTCCATCACAAGATTTCTTATGACATATAGTCTCCATCACAAGATTTCTCGTAACAATTTGTCTTCATCATAACATTATTTATGAAACATAAATATGGTCTCCATTGCAAGATTTTGTATGACACTTAATAATTATACTCTTCATCACAAGATTTCTTGTTACACTCAGTCTTTAGCAATAAGATGTCTTGTTACATATGTTTTCCATCACAAGCTTTTGTACTTCACTTAAACTCGTTTGCAAGATTTCTTATGACATAAATTATCTGCCCCATTTTATCTTCAGTAATGTCATTTGGTTTATAAGGTTGCCTTCTTCAAGAACAAAATATTGTGTTTTAATGTATAAAGAAATTATCAATCAAGTATTTATAACTCTTTTTACATGCTGTTTTTTCAATCAAATTGTCTTTTTTTGTTTATTTTGTTAGTTTATAATGCATTGCTTTTCTTTAGTCTTATGAGAAACAGCTGAAGGATGCAAACAAGAAGATTAAAAAAATGGAGGATGAAAAAGAATTGGTTAAATTGGACATGGGGTCAAGGTAAATTACTGCACTGATAAGTGTACTCTCCACACAGGTAGATTATAACGAGGTATTATGTGATCTCCACACAGGTAGATTATAACGAGGTATTATGTGATTTCCACACAGGTAGATTATAACGAGGTATTATGTGATTTCCACACAGGTAGATTATAACGAGGTATTATGTGATTTCCACACAGGTAGATTATAACGAGGTATTATGTGATTTCCACACAGGTAGATTATAACGAGGTATTATGTGATTTCCACACAGGTAGATTATAACGAGGTATTATGTGATTTCCACACAGGTAGATTATAACGAGGTATTATGTGATTTCCACACAGGTAGATTATAACGAGGTATTATGTGATTTCCACACAGGTAGATTATAACGAGGTATTATGTGATTTCCACACAGGTAGATTATAACGAGGTATTATGTGATTTCCACACAGGTAGATTATAACGAGGTATTATGTGATTTCCACACAGGTAGATTACAACGAGGTATTATGTGATTTCCACACAGGTAGATTACAACGAGGTATTATGTGATTTCCACACAGGTAGATTACAACGAGGTATTATGTGATTTCCACACAGGTAGATTATAACGAGGTATTATGTGATTTCCACACAGGTAGATTATAACGAGGTATTATGTGATTTCCACACAGGTAGAGTATAACGAGGTATTACGTGATTTCCACACAGGTAGATTATAACGAGGTATTACGTGATTTCCACACAGGTAGATTATAACGAGGTATTATGTGATTTCCACACAGGTAGATTATAACGAGGTATTATGTGATTTCCACACAGGTAGATTATAACGAGGTATTATGTGATTTCCACACAGGTAGTTTAGGATCAGTCTCAGCAGCAACTAGCTAGATTAAATGTCAGTACAAAAGAAAGAGATTATTACTTTATTGATTTTCTGAATTTGTGGAACAAATGATATGTACAATATATTTGTACGGTAAAAATTAATTTAGTTGGTATAATCTTTTAGGTTTGAAATTTCTTCTCTTTTTGCCTGCAGGCCTGAAGTTGGAGATTACAGAGTTGCACAGATGAGAATCAAAAAGTTAGAGAAACTGTTGGCTATCCATAGCATCAGGTTTGTAGAACTCTGATATTAGAGAAACTGTTGGCTATCCATAGCATCAGGTTTGTAGAACTCTGATATTAGAGAAACTGTTGGCTATCCATAGCATCAGGTTTGTAGAACTCTGATATTAGAGAAACTGTTGGCTATCCATAGCATCAGGTTTGTAGAACTCTGATATTAGAGAAACTGTTGGCTATCCATAGCATCAGGTTTGTAGAACTCTGATATTAGAGAAACTGTTGGCTATCCATAGCATCAGGTTTGTAGAACTCTGATATTAGAGAAACTGTTGGCTATTCATAGCATGTGTAGCAACTTTAGTACAAACAATTGAATCATTTTAGTCGGACTAGAGCAACTAGTAGTTGCCTGCGCATGCATGATTATTTCAGTGTTTCTTTTCACTTTGTTTTATATTGATCAGTTAGTAACATTTTATGATCCCCAAGTGTACCGAGGGAGAATGTTGATCAGCTAGTAACATTTTATGATCCTTCAGTGTACCGAGGGAGAATGTTGATCAGCTAGTAACATTTTATGATCCTTCAGTGTACCGGGCGAGAATGTTGATCAGTTAAAGCTAGTAACATTTTGTGATCCTTCAGTGTACCGGGGGAGAATGTTGATCAGCTAGTAACATTTTGTGATCCTTCAGTGTACCGGGGGAGAATGTTGATCAGCTAGTAACATTTTATGATCCTTCAGTGTACCGGGGGAGAATGTTGATCAGTTAGTAACATTTTGTGATCCTTCAGTGTACCGGGGGAGAATGTTGATCAGTTAGTAACATTTTATGATCCTTCAGTGTACCGGGGGAGAATGTTGATCAGTTAGTAACATTTTGTGATCCTTCAGTGTACCGGGGGAGAATGTTGATCAGCTAGTAACATTTTATGATCCTTCAGTGTACCGGGGGAGAATGTTGATCAGTTAGTAACATTTTGTGATCCTTCAGTGTACCGGGGGAGAATGTTGATCAGTTAGTAACATTTTATGATCCTTCAGTGTACCGGGGGAGAATGTTGATCAGCTAGTAACATTTTATGATCCTTCAGTGTACCGGGGGAGAATGTTGATCAGCTAGTAACATTTTATGATCCTTCAGTGTACCGGGCGAGAATGTTGATCAGTTAGTAACATTTTATGATCCTTCAGTGTACCGGGGGAGAATGTTGATCAGCTAGTAACATTTTATGATCCTTCAGTGTACCGGGGGAGAATGTTGATCAGCTAGTAACATTTTGTGATCCTTCAGTGTACCGGGGGAGAATGTTAATCAGTTAAAGCTAGTAACATTTTGTGATCCTTCAGTGTACCGGGGGAGAATGTTGATCAGCTAGTAACATTTTATGATCCTTCAGTGTACCGGGGGAGAATGTTGATCAGCTAGTAACATTTTATGATCCTTCAGTGTACCGAGGGAGAATGTTGATCAGCTAGTAACCTTTTATGATCCTTCAGTGTACCGAGGGAGAATGTTGATCAGCTAGTAACATTTTATGATCCTTCAGTGTACCGAGGGAGAATGTTGATCAGCTAGTAACCTTTTATGATCCTTCAGTGTACCGAGGGAGAATGTTGATCGGTTTGTAACATTTTATGATCCTCCAGTGTACCGAGGGAGAATATTTTTGATCAGTTAGTAACATTTTGTGATCCTTCAGTGTACTGGGGGAGAACATTGATTGGTTAGTAACATTTTTTTATCCTTCAGCATACCGAGGGAGAATGTTGATCAGCTAGTAACATTTTATGATCCTTCAGTGTACCGAGGGAGAATGTTGATCAGTTAAAGCTAGTAACATTTTGTGATCCTTCAGTGTACCGGGGGAGAATGTTGATCAGCTAGTAACATTTTATGATCCTTCATTGTACCGAGGGAGAATGTTGATCGTTTAGTAACATTTTATGATCTTTCAGTGTACCGGGGGAGAAACCATCTAAGGATCCCTACCGTTTGAAGAAGTCCTACAGCACAAAAATGGAGGATGTGGAATATCTACCTCTCGACATCTGTCGTAACTACCTCAGGGTGAGAGGGTTTTATCTTTTATAATTTATCAGCATCTGATCTTGATTCAGTTTTTTGTATTTTGTATTTGATATTTTAGTGATTAAAATAAGAAAACATTATCATTATCGATGATCAGGCCATCAATAACTATATACGTAGTATAATTGTAGACCCAGATCTAGACTTAGGAGCAATTGAGAGAGGAATACAACCAACTATATTACTGGAACTTTTCTTGTGCATGCTAAGATTGTGTTAATGTGCAGTATTTCCACAAATAAAAGGAGTGATCTGTACAGTAGCCTGTGTTTACACATGTTATAATAACATAGAGATGGGGGATAGCTGATTGAAAGAGTTATTCCAGCTCCACAGTCTGTATTTACATGTGTTATAATTATGTAGAGATGGTGGATAGCTGATTGGTGGAGTTATTCCAGCTCCACAGTCTGTATTTACATGTGTTATAATTACATAGAGATGGGGGATAGCTGATTGGTGGAGTTATTCCAGCTCCACAGTCTGTATTTACACATGTTATAATTACATAGAGATGGGGGATAGCTGATTGGTGGAGTTATTCCAGCTCCACAGTCTGTATTTACACGTGTTATATTTACATAGAGATTGGGGATAGCTGATTGGTGGAGTTATTCCAGCTCCACACAGCCAGTATTTACACATGTTATAATTACATAGAGATGGGGGTGTAGCTGATTGGTGGAGTTATTCCAGCTCCATAGTCTGTATTTACACGTGTTATAATTACATTGAGATGGGAGGTGTAGCTGATTGTTGGAGTTATTCCAGCTCCACACAGCCAGTATTTACATGTGTTATAATTACATAGAGATGGGGGATAGCTGATTGGTGGAGTTATTCCAGCTCCACAGTCTGTATTTACATGTGTTATAATTACATTGAGATGGGAGGTGTAGCTGATTGTTGGAGTTATTCCAGCTCCACACAGCCAGTATTTACATGTTATAATTACATAGAGATGGGGGATAGCTGATTGGTGGAGTTATTCAAGCTCCACAGTCTGTATTTACACGTGTTATAATTTATACATAGAGATGGGGGTGTAGCTGATTGGTGGAGTTATTCCAGCTCCACACAGCCAGTATTTACATGTGTTATAATTACATAGAGATGGGGGATAGCTGATTGGTGGAGTTATTCCAGCTCCATAGCCTGTATTTACATGTGTTATAATTACATAGAGATGGGGGTGTAGCTGATTGGTGGAGTTATTCCATCTCCACAGCCTTTATTTACATGTGTTATAATTACATAGAGATGGGGGATAGCTGATTGATGGAGTTATTCCAGCTACACAGTCTGTATTTACACGTGTTATAATTACGTAGAGATTGGGGATAGCTGATTGGTGGAGTTATTTCAGCTCCACAGTCTGTAATGTTATAAATCGAGGATTGGTAATATCATTACAGGATGTCACTTCTGAGTTGGAGGCTGATGACTTAGAACAGGTACTCCCCAGCATTCAGAAACTCCGTTCAGAGATTGATACCGCTCAGAGATACGAACAGGTAAGACCTCCAACACTGGAGAAGAGTGCAGTGGATTGAGAAATATAAATATATATGTATTTGAAATTTTTACATAAACCTTAAACTCTTTACAGTTTGAATTTCTTTAATAATTGATGATTGTTTTTGCTTCAGAACTAGATATTAAGTGGAAAAGAAAATTACTTTTAAACTAGTTAAAAATTGGTATTACATGAAAACAACTTTCTTATCTTCTTGAGACAATTCTTTACACAAACATGACTGCTTCAATAATGCTATACCCCTTAGAAAATAGTACTTAACCACCCCAGAAACATCCTATCACATATAACTAAATAACACTGTACCCCATCAGAAACATCCAATCACATATAACTCAATAACACTGTACCCCATCAGAAACATCCAATTACATATAACTAAATAACACTGTACCCCATCAGAAACATCCAATCACATATAACAAAATAACACTGTACCCCATCAGAAACATAATATTACAGTAACTGTACCCCCTCAGAAACATCCAATCACTTATAACAAAAAAATACTGTACCCCCTCAGAAACATCCAATCATATATAACTAAATAACACTGTACCCTATCAGAAACATCAAATCACATATAACTCTTAGATTTCCTAACAAACATCTATTATTTTATGATAGTCACTTTCTGACTTTCTGTTCAATAGTTCTGTCGTTGTGTAGAAGACATGACCTCTGGATCAGAAGGCAAGAGAGGCCGAAGGACAACAAGTCCATCGCGACGTAAAAATATGTTGTCAGAGAAGCGCCTACAAGAAAACATGTCTACACTTGAAAGCTGGAAACAGGACCAGGATGGACTTGAGGTATCTGAAGGTTCAGGCAAATAAATTGGGGAAGGGGAGACTGCAGGGCACAGAACTGATAGACGATTAAATTACATGGGTTAGGATCAGGATTTGAGAATACTGGAGAGAATCAGATTACAGCATATATCTTGAAAAACACTAGTCAGAATTTGGTTTATATTCACACCATATAGCATCACACAATATAGTTCTTCACCTGATTAGATTTTGATGAGCCCCTGCTCACTTTGCTTTTATGTAAAGGAGAATGTCCACAAGCTGTCTATTCTTTGAAATAATGGATTGGACGAGGCCGTAGGCTGAGTCCAGTCTATTATTTCAAAGAATAGACAGCTTGAGGACCTTCTCCTACTTAAAACATAACCCCTTGTAGGACTTTTCTTACACAAATTGACACAATTTGAAAGCTAGTAAGGCATTGATTCAAAAAATTTTATGATTCTCTGTTTGCCTGATTAACAGGTTCATGTATGCAAGTAAGGCACGGGAAAGTAAGTTCATCAAACCTTGAATCATATCAGACTAGTATAGATAATAGGATTGTTGATTTATTTGTATAATGGATCACAGTTTTGTTGCTGTGTTGTCATTAGCTGTAGTTACTACTGATATTTGTTGTTAGCTTGTCGTGTTCCTATATTATAGACAGATCTGTTATGATTGTGGAGTGTTTCAGGAGTTACAGATCTGTTATCATTGTGGCGTGTTTCAGTGAGTTACAGATCTGTTATCATTGTGGTGTGTTTCAGTGAGTTACAGATCTGTTATCATTGTGGTGTGTTTCAGTGAGTTACAGATCTGTTATCATTGTGGTGTGTTTCAGTGAGTTACAGATCTGTTATCATTGTGGTGTGTTTCAGTGAGTTACAGATCTGTTATCATTGTGGAGTGTTTCAGTGAGTTACAGATCTGTTATCATTGTGGAGTGTTTCAGTGAGTTACAGATCTGTTATCATTGTGTGTTTCAGGAGTTACAGATCTGTTATCATTGTGGTGTGTTTCAGGAGTTACAGATCTGTTATCATTGTGGTGTGTTTCAGGAGTTACAGATCTGTTATCATTGTGGTATGTTTCAGGAGTTACAGATCTGTTATCATTGTGGTGTGTTTCAGGAGTTACAGATCTGTTATCATTGTGGTGTGTTTCATGAGTTACAGATCTGTTATCATTGTGGTGTGTTTCAGTGAGTTACAGATCTGTTATCATTGTGGTGTGTTTCAGGAGTTACAGATCTGTTATCATTGTGGTGTGTTTCAGTGAGTTACAGGTCTGTTATCATTGTGGAGTGTTTCAGGAGTTACAGATCTGTTATCATTGTGGAGTGTTTCAGGAGTTACAGATCTGTTATCATTGTGGTGTGTTTCAGGAGTTACAGATCTGTTATCATTGTGTGTTTCAGGAGTTACAGATCTGTTATCATTGTGGGGTGTTTCAGGAGTTACAGATCTGTTATCATTGTGGTGTGTTTCAGTGAGTTACAGATCTGTTATCATTGTGGTGTGTTTCAGGAGTTACAGATCTGTTATCATTGTGGGGTGTTTCAGGAGTTACAGATCTGTTATCATTGTGGGGTGTTTCAGGAGTTACAGATCTGTTATCATTGTGGGGTGTTTCAGGAGTTACAGATCTGTTATCATTGTGGTGTGTTTCAGGAGTTACAGATCTGTTATCATTGTGGTGTGTTTCAGGAGTTACAGATCTGTTATCATTGTGGTGTGTTTCAGGAGTTACAGATCTGTTATCATTGTGGTGTGTTTCAGTGAGTTACAGATCTGTTATCATTGTGGTGTGTTTCAGTGAGTTACAGATCTGTTATCATTGTGGAGTGTTTCAGGAGTTACAGATATGTTATCATTGTGGGGTGTTTCAGTGAGTTACAGATCTGTTATCATTGTGGTGTGTTTCAGGAGTTACAGATCTGTTATCATTGTTGTGTGTTTCAGTGAGTTACAGATCTGTTATCATTGTGTGTTTCAGGAGTTACAGATCTGTTATCATTGTGGTGTGTTTCAGTGAGTTACAGATCTGTTATCATTGTGGTGTGTTTCAGGAGTTACAGATCTGTTATCATTGTTGTGTGTTTCAGTGAGTTACAGATCTGTTATCACTGTGGAGTGTTTCAGGAGTTACAGATCTGTTATGATTGTGGGGTGTTTCAGTGAGTTACAGATCTGTTATCATTGTGGTGTGTTTCAGTGAGTTACAGATCTGTTATCATTGTGGAGTGTTTCAGGAGTTACAGATCTGTTATCATTGTGGTGTGTTTCAGTGAGTTACAGATCTGTTATCATTGTGGGGTGTTTCAGGAGTTACAGATCTGTTATCATTGTGGGGTGTTTCAGGAGTTACAGATCTGTTATCATTGTGGGGTGTTTCAGGAGTTACAGATCTGTTATCATTGTGGGGTGTTTCAGGAGTTACAGATCTGTTATCATTGTGTGGTGTTTCAGGAGTTACAGATCTGTTATCATTGTGGGGTGTTTCAGTGAGTTACAGATCTGTTATCATTGTGGGGTGTTTCAGGAGTTACAGATCTGTTATCATTGTGGGGTGTTTCAGGAGTTACAGATCTGTTATCATTGTGGTGTGTTTCAGTGAGTTACAGATCTGTTATCATTGTGGGGTGTTTCAGGAGTTACAGATCTGTTATCATTGTGGTGTGTTTCAGGAGTTACAGATCCGTTATCATTGTGGAGTGTTTCAGTGAGTTACAGATCTGTTATCATTGTGGTGTGTTTCAGGAGTTACAGATCTGTTATGATTGTGGGGTGTTTCAGTGAGTTACAGATCTGTTATCATTGTGGTATGTTTCAGTGAGTTACAGATCTGTTATCATTGTGGTGTGTTTCAGGAGTTACAGATCTGTTATCATTGTGGTGTGTTTCAGGAGTTACAGATCTGTTATCATTGTGGGGTGTTTCAGGAGTTATAGATCTGTTATCATTGTGATGTGTTTCAGGAGTTACAGATCTGTTATCATTGTGGTGTGTTTCAGTGAGCTACAGATCTGTTATCATTGTGGTGTGTTTCAGGAGTTACAGATCTGTTATCATTGTGGTGTGTTTCAGGAGTTACAGATCTGTTATCATTGTGATGGTTTCAGGAGTTACAGATCTGTTATCATTGTGGTGTGTTTCAGGAGTTACAGATCTGTTATCATTGTGGAGTGTTTCAGGAGTTACAGATCTGTTATCATTGTGATGGTTTCAGGAGTTACAGATCTGTTATCATTGTGGTGTGTTTCAGGAGTTACAGATCTGTTATCATTGTGGGGTGTTTCAGGAGTTACAGATCTGTTATCATTGTGGTGTGTTTCAGGAGTTACAGATCTGTTATCATTGTGGGGTGTTTCAGTGAGTTACAGATCTGTTATCATTGTGGGGTGTTTCAGGAGTTACAGATCTGTTATCATTGTGGGGTGTTTCAGGAGTTACAGATCTGTTATCATTGTGGTGTGTTTCAGTGAGTTACAGATCTGTTATCATTGTGGTGTGCTTCAGGAGTTACAGATCTGTTATCATTGTGGTGTGTTTCAGTGAGTTACAGATCCGTTATCATTGTGGGGTGTTTCAGTGAGTTACAGATCTGTTATCATTGTGGTGTGTTTCAGGAGTCACAGATCTGTTATGATTGTGGGATGTTTCAGTGAGTTACAGATCTGTTATCATTGTGGTATGTTTCAGTGAGTTACAGATCTGTTATCATTGTGATGTGTTTCAGGAGTTACAGATCTGTTATCATTGTGGTGTGTTTCAGTGAGTTACAGATCTGTTATCATTGTGGAGTGTTTCAGTGAGTTACAGATCTGTTATCATTGTGGAGTGTTTCAGTGAGTTACAGATCTGTTATCATTGTGTGTTTCAGGAGTTACAGATGTGTTATCATTGTGGTGTGTTTCAGGAGTTACAGATCTGTTATCATTGTGGGGTGTTTCAGTGAGTTACAGATCTGTTATCATTGTGTGTTTCAGGAGTTACAGATCTGTTATCATTGTGGTGTGTTTCAGGAGTTACAGATCTGTTATCATTGTGGGGTGTTTCAGGAGTTACAGATCTGTTATCATTGTGGGGTGTTTCAGGAGTTACAGATCTGTTATCATTGTGGTATGTTTCAGGAGTTACAGATCTGTTATCATTGTGGTGTGTTTCAGGAGTTACAGATCTGTTATCACTGTGGATTGTTTCAGGAGTTACAGATCTGTTATCATTGTGGTGTGTTTCAGGAGTTACAGATCTGTTATCATTGTGGTGTGTTTCAGTGAGTTACAGATCTGTTATCATTGTGGTGTGTTTCAGGAGTTACAGATCTGTTATCATTGTGGAGTGTTTCAGTGAGTTACAGATCTGTTATCATTGTGGGGTGTTTCAGGAGTTACAGATCTGTTATCATTGTGGAGTGTTTCAGGAGTTACAGATCTGTTATCATTGTGGTATGTTTCAGTGAGTTACAGATCTGTTATCATTGTGGTATGTTTCAGTGAGTTACAGATCTGTTATCATTGTGATGTGTTTCAGGAGTTACAGATCTGTTATCATTGTGGTGTGTTTCAGTGAGTTACAGATCTGTTATCATTGTGGAGTGTTTCAGTGAGTTACAGATCTGTTATCATTGTTGTGTGTTTCAGTGAGTTACAGATCTGTTATCATTGTGTGTTTCAGGAGTTACAGATCTGTTATCATTCTGGTGTGTTTCAGTGAGTTACAGATCTGTTATCACTGTGGAGTGTTTCAGGAGTTACAGATCTGTTATGATTGTGGGGTGTTTCAGTGAGTTACAGATCTGTTATCATTGTGGGGTGTTTCAGGAGTTACAGATCTGTTATGATTGTGGGGTGTTTCAGTGAGTTACAGATCTGTTATCATTGTGGGGTGTTTCAGGAGTTACAGATCTGTTATCATTGTGGGGTGTTTCAGGAGTTACAGATCTGTTATCATTGTGGTGTGTTTCAGTGAGTTACAGATCTGTTATCATTGTGGGGTGCTTCAGGAGTTACAGATCTGTTATCATTGTGGTGTGTTTCAGGAGTTACAGATCCGTTATCATTGTGGGGTGTTTCAGTGAGTTACAGATCTGTTATCATTGTGGTGTGTTTCAGGAGTTACAGATCTGTTATGATTGTGGGGTGTTTCAGTGAGTTACAGATCTGTTATCATTGTGGTATGTTTCAGTGAGTTACATATCTGTTATCATTGTGGTGTGTTTCAGGAGTTACAGATCTGTTATCATTGTGGTGTGTTTCAGGAGTTACAGATCTGTTATCATTGTGGGGTGTTTCAGGAGTTATAGATCTGTTATCATTGTGATGTGTTTCAGGAGTTACAGATCTGTTATCATTGTGGTGTGTTTCAGTGAGCTACAGATCTGTTATCATTGTGGTGTGTTTCAGGAGTTACAGATCTGTTATCATTGTGATGTGTTTCAGGAGTTACAGATCTGTTATCATTGTGGTCTGTTTCAGGAGTTACAGATCTGTTATCATTGTGGTGTGTTTCAGGAGTTACAGATCTGTTATCATTGTGGGGTGTTTCAGGAGTTACAGATCTGTTATCATTGTGGGGTGTTTCAGTGAGTTACAGATCTGTTATCATTGTGGGGTGTTTCAGGAGTTACAGATCTGTTATCATTGTGATGTGTTTCAGGAGTTACAGATCTGTTATCATTGTGGTGTGTTTCAGTGAGTTACAGATCTGTTATCATTGTGGTGTGCTTCAGGAGTAACAGATCTGTTATCATTGTGGTGTGTTTCAGTGAGTTACAGATCCGTTATCATTGTGGGGTGTTTCAGTGAGTTACAGATCTGTTATCATTGTGGTGTGTTTCAGGAGTCACAGATCTGTTATGATTGCGGGATGTTTCAGTGAGTTACAGATCTGTTATCATTGTGGTATGTTTCAGTGAGTTACAGATCTGTTATCATTGTGATGTGTTTCAGGAGTTACAGATCTGTTATCATTGTGGTGTGTTTCAGTGAGCTACAGATCTGTTATCATTGTGGTGTGTTTCAGGAGTTACAGATCTGTTATCATTGTGGTGTGTTTCAGGAGTTACAGATCTGTTATCATTGTGGTGTGTTTCAGGAGTTACAGATCTGTTATCATTGTGGGGTGTTTCAGGAGTTACAGATCTGTTATCATTGTGGTGTGTTTCAGGAGTTTCAGATCCGTTATCATTGTGGTGTGTTTCAGGAGTTACAGATCTGTTATCATTGTGGTGTGTTTCAGGAGTTACAGATCTGTTATCATTGTGGTGTGTTTCAGGAGTTACAGATCTGTTATCATTGTGGTGTGTTTCAGGAGTTACAGATCTGTTATCATTGTGGTGTGTTTCAGGAGTTACAGATCTGTTATCATTGTGGGGTGTTTCAGGAGTTACAGATCCGTTATCATTGTGGGGTGTTTCAGTGAGTTACAGATCTGTTATCATTGTGGTGTGTTTCAGGAGTTACAGATCTGTTATCATTGTGGTGTGTTTCAGGAGTTACAGATCTGTTATCATTGTGGTGTGTTTCAGGAGTTACAGATCTGTTATCATTGTGGGGTGTTTCAGGAGTTACAGATCTGTTATCATTGTGGTGTGTTTCAGGAGTTACAGATCTGTTATCATTGTGGGGTGTTTCAGTGAGTTACAGATCTGTTATCATTGTGGTATGTTTCAGGAGTTACAGATCTGTTATCATTGTGGGATGTTTCAGGAGTTACAGATCTGTTATCATTGTGGTGTGTTTCAGGAGTTACAGATCCGTTATCATTGTGGGGTGTTTCAGTGAGTTACAGATCTGTTATCATTGTGGTGTGTTTCAGGAGTTACAGATCTGTTATCATTGTGGTGTGTTTCAGGAGTTACAGATCTGTTATCATTGTGGGGTGTTTCAGGAGTTACAGATCTGTTATCATTGTGGTGTGTTTCAGGAGTTACAGATCCGTTATCATTGTGGGGTGTTTCAGTGAGTTACAGATCTGTTATCATTGTGGTGTGTTTCAGGAGTTACAGATCTGTTATCATTGTGGTGTGTTTCAGGAGTTACAGATCTGTTATCATTGTGGTGTGTTTCAGTGAGTTACAGATCTGTTATCATTGTGGGGTGTTTCAGGAGTTACAGATCTGTTATCATTGTGGTGTGTTTCAGGAGTTACAGATCCGTTATCATTGTGGTATGTTTCAGTGAGTTACAGATCTGTTATCATTGTGGGGTGTTTCAGTGAGTTACAGATCTGTTATCATTGTGTTATGTTTCAGGAGTTACAGATCTGTTATCATTGTGGTGTGTTTCCACTGGTAACCCTATTTATCATATTAAGCTCGCCGACATCGTAATTTTTCTTATAAACCACGATTATATCCCGACAAAATTATTATATCACGATAATGACGAGTAATCTTTGACCATCGCAATTAAATTTTAAGTAAATTAGGAAATTTAGACCGTCGTTGTTTATATTGCGACAACCCTTTAGGAAATTACGACAACCCTTTAGGAAATTACGACATCGTCAATTAAATACAGCCTCAGGCAGTTATCCCAACTCACTTGTTAGGCAGATAATTGACAAGGGGCACAGCGGGTGACTTCACGGTTCAACGCAATGACAGCTCTTACCTCTGTACCTGTGGGCACTGAGCCAAGTTATAGCTGGCAAGCTACCTTTGGGCACTGAGCCAAGTTTTAGCTTGCATCCAGCGCCGGCTACCATATCGCTAGAGGGCAAGTAATTAGAGGCTCCATGCTGTGATGACCGCGGGAATGCATGACTGATTAAATTTACCTGTGTTTGACCAGAAGCCCAAAACAATGAATGGCTTTTTATGATTAGGCTTTGCCCCCTCCCTAATCATGTTTTGTCTGTACCTGATCTGATCACAAATGATGTAAAGATTTTGACAGGCTTACACTCGGCCAACTAATTAGATAATGACCCCCTCCGGCCTCAACCCTTCCTGGTCAAAGTTTACCTGTATCAGGCCTGAAGATCTGGAGAGAATAACCCTGGGGCCGCTGATTGTTTAGTTGGGAACAGGTCATCACACCTTATATTTATGTTTAATTAAAGTGTCACCTATTTTAAACATATAAAATACATTAAACGTCTAAGTCTAAACAGACTTACGAGACACTATACGCAATTAATGATTATTTCAATCATAAAATAGATAAATGAAATATGTATAAAATCTTATCTAGCCAAACGTAGCACTGTCATATTTAGTATAAAGATTATAATACTACTTAAATAGCTTACGTTATGGCTTGTATGTGCTTTCTTGAATATATAAATTTGTTAAATACTTGGTCCCTTGCGTATTTCCGTGTATAAAACTTGTTCTGCCGGTTTAAATACGTTTATTTTTTAGCACTATTGTGGTTTCCTTGTTGATGATCAACAAAAATATCTTTTTGAAAAAAAAAACGGCCGTTTAATAAATACGTTATTTCTGTGTAAAACATGTCAATTGTCTAGAGGTAACGAGCTTATAATATGCTTGTATGTGGACCGCTATTGGTGAGCAATAAAAATATAGGATTGATTTTACTGTAGGTCACGTGTATTGTGATTAAATCACAACTTTAATACACTCTATTAATTTGAATTACCGTAATGAAGTATATGTAAAATCGTTGATTCACTTGATCGTAAATTTGTCTGTTGTTTTTTCATAAAACGGCCGTTTAATAAATACGTTATTTCTGTGTAAAACATGTCAATTGTCTAGAGGTAACGAGCTTATAATATGCTTGTATGTGGACCGCTATTGGTGAGCAATAAAAATATAGGATTGATTTTACTGTAGGTCACGTGTATTGTGATTAAATCACAACTTTAATACACTCTATTAATTTGAATTACCGTAATGAAGTATATGTAAAATCGTTGATTCACTTGATCGTAAATTTGTCTGTTGTTTTTTCATCAACTAATTTACACATGCAAATACCCGAAAAACGGCCGTTAAATACCTGGTCGCTTGCATATTTCTGTGTATACAACTTGTCAACTGTCTGCCGGTTTATATACGAGTATGTTGATCACTATTGTGGTACAGTTGTATATTTGATATTGATGATCAATAAAACAATTGCATTGGAATTATATCGATTAATTTTATTGTAGACCGCGTGTAACTTTTATACACGTTTTCCCTCCATATGTATTCTTTTTATTACCGTGACAGCCTAAAGGAAGTAAATAAAATAGTTGATTCACTTGATTGATTATGGGTTTGTTGTTTCTTTCCTTAATATACATATGCAATTATCCGAAAAATGGCCGGCACTTTTTTTTCTGAAATATGCTGATGAGCCGTGAACTAGTTCAATTACATGAAACGGCTTTACTTCCTACTTTATAATTATGTTGTATCTAAATGTCACATTCGCGGACCAAGCTAGAACTTATTTACACACTATTTAGAATTTGTTGTTTTATTGACAAGACGATCAACAATGGGCGCAGCGGGTGACTTCACGCCTCGCCGCACATATAGCTCCTACCTGTGTCGCCACTTCTCTGTGGTAACTATGTTTAGCACAGCAGGAGGGGCTTCACCACTACCTGAACTAGAGCGCTATACTTACAAGCGTAACGGAAAGATCAGACACATATTCGTCATTGTTATCATTATTTTATTACAAGTGTCATTTTAATTAGTTATATATAATTAATCACATTAAACAGTAAGATCTCTTCACACGCTGACCAAGAACGGGCTGAATAAATCTTATACCGTTGATGCATGGATGAATTTATACTGACACGGGAACAAGGACTTTCGGATCATATTTGTCGTCCGCATTTTCATACTTAATTTTACTACCGTCTCTGATAGCAATCGTGTTTTCATCAATTGTTATATACACGCAAATACCTGAAAACGGCCAGTACATTTTCTGAAATATGCCGATAAGTCGTCAGAAATTGGCAACTTCAGAAAACATGTTTATCATTATAACATAACTTGGCTATACACAGTAAATTTATGGGTGCATAGCCCTGGTATGATCGTAAGACATTAAAGAAGACACTTAAAAAATATGATACCAACAACCGTCTTCTTCATGTACACATCTGTACATATTATGAAATTTAGAAATGAATTACATTAAATACTTGATCGTTGATGTGTTTGTTTTTTTCCATAAACTGTGATGTAAATACACACCCACATATCAGTCATCTGCAGAAACAAAAAATTACCTGGTGTGTAGCGAGCCGTGAACAGCCTACGGCATGTCGCCCATGTCAGATAAACTACTTATTATCGATTTTTTGTTTACTAATAAGAGTATCGGCAGGTCACACGGTGTCGGTTAGCAGTCTTTTGTTCACAGATACGGGTGATCGCCCTTCCAAGGTGGCACATTGACGATAAATACACAAGTCACCGGATTATCTACCTATGCTGGGATATCGTAATTTTTGGTCTTTTGTTTACTAACTATGGTTTTGAAATGTGTCATTTCTGGCTGTTGCTCCTACATACATTCATAACAAATTCCCATCAGTCATCTGCTACAAAAATAAAATTACCTGGTGTGTAGCGAGCCGTGAACAGCTTACGGCGTGTCGACCATGTCAGGTAGACTACTAATTAACGATCTTTTGTTTACTGATAAAATTAAGCAAAACATAAAATAATTACAAAATTCTGCAGCAATATTTCAAAGTGAGCATATTTGCTTTAAAACACACGTGTACTACAGGTCAACACGGCTTTGCTACAAAGTCACGATGTATATTTTACTTACCTATATGTGGGTGGATCGCAGGACGACTGAATAAAACTTAGTACCGTTGATGCACGGATGAATTTATACTGACACGGGAACAAGGATTTTCGGATCTTATTTGTCGTCCGCATGTTTATACTTGATATTACTGCCGTCTCTGATAGACATGTCAAGTGTCTAATTTGTAGTAGCATTTGTGTTTGTGCTACAAAAAGTGCCAACCGTTTTCAGGTATTTGCGTGTATATAACAATTGATGAAAACACAAATGCTACTTGCTACAGGTAATTTTATTTTTGTAGCAGATGACTGATGGGAATTTGTTATGTATGTATGTAGGAGCAACAGCCAGAAATGACACATTTCAAAACCATAGTTAGTTAACAAAAGACCAAAAATTACGATATCCCAGCATAGGTAGATAATCCGGTGACTTGTGTATTTATCGTCATTGTGCCACCTTCGAAGGGCGATCACCCGTATCTGTGAACAAAAGACTGCAAACCGACACCGTGTGACCTGCCGATACTCTTATTAGTAAACAAAAAATTGATAATTAGTAGTTCACCTGACATGGGCGACATGCCGTAGGCTGTTCACGGCTCGCTACACACCAGGTAATTTTTTGTTTCTGCAGATGACTGATATGTGGGTGTGTATTTACATCACAGTTTATGGAAAAAAACAAATACATCAACGATCAAGTATTTAATGTAATTCATTTCTAAATTTCATAATATGTACATGAAGAAGACGGTTGTTGGTATCATATTTTTTAAGTGTCTTCTTTAATTTTAAGTCTTACGATCATACCAGGGCTATGCACCCATAAATTTACTGTGTATAGCCAAGTTATGTTATAATGATAAACATGTTTTCTGAAGTTGCCAATTTCTGACGACTTATCAGCATATTTCAGAAAAAGTGCCGGCCGTTTTCAGGTATTTGCGTGTATATAACAATTGATGAAAACACCAATGCTATCAGAGACGGTAGTAAAATTAAGTATGAAAATGCGGACGACAAATATGATCCGAAAGTCCTTGTTCCCGTGTCAGTATAAATTCATCCATGCATCAACGGTATTAAGATTTATTCAGCCCGTTCTTGGTCAGCGTGTGCAGAGATCTTACTGTTTAATGTGATTAATTATATATAACTATGTAATAAAATAATGATAACAATGACGAATATGTGTCTGATCTTTCCGTTACGCTTGTAAGTATAGCGCTCTAGTTCAGGTAGTGGTGAAGCCCCTCCTGCTGTGCTAAACAAAGTTACCACAGAGAAGTGGCGACACAGGTAGGAGCTATATGTGCGGCGAGGCGTGAAGTCACCCGATGCGCCCATTGTTGATCGTCTTGTCAATAAAAAAACAAATTCTAAATAGGGTGTAAATAAGTTCTAGCTTGGTCCGCGAATGTGACATTTAGATACAACATAATTATAAAGTAGGAAGTAAAGCCGTTTCATGTAATTGAACTAGTTCACGGCTCATCAGCATATTTCAGAAAAAAAAGTGCCGGCCGTTTTTCGGATAATTGCATATGTATATTAAGGAAAGAAACAACAAACCCATAATCAATCAAGTGAATCAACTATTTTATTTACTTCCTTTAGGCTGTCACGGTAATAAAAAGAATACATATGGAGGGAAAACGTGTATAAAAGTTACACGTGGTCTACAATAAAATTAATCGATATAATTCCAATGCAATTGTTTTATTGATCATCAATATCAAATATACAACTGTACCACAATAGTGATCAACATACTCGTATATAAACCGGCAGACAGTTGACAAGTTGTATACACAGAAATATGCAAGCGACCAGGTATTTAACGGCCGTTTTTCGGGTATTTGCATGTGTAAATTAGTTGATGAAAAAACAACAGACAAATTTACGATCAAGTGAATCAACGATTTTACATATACTTCATTACGGTAATTCAAATTAATAGAATGTATTAAAGTTGTGATGTTATCACAATACACGTGACCTACAGTAAAATCAATCCTATATTTTTATTGCTCACCAATAGCGGTCCACATACAAGCATATTATAAGCTCGTTACCTCTAGACAATTGACATGTTTTACACAGAAATAACGTATTTATTAAACGGCCGTTTTTTTTTTCAAAAAGATATTTTTGTTGATCATCAACAAGGAAACCACAATAGTGCTAAAAAATAAACGTATTTAAACCGGCAGAACAAGTTTTATACACGGAAATACGCAAGGGACCAAGTATTTAACAAATTTATATATTCAAGAAAGCACATACAAGCCATAACGTAAGCTATTTAAGTAGTATTATAATCTTTATACTAAATATGACAGTGCTACGTTTGGCTAGATAAGATTTTATACATATTTCATTTATCTATTTTATGATTGAAATAATCATTAATTGCGTATAGTGTCTCGTAAGTCTGTTTAGACTTAGACGTTTAATGTATTTTATATGTTTAAAATAGGTGACACTTTAATTAAACATAAATATAAGGTGTGATGACCTGTTCCCAACTAAACAATCAGCGGCCCCAGGGTTATTCTCTCCAGATCTTCAGGCCTGATACAGGTAAACTTTGACCAGGAAGGGTTGAGGCCGGAGGGGGTCATTATCTAATTAGTTGGCCGAGTGTAAGCCTGTCAAAATCTTTACATCATTTGTGATCAGATCAGGTACAGACAAAACATGATTAGGGAGGGGGCAAAGCCTAATCATAAAAAGCCATTCATTGTTTTGGGCTTCTGGTCAAACACAGGTAAATTTAATCAGTCATGCATTCCCGCGGTCATCACAGCATGGAGCCTCTAATTACTTGCCCTCTAGCGATATGGTAGCCGGCGCTGGATGCAAGCTAAAACTTGGCTCAGTGCCCACAGGTACAGAGGTAAGAGCTGTCAGTGCGTTGAACCGTGAAGCCACCCGCTGTGCCCCTTGTCAATTATCTGCCTAACAAGTGAGTTGGGATAACTGCCTGAGGCTGTATTTAATTGACGATGTCGTAATTTCCTAAAGGGTTGTCGTAATTTCCTAAAGGGTTGTCGCAATATAAACAACGACGGTCTAAATTTCCTAATTTACTTAAAATTTAATTGCGATGGTCAAAGATTACTCGTCATTATCGTGATATAATAATTTTGTCGGGATATAATCGTGGTTTATAAGAAAAATTACGATGTCGGCGAGCTTAATATGATAAATAGGGTTACCAGTGTTCAGTGAGTTACAGATCTGTTATCATTGTGGGGTGTTTCAGGAGTTACAGATCTGTTATCATTGTGGTGTGTTTCAGGAGTTACAGATCCGTTATCATTGTGGGGTGTTTCAGTGAGTTACAGATCTGTTATCATTGTGGTGTGTTTCAGGAGTTACAGATCTGTTATGATTGTGGGGTGTTTCAGTGAGTTACAGATCTGTTATCATTGTGGTATGTTTCAGTGAGTTACAGATCTGTTATCATTGTGGTGTGTTTAAGGAGTTACAGATCTGTTATCATTGTGGTGTGTTTCAGGAGTTACAGATCTGTTATCATTGTGGGGTGTTTCAGTGAGTTACAGATCTGTTATCATTGTGGTGTGTTTCAGGAGTTACAGATCTGTTATCATTGTGGAGTGTTTCAGGAGTTACAGATCTGTTATCATTGTGATGTGTTTCAGGAGTTACAGATCTGTTATCATTGTGGCGTGTTTCAGGAGTTACAGATCTGTTATCATTGTGTGTTTCAGGAGTTACAGATCTGTTATCATTGTGGTGTGTTTCAGGAGTTACAGATCTGTTATCATTGTGGGGTGTTTCAGTGAGTTACAGATCTGTTATCATTGTGGGGTGTTTCAGGAGTTACAGATCTGTTATCATTGTGGTGTGTTTCAGGAGTTACAGATCTGTTATCATTGTGGTGTGTTTCAGGAGTTACAGATCTGTTATCATTGTGGTGTGTTTCAGGAGTTACAGATCTGTTATCATTGTAATGTGTTTCAGGAGTTACAGATCTGTTATCATTGTGGTGTGTTTCAGTGAGCTACAGATCTGTTATCATTGTGGTGTGTTTCAGGAGTTACAGATCTGTTATCATTGTGATGTGTTTCAGGAGTTACAGATCTGTTATCATTGTGGTGTGTTTCAGTGAGCTACAGATCTGTTATCATTGTGGTGTGTTTCAGGAGTTACAGATCTGTTATCATTGTGGTGTGTTTCAGGAGTTACAGATCTGTTATCATTGTGGTGTGTTTCAGGAGTTACAGATCTGTTATCATTGTGGGGTGTTTCAGTGAGTTACAGATCTGTTATCATTGTGGTGTGTTTCAGTGAGTTACAGATCTGTTATCATTGTGGTGTGTTTCAGGAGTTACAGATCTGTTATCATTGTGGAGTGTTTCAGGAGTTACAGATCTGTTATCATTGTGGTGTGTTTCAGGAGTTACAGATCTGTTATCATTGTGGTGTGTTTCAGGAGTTACAGATCTGTTATCATTGTGGGGTGTTTCAGGAGTTACAGATCTGTTATCATTGTGGTGTGTTTTGAGGAGTTACAGATCCGTTATCATTGTGGGGTGTTTCAGTGAGTTACAGATCTGTTATCATTGTGGTATGTTTCAGGAGTTACAGATCTGTTATCATTGTGGGGTGTTTCAGGAGTTACAGATCTGTTATCATTGTGGTGTGTTTCAGGAGTTACAGATCCGTTATCATTGTGGGGTGTTTCAGTGAGTTACAGATCTGTTATCATTGTGGTGTGTTTCAGGAGTTACAGATCTGTTATGATTGTGGGGTGTTTCAGTGAGTTACAGATCTGTTATCATTGTGGTATGTTTCAGTGAGTTACAGATCTGTTATCATTGTGGTGTGTTTCAGGAGTTACAGATCTGTTATCATTGTGGTGTGTTTCAGGAGTTACAGATCTGTTATCATTGTGGTGTGTTTCAGGAGTTACAGATCTGTTATCATTGTGGTGTGTTTCAGTGAGTTACAGATCTGTTATCATTGTGGTGTGTTTCAGGAGTTACAGATCTGTTATCATTGTGGAGTGTTTCAGGAGTTACAGATCTGTTATCATTGTGATGTGTTTCAGGAGTTACAGATCTGTTATCATTGTGGGGTGTTTCAGGAGTTACAGATCTGTTATCATTGTGTGTTTTAGGAGTTACAGATCTGTTATCATTGTTGTGTGTTTCAGTGAGTTACAGATCTGTTATCACTGTGGAGTGTTTCAGGAGTTACAGATCTGTTATGATTGTGGGGTGTTTCAGTGAGTTACAGATCTGTTATCATTGTGGGGTGTTTCAGGAGTTACAGCTCTGTTATCATTGTGGGGTGTTTCAGGAGTTACAGATCTGTTATCATTGTGGGGTGTTTCAGGAGTTACAGATCTGTTATCATTGTGGGGTGTTTCAGGAGTTACAGATCTGTTATGATTGTGGGGTGTTTCAGTGAGTTACAGATCTGTTATCATTGTGGGGTGTTTCAGGAGTTACAGATCTGTTATCATTGTGGGGTGTTTCAGGAGTTACAGATCTGTTATCATTGTGGTGTGTTTCAGTGAGTTACAGATCTGTTATCATTGTGGGGTGCTTCAGGAGTTACAGATCTGTTATCATTGTGGTGTGTTTCAGGAGTTACAGATCCGTTATCATTGTGGGGTGTTTCAGTGAGTTACAGATCTGTTATCATTGTGGTGTGTTTCAGGAGTTACAGATCTGTTATCATTGTGGTATGTTTCAGTGAGTTACAGATCTGTTATCATTGTGGTGTGTTTCAGGAGTTACAGATCTGTTATCATTGTGGGGTGTTTCAGGAGTTATAGATCTGTTATCATTGTGATGTGTTTCAGGAGTTACAGATCTGTTATCATTGTGGTGTGTTTCAGTGAGCTACAGATCTGTTATCATTGTGGTGTGTTTCAGGAGTTACAGATCTGTTATCATTGTGATGTGTTTCAGGAGTTACAGATCTGTTATCATTGTGGTGTGTTTCAGGAGTTACAGATCTGTTATCATTGTGGGGTATTTCAGGAGTTACAGATCTGTTATCATTGTGGGGTGTTTCAGGAGTTACAGATCTGTTATCATTGTGGGGTGTTTCAGTGAGTTACAGATCTGTTATCATTGTGGGGTGTTTCAGGAGTTACAGATCTGTTATCATTGTGGGGTGTTTCAGGAGTTACAGATCTGTTATCATTGTGGTGTGTTTCAGTGAGTTACAGATCTGTTATCATTGTGGTGTGCTTCAGGAGTAACAGATCTGTTATCATTGTGGTGTGTTTCAGTGAGTTACAGATCCGTTATCATTGTGGGGTGTTTCAGTGAGTTACAGATCCGTTATCATTGTGGTGTGTTTCAGGAGTCACAGATCTGTTATGATTGTGGGATGTTTCAGTGAGTTACAGATCTGTTATCATTGTGGTATGTTTCAGTGAGTTACAGATCTGTTATCATTGTGATGTGTTTCAGGAGTTACAGATCTGTTATCATTGTGGTGTGTTTCAGTGAGCTACAGATCTGTTATCATTGTGGTGTGTTTCAGGAGTTACAGATCTGTTATCATTGTGGTGTGTTTCAGGAGTTACAGATCTGTTATCATTGTGGTGTGTTTCAGGAGTTACAGATCTGTTATCATTGTGGGGTGTTTCAGGAGTTACAGATCTGTTATCATTGTGGTGTGTTTCAGGAGTTTCAGATCCGTTATCATTGTGGTATGTTTCAGTGAGTTACAGATCTGTTATCATTGTGGTGTGTTTCAGGAGTTACAGATCTGTTATCATTGTGGTGTGTTTCAGGAGTTACAGATCTGTTATCATTGTGGTGTGTTTCAGGAGTTACAGATCTGTTATCATTGTGGGGTGTTTCAGGAGTTACAGATCTGTTATCATTGTGGTGTGTTTCAGGAGTTACAGATCCGTTATCATTGTGGGGTGTTTCAGTGAGTTACAGATCTGTTATCATTGTGGTATGTTTCAGGAGTTACAGATCTGTTATCATTGTGGGGTGTTTCAGGAGTTACAGATCTGTTATCATTGTGGTGTGTTTCAGGAGTTACAGATCCGTTATCATTGTGGGGTGTTTCAGTGAGTTACAGATCTGTTATCATTGTGGTGTGTTTCAGGAGTTACAGATCTGTTATGATTGTGGGGTGTTTCAGTGA
This sequence comes from Mimachlamys varia, assembly GCA_947623455.1. Taxonomy (NCBI): domain Eukaryota; kingdom Metazoa; phylum Mollusca; class Bivalvia; order Pectinida; family Pectinidae; genus Mimachlamys; species Mimachlamys varia. The sequence continues at coordinate 7,428,382 of OX392529.1, forward strand.
GTTACAGATCTGTTATCATTGTGGTATGTTTCAGTGAGTTACAGATCTGTTATCATTGTGGTGTGTTTAAGGAGTTACAGATCTGTTATCATTGTGGTGTGTTTCAGGAGTTACAGATCTGTTATCATTGTGGGGTGTTTCAGTGAGTTACAGATCTGTTATCATTGTGGTGTGTTTCAGGAGTTACAGATCTGTTATCATTGTGGAGTGTTTCAGGAGTTACAGATCTGTTATCATTGTGATGTGTTTCAGGAGTTACAGATCTGTTATCATTGTGGCGTGTTTCAGGAGTTACATATCTGTTATCATTGTGTGTTTCAGGAGTTACAGATCTGTTATCATTGTGGTGTGTTTCAGGAGTTACAGATCTGTTATCATTGTGGGGTGTTTCAGTGAGTTACAGATCTGTTATCATTGTGGGGTGTTTCAGGAGTTACAGATCTGTTATCATTGTGGTGTGTTTCAGGAGTTACAGATCTGTTATCATTGTGGTGTGTTTCAGGAGTTACAGATCTGTTATCATTGTGGTGTGTTTCAGGAGTTACAGATCTGTTATCATTGTAATGTGTTTCAGGAGTTACAGATCTGTTATCATTGTGGTGTGTTTCAGTGAGCTACAGATCTGTTATCATTGTGGTGTGTTTCAGGAGTTACAGATCTGTTATCATTGTGATGTGTTTCAGGAGTTACAGATCTGTTATCATTGTGGTGTGTTTCAGTGAGCTACAGATCTGTTATCATTGTGGTGTGTTTCAGGAGTTACAGATCTGTTATCATTGTGGTGTGTTTCAGGAGTTACAGATCTGTTATCATTGTGGTGTGTTTCAGGAGTTACAGATCTGTTATCATTGTGGGGTGTTTCAGTGAGTTACAGATCTGTTATCATTGTGGTGTGTTTCAGGAGTTACAGATCCGTTATCATTGTGGTATGTTTCAGTGAGTTACAGATCTGTTATCATTGTGGTGTGTTTCAGGAGTTACAGATCTGTTATCATTGTGGAGTGTTTCAGTGAGTTACAGATCTGTTATCATTGTGGAGTGTTTCAGTGAGTTACAGATCTGTTATCATTGTGGGGTGTTTCAGTGAGTTACAGATCTGTTATCATTGTGGGGTGTTTCAGGAGTTACAGATCTGTTATCATTGTGGTGTGTTTCAGGAGTTACAGATCCGTTATCATTGTGGGGTGTTTCAGTGAGTTACAGATCTGTTATCATTGTGGTGTGTTTCAGGAGTTACAGATCTGTTATGATTGTGGGTTGTTTCAGTGAGTTACAGATCTGTTATCATTGTGGTATGTTTCAGTGAGTTACAGATCTGTTATCATTGTGGTGTGTTTCAGGAGTTACAGATCTGTTATCATTGTGGTGTGTTTCAGGAGTTACAGATCTGTTATCATTGTGGTGTGTTTCAGGAGTTACAGATCTGTTATCATTGTGGTGTGTTTCAGTGAGTTACAGATCTGTTATCATTGTGGTGTGTTTCAGGAGTTACAGATCTGTTATCATTGTGGAGTGTTTCAGGAGTTACAGATCTGTTATCATTGTGATGTGTTTCAGGAGTTACAGATCTGTTATCATTGTGGGGTGTTTCAGGAGTTACAGATCTGTTATCATTGTGTGTTTCAGGAGTTACAGATCTGTTATCATTGTGGTGTGTTTCAGGAGTTACAGATCTGTTATCATTGTGGGGTGTTTCAGTGAGTTACAGATCTGTTATCATTGTGGGGTGTTTCAGGAGTTACAGATCTGTTATCATTGTGGTGTGTTTCAGGAGTTACAGATCTGTTATCATTGTGGTGTATTTCAGGAGTTACAGATCTGTTATCATTGTGGTGTGTTTCAGGAGTTACAGATCTGTTATCATTGTGGTGTGTTTCAGGAGTTACAGATCTGTTATCATTGTGGTGTGTTTCAGGAGTTACAGATCTGTTATCATTGTGGTGTGTTTCAGGAGTTACAGATCTGTTATCATTGTGTGTTTCAGGAGTTACAGATCTGTTATCATTGTGTGTTTCAGTGAGTTACAGATCTGTTATCATTGTGTGTTTCAGGAGTTACAGATCTGTTATCATTGTGGGGTGTTTCAGGAGTTACAGATCTGTTATCATTGTGTGTTTCAGGAGTTACAGATCTGTTATCATTATGGTGTGTTTCAGGAGTTACAGATCTGTTATCATTGTGTGTTTCAGGAGTTACAGATCTGTTATCATTGTGTGTTTCAGGAGTTACAGATCTGTTATCATTGTGTGTTTCAGGAGTTACAGATATCCCTGAATAAGCTCGGAGAAAGGATTGCCCCCTGGCTGAAGATTAGATTAACAGGTTCTGCCTCTGTACCCCGGATCATCTCTGCTGTGGATAAACTGGTGTATGACGATGGTATTACCCGCGAGAAGGTAAGACGACGTCTGTTTTGTTAAAAACATCCCTCTAATCTAGGATTGCACTAGGTACAGTGTCTGTTGCTTTCTACAGCAAATATTGTGAGTGCACCAATTCATCATTGCACTTAGACTTTGCACTAACATTTTAGTGTTTGATTAGTACATGTACCTTAACTTTACAATATAATTACCATATTCTTGTATCATTGTGTGTCTGTATTGAACTTGAAGAACGTTTCGTGTGAAAAAGGTCTGTGAGGATTCGAACCACTCAACCACTCCCCACACACACACACACACAAAAGAGAGAAAAAATATATGCAATGGTGATATGGTCAGTGGATCAAATTAAAGTGCTCTGAAATGGCTAGCAGAAGGCATTATATGGGGGATGACAGAATAGTAGAAAAAATATTTTGTAACGAAATCAGTGTTATGCAGGGGTGGTGTATGCATAAAAGGGGACTACTGTGTTTATAGATAGAATGAGCATGGACAGGAACTTGTACTGGGACATACTTACCTTTTTATAGACATTTAGTCTTTTACAAATCAATACCAGAATGGAATATAGACATATATGTTACCAGTTTGTGACCTAAATTGTTTTACATTAATTGTTTTGTTAGGATGGCAAGGAACATCCGTCAAGGACAGTCCTTGAGAACATCGTCCAACATTTCCAGACACTGTTTGATGTTCCTTCAGTGTCCGGAGTCTTTCCTAGAATGAACGAGATCTACACAAAACTTGGTGAAGTACACAACATTCTCAACACTCTGAAGACACTGCTGGGTTTAGGTAGGTTTTAGTGACACCAACTAAATTACCAAAAAGAAATGGGATATCTATCACTGAAGAGAACCTAGAGGTTAGCTTGGAAGGTTTTAGTAATAACAGGGTAAAGAGAAAACCAAATGACATAGAGGGAAGTTTTTAGTAATTAAGGGGTAAAGATAAAACCAAATGACATAGAGCGAAGGTTTTAGTAATTACAGGGTAAAGAGAAAACCAAATGACATAGAGGGAAGGTTTTAGTAATTACAGGGTAAAGAGAAAACCAAATGACATAGAGGGAAGGTTTTAGTAATTACAGGGTGAAGAGAAAACCAAATGACATAGAGGGAAGGTTTTAGTAATTATGGGGTAAAGAGAAAACCAAATGACATAGAGGGAAGGTTTTAGTAATTACAGGGTAAAGAGAAAACCAAATGACATAGAGCGAAGGTTTTAGTAATAACAGGGTAAAGAGAAAACCAAATGACATAGAGGGAAGGTTTTAGTAATGACAGGGTAAAGAGAAAACAAAATGACATAGAGCAAAGGTTTTAGTAATTACAGGGTAAAGAGAAAACCAAATGACATAGAGGGAAGGTTTTAGTAATTACAGGGTAAAGAGAAAACCAAATGACATATAGAGGGAAGGTTTTAGTAATAACAGGGTAAAGAGAAAACCAAATGACATAGAGCGAAAGTTTTAGTAATTATGGGGTAAAGAGGAAACCAAATGACATAGAGGGAAGGTTTTAGTAATTATGGGGTAAAGAGGAAACAAAATGACATAGAGCGAAGGTTTTAGTAATTACAGGGTAAAGAGAAAACCAAATGACATAGAGGGAAGTTTTAGTAATTACAGGGTAAAGAGAAAACCAAATGACATAGAGGGAAGGTTTTAGTAATTACAGGGTAAAGAGAAAACCAAATGACATAGAGCGTAGGTTTTAGTAATTACAGGGTAAAGAGAAAACCAAATGACATAAAGGGAAGGTTTTAGTAATTACAGGGTAAAGAGAAAACCAAATGACATAGAGCGTAGGTTTTAGTAATAACAGGGTAAAGAGAAAACCAAATGACATAGAGCGTAGGTTTTAGTAATTACAGGGTAAAGAAAAAACGAAATGACATAGAGCGAAGGTTTTAGTAATTACAGGGTAAAGAGAAAACCAAATGACATAGAGGGAAGGTTTTAGTAATTACAGGGTAAAGAGAAAAAACCAAATGACATAGAGGGAAGGTTTTAGTAATTACAGGGTAAAGAGAAAACCAAATGACATAGAGGGAAGGTTTTAGTAATTACAGGTAAAGAGAAAACCAAATGAAATAATTATTTCCTCAAAAATAAGTGCCTCTATTTCATTGGGGAAAAAAAAATTTAAAATGTTTTAACATGCTGGTTATTTCCAGATGAAGATACAAAATCGACAGATATTGTGGATGCAGTCGGACGGCTTTGTCAATCTCACTCTACAACGACCAGCAAACAGCTGAAGGCACTGCTACAAACAGAGGACTTGGAGGGGTAAGTCTTACCTAGGGTGATATGTGTGTAATTAGTCAGTAATATAGGAAACGGGGGGAGTTACATGAACAGTCATTGGCAAGGCAGATGATTAAGGTGAACGAGTTAGTCATATGTGATAGAGAGACAAGAGAGAGAGGTAGTCATAAGTGATAGAGAGACAAGAGAGGGAGTTAGTCATGAGTGATAGAGAAACAAGAGGGAGAGAGGGTTAGTCATATGTCATACAGAGACAAGAGAGGGAGTTAGTTATAAGTGATACAAAGACAAAAGAGGGAGTTAGTCATAAGTTATACAGAGACAAGAGAGAGAGGGAGTTAGTCATAAGTCATACTGAGACAAGAGAGGGAGTTAGTTATATGTCATACAGAGACAAGACAGAGAGAGAGTTAGTCATAAGTCATACAGAGACAAGAGAGGGAGTTAGTCATAAGTTATACAGAGACAAGAGAGAGAGGGAGTTAGTCATAAGTCATACAGAGACAAGAGAGGGAGTTAGTCATGAGTCATACAGAGACAAGAGAGAGAGAGAGTTAGTCATAAGTCATACAGAGACAAGAGAGGGAGTTAGTCATGAGTCATACAGAGACAAGAGAGAGAGGGAGTTAGTCATAAGTCATACAGAGACAAGAGAGGGAGTTAGTCATGAGTCATACAGAGACAAGAGAGAGAGAGAGTTAGTCATAAGTCATACAGAGACAAGAGAGGGAGTTAGTCATGAGTCATACAGAGACAAGAGAGAGAGGGAGTTAGTCATAAGTTATACAGAGGCAAGAGAGGGAGTTAGTTATAAGTGATACAGAGACAAAAGAGGAGTTAGTCATATGTGATACAGAGACAAGAGAGGGAGTTAATCATAAGTCATACAAAGACAAGAGAGGGAGTTAGTCATTTGTGATACAGAGACAAGAGAGGGAGTTAGTCATGAGTCATACAGAGACAAGAGAGGGAGTTAGTTATAAGTGATACAGAGACAAAAGAGGGAGTTAATCATATGTGATACAGAGACAAGAGAGGGAGTTAATCATAAGTCATACAAAGACAAGAGAGGGAGTTAGTCATATGTGAAACAGAGACAAAGAGAGGGAGTTAGTCATGAGTCATACAGAGACAAGAGAGAGAGAGAGAGTTAATCATAAGTCATACAGAGACAAGAGAGGGAGTTAGTTATATGTGATACAGAGACAAGAGAGGGAGCTAATCATAAGTCATACAAAGACAAGAGAGGGAGTTAGTCATATGTGATACAGAGACAAGAGAGGGAGTTAGTCATATGTGATACAGTGACAAGAGAGGGAGTTAGTTATATGTGAAACAGAGACAAGAGAGGGAGTTAGTCATTTGTGATACAGAGACAAGAGAGGAAGTTAGTCATGAGTCATACAGAGACAAGAGAGGGAGTAAGTTATAAGTGATACAGAGACAAAAGAGGGAGTTAGTCATATGTGATACAGAGACAAGAGAGGGAGTTAATCATAAGTCATACAAAGACAAGAGAGGGAGTTAGTCATATGTGATACAGAGACAAGAGAGAGAGTTAGTCATAAGTCATACAGAGACAAGAGAGGGAGTTAGTTATATGTGATACAGAGACAAAAGAGGGAGTTAATCATAAGTCATACAAAGACAAGAGAGGGAGTTAGTCATATGTGATACAGAGACAAGAGAGGGAGTTAGTCATATGTGATACAGAGACAAGAGAGGGAGTTAGTTATATGTGAAACAGAGACAAGAGAGGGAGTTAGTCATATGTGAAACAGAGACAAGAGAGGGAGTTAGTCATGAGTCATACAGAGACAAGAGAGGGAGTTAGTTATATGTGAAACAGAGACAAGAGAGGGAGTTAGTCATGAGTCATACAGAGACAAGAGAGAGAGAGAGAGAGTTAGTCATGAGTCATACAGAGACAAGAGAGGGAGTTAGTCATAAGTGATACAGAGACAAAAGAGGGAGTTAGTCATATGTGATACAGAGACAAGAGAGGGAGTCAGTAAGAAGTCATACAGAGACAAGAGAGGGAGTCAGTAAGAAGTCATACAGAGACAAGAGAGGGAGTCAGTAAGAAGTCATACATAGTGAAGAGAGTTAGTCTGAAGAAAATGATAAATGAGGTGAGTTCGTGTGTTACAATTTGTACGAGATATGAGAGGGATTGTACATGACAGACACAATATAGCACCTTTAATTTAGAATAAGATGACCCAAAATTATAAATTCAACTGCACCGTACAGCTCAGTTTCCTTCTCTGATGACTCATTAGTTACGCTATCCAGGCTAGGGTCTAAAAAGTGAAGCCTGGAAGGTGACTGAGGAGACAAAACTGGTCGAAAGTAATGTCCAAATCTAGATAGGGAGGTACACTAGTCTTATGACTCAGTGAATATAGGAATTTTTAGATATGGAATAGTTTCAAAAGGACATAATGTACTTGTGGATAGGGAGTTAATTAGTTGTAATTCATACAGAGAAAAGAGACTGAGTTAGTTTGTAGGTAATCATACAAAGGTGAGTAAGGATGTTGGTTAGTACAGAAAGTGAGTTTGTGGTATAAAGTCATACATGTAGATGGGGAGAAAGTTAGTTAGTGTTATAAAGTCATACATGTAGGTGGGGAGAAAGTGAGTTAGTGGTATAAAGTCTGTCATACATGTAGGTGGGGAGAAAGTGAGTTAGTGGTATAAAGTCATACATGTAGGTGGGGAGAAAGTTAGTTAGTGTTATAAAGTCATACATGTAGGTGGGGAGAAAGTGAGTTAGTGGTATAAAGTCTGTCATACATGTAGGTGGAGAGAAAGTGAGTTAGTGGTATAAAGTCTGTCATACATGTAGGTGGGGAGAAAGTGAGTTAGTGGTATAAAGTCATACATGTAGGTGGGGAGAAAGTTAGTTAGTGTTATAAAGTCATACATGTAGGTGGGGAGAAAGTGAGTTAGTGGTATAAAGTCTGTCATACATGTAGGTGGGGAGAAAGTGAGTTAGTGGTATAAAGTCTGTCATACATGTAGGTGGGGAGAAAGTGAGTTAGTGGTATAAAGTCTGTCATACATGTAGGTGGGGAGAAAGTGAGTTAGTGGTATAAAGTCATACATGTAGGTGGGGAGAAAGTGAGTTAGAGGTATAAAGTCTGTCATACATGTAGGTGGGGAGAAAAAGAGTTTGTGGTATAAAGTCTGTCATGTAAGTCCTGATTGAAAAGATGTAGAAGAGAGAAACTTAATTATCCATAACTTCTCATTAACAAGTAACACTGACACTTGTTTTTGCATGAAGTGTATTTTAATTAAATTTGACTCATTAATGTAGTTTCCATTGATGTGTTTTGAGATTTGATGATTAATTGTATGATAAACAGCTGTGTCAGGCTTTGTGCTGAGTTTCCATTGATGTGTTTTGAGATTTGATGATTAATTGTATGATAAACAGCAGTGTCAGGCTTTGTTGCATGCTTCCTCTATTTTGTGCTTCCTAAGATGTAGTCTCTGTACAATCTGCATGTGTTGTAGCTTAATGGTCTTATTCCAACCCTTCTTATTACTTTTTAGAGAAACATGAATATATAGCAACAAAATAAAATGACTGGTTGCCAGCATGTGTTTGTGTCATGATATGTCATCCATTGTCAGGCATTCATTGTTTGACGAACAATATCAATTTTTTCCTCAAATGACATCCTCAAAAGATCCTGGTAGACAAATTCAAAATGTTTTGATATGAAATTGTCCAATTTCAAACTGTACACTCTGTGCTTAAACTCTAATATTCTTGTACTCATTTGTCCAATTAAAATGCTGAATACCTGTCATTTAAATCATCTCCAAACAATTTCCACAATCTTTGTGCAAAATGTAAAAGAATGAATTCCTTCACATATTTTTAAGGTAATGTCCTTTGATTAACTTATTTGATGTTCCTGTCAAAAACAAAGTGATTCATTCATTCAAACTCTTTGGTCTCCTGTTTTGGTTAAAAATCTTTTCTAAATGCCTATTCATAATTAATAAATAAATTGTATCTTGGGTCTGAAATAGTTTGAAGTACAACATTCTACTTATACTTTTATGATTGTTATATTGTGGTTATTGAATACCCTAATTATAAGAAGGTGAGCCATCAGGGGGAATTGACCTCTTGTAACTATGATATTCAGAACATAATTAAAATGTTGACCTTGACTAGGAGAATGAGAACACATTTTTGTTATATTATTTTAAATACGGAATGATAAAGATTAATAAGTTTCAGTAATGTACACTTATATAACCCATGGTACTGTTATGTTTGATATTTCCTACCTCCCTCCCTACAAATTCATGTTTTATATTTCCCTCATTCCTTCCTACAGATTCATGAGTCATTACAGCGGGTAACTGTCGTTCTGTTGATTTCATTATAGATTATATTAATTATTATCATTTCAAATAAAATGTGTATTGCTTGACAATTATTTGAGAATCACGTCTTCACTGATCTGGATTTCCTAACACGATATCAGATAAACAAAGAGTAATTAGTTGCTGATAGTGTTTGTTTATGTATCTGTTTGTGAAGATGCACATTTAAAAATAATGAATATTTGTACTTTCAATATTATATATGTCAAAAACAATCTATTTATATTTAAAGCTTTATGATTTATAAAAAATAAATAGAAACTGATGATTCTCATAAAATGCAAGCCCTACACAGTATATACTTTCTATGGTAGTAGAGTAGGCCCTAATTGGTTATATGCTATATGTATGCACAGCTAGAAACCTGATATATGTGATGGCAGTTCTATTTTATACCACAGTCACATAATTATTTATACATGTATACCCACTCTTGCATGCAAAGAACGGAAATATATAGAAGCTGTTTTTGCGACGATATATATATAGAAACTGTTTAATAAGTTTAAGCTGTTTTGACAACAAATATTTATGTGTCAAAGTCTGCATTCAATGGCTCCAATTGCCATTACAATTTGTTTTTTTAGTTTCTAGAAAATAAATTTGATGTTATAATGTCTTGGCGCCGTTAAGAAATAATGTTTTAAAGGGAAAGATACTGCCCTTCTTTTCAAACGTTACCATGTTCTAGAATGTGACCTGACAAAGATCAGTAAATATGATTACCAGGTATATCATGCACGTCCTTAATGTTGTCTGTTAGTGGCATGTTGTCAGAGATATTTGCAAAACCATCAAGAATTTAGCATATTTCTCTGTTGATACAGGTACTTGTCTTTGTCAGATAATGTTTCAAAGCAGCAGATATTTAGGCGGAGTTTGGCACCTACCTTTTTTTGTAACCACCAGTCTTCATCTTAAAAAGACATTATTTGAAAATTATACATTACTTCCTATACATCTCCTTATCGTTTATAGTAAATCAAAATGTAATTCAAAACCCTGTACCAACTAATGATAACTTGGGTATGTTTAACAATGGTTATGGTCTGGAAGGGATGATACGAAAGCTAAAGCAAACTGTTTCTTATTGTCTATAATTAATTTTCCATTGATTATATGCAGAATGCGGTTTCTGATTGGTTGAGATTTTTTTTTTCAAAAAAAATCCGAAATGGCGCGAAAAATGTGACGTCGCAACTCAGCTATTGACGTTGCGTATTGATTTGTAATAAAGAATCCGTTTGTTAGATCAGTCAAATTGTACATAAACATGTTTTAAATTTAAAATTAAGTTTGAAAAATTAATCATAAGCGTTGATTATATGGTTATGAAAAAAAAATTGCTTGCAAACTCTTGTAAGTATCCGCTACGTGGATTCATACAGGTTGCAAACAAAATTGTTTTCCTACCCCAAAGAAACTAGAAAAAATTGTCATCAATGCTTAAATACTTATAAGATTTTATGCTCTACCTAATATTAGATAAACGTACATATACATAGACGCTTCTAAAGGGCTTAATTATCAATAACCTGGCCCCTCAGGAACCTTTGTTTGTTTACAATAGATAAGTATTTGGAAGGTTTGTGATTTGTTGGTTGAAGTTGATATTTTTATCAAGTTACTTGTTGCCTATGTTGGTTATTTCTATATACTATTTTATCACCTGTATAATCAGTGAGGTAACAGTAGTACTAAGTTGTATAGTTAGACATACATATTATGGTTCAGCCTTCTGTAATCACATTCTCAATGAAGTGAAGGGTGTATTCAACTTACAATTATCACATGTTTCAAATTGCTGGTGTTGACCAGATAGGGGAGGTTACCGTACATAATTTTTTCTGCCCTTCTTTAAACTCAAAATCTAGCACTTTTGATATTGATAATCTGAATTTCTAATCAACGAAGTCCATGATCATCAAGTTTTTTTATCAGTAGGTACATCTCCAAGCATTTCTTTCTAGATAGGTGTAAGATGAAGTGATGTTTAAACACCACATATATTGGAGTTGACTCAGGGTAGGGGATGATAGTTTGTGTTGATGGAGTTGACTTAGTAGGGGATGGTAGTTTGTGTTGGTGGAGTTAAATCAGGGTAGGGGATGATAGTTTGTGTTGATGGAATTAACTTAGTAGGGGATGGTAGTTTGCGTTGGTGGAGTTAAATCAGGGTAGGGGATGATAGTTTGTGTTGATAAAGTTGACTCCGGGTAGGAGATGGTAGTTTGTGTTGATGGAGTTGACTAGGTAGTGGATGGTATTTTGTGTTGGAGTTTTCAAGGTAGGGGATGGTAGTTTGTGTTGATGGAGTTAACTAGGTAGGGGATGGTAGTTTGTGTTGATGGAGTTTTCTAGGTAGGGGATGGTAGTTTGTGTTGATGGAGTTAACTAGGTAGGGGATGGTAGTTTGTGTTGATGGAGTAAACTTGGTAGGGGATGGTGGTTTGTGTTGATGGAGTAAACTTGGTAGGGGATGGTGGTTTATGTTGATGGAGTTAACTTGGTAGGGGATGATAGTTTGTGTTGATGGAGTTAACTAGGTAGGGGATGGTGGTTTATGTTGATGGAGTTAATTTGGTAGGGGATGGTGGTTTGTGTTGATGGAGTAAACTTGGTAGGGGATGGTAGTTTGTGTTGATGGAGTAAACTTGGTAGGGGATGGTAGTTTGTGTTGATGGAGTAAACTTGGTAGGGGATGGTAGTTTGTGTTGATGGAGTAAACTTGGTAGGGGATGGTGGTTTGTGTTGATGGAGATAACTTGGTAGGGGATGGTAGTTTGTGTTGATGGAGATAACTTGGTAGGGGATGGTAGTTTGTGTTGATGGAGTTAACTTGGTAGGGGATGGTAGTTTGTGTTGATGGAGATAACTTGGTAGGGGATGGTAGTTTGTGTTGATGGAGATAACTTGGTAGGGGATGGTGGTTTGTGTTGATGGAGTTAACTTGGTAGGGGATGGTAGTTTGTGTTGATGGAGATAACTTGGTAGGGGATGGTAGTTTGTGTTGATGGAGTTAACTTGGTAGGGGATGGTGGTTTGTGTTGATGGAGTAAACTTGGTAGGGGATGGTAGTTTGTGTTGATGGAGATAACTTGGTAGGGGATGGTAGTTTGTGTGATGGAGTTAACTTGGTAGGGGAAGGTAGTTTGTGTTGATGGAGTTGACTCAGGGTAGGGGATGATAGTTTGTGTTGATGGAGTTAACTTGGTAGGGGATGGTAGTTTGTGTTGATTGAGTTGACTCAGGGTAGGGGATGGTATATTTGTAGTTTGTGTTGATGGAGTTAATTTGGTAAGGGATGGTAGTTTGTGTTGATTGAGTTGACTCAGGGTAGGGGATGGTACATTTGTAGTTTGTGTTGATGGAGTTAATTTGGTAGGGGATGGTAGTTTGTGTTGATGGAGTAAACTTGGTAGGGGATGGTAGTTTGTGTTGATTGAGTTGACTCAGGGTAGGGGATGGTAGTTTTTGTTGATGGAGATAACTTGGTAGCGGATGGTGGTTTATGTTGATGGTGTTAACTTGGTAGGGGATGGTAGTTTGTGTTGATGGAGATAACTTGGTAGGGGATGGTGGTTTATGTTGATGGAGTTAACTTGGTAGGGGATGGTAGTTTGTGTTGATGGAGTTAACAGGGTAGATGACGGTAGTTTGAGTTTCTGGTGTCAACTCTTTACGGGTAGCTGCCATTTTTCTTCTGGTTATGAACTCATATCAAGGCGACTGTCAAGTATGTTACGTGACTGATAAACGAGGAGATGGAATGTTAATTGTTAGACAATCACCTGCTCACAGCTGAGAGAAGAATTGTCTATCTAGCTTTACATTATGTATAGTATTCCGTTATAATGATTGGTCGAACAGATAAGTGGATACACATTACATGTTAAATATATATTACCAACCTCATTAAGCACACATTCACTTCACTCAGTTGTAGTTTACATTTAACGTATGGGTGGTGTATGGTAGTTCATTGAAATCATGTGTTAACCAGATATTATCCCTAATCTTAAAACCTACGATCAGTTTCCTACAGTAAAGCCATAAATAATTATCGTAAGGAGCGTCAAGAGTTCACGTATTTAATTTACGTACAATATCATTTTTTAATGAGGTTAACAACCCAGTACATATTAAGTCAATGTTTTTAGTGGTAAAACTGTTAATTAGTTTTTTTTAATTTAATTATATGTACAGATGTTAGATAATGATTTCATTGCCAATATACAAAATGTAGATAAATATATGAATACTATTGATATTACGAATTAAGTTTTCAATTGTTTTAATTTATAAATAAAATGATGAAGATACAAAGTAAAACGCTTCATTTATAATTTGGTTTATGGTGTATTTAGTCGTGTAGATTGGTTTATGTTTAAAACGGTTGAGGTTAATATTACTGACACACTTACCAAGCATTGCATGGGAGCATATGGATCATAAGGCATAAGGCGTTAGTTTGATATATTTATAGTCGCCATTAACTTTAAGCCTGTAAACGGTAGGATGTACTCCTAGTCTATATTTCATTACATCATATTATACATATATTTCAAGCCGTTATTGTGTCAGCTAGTAACAAATAAAAGATGTAGATTTAATAGTTTAACCTTATAATTTCTATGCTAGAAAATATTTCAGGTTTTTTATTTTTAAATTCGACTTTTTCTGTATTCTTTCCAAAGATAAACTGATTTCAAAGATTTGCATGAACAGTTTCAAATGTTCCTAGTCATAGACTTTTGCCATATTTCTTAGTGATGCTTTGAAAATCAACGTAGGAATTACACAGTCATGTTTTGTATTGTGTATGCCTCGACGTGTTGTGATGAAGTTATATTTGATTTGTACAATACTTGCAGGGTGATCAGAAGGTTAGATGAACATAACAATTTCTTCCCAGCGTTCAGAGAAATAATGAACAAACTGATGGACATTTTAGGTAAGTCGATGGCGCCTACAAACACAACTCACCGCTTACGTTAGTTTTTAAAATATTCTCGAATAGAAACCAATATATGACTGTTCACAAGTTTGAAATGCGGTTTTGATAATAAAAACAAAATGTATTAAATAATCAACTTGTGAATGTTTAAAATTGTTGTGATTTTTGTTAATTCAACAAACAACTGCGATTTAAACATCGTATCTATTTGTGAAATTAGTTTTTATTATGATTTTCAGACCTTCAGAGAATCGACCAGGTCATCCCCGCTGTGCGAGCCCTCAAGCTGTTGGCAAGCTGATTGGGAGGATATGTCATTGACTTTATCCGTCCAACAGAACAAGTTTAACGCTTGAGTGTAAAAGACCTAGATTGTTTCAGGACATACTTGTTATAGACTACTAGTGCACAACTCCCAATGGAGTTTAAGGCAGCTTTCATGATTATATGGTACAGAATGTATGGGCGTACAGGTGTGTGATAGAAACACAGTGACATTTGCTTTGTTGATAGTAATACCACAACATTATAGTTAGGGTAGTCCAAACTGTTGAGAAAGCAGTGATGTTAAACAAAAACGTTGAAAAATGGTTTTAAGTCAAAATATCCACACTGATTTTAGCCTTGTTGTAATACTTCCACACAGAACATTTGTTTTAATGACTGGCCCGGTCATACTAAAGTTGATTTCTGAAAATATGTAGCATTTCAATGGATAATTAATGTTGTATTTTAAAAACATTTTATTCTATGCAAAATGATAGTATATGCGATGGTAGAAGGAAACTAGGACCTTTGTTTATTATAATTCAACAATCCAACAGTTTCTTTGTACGCTTACTGCCGTAGCTAATATTCTGTAATGTTTTCCTTTAACTCTTAGGTAGTCGTCTCATTTCTTCAAATGGGGAAATGATACGCAATGATATAGCATGGTTAGGTATTGATGGAGCTCTGCAATTATATTCAAATACTACTACTATTTGTAGACATGAGATATCTATAGATGAGATAGATAGAACATTAACTATTGTATTTAAAGGGCAAGGAATCTGCAAATTACAATCTAATGTGAAAACCGCAAGGTTTAGGAAACACCTCCCCGGAACATCTGGTTTTCTCCTGACTCAATTTGTGTGATGGTTTGTAATGTTTTCTGTGGGAGCATCCTTTGATGTAGGTTTTGTCGAGGTTTAGTTTCGATTTTGCCCTTGTCCGTGTATATTCTTTACTCATTTCCCTTCTTTTTATCAAGCCTTTACAAATCTGAAACTGAACGGGTGTCAAGAGGAAATACCGAAAATATTGTAAAGGGAAATTGCATCCATTACAGGTGTTAGTTTTGTTTTGTCTTACAAATGTGAGCTAGGTTACAGTCTTGAAGAAGAGTCCTGATTTTTTAACTGATATAATCACTGGTAATGGTTACTTAATAAGGATAGGTAGAGTACTAGTCTGACTTTATTGATACCATTCACTCTTGACGAGATTTATTATTTGAATACGCTGTGACTGGTCCTTTTGATATGTAAACAGAGTAGTAGCTGAACGATTGTTGGTGAGAACTCTCCTTAACCTCTTTTGGTAATTGCTTTATGTGTCGGCTGTTATTTATAGTTATAAATTGCATTGTAATAAATTGAATAATTAACATATTGAATCAGAAATAATACTAAAAGGAAGAATATCGCTGGACACATTCCTGCATTTCATGAATATGTTTTTTCCAACAATGATGTTTTCTACTCTATGGATAAATCAACTGTATCATATTTTAAAGCGAAACCCCCAGCAAACAATGGTTTTACGATTTTAAACATTTTTTATTGTTATATGATAGTGAAAATGATTGAACTATATATGCGTAAAGAATATTAAATAGGCATATCAATCAAAAGCAGAGGTTAAGGTTGACATCTTCTTCATTTCCATTTGTAGGTTATAATTATATTTTAAAGGTAATATTTCAATTATGTATTCGTTTCAAGCTATGTTTCTTCTCGCTAGATATATATTGTTTTGTGTAAATACTTTTATATTTATATTGTGTTATGTCTTTACCAAATAAATAACAGTACAAGTGATAAAACAAGATTTGTTCGTGTTATTTTTTTCTGTATTAATGAGTCTTTGTACACTGCCGAAACACAGGTTGAGATTGTCACACTTAATTCTTCGACATTGACAAACGACCATAAAAATCAAAACAAATTTCAAACATGACACCTATTGTCATCGTAAGGAATATACGAATTCCCCTTTAATGAAAATACACCATGTATAAATGATACAATAATAGGCGTCGGATTTTTTTAGGTCGAAGGAGATAGGCATTTATGTATCATCAAACCAATTATTAATTATATGTGTTCGTTTTTTGTTCATCGGTTACGAGTAACCAGGAGCTTACGCTGTTCCCCTGGCGCTGGTGTCACCCCCTGTTTTAATAAGCATTCATATAGTACTGTATTTAAAATTCATATCTTAAATCTCTAATGACCATTTTCTTCGGTGAGCTTCACAATCATCGGTTGTACTTGTTATTTATATTTTTCAGAGAGCAATATGTAAGGCATACAAATTGTACCTTCTGTCCCCATTGCATGATCGTACAAGGCAACTAAACATGGAATCTTTTCTTTTCCATTCTTTCTAAATAACTTTCTTCTTCCTAATGTCTCCATTGACACAACATCACTTTTGGTCGTTAGTTGAGCGTTCGCTCCTGTGAGGAAGGCTATGGGTTCTGTCCCGAGGCGGGGACATACCAGAGTCTCTAACAATGGTAGTCATTGCTTCATGCTTGACTATCAGCATTATGGGAGTTGAACGCCTGGTTCGCCCGTTGTCAGTATAATGTGCTGTTAATAGGACGTAAAAACAAATAACCCACCAACAAACAAATTACTAGGTCTAATTTATTTATCTTCGAAACAAACAAATCGTTTTGTTTAATGAAAGTTTGATAAATAACCACCGATCTTATAGTACATTTAATAGCATTCTAAGAACTCTAGGGAACTAAAGGGACAAGTGGAATTGCATTGGTATTGTATATAGCTCAAGATGACACAAGCCCAATCAGTGATACAGTTTATGGACCTACGTATAAATGATCGAATATTGAACTGAATTTAAAGTTAATAAATAAATGTCTAGCGTCTGCCTGTCACAAATGATAGGAAAACATACTGCTCACGACCACGATAAGTAAACGAGCTAAAGTAATAACTTTAGTTTCTAGCTGAAGGGTGAAGATGTATTGATATCAAAACTAATAGATAAAAAATCATGATTAAGGTAGCGGTGGTGACTTAATTAAGTAAGACTCGTGGTAATCGGACTAACACTTTACCTGTGTAGCCGTGGTGACTTAATTAAGTAAGACTCGTGGTAATCGGACTAACACTTTACCTGTGTAGCCGTGTGAGCTAAAGCCAGTTTATATCTGTTTAGACGGCTTTAGATCTCTGACGAGCCGGTGTTTAAATGCTACCTTTTAAATGGAAGAAACTTTAACTAAGCAAATGATCGAAGCACTGAACTGTATTCCTACATTAGTACCTTTAGTATCGTCTAGTCATTTGAAAAAAAAATGTTTATGAAAGCTTTTTTATTTCCTAAAATACCTACGACAGTAATATAGTTCTACGTTAGTATTAGTAACATCACAGCTCTGGGCCCAGTTGTTCAAAAGACGATTAGCTTAATCACTGCTTATTAACATTTTTCTTTTTTAAATAATTCAGTGAATGTACAAGATGAAATATTGTAATTTTGTATCTGGCTTACTTTGGTTGTATTTTTGTAAACTGTGAAGTCTCACATCAATGAGTAGTTGTATTTTAAAACTACAAGGAAAAGAAAATTTGTGTTAATCACTGATTAAGCTAATCATGGTTTGAACAACTGGGCCCTGGTAATAACTTAGTTCTCACTTTGAGAACGTGGCATTTCCTTCAATGTGACCAATATTATTTACATGACGGTTGTAGTCCATGAAGCAGAATACGCTTACCCTTCAGGAAACCCAGGTTATATTTTCTGGTACTCTAAGGGTCTTCATAGTAAAATTTCCTTTTTCCCTGTCATATTTGCCCATAGTTTAATCGTTTTGAGTTCGTATTATGGTTTAAATGACGCTTCGTTATTCTCTGAGTATTTTGTCGGAAAAAAGTTGTTAGAATTATTCACTGAGCAAATCCACCAATTTGAAACTTAATTTAACAACCATTGTCAACGACAAAATGCCGGAAGTCTTGACCCTGCAGGGTTTTCAGTTAATGCAGTTAATTTTAGAGGTAATATAATTTACCTGAATTTAGGAAAGCTCAAATGTCAGTTGGCTAGATAAACACCGTAATGTGTTTATCATAATTGACTTATTAAACAGAATACTTTCTGTGACAAGACAAAGCTTATATGAGAAACAATGACAAAATACAAATTCTTAATTTTATACATTATTAAAAAAACCAAACTCCGGACTTGGCAAGCGTAAATGGAAATTCAAATCACGAAGTGACTTTTGGGACGTTGTTTTTAAAAATCCGGTGTAGTTATAAAAAGTGTGGCATTCATTGTCAATTTTAAGAACGTCATTGTAAGACATGTGTAGTCTCCATAAACTAGCGGTAAGTGAAGAATTAGCCCGGGTGGTACCATAGTATTTCCCATTAGTGCCAGCAGCCGTATGGTTGTGTAACCAGGTATCAAAATTGTCTGGAGCAGTTAATCCCAGAAAGTCGAACAAACTTGTTGATGCCACTTTAGGATGTTCGGCGATCTGTTCGTACAGATACGTTTTCAGACGTCCAGGGTATTTCTGTTTGAGTTTCATCGCTATTTGTATATCCCGATCGAACCGTTGACACACAGATCGTGCAACGGTTGTTACATTGACATGCATCCGGGGCCCTAAAAACCCTCCACGTTTCCGAGAATGAATCATTCCTCGTGGATCACGAAGCAGGTGAACGACCTTCAGTCTTGGAATGATTTTCATTAGAATCTCTACAATATCCATTGATAGACGAATAGTTTTTAAATATCTTGTCGAATCAAAGCACTGATGTAAACAAGACTGAATGTCTGTAGAAATGTGTTTACACTCTTTGTACCGCCTCACAGACACGCTAGCTCCACTCCACAGAAATGGTCCAACCACACGTTCTAGATCACAGCCGTAGTAACGAACAATGTCTTCTATATAAAACTGTGGCAATTCCGACATCAGCGTAGGCTGCCTGTAGAAAAACGGGATAGCATTGTGAATCT
Organism: Mimachlamys varia; assembly: GCA_947623455.1. NCBI lineage: Eukaryota > Metazoa > Mollusca > Bivalvia > Pectinida > Pectinidae > Mimachlamys > Mimachlamys varia. Next base: position 7,447,691 of record OX392529.1, read on the forward strand.
AACAGAAATATTTAAAAAAAAAAAAAAAATGCTATACGCATTTGCCTGATTTCTGCTTTAGAAAAATTACGTATCACACACATATGCGGCACCTTTTAAATTTAGTAATAGATACAGTATGCCGAAAAAAATAAACTGCGTCATACAGCTGTTTCGTCCTCCTAGGACTCTTCAGTGATGCTAGGGGCTAAAAGGTGGTATTCGAAATTTTCAAAGATTATTACAATAGTACCAGTATTCTTTCTGATAGGATGAAAGATAGAAATTCTACTAGAGTCATTTATAGCTAGCATGATGTGTTTTAACTAAGGTTGATAGTACCTTTGTTGTATATTAAACTAGTATACTTCTACAGGAACGAGTAGTGTAGTGTATGTTAATCATTTTTATACATTTCTACTTGGACGCGATTTCTTTGCTTTATACAATGTATACCTTGTACATGTAACTACTTTCCTACTAGGATGAGAGGTCTGTGTTGTATATGTTTATCTCTATATATGAGATTTCTTTACTAAATATAACTTGTAACTACGTTCCTTCTAGGATAAGAGGTCTGAGTTGTATATGTTTATCTCTATATACGAGATTTCTTTGCTATATATAACTGGTAACTACTTTCCCACTATGGTGAGAGGTCTGTGTTGTATATGTTTATCTCTATATATGAGATTTCTTTGCTATATATAACTTGTAACTACGTTCCTACTAGGATGAGAGGTCTGTGTTGTATATGTTTATCTCTATATATGAGATTTCTTTACTATATATAACTTGTAACTACTTTCCCGCTATGGTGAGAGGTATGTGTTTATGTTTATCATTACTATATATTTCTACACGAGATTTCTTTGCTATATATAACTTGTAACTACGTTCCTACTAGGTTGAGGGGTCTGTGTTGTATATGTTTATCTCTATATATGAGATTTCTTTTATATATATAACTTGTAACTACTTTCCCACTATGGTGAGAGGTATGTGTTGTTTATGTTTATCATTACAATATGCCGAAAAAAAAAATTAAACTGCATCATACAGCTGTTTCGTCCTTCTTGGAGTCGTCAGTGATGCTAGGGGCTAAAAAATTGGAATCCAAAATTTCTAAACTAATGAAGAAGCAGAAGGGCCAGGTGCGTAAAACTACTTTAATTTATGAATTCAGAAGTAACTTGAACTATTTCTGTTTCATTTTAAATCGTGTACTACGAAAATGTGTATATTATGTACCGTGCAACTACTCAAATGAGATACAATGTGGCTATGTAAAACGTGTAACTACTTTCCTACTGGGATGAGAGGTCTGTGTTGTATATGTTAATCATCATTTCAGTATTTTAGAGATCAGAATTTAATATTTTTAATATTATTGATCAATGCTACAGTCGTTAGGGGACGAGATGTTTGTGTTATGTATATTTTAGTTGCTACTCCATTCTTACCGGTACGAGACGTCAATATTGCATTCAAAAACCGTTACCATCATTCTACAGAGACTGCATATGGTAATTATGTAAATTTATACGGAGACGAAATGTCTGATGAATATGATAAACACTATTACAATCACATGTGTTGTATATACAACTGTGTTTTTGTTTTGGCCATATAGGGACGAGTTGTTGCAATGTTGTATGTGTTGAGCACTACTAAGGATATTGCGCTATCCACAAGAAGTCAAGATCCTCAATCATGTGTGAGTACTGATCGTTGCAATATGTAACGTATTGGACGAGATGACTAATGGCGTGGTTTGGAATTCTTGGTTCGACATTGCCTGTTTGCAAACGCATAATGCGTTTTGAAAAGTAAAGTGACAGTAAGCCAGAATGAGACATATAAATGATCTCTCTGCTGTTGTTTACCTGCATGTTAAGTTGTTCATTGAGCAGATTCCATTCATTGATATAAATCCGTCATCCTTTGACAAGTACCGCCTTAATGGTTCATACGCGTAGAACACCCCGGGGACCTGTTGTATGATATCGGCAGTCAAGGTGGACCCACTACGGAGGTAGGTAAGGAGGAGCACCACATCTGCAGTAGAATGAATACAACATTTGCGTTATATAGGGACAGGCATATTTTAGACAGACACAGTAACGCAATACTTCGATTATCTATTGTTGTTTGTCAACTGTTTTCGATTGTTGAGTGTTTGTCAATCCAGCACGGGGCCAGATAGTAAAGATTAGCACAGGATTCAAATTCAAGTTCAAGTTGTATATTACTGGGTAAAGACAACATTAAGTTATTACCTTAATAAAATTATCATTATCGAACGAAAAACGAGGTACATTAAGTTATCAAATAATTTGCTATTCATACACAATATATTAATGCTATCTAAATGAATACGTAGTTGGTCTATTTTCACGAATTCAACCCCCAAATAGTTCACAAATGCTTTGCTATTGTAGTAGTACTTTGTAACTTGTGATATTTACTGTTGGTATTTGCCGGTGGAGAGTTTGTTCCTGATGGTCTGGTTTGCATGACGTCACCTGCGTCCCTCATACCGACACGGTGGATGGCGTTACCATTGGTAACCTTGAGAGATTCCACTGTTCTGTTAATTTCCTGGACGCTGTCAATGCTGATATTGTCATCAGGGACGTAGGATTTCCTCTTTGAATATACAGCATATTGAGGTAGACCAGCATCAAACCGATGACCACTGCCAGCTGTATGGACGTCAGGATAAGGCACTTCAACGTTCATAACATTGGGCTGCCTGATCGCGGGAATGCTGTATGGTATATTGTTGATGACATTGCTCTGTAAAGTATTGACAATGCTGCCCGGTACTTTGCTGTTAAATATACCCTGTATACTGTTGGTAACCCGGCCTGGGACATTGCTGTTAAATATACCCTGTTTACTGTTGGTAACCCTGCCTGGGAGATTGTTGTTAAATATACCCTGTATACTGTTGGTAACCCGGCCTGGGACATTGCTGTTAAAAATACCCTGTTTACTGTTGGTAACCCGGCCTGGGACATTGTTGTTAAATATACCCTGTTTACTGTTGGTAACCCGGCCTGGGACATTGCTGTTAAATATACCCTGTTCACTGTTGGTAACCCTGCCTGGGAGATTGCTGTTAAATATACCCTGTTCACTGTTGGTAACCCTGCCTGGGAGATTGTTGTTAAATATACCCTGTATACTGTTGGTAACCCGGCCTGGGACATTGCTGTTAAAAATACCCTGTTTACTGTTGGTAACCCGGCCTGGGACATTGTTGTTAAATATACCCTGTTTACTGTTGGTAACCCGGCCTGGGACATTGCTGTTAAATATACCCTGTTCACTGTTGGTAACCCTGCCTGGGAGATTGCTGTTTAATATACCCAGTTTACTGTTGGGATCCCTTCCTGGTACAAGTATCAGAGGATCAGGTTTAGCAGTATTTGGAATCCTGCCTTTTACATCTTTAAATCTACCCTGCTCTGTATTTGGGATATTGTTTATTACATTACGCTGCAAAGTATTGAACGTTGTGTCTGGAACACTGTTGATAAAGATATCATGTTCAGTACCACTGCCTCGTAAATTCCACATACCATTGTTTTGTACGGTATTGAGGATGGTCCCTGGTAAATGCATAGAAGCATTCCTTTGTACCTTATTGGTGATGCTGCCTGTTGCAATGTTTACAACCACAATGCTATCTCCGTTGTTGTTCCTTGGTTCATAACTTTCTTCTTTTTTGTTTTGTTCGACATCTACACATCTAGCAACACCATCTTTCATGACATTCGGCAAAAATTCGTTTTGATTTCTGTCGTCCCTTTGGTGGAGTTTATTTCTCGGATTGTTGCTGATTTGAGCAAAACTGTTTTCAAATAAATTTTCAGTGTACGCTGAAAAACACAAGTGAAATTATTTTCACGTATTGGTTATATATGTGTTACTAGTATTTGAATAGATGGCGGAACACACACACATGCTGTACCTTTAAAATACAGCGAAAGATCCAGTATGCCGAACAAAATAATTGCACTGCATCATACAGCTGTTTCGTCCTTCTAGGACTCGTCAGCGATACTAGGGGCTAAAGGTTGGAATCGAAATTTTCGATACAAACGAAGAAACAGAAGGGTCAGTTAATATCCAATAACTTTCACATTGAACAGTGGTAGCTGTAAAGGGTTTCTTCTACATGATTTCCACAGAAGAAATAACAATCACCGTTATCAGTCGAACGACATGCATAGACTGCTCTTCTTCCCGAAGTTTATGTTATGAAATATTCTGATTGTTGATTCGTTACAAGTAAACGTAGAAGTACCAACATCTGGACACTTTCAAATATTCATGAATGTTCTGTTTACCATACTACATATGTATCAGCATAAAAAATGTTTGCGAATTTTCATAAAAAAACTGTCCACCTATTCCTATAACAATTTGGGTATCGGGCGCGAGGTTTCAATAAAAAGAACGTGAAATACTATCAGGGTGACGTAGGCCCTCAACCCGGCGTCTATGTGCCCTGTTATGGCTAATGTGTGGGGATAAACTATCATTCTCAGCACAGTTAAAAAATTTGGAGTAAAAAATATTCGGATTATTTCTTATCCAAACTTGCATTGTTTGCCATGGAATAGATTTTTAGAAATGAGACAATGTGAGACAATATATTATAGTGATAATGTATAATATAGCAATGCATAGATATAAGAGGGATGTGTTATACGGTGAGACGATATATTATAGTGATAATGTATAATATAGCAATGCATAGATATAGGAGGGATGTGTTATACGGTGAGACGATATATTATAGTGATAATGTATAATATAGCAATGCATAGATATAAGAGGGATGTGTTATACGGTGAGACGATATATTATAGTGATAATGTATAATATAGCAATGCATAGATATAGGAGGGATGTGTTATACGGTGAGACGATATATTATAGTGATAATGTATAATATAGCAATGCATAGATATAGGAGGGATGTGTTATACGGTGAGACGATATATTATAGTGATAATGTATAATATAGCAATGCATAGATATAGGAGGGATGTGTTATACGGTGAGACGATATATTATAGTGATAATGTATAATATAGCAATGCATAGATATAGGAGGGATGTGTTATACGGTGAGACAATATATTATAGTGATAATGTATAATATAGCAATGCATAGATATAGGAGGGATGTGTTATACGGTGAGACAATATATCATAGTGATAATGTATAATATAGCAATGCATAGATATAGGAGGGATGTGTTATACGGTGAGACGATATATTATAGTGATAATGTATAATATAGCAATGCATAGATATAGGAGGGATGTGTTATACGGTGAGACGATATATTATAGTGATAATGTATAATATAGCAATGCATAGATATAGGAGGGATGTGTTATACGGTGAGACAATATATTATAGTGATAATGTATAATATAGCAATGCATAGATATAGGAGGGATGTGTTATACGGTGAGACAATATATCATAGTGATAATGTATAATATAGCAATGCATAGATATAGGATGGATGTGTTATACGGTGAGACAATATATTATAGTGATAATGTATAATATAGCAATGCATAGATATAGGAGGGATGTGTTATACGGTGAGACAATATATCATAGTGATAATGTATAACAATGAGGGAACTATAATCGCACATCACTGTAGCTCTGTCTTATCAGCAAGACATAATATTATAACCATACAATGTTGGAATAATATGACAAACTTACCAAAAAGAAATATAAATGTTATACTTATGCTGGAAATAAACAAAGCTGATGCTCGCCCGGAGGGAAAGAAGCTTCTGTCCTTCATTTTCCGTTTATATCTGAATTAAAAAGTGAAATAGACTCATATCATAAATGTACGAGAAGACGTATATACAGTTATATACAAATGTTTATAAATGTTATAAAGCCGTCGGGCGGATACAGGTAGAGCGATTCTTGCTTTTTGGGGTTTATTTATGTGTGTGAAAATACTTCCGTGTGTTAACCGATTATCTATAAGCTAGCCCAGTTATATTAATGCATGCATTAAGATGGCGTTTCGCAAATTCAATGCATTATGCAGATTTACATAATTTGAATACAGCAGAACTACAGCGCTTTATTCGTCGGAAGGAAACACGTGTGTAGTGTTCACGGAAATAATAACCGTTCCTGAAGATATTCATAGAAATATTCAAATTTACAATTTTTTCGAGGGGGATGTGATGATACTCTCATTTTGTCCATCATAAGGCAAGTAGCTGTCCATTATCTAACATTTGATGGACAGATACTACATAGCAATGGACAGCTGTATTTAATTTTCTCACTTCATTGTAAAGTCCACGATACAATGTACACTGCTAACGTTATAAATCAAGGGAAGTGATTTTGACTAATGAAAGTCACGTGATCACATGTGTCACCTAGAAACATGACGTAGCCGGTAATCAAATCTCAAGTTATAAATTACTATGATGAATGGGTCCACTGAAGTTATAATCTCAAGTTATATATTACTATGATTAATAAGTCCACGGAAGACTAGACAACAGATAGTACAGATAGTATAGGTGTTGAAGTGCGATTAAAGAAGACAGTTACGTATACGTGTAAATGCTGTAAAATATAAATGTTAAATAATTGTATTGCTGTAAAATATAAATGTTGAATAATTGTATTGCTGTAAAATATAAATGTTAATTACTTGTATTGCTGTAAAATATTAATGTTAATTACTTGTATTGCTGTAAAATGTAAATGTTAAATAATTGTATTGCTGTAAAATATAAATGTTAAATAATTGTATTGCTGTAACATATAATTGTTAATTACTTGTAATACTGTAAAAGACAAATGTTAAACTTTCTATTATATTTTCATATCTATGTGGAATACACCAAGAGTAAAATTAACCTTTTAAAAACATTTTTGACATAATATTTTGGATGATAAAAATTGACGATAAAATATTATTTAGAGTTACACTTATCAAACGAGATGTGAGATATGGTAAGGTTACATGAATGTTCCAACAGGACACGGTAACCTATTGTATTCTCATTCACATGTTTTATACTTTTGGGGATAGTTGATATCAATTTTCTTTATGAGGTGCTGTTATTATAACAGGTAATTTGGTATTATATGGATAATTTGGCACTTATTTTTAAAGTATTGCTCTTAGGCATAGCAAGACAATCCTATCTATATTACTTTGAAATAATATTACATAATATCAAAGACCTAACCAAGTATATGATGTTTTTATACACTGTAAATCTGTCAAATGATGCAACTTTTTCATTATGTATTGTTTACTAATGTTATGTAACTTGGCTATCGTATTACTGCCTAGGTTTGGTATTTAGATATCTAAGATACAGAATTCCTTTGATTGACTCGATTTAACTGTGTTGATTGGCTATCTAAACAAACCATTACTGGTTTACCATATGGTAATCGTTATTTACCTTTGTCCTCCCTAGTCATCGTGTGGTTACACTGTTCCCTCCATATGTCACGTACAATATTCCATAGCTACACTCAAACATCGTATTGTCCTGCTAGAGATCGTCCGTGGCTTTGGTGAGACTGCCATCGTATGTGCTCGCACCACTGGATGACTGATCTCGTTGGTTATACAAAGCTAAATCGTCATCATTTCTAGGTTATTTCTCAGGTAAATCACCTGTCGGGGGCCTCGCTCAGTCAACCGTTTCATTATATAAAGCCTTTTTGTGTTGAAGGTCTATCAAGGAAATGGCGTGAATCATTGTTATAATGTGTCCTTTCTGAAAGTTCACTCTTTCGTATGTAGTAATAACCATTGAATCACTGCAGAACGTGTCTATGTTCTGTATTATCTCCTATTAACATGTGTTAAAGCTCATCTTAGACATTATGTATACCTTATATTAGCCCGACACCAGATTTAGACATTATGTATACATTAGACCCAAGCCAGAGAGTCCTCTGACCCCGATACCAGACTAAGAAATTCTGCATACTCTAGTCCCTAGCCCGAAATTCCTCTGGCCCTGACACCCGATTAGACATCCTGTATACCTTAGTCCCTAGCCCGAGATTCCTCTGGCCCTGACACTTGACTTAGACATTCTGTATACCTTAGACCCTAGGCCGAGTTCCCTCTGACCCCGACACCAGATCTAGACTTAGACATCCTGTATATCTTAGTCCCTGGCCCGAGATTCCTCTGACCCCGACACCAGATCTAGACTTAGACATCCTGTATATCTTAGTCCCTGGCCCGAGATTCCTCTGGCCCTGATACATGACTTAGACATCCTGTGTACCTTAGTCCCTAGCCCGAGATTCCTCTGGCCCTGACACTTGACTTAGACATTCTGTATACCTTAGATCCTAGGCCGAGTTCCCTCTGACCCCGACACCAGATCTAGACTTAGACATCCTGTATACCTTAGTCCCTGGCCCGAGATTCCTCTGGCCCTGATACCTGACTTAGACATCCTGTGTACCTTAGTCCCTAGCCCGAGATTCCCCTGGCCCTGACGACACCAGACTTAGAGTTCTGTACATTTTTATTCCATTTATTCAAATAATTTCGACTTCATTGGACATTGAAAGGTTTGCCTTTTTTTACTTTTCTGCATTGTTTCTTCAGTAATTGTAACATCAAACCCCATGCAAACATTATAATGAGAGAAGCTGTACAATATAAATATGTGTACCTGCATAATCGTAACGAAACACGATCGCGCGTATATATGAAGATTTGCAAGGACCGGACTAAAACGAAAGTATACTCGCATACGATATGGACTCCCATTAACTGTTTCTCAATAATAAATCACAACACAATCAGAAATTATTGTTACACTTCTTTAAGACATCAACATTTTGTCATGACATATACAAAGTTTGGCTATTTTCATGTTGTACTGAATAAAAATATATTAGATGAATTAATGACGGAAAAATAAATTGGTCAGTAAGCTTTAATCGAGTTCATTGTATAAGTCACTGACAAACATTCCCATTGTACTAGCTAGTATCCAGCCTCTGAGGAAAACTGGGCGGTAATTAATTACGCCATACTCTTAACGTGTGTATTTTACTCACTAATTTAAACAGATAAGAATTGGTGCACTCACAATACTAGCTGTAGAAAGCAATATACACTGTAATTAATTTATCACAATATAGCAGAATGTTTTCAGTGCAAGTATCGCTGAAATAAGAGTACCACTATAATATGAATGTTTACAGTATGTTACGCCAGCTCAAGGCTACATGTTAACATATCGCTGTTGTTGGAAACACATTTTATATTAGTTATGTATAAGAAATATCGCAAACATATAGATTACCGTAATTCAATTTATGAAGGTAAATATAGCTAGGTATGTAGGCCTGTGAACTAGTGCAGCCAAGTACAAACAAAGGGGCACCTTATTTTGTGCACGTGAGTTTTTAAGGCGTTTTTATGTATATTTTTTTTATTTCGTCCTGTCAAAATAATAAAAAAAAAAGGAAATACAGCTGTTCAATGTTAACTGTAGTTGGCATTTACAGTCAATAAAAATCTCCAAATAATGGACTAAAGGCTCGCAGATGAAAGCTTAAATCTTTGAGTGATTTTGTTGAGTTCACAGCTAAAATTCCAGTGTATTTGTAATATTTTGAACATTCGCTATCTATTTTGATCACTTCATTATATGGCAATGTCAGTCTCCATGCTGAAGCGGTAACTGTGGAGTTTGGTCGGCTGGTACCATAAAATGAGCTACGATTGCCTGCAGCCGTATGATTGTGTAACCACAAATTAAAATTATCTGGAGCTGCCAATCCCAGAAAATTAAACAAACTTTCTGATGCCGGCTTTGGATGTTCGGCGATCTGTTCGTACAGATAAGTTTTCAGACGTCCAGGGTATTTCTGTTTGAGTTTCATGGCTATTTCTATATCCCGCTCGAACCGTTGACACACAGATCGTGCAACTAATGTTAAATCCATCGATGGTTTCACAAAGCCTCCCCGTTTCCGAGACTGAATCATTCCTCGTGGATCTCGAAGCAGGTGGACAACCTTTAAATTTGGAACTTTTTGCATTAATATCTCAACAATATCCATTGACAGTCGAATCGTTTTTATAGATTTTGTCGAATCAAAACACTGTTTTAAGCACATTTCTTTCCTTGTTTTCAGTCTCGCGGAAGTCTTTACACATATATGATACTGCGCCACAGCCTTACCATTACGGCTCCATAGGAAGGCACGATTAAAGTGAGTGAGGTCACAGCTGTAGAAACGTACTATATCTGCTACGATCACCTCCGTCTCCTCCGATGTTTGGCTGGGTTGCCTACAGAAGGTTAATGCATTTTTAAGTAAGATGCAAATATAATGCTGTTATATATATGGTACATCTTAATCTATCCTGGTGATGCTAATAAGTTATATCTATGTGGCATGAAATTTTCAACATTCAGATGCTGCAATCGGATTGTTATTATTAAGACACATCACATCATGAAAACTAAAATTCTACTGTTTCCTATACCGAAATAAACAAATTACAAGCTCCAAGTAAAATGATACACTAACAACAACGATCACTGAATAAACTATGACAATGGAGAATTTGTTTGTTTTCGTACTAGACGACCCCGCACCACATGTACATATCGCCAATGAGATATTTGTATTCCTAATCAAATCCATCAGGCAATTGGAAATCATGTCTATCCATCAAAGCACTAAAACATGCCTTGGTAAAATATTGGTCAACATGTATTGCGGACCTGCTCTAGACCATGTAGCGGTGGTGTTTATTGAGCATTAAAGGTTAACAGCCGGCAATAATCGTTTTTCTCGTTTGACAGAATCATTACACGGATGTGCTAGTAAACAATATAGCCTGAACATTAGTGTGTTGTTGTTGATTGTGTACTGTGTGTTTACCTGTCGTATTAACCTTCGACCCAATTCTTATGTCGGGGATGTTTTGTTTTCTATATGTCTTCTTTAAATGTTTTGATGCCAGTCTGCCTACATTGTTAATTTTCAGTAGCTAATGTTTCCGGTAATATATTTAGCAATTCACGTTAGAAATAACTTACAAACTGGAGTGTCATTCCCTTTCACAGGGACAATATTAGTTTATACGGATGCGTGACTACCGGCAAATTGGCTGAGCATGTTATTATTGTATATCCTGCGAGATAATTATTGATGTTTATGGACTAGAACAGTAGGTTTTATCACGGACTCAGATAGCAAATCTAAGTCGGTGGTTTTATTAGTTTGAAAAAGGAATATACTTGTATGATCAGGTATTTTCTTTTTTTAAATTAATTTATATTTTTTTATGTTTGTGTTTTAGAATTTTGTTTTTTTTCGCACACATTTCTCTTCTAATAAGTAATTAAAATGCATTTGGATATTTGTTTAATATAAATGATGTTGCTGATGCATTTGATAAGCAATGCAATAATTAACACAATGATGAAGCGATGGGTTGACGTTAATGTAAAATTACCTGCATGACGAGTTAGAAATTGCACAGATGCCGTTGAGAGTGAAGTATCCCAACTCTTCCTGACGTTTTTCGGTACGGGATTGTAAGTAAGGCTTTATTGGTTCATAGGAGTAAAACACCCCGGGGACCTGCTGTATGATGTCGGCCGTTAGGGTGGACCCACTCCGGAGGTAGGTGAGGAGAAGCACAGGTGTATGACCTACAAAACGGAAAAAATGATAGCAATATTAGTACAGGGTATTGTCAGGTATAGCCTGACCTGTAATCACAGGTAACTAACAGATTATTGTTATATAAATTTGCATTTACAATTCCAATTTTAATATTTTTGAATTGAATTTTTTATTTAATAAACTCGAAGTGAATCTTTGTTCCGTTTGATAAGACATGGGTATAACATTTCATCAACTCGAATTAGGTTTGTTTAGTTGAGTTGTTAGAATTATATTGGATTCTAGTTAATGAAACTAAACTTAATATGATTGACTTAGTATTAAAAACTGATATGAATTCATTTTATAAGCTATTTCGATTTGTCAGCAAGTTATGCTCACCCTATTCTAAGAATTTCTCTTTTACAACTCGTACAAAGTATTATTTAGGCATTGCCATACAATTTCTTTAAGAATTGAAGATTTTGGAATAGTAAAGAAAATGTACCAAGTTTATCAGCAGCAATAATATAGAACTTTAATATACTTGACAATTGGCATCTTAAAATTTGGCTTATTATGCATCTGCTATCTATAACTTTTTTGTGGACGCATTTTTCAATAGGAATGTGATTTTATAAAAGTGGATAGAAAACGACACACTGCGATATCAAAATTCGATTTTTCTTTTATTTCGCAAACTTGTCTGAGTGTACCCGAGGTAAAACTGACATACGTAACACAAAAAGTGTTACTGACACAAAGACGATCTTACGTAAATGTTGGCCTATGATACAGCGATTTTAATGATAAATACTGGACTCTGTATTTGATATGGCTAATGTATATGAGAATCCTCCATATATGTGGCAACAGCATAGAACGATACAATCTCGTTAACACCCGTGAAGAGTATGACATATACCCATGCCTTACATTCTGGTACCACGCAAGTTTCACTGTTAATTACACAAACACTTTCTTGATGTCAGATTTCAGTCTATTAACTACTGTAGTAGTATACCACCACCCACAACCACATCGTCTCACAATTTCAGCAATTGAAAAAAAAAGGGATCAGAAATGGACATATTATCGACATTTTATCTAGAATCCTTTATCTAGACAGCAGCAATAAAAACAGTGCTAAACGAATGCACCATTAGAATATACCTCATGAATTGATGTGTAAATCAGCTATTAAACGAAACAGGCATTTTGGTGGTGTGTATTGTCTGGTGGTGTGTATTGTCTGGTGGTGTGTATTGTCTGATGGTGTGCATTGTATGTTTGTGTGTATTGCCCGATGGTGTGTATTGTCTGATGGTGTGTATTGTCTGATGGTGTGTATTGCCTGATGGTGTGTGTTGCCCGATGATGTGTATTGCCTGATGGTGTGTATTGTCTGATGGTGTGTATTGTCTGATGGTGTGTATTGTCTGATGGTGTGTATTGCCTGATGATGTGTATTGTCTGATGGTGTGTATTGCCTGATGGTGTGTGTTGCCCGATGATGTGTATTGCCTGATGGTGTGTATTGTCTGATGGTGTGTATTGTCTGATGGTGTGTATTGTCTGATGGTGTGTATTGCCTGATGATGTGTATTGTCTGATGGTGTGTATTGCCTGATGGTGTGTATTGTCTGATGGTGTGTATTGTCTGATTGTGTGTATTGTCTGATGGTGTGTATTGTCTGATGGTGTGTATTGTCTGATGGTGTGTATTGCCTGATGATGTGTGTTGCCTGATGATGTGTATTGTCTGATGGTGTGTATTGCCTGATGGTGTGTATTGCCTGATGATGTGTATTGTCTGATGGTGTGTATTGTCTGATGGTGTGTATTGCCCCATGATGTGTATTGTCTGATGGTGTGTATTGTCTGATGATGTGTGTTGCCTGATGGTGTGTGTTGCCTGATGGTGTGTATTGTCTGATGGTGTGTATTGTCTGATGGTGTGTATTGTCTGATGTTGTGTATTGTCTGATGATGTGTATTGTCTGATGGTGTGTATTGCCCGATGATGTGTATTGTCTGATGGTGTGTATTGCCCGATGATGTGTATTGTCTGATGATGTGTGTTGCCTGATGGTGTGTGTTGCCTGATGGTGTGTATTGTCTGATGGTGTGTATTGTCTGATGATGTGTGTTGCCTGATGATGTGTGTTGCCTGATGATGTGTATTGCCCGATGGTGTGTATTGTCTGATGGTGTGTGTTGCCCGATGATGTGTATTGCCTGATGGTGTGTATTGTCTGATGGTGTGTGTTGCCTGATGATGTGTATTGCCTGATGGTGTGTGTTGTCTGATGATGTGTATTGTCTGATGATGTGTATTGCCTGATGGTGTGTGTTGCCTGATGATGTGTATTGTCTGATGGTGTATATTGCCTGATGGTGTGTATTGCCTGATTGTGTGTATTGTCTGATGGTGTGTATTGCCTGATGGTGTGTATTGCCTGATGATGTGTATTGTCTGATGGTGTGTATTGTCTGATGGTGTGTATTGTATGTTTGTGTGTATTGCCTGATGGTGTGTGTTGCCCGATGACGTGTATTGTCTGATGGTGTGTATTGCCTGATGGTGTGTATTGTATGATGGTTAGTATTGCCTGATGGTGTGTATTGTCTGATAGTGTGTGTTGCGTGATGGTGTGTTTATTGTCTGATGGTGTGTATTGCCTGATGATGTATATTGTCTGATGGTTAGTATTGTCTGATGGTGTGTATTGTCTGATGGTGTGTATTGTATGTTTATGAGTATTGCCCGATGGTGTGTATTGCCTGATGGTGTTTATTGGCTCATGGTGTTTATTGTCTGATGGTGTGTATTGCCTGATCGTGTGTATTGCATGATAGTGTGTATTGCCTGATAGTGTGTATTACCGGAGCGAATGGGATATAAGGAACGATGAGCTATAATGATGGGAGTTTAACCTAACGCATGCACTTGTACTCTGCACCACTAACAGGAAATTAACTACGTCCTGGAGGATGCACTCCTTTGAAAAGTCAGCCATTAATTGAATTTAACTTAAGTTTTGATGTCAGTTTGAATAAACAGGAATACGAGAAAAACATGCAAAGCAAATTTCATGTCTGTGTGCTCTTGTTTTTGCAATCGGTCAGCTATACCATTTCAAGTTATTTGTTGACCTCTGATTAAATGTATTGTTTTAACTGAATATAGTCCAAATTCCAATTCCATTCATTCCCACGGTCAAATTGATAACATATTGGTCCAGAACGTGGGTTAAAATTCTATAAATCACATCAGTCCTAAAGAGTGACCTTCCAGTAGAGACCTTGTCATCTTAGTCCTAGAGAATAAAACGTCAGTGGCTACAAATATTCCCAGCGGATACAAAATAAATAGTCTCTCTGAATGAGAATATCATGCCAAAGGCTAGAAATTAGCCTCTGTGATAGAGAATAACATTCCAGTGAGTAGAAATTGTCCCTGTGAAAGGGAATGACACTTCAGTGGCTACAAATTGTCCCTGTGAAAGGGAATGACACTCTAGTGGGTAAAAATCGTCTCCATGGAAGAGAATGACATTCCAGTTGGTACAAATCGTTCCTGTGAAAGGGAACGGCACTCCAGTGGCTACAAATCGTCTCTGTGACAGAGAATGACATTCCAGTGGGTACAAATTGTCTCTGTGAAAGGGAATGACACTCTAGTGGGTACAAATTGTCCCCTTGAAAGGGAATGACACTCTAGTGGGTACAAATTGTCCCTGTGAAAGGGAATGACACTCTAGTGGGTACAAATTGTCTCTGTGAAAGGGAATGACACTTCAGTGAGTACAAATTGTCCCTGTGAAAGGGAATAACATTCCAGTGGGTACAAATTGTCCCTGTGAAAGGGAATGGCACTCTAGTGGGTACAAATTGTCCCTGTGAAAGGGAATGACACTCTAGTGGGTACAAATTGTCCCTGTGAAAGGGAATGACACTCCAGTGGGTACAAATTGTCCCTGTAAAAGGGAATGGCACTTCAGTGGGTACAAATTGTTCCTGTGAAAGGGAATGACACTCCAGTGGGTACAAATTGTCCATGTGAAATGGAATGACACTCCAGTGGGTACAAATTGTCCCTGTGAAAGGGAATGGCACTTCAGTGGGTACAAATTGTTCCTGTGAAAGGGAATGACACTCCAGTGGGTACAAATTGTCCATGTGAAATGGAATGACACTTCAGTGGGTACAAATTGTCCCTGTGAAAGGGAATGACACTTCAGTGGGTACAAATTGTCTCTGTGAAAGGGTGACACTCTAGTGGGTACAAATTGTCTCTTTGAAAGGGAATGACACTCTAGTGGGTACAAATTGTCCCTGTGAAAGGGAATGACACTTCAGTGAGTACAAATTGTCCCTGTGAAAGGGAATAACATTCCAGTGGGTACAAATTGTCCCTGTGAAAGGGAATGGCACTCTAGTGGGTACAAATTGTCCCTGTGAAAGGGAATGACACTCTAGTGGGTACAAATTGTCCCTGTGAAAGGGAATGACACTCCAGTGGGTACAAATTGTCCCTGTGAAAGGGAATGGCACTTCAGTGGGTACAAATTGTTCCTGTGAAAGGGAATGACACTCCAGTGGGTACAAATTGTCCATGTGAAATGGAATGACACTTCAGTGGGTACAAATTGTCCCTGTGAAAGGGAATGACACTTCAGTGGGTACAAATCGTCTCTGTGACAGAGAATGACACTCCAGTGGGTACAAATTGTCCATGTGAAAGGGAATGACACTTCAGTGTGTACAAATTGTCTCTGTGAAAGTGAATGACACTCTTGTGGGTACAAATTGTCCCTTTGAAAGGGAATGACACTCTAGTGGGTACAAATTGTCCCTGTGAAAGGGAATGACACTCTAGTGGGTACACATTGTCCCTGTGAAAGGGAATGACACTCCAGTGGGTACAAATTGTCCCTGTGAAAGGGAATGGCACTTCAGTGGGTACAAATTGTTCCTGTGACAGAGAATGACCCTCCAGTGGGTACAAATTGTCCATGTGAAAGGGAATGACACTTCAGTGGCTACAAATTGTCCCTGTGAAAGGGAATGACACTTCAGTGAGTACAAATATTGTCCCTGTGAAAGGGAATGACACTTCAGTGGGTACAAATTGTCCCTGTGAAAGGGAATGACACTCCAGTGGGTACAAATTGTTCCTGTGAAAGGGAATGGTCCTTCACTGGGTACAAATTGTTCCTGTGAAAGGGAATGACACTCCAGTGGGTACAAATTGTCCATGTGAAAAGGAATGACATTTCAGTGGCTACAAATTGTCCCTGTGAAAGGGAATGACACTTCAGTGAGTACAAATTGTCCCTGTGAAGGGAATGACACTTCAGTGGGTACAAATTGTCCCTGTGAAAGGGAATGACACTTCAGTGGGTACAAATTGTCCCTGTGAAAGGGAATGACACTTTAGTGAGTACAAAGTGTCCCTGTGAAAGGGAATGACACTTCAGTGGGTACAAATTGTCCCTGTGAAAGGGAATGACACTTCAGTGAGTACAAATTGTCCCTGTGAAAGGGAATGGCTCTTCAGTGGGTACAAATTGTTCCTGTGAAAGGGAATGACACTTCAGTGGGTACAAATTGTCCCTGTGAAAGGGAATGACACTTCAGTGGGTACAAATTGTCCCTGTGAAAGGGAATGACACTTTAGTGAGTACAAATTGTCCCTGTGAAAGGGAATGACACTTCAGTGGGTACAAATTGTCCCTGTGAAAGGGAATGGCACTTCAGTGGGTACAAATTGTTCCTGTGAAAGAGAATGACACTCCAGTGGGTACAAATTGTCCATGTGAAAGGGAATGACACTTCAGTGGCTACAAATTGTCACTGTGAAAGGGAATGACACTTCAGTGGCTACAAATTGTCCCTGTGAAAGGGAATGACACTCCAGTGGGTACAAATTGTTCCTGTGAAAGGGAATGGTCCTTCAGTGGGTACAAATTGTTCCTGTGAAAGGGAATGACACTCCAGTGGGTACAAATTGTCCATGTGAAAAGGAATGACATTTCAGTGGCTACAAATTGTCCCTGTGAAAGGGAATGACACTTCAGTGAGTACAAATTGTCCCTGTGAACGGGAATGACACTTCAGTGGGTACAAATTGTCCCTGTGAAAGGGAATGACACTTCAGTGGGTACAAATTGTTCCTGTGAAAGGGAATGACACTTTAGTGAGTACAAATTGTCCCTGTGAAAGGGAATGACACTTCAGTGGGTACAAATTGTCCCTGTGAAAGGGAATGACACTTCAGTGGGTACAAATTGTCCCTGTGAAAGGGAATGACACTTCAGTGGGTACAAATTGTCCCTGTGAAAGGGAATGACACTCCGGTTCGTACAAATTGTCCCTGTGAAAGGGAATGACACTTCAGTGGGTATAAATTGTCCCTGTGCACGGGAATGACACTCCGGTGGGTACAAATTATCCCTGTGAAAGGGAATGACAGTTCAGTGGGTACAAATTGTCCCTGTGAAAGGGAATGACACTTCAGTGGGTACAAATTGTTCCTGTGAAAGGGAATGACACTCCAGTGGCTAAAAATCGTCTCCATGGAAGAGAATGACATTCTAGTTGGTACAAATCGTTCCTGTGAAAGGGAACGGCACTCCAGTGGCTACAAATCGTCTCTGTGACAGAGAATGACACTCCAGTGGGTACAAATTGTCCCTGTGAAAGGGAATGACACTTCAGTGAGTACAAATTGTCCCTGTGAAAGGGAATGACACTCCAGAGGGTATAGATTGTCCCTGTGAAAGGGAATGACACTTCAGTGGGTACAAATTGTTCCTGTGAAAGGGAATGACACTCCAGTGGGTGCAAATTGTCCCTGTGAAAGGGAATGACACTCCAGTTGGTACAAATTGTCCCTGTGAAAGGGAACGGCACTCCAGTGGCTACAAATCGTCCTTGTGACAGAGAATGACACTTCAGTGGGTACAAATTGTCCCTGTGAAAGGGAATGACACTTCAGTGGGTACAAATTGTCCCTGTGAAAGGGAATGACACTTCAGTGGGTACAAATTGTTCCTGTGAAAGGGAATGACACTCCAGTGGGTAAAAATCGTCTCCATGGAAGAGAATGACATTCCAGTTGGTACAAATCGTTCCTGTGAAAGGGAACGGCACTCCAGTGGCTACAAATCGTCTCTGTGACAGAGAATGACACTCCAGTGGGTACAAATTGTCCCTGTGAAAGGGAATGACTTTCCAGTGGGTACAAATTGTCCCTGTGAAAGGGAATGGCACTTCAGTGGGTACAAATTGTTCCTGTGAAAGGGAATGACACTCTAGTGGGTACAAATTGTCCCTGTGAAAGGGAATGACACTCCAGTGGGTACAAATTGTCCCTGTGAAAGGGAATGGCACTTCAGTGGGTACAAATATTGTCCCTGTGAAAGGGAATGACACTTCAGTGGCTACAAATTGTCCCTGTGAAAGGGAATGACACTCCAGTGGGTACAAATTGTTCCTGTGAAAGGGAATGGTCCTTCAGTGGGTACAAATTGTTCCTGTGAAAGGGAATGACACTCCAGTGGGTACAAATTGTCCATGTGAAAAGGAATGACATTTCAGTGGCTACAAATTGTCCCTGTGAAAGGGAATGACACTTCAGTGAGTACAAATTGTCCCTGTGAAGGGAATGACACTTCAGTGGGTACAAATTGTCCCTGTGAAAGGGAATGGCACTTCAGTGGGTACAAATTGTCCCTGTGAAAGGGAATGACACTTTAGTGAGTACAAAGTGTCCCTGTGAAAGGGAATGACACTTCAGTGGGTACAAATTGTCCCTGTGAAAGGGAATGACACTTCAGTAGGTACAAATTGTCCCTGTGAAAAGGAATGGCTCTTCAGTGGATACAAATTGTCCCTGTGAAAGGGAATGACACTTCAGTGGGTACAAATCGTCCCTGTGAAAGGGAATGACACTTCAGTGGGTACAAATTGTCCCTGTGAAAGGGAATGACACTTTAGTGAGTACAAATTGTCCCTGTGAAAGGGAATGACACTTCAGTGGGTACAAATTGTCCCTGTGAAAGGGAATGGCACTTCAGTGGGTACAAATTGTTCCTGTGAAAGAGAATGACACTCCAGTGGGTACAAATTGTCCATGTGAAAGGAATGACACTTCAGTGGCTACAAATTGTCCCTGTGAAAGGGAATGACACTTCAGTGAGTACAAATTGTCCCTGTGAAAGGGAATGACACTTCAGTGGCTACAAATTGTCCCTGTGAAAGGGAATGACACTCCAGTGGGTACAAATTGTTCCTGTGAAAGGGAATGGTCCTTCAGTGGGTACAAATTGTTCCTGTGAAAGGGAATGACACTCCAGTGGGTACAAATTGTCCATGTGAAAAGGAATGACATTTCAGTGGCTACAAATTGTCCCTGTGAAAGGGAATGACACTTCAGTGAGTACAAATTGTCCCTGTGAACGGGAATGACACTTCAGTGGGTACAAATTGTCCCTGTGAAAGGGAATGACACTTCAGTGGGTACAAATTGTTCCTGTGAAAGGGAATGACACTTTAGTGAGTACAAATTGTCCCTGTGAAAGGGAATGACACTTCAGTGGGTACAAATTGTCCCTGTGAAAGGGAATGACACTTCAGTGGGTACAAATTGTCCCTGTGAAAGGGAATGACACTTCAGTGGGTACAAATTGTCCCTGTGAAAGGGAATGACACTCCGGTTCGTACAAATTGTCCCTGTGAAAGGGAATGACACTTCAGTGGGTATAAATTGTCCCTGTGAACGGGAATGACACTCCGGTGGGTACAAATTATCCCTGTGAAAGGGAATGACACTTCAGTGGGTACAAATTGTCCCTGTGAAAGGGAATGACACTTCAGTGGGTACAAATTGTTCCTGTGAAAGGGAATGACACTCCAGTGGCTAAAAATCGTCTCCATGGAAGAGAATGACATTCTAGTTGGTACAAATCGTTCATGTGAAAGGGAACGGCACTCCAGTGGCTACAAATCGTCTCTGTGACAGAGAATGACACTCCAGTGGGTACAAATTGTCCCTGTGAAAGGGAATGACACTTCAGTGAGTACAAATTGTCCCTGTGAAAGGGAATGACACTCCAGAGGGTATAAATTGTCCCTGTGAAAGGGAATGACACTTCAGTGGGTACAAATTGTTCCTGTGAAAGGGAATGACACTCCAGTGGGTGCAAATTGTCCCTGTGAAAGGGAATGACACTCCAGTTGGTACAAATTGTCCCTGTGAAAGGGAACGGCACTCCAGTGGCTACAAATCGTCCTTGTGACAGAGAATGGCACTTCAGTGGGTACAAATTGTCCCTGTGAAAGGGAATGACACTTCAGTGGGTACAAATTGTCCCTGTGAAAGGGAATGACACTTCAGTGGGTACAAATTGTTCCTGTGAAAGGGAATGACACTCCAGTGGCTAAAAATCGTCTCCATGGAAGAGAATGACATTCCAGTTGGTACAAATCGTTCCTGTGAAAGGGAACGGCACTCCAGTGGCTACAAATCGTCTCTGTGACAGAGAATGACACTCCAGTGGGTACAAATTGTCCCTGTGAAAGGGAATGACACTTCAGTGAGTACAAATTGGCCCTGTGAAAGGGAATGACACTCCAGAGGGTATAAATTGTCCCTGTGAAAGGGAATGACACTTCAGTGGGTACAAATTGTTCCTGTGAAAGGGAATGACACTCCAGTGGGTACAAATTGTCCCTGTGAAAGGGAATGACACTTCAGTGAGTACAAATTGTCCCTGTGAAAGGGAATGACACTCCAGTGGCTACAAATTGTCCCTGTGAAAGGGAACGGCACTCCAGTGGCTACAAATCGTCCTTGTGACAGAGAATGACACTTCAGTGAGTACAAATTGTCCCTGTGAAAGGGAATGACACTTCAGTGAGTACAAATTGTCCCTGTGAAAGGGAATGACACTTCAGTGGGTACAAATTGTCCCTGCGAAAGGGAATGGGACTTCATTGGCTAAAACTGTTCCCGTGAAAGGAAATGGCAATCCTGTGGCTAAAAATCGTCTCCATGAAAGAGAATGATATTCTAGTTGGTACAAATTGTCCCTGTGAAAGGGAACGGCACTCCAGTGGCTACAAATCATCTCTGTGACAGAGAAAGGCACTCCAGTGGCTAAAATCGTTCCCGTGATAAGGGATGGCACTCCAGTGGCTAAAAAGCGTCTCTATGGAAGATAATGACATTCCAGTTGGTACAAATCGTCCATGTGAAAGAGAATAGCACTCTGGTGGCTAGAAAGCGTCTCTGTGGAAGAGAAGGGTATTCCGTTGGATACAAATCGTCTCCGTGAATGAGAATGACACTCCAGTGACTACACATCATCCCCATGAAAGATAATGGCACTCCAGTGACTACAAATCATCCCCGTGAAAGAGAATGGCACTCCAGTGGCTACAAATCATCTCTGTGACAGAGAATGGCACTCCAGTGGCTAAAATCGTTCCCGTGATAGGGGATAGCACTCCAGTGGCTAAAAATCGTCTCCATGGAAGATAATGACATTCCAGTTGGTACAAATCGTCCATGTGAAAGAGAATAGCACTCTGGTGGCTAGAAAGCGTCTCTGTGGAAGAGAAGGGTATTCCGTTGGATACAAATCGTCGCCGTGAATGAGAATGACACTCCAGTGACTACACATCATCCCCATGAAAGAGAATGGCACTCCAGTGACTACAAATCATCCCCGTGAAAGAGAATGGCACTCCAGTGGCTACAAATCATCCCCGCGAAATAGAATAACATTCTATTGGATACAAATAGTCCATGTGAAAGAGAATAACATTCTATTGGATACGAATCACCAAGGTGAGAGAGGTTGGCATTCACAAGTGGATACAAATAGTTCCTGTGAAAGAGAATAACATTCGAGTGGATACAAATAGTTCCTGTGAAAGAGAATAACATTCGAGTGGATACAAATAGTCTCTGTGAAAGAGAATGACATTCCAGTGAATAAAAATAGTCTCCGTGAAAGAGAATGGCGTTTTAGTGCCTAGAAAATAGTTCCTGTGATAGAGAATGACGTTATATTATAAATATATGGATATTTTATAACAAATAAAGAAACGCAAATCCTATAACGATGATAAGCATAGGCTTATTAAAATTTTTCTGCTTTATATCCCGAAATAATCATAACGGAAAACTAATAAAACATAAAAGAGAAAGAAAGATATTCAAACATTTGCCTTCTATTTAAAAATAAGAATAAATAAGTTTAATTGAATAATGAATTTGGCGTTGGGTATCCCATTCGGCTAAATCGAACAATTGAGATTGCCTGACCACAACAGTCATGCTGACATATTTCATTAGTAGACGTTTATGAAACAAAAAGATATATATATCACACAAAGAATGGGGGATGTCTCTTCCGATAATACTCACCGGAAAACCGGTTTGCTGCGTGCATGGGATCTGAACAATAAAATAGCCAAAGATATTCAAAGTAATAAAGCTCTTGGAGAGTACAACGTTACAGGATGCCAAGCGTCATGCATTATTCCAGCCATAGATTAAACAAGTAGAATGAATGAAAAGGAAAACCCAAGGTCTTTAGGAGATCTGTAATTGCAAAACATACTTTCTTCGTGTTTAATATCACGCTCCTTTGCAGTGGCATCCTTCCCATTCTCAATATTAGCCTCAGTATTGTCGATGTCGCTCTGTTTAGTATCGCTTGTCTTGTCAAGGGTATTGCTTGTCTTTTCCTGAGCATTTTGTGTTCTGTACTTGTTATGTGTTCCGTGTACATTCTGTATGCCGTGAGTGTGCTGTGTATGTTCTATATCCTGTGTATTCTGTGCTTTGTCCGTGTTTTGTGTGTTCTGCATGTCCTTTGCTACATGTGTGTTCCGTGTGTTCTGCATGTCCTTTGCTACATGTGTGTTCCGTGTGTTCTGCATGTCCTTTGCTACATGTGTGTTCTGTGTGTTCTGCATGTCCTTTGCTACATGTGTGTTCTGTGTGTTCTGCATGTCCTTTGCTACATGTGTGTTCCGTGTGTTCTGCATGTCCTTTGCTAGATGTGTGTTCCGTGTGTTCTGCATGTCCTTTGCTACATGTGTGTTCCGTGTGTTCTGCATGTCCTTTGCTACATGTTTATTTTGTGCTCCCTGTACACTCTCTATGTTAATAACGCCGCTCCTGCTGGACAGGTTATCAATCGTCCCCTCCATATTTACATTGTCTTTTAATACGTCGTTTTTTATTTGCTTCACTTCGCCGACAACATTGTCGATAAAATGTTGATTTGATATACCGGCTGGTTCTTGTTTTTGTTTATAAGTATCACTGTTATCGGTTTCACTTCCCTCCCTGATGTCTGTCTCTATAGCCTTAGCTTCCACACCGTTCTGCACACTTTCGAATCGTAGATGTTTCCATAAAGAATCCGTATCACTGGTATCGAGCTTGTCTAATATACCCCGATCGCCGACTGAATCCCGCTCCTCATTCCGCATACTGCGAACATTTGGCACGTCTGCGTAATCCGGAACAGCAAATTTATAGTCATTGTTTTGTGTGTTACTTTGTTTATTATCCGCCATAATAAATTCATTCTCAATTTCACTATCCTTGAAGTCACCATCAAACATTTCTTTGACATTGTATTGAGGACTCTTTGTTTGGGCGTTACTTCGGAAGTCCTCGGCTTCTTGCCGACCTTTCGTTGTCCATATCGGTTCACGCGAACTTTTCATACCATGACTGTGCTTATAAGATCTGCCATCATATTCTGCAGAACAAAACTTATTGATGATTATAGTGCAAGTAATAATGGGGCGTTTCTTGAAGGGGTCAGGATGTTTTTAGAAGGGGTCAGGATATTTTTAGAAGGGGTCAGGATGTTTTTAGAAGGGGTCAGGATATTTTTAGAAGGGGTCAGGATGTTTTTAGAAGGGGTCAGGATATTTTTCAACCTGCATCAACAACGGAATCAGAAATCGGCAACTTTAACACGGTACTCTTTATTAAGCATCCAAGGTGTTGACCATTACAGATACTATTACTCATAGCTTTGTCAAAACCAATCGCAACTGATTGTTGTCAGTACCACTTCTAAGCCTACTTATTTATTCTATCCCAGTACCAATATAACATCTAAGAGAAAACTGACATGAGTATCAACTTCACCGACTCAGTTATTAAGTAATCTCGTACTAGAAATACTATTGTTTAAACTTATTGAAATACCCAGATTACGTACCTGTTTCATCAAAATAAAACAAACCGTTCTTAAAAAGTCTGCTATGCACCAGATTCTTCTTTCCTACAAATAACAATCATTCTTGATAAATAACTATCAAGTCAACATATCCTAGTTACTTCAAACGAGTGAACCGATTGATCTTCCCTTCCTCTCTAGTATCGATTACTAATATGTTTACGCTATTATGAATTATATATAAAGAAAAGATAGAATGGCCTCGTTCTGATTTCCCGTATACTAGTATTTCGATCAAAACGAAAGAGCCGCAAAGCGTGGCCATATCCCGCACGCCCTACTATTGGTATACACTGTAGTAACCAAATATGATATACATTGTATATATACAAGTGTATCAGCCTAATAGTAAGAGTTTATATCTGGATGTGGATGTTCAATGGCGATGTATTTGAATAGACCTTGGTATTATCTAATATCTTTTAATTTAACTTTTAGATATGTCGACGATGTGTTGTCTATAAGCAACAAGACGTCTGCTGACCACCTTGATCGTATATAACCTTTTGAACTTTAAATAAAGGATACAACAGACCCTCAATATCTACTTTAGTTATGGTCTATATAGTGATTACAAGTCGCAGTTGATTCGTTATTCTTGGGCTTGCCCAAAATCGAGATTTATAAGAGAGGCAGGTTGATCAGAACAATGAACATGTGTTATGGTCGTCATTTTTGTCTTATTGAAAATATTTTGCAGCTCTTGTGTTTAAGATTGACGTTTTTGAGTATGCTCATTGGTGTGCTTACTTATCTTTATTAAGAATGTGAGAATGATGACTCGGTTCTCACTTTGAGGACTTGATGTTTCCTTGGATGAAACCAAGATTTACATGGCAGGTGTGGTCGAAAGATCAGAGGACGCTTACTCTTCTGGAACACCTGGTCTTATTCTCTCGTACTTTTACAAGGGTTTTCATGTTAATATTTCCTTTATTCATATTTTGCCCCTAGTTAAATCGATTTTGAATTGGGATTATGGTTTTGTTGTTGTTGACGCTTTGGTGTTTTCTAATTTTTCTTACGGAACACACAATTAAATCTGAAATCACTCAACATGAGAGCACTTGTTCCCATGCAAACCAAATCTCTTGTAATTCGCTTTAATCAGGTAAAACTATGGCGACGTCAGATATTAACATTCAAAACAGCATTTTGCTTGGCCTCATTCTTCTGTTGAAATTAAGGACACATTAAATACAGAAAGAAGCATTTCAGGTTTTTTTTAGAAATTGATTGCAAATGCCCTCGGACGGGCGGAAGGATGGGCGGACAGAGCATACTTTAATATCCTGCACAAACGCCTTTCGCGGTGGAATATAAAAAAATCAAACAATACGGAAGCGTCAACAAAACCATGTTTCGATCTCAAACTAAGTGTACAACATGAACAAAGGTAACATTTACACGGAAACCCTTGAAAAGTACAGAAGACTAAGACCAGGTGTTCCGCAAGTGTAATTAAGCACCATCTGCTTCATCGACGACACCCACAATGTTAATCTTTGCCACATTTGGTGACAAATTAGATATCCATGTTTGTTGCCCCGAGTCAAATGAGTGTAGGAGTCCTAGATTGACGAAACAATGGTTTTCATGTTTCACATGCTGTATTGATACCTAACTTTTACAGGTACAATCACAATCACGTGACTTACGTTCTTCTTACCAATAAAAACAAGGACGGCAATGCTGGTGACAGCTACCAAACAGAGAAACATATACCTCTTCACCTTTCTACTGATTCTGGGGCAGTAAGTGTGCTGGCTGCCACTGCTCTTCATACTTGGCTGATAACTGAAATTAGAACAATTCTTTTAGTTTCATGGATTGCTTCCAAATGTATTGAACAACATTTTGATTTACATTTTCACGTTCTGTGTAAGAGTCAACGAGCTAGATAATTATTTTATGAAATTTTGATTTAGTAAGGTAAACTGCCCAGGAGAGTATCAGACTGGACTTGCTATTTATTTAACAACCATCAACTCGACGTTTATCAAGTACAGATGGATAGTAGGACGGACTATTTTGGAAAGGTAGGTGTCTTCTGTTTCATCGACGAGCTTACTTGGTTGTGCTTACTGCAGTACTCTAAAACCATCTATGATTAATAAAATCAAAATCTAGTAATGTTGTGGACGGATCTGAATATTCATATATATGTATATATTATGTGGTCTAGTCTAGTCTAGTCCCAAAGATCGAAAGTTCGACACGCATTGAGGCCAGTAATTGAAATATAGTATACATAACGTGTATATATTTATATAAAAAAAACGTAATGAGTTTCCCTTGCGAAGTTGAATATAAGAAAAGAACAAAGAACTAATACTTTGCCGCAAGGCCTTTCTGCCTTCTCAGGTTTCTTCAGATGGACTCCAATTATTATCACAGATACTATCGATGTAGGTATATATATATCAGAGTTCGCCTGAAGAAGCCTGAGAGGGCACAAAGGCCTTGCGACAAAGTCTTTGTTTTTTGTTCTTTATCTATATATAAAGAAAAGTAATTCGTTTTCCTTGCGAAGCTGAATATAAAAAAGAACAAAAACAATGACTTTGCTGCAAGGCCTTTCTGCCTTCTTAGGCTTCTTTAGGCGGATTATGACCATGTTTTACCGTCGCTATCTGGTAATGTAATCTTATAATAATTTAGTAATGCTGTGGACGGATCTGAAAATATATGTATATATTATGTAGTCTAGTCTAGTCTAGTCCCAAAGGCAGAGAAAACAGTGATGTCGTATGTGTATAGAGTAAGAACGCAGGCAAGTTTTTTCTGTTTGCTATAAAATGTTTTGTGACAAACTACAGCGTGTTAGGGCTACAGTAATGCCAGGGCATTGATTCTATTACCAGATAGCGACAGTAAAACATGGCCATAGTCCGCCCGAAGAAGCCTAAGAAGGCAGAAAGGCCCTGCGGCAAATCTTTGTTTTTTGTTCTTTTATATATATATATTGATTCATATATCTATATATTTAAAACATCTGTGATATTTTTTCCCAATTAATTTTAATACTAAAGAAACTGTGAAGTATCGTTCATGCAATAATTCATTGTTTTAACAAATTCTGTTGAATGTATTTCACTTTCTAGAGGTTTGATAAATCGGCACATACAACAAGCAATACATCGATATAAAAACGCCCTGCCTATTAAACAGACTGTGATATTTAGGGGGAAGTCTCTGGCATTAAGGATGTGTTTGTTTCAGCAGCATATCATTTCAACAATATCAAAACTTTGATTTTTTACGATTTCTGCGAACACATCATTGCTGGTAATCATATTCAGATATATAAATGTACAAATGGAAAAATAAGTTTCACCTAACTGAAATACTATTCTATTGCAGCTGATACACTAGTTCAACCTAATAAATAACTGTCCATAATCACATCCATATGTTACAGTCCGTAAACTGACCAAATCTAGAATCGAATTAAATATATTTCTTAACTTGACAAACCACAGCGTGTTAGTGCTACAATAATGCCAGGGCTTTGATTCTATTACAAGAATAGCGACAGTAAAACATTGTCATAGGCTTTTTCATATAAATCTTAAGAAACTTTATGTGATCATCTAGCAATATCTCAAAATCTTTAGTAGCTTCCGCATTTACGACATAATCTGGTAGCTTGTTCCAGGCATCTACTACCATAAAACTGAACGAGTTTTTTCTTAGTTCTGTATTGCATCCTTGTTTGTAAAACTTAAATTTATGACCTCGAGTTCGTTCGTTATTATCTAAAATAAATATGCAAAATATAACTCTGTCATCAATTTTTTATTCACAATTTTAAAAATGTTTATCAAATCTCCCCTGGTCCTGCGGTGTAGGCAGTTTAAGTTTCTTCAATCGTTCTAATCAGTGCTTTGCAAAGCTGTCTAAACATTCAAATAGGTGAATGACTCCAATGATAAAATAATATCGAGTCAAATTCCACATCTGTATTCCGTAGGCAGGGAAAACAGAGATTTGTATGTGAATATAGCTAGAACGCAGGGAAGTGTCAAAACCAGAAACGCTGGATGTCATTTTCTCTTTGCTATAAAATGTTTTGTGTTAAAACACCAATTCTTTGTCTTGCCGATAATATCGTGGGACGACTTTACAACTTCAATTCTGACATGACGCGTTTGATCTAGAATATTGTATTGAATAAATTTGATTGTTAAATGTAAAACTGTATATGATCTGAACTTTATTGTTTAATGATATAGCCAAGTAATACGCAATAATTTCACACACTTTGTAGTAGGATGCGTCTTTCGTTGTTATTAAGTATAGCACTCAAAAAAGGACATTTATACACAGATGTAAAAAAAAACCCCATGTACAATAACAAACTTGACCATTAATAAGATTTACTCTACTATTCCAGTGGACTACACTGGTGTCCAGGGTTTGTATGGAAACTGATCAATTAACGTTTACCAAAACCAAGACAATTGGTGTTGAAGATTTAACCCTAACGAGTTCGCGAAAGAATCTCTTGACTATACGTATTCGTCGATTCTTAGTTGCAGTTGGACTCGCTGAGACTTAAGAGAAAGTAATTTTGATTATAGTTTAAATGGTCGTTTATAAAACGACGGAAAATGCACGTATATTTTCTGTTTTCTTCCCGTATCAGTAATTATGCATAACGACTGTCATTCTCCATAAAATAATTCACTCGATTTATTTAGAAGATTTACTTGATATATTTATGCATTATTATGGGAAATATTATCTATTTCACTAATGTATTTCTTGCTCTGCCGTACGCATGCATTACAAAGAAATACAGTGAATCAAACCAGACACATGTCCATTGTAACACTTCCTATTCTTAATACTTTATACATATATAGATATA
Source organism: Mimachlamys varia (assembly GCA_947623455.1). Classification (NCBI taxonomy): domain Eukaryota; kingdom Metazoa; phylum Mollusca; class Bivalvia; order Pectinida; family Pectinidae; genus Mimachlamys; species Mimachlamys varia. The sequence goes on from OX392529.1 coordinate 7,477,521, forward strand.
CATATATTTAGTATTCGCTGAATTGTATTACACCAAGTTCACCCCGCAACGTTGACAGGGATTGTGTTTCGTGATCATGTATAAGTCGTACTATTTAAGGCGACGCTACCATAAAGTTAGAAACTATTCTCTCAATTATTTCAACAAGCGAATTGTTGAAAAATGATAATGTGTGTTTGTTTCCGTTATGTGTCTGCGGTGGGAACAATAGACTGTTTATATCCGGTGTTGATAGCGAGGGCGACTTAGAGTTTTCCGGTCTCCCGTAGGTTCTGAAGAAAACTGTATCATATCTAGAAGTTCGAATAATATCAAATATGTATCAAGTAAACACTTAAGGTACATATAAAAAAATAATGAAATGGTGAAATGGTAACGTAACCCTGTACGACCTAGAAAGAAAAACTATAGTGTGCCTGGAATAAAATTGAAAAATACCATTTTTTTCATTATTGATTAAAATAACAAAAAAGGTAATGAGATTGTATGGAACCTTATTTTTACTATTGATAAAGGATAAATATAACCTTTATCATGCATGCAACGCGTCAGTTCAAGCTGTTGGGTTAATCCGGAGTTATGACCTCTCGGTAAATGCATACTGAACAGGTACAAGCTACTTAGTCAATGTATAATAAATATCTGCAGAACCTGTCACAAACAAAACGCTTTTAAACACATAGACGATTAATAACACAAGGAAAAACTAACAACTCAAGTCAATGTCCGCTGCACCGTGAAACACAAACTTAATAATCAAACCAATATTTTCTCCACTAGAATACAATAGCAGTTTTTTCTCGACTGTACTGTTACTATGAATTTCGCACGACTTTTGAGTTTATATGTATCAATCATATGATTGCCTTAAAACAACAACCGTCCATTGACTGACGACAATCCTATGTCAAAAGGAGGGGAGATACAGCTATCATAGGAGTTTTGAACGATTTCATTTGTCAACCCATACAGCATGAAACATTGTAATGTGAACAACAATATACACCATCTCACAAAATTACTCCAGCCCATTCTGTTAAAGCACTTGGATAATCGTACAAAGTTATACAAGGTATCCTGCTATCTCACCATTGTGCATTGAGAACGACTATACGTTGAAGATGAGAAGCGTATGACAGAGAAGGGACTTAGTGACTACTAGTATCGCCAGTTCCTTTTAACGAGTCGTTGATGGCATTACCCGCCTGAAAACATTACGGTTAATGGGTGGACAAAAGGTATTCACTTACGTACATTTATATATAGGTCAGTTTCCAATTAGCTCGGACAATCCTACTACGATACAGGTAAGGTCAGTAATGTGCTTTCTACGTCGAGGAAATTCTCGGAATCAATCTGGTCGTCTGCTTCCTGATGCTTCAGAGGATAGTTTAGAATCCAGTCCCATCAAATAGACCTGACACCTACCACAACAAACATGTTCTAAAGTGCCTTTAGATGTTGTTTCCGTATCAGTTCAGCATCGTGTACAACCCAACGTGGTCATCAAACACATCAAACGACAGCTGTGGAGGGGGAGACTGATCTTGGTGATCATGCTGTAGGATCACAGATCTACTTATCGTATTGACCGTTACCCGATAAGGTAAGTAGATTACCAGGGACGTATCCTACCACGTAGTCTACACTACCATTGATTAGTGGGATTTAGGTGATATTTCTTCACAATTTAATAAATGTATATACATGTAAAACATGATAAACATTTTCCACAAAGATTTTATTCAACAAATATTCAGCTGAAACTGAAGAATTGTACAATCTCCCTCCTTTTACATTATGTCGATCAATCAAGACGCAAGAAAAAAATTATTCCCGGCAAACCATAAAGTCCATGAGTTACTATGACGTGTAACAAGTCTATTGAAAAAAGACGTGATGGCTGTTCTGTTTTATCATTATCTACGTTTCAATGTGTAATCCTCTAAATAAGGAAACAATAAGCACTTCCTGAAGTCTGTATCAAGACAAGATACCGAGTTTGTATTTGTTTTCTTTTTTTCGTTACACAAAGGCAAGTTAATGTTGTGGTAGTCTGCTAATAAACTTATATATCCTGTAATCATGTAACGTGGACCTTATGGTTTGCCGGGAATAGTTTTATGGTATCTTTAACATATGTTACATAGTGCTAGATCTTATTGGAGTTAAAAAGATATATTAATACAAACTTAAACGTAATCTACACGTACGATGTATTTTGAACTTTTCTAAATCAATATAATAGAGAAAACACTAAATGCTCTTTCTACTGAATGTAGAATATATTGCAAACGATGACGCAACACACATATGCTGCACCTTTTAAATTTAGTAATAGATAGAGTATGCCGAACAAAATGAATGAAACTACATCATACAGCTGTTTCGTCCTCCTAAGACTTTGTCAGTGATGCTAGGGGCCAAAACGTGGGAATCCAAAATTTCTAAACTAATGTCGAAGCGGAATGGTCAGGTGCGTTAATTCCCTTTATTTTATCAATTTAAAAGAAAAAAATAAACTAGTTCTGTAAACTTTCAAATCGTGTACTACGAAAATGTGTATATTATGTACCATGCCACTACTCAAATGAGAACTGTGGCTATGGAGGCTCCAGCAAAATCGGGGACTAACAATTTCACAAGCAGAGTCTGCCACCCCCTATCATGCAATCATCAATGATACGTCTAGACACATATTTAAACTTTTTTTCTCAGCATATGCAGACAGAACTTTAACGGGAACATCATAATTTGCACACTCATCGAGTTCTATTACAGCAAGTTATTGCTCTAATTACACTGTACTACTCAAGTTGACGTCCGCAAAGTATTTCATAGATCCGCTGCACTGTCAGTGATGCTTTCCGAATTCATTTGTAATTCAATCGACACATAGTGTACATGTAAATAACTAATTTACAAAGCTCGACACTAGGAACGAATATCATATAAAAAATATATATTGCGTTGGAACGAAATACAATTACGTGGGAACAAAATATCATTGCATGGGAACGAAATATTATTGTGTGGGAACGAAATATCATTGCGTTCGAACGAAAATTTATTGCGTTCGAACGAAATATTATTGCGTGCGAACGAAATATTATTGCGTGAGAACGAAATATTATTGCGTGCGAACGAAATATTATTGCATGCGAACGAAATATTATTGCGTTCGAACGAAATATTATTCGTGCGAACGAAATATTATTGCTTGGGAACGAAATAGTATTGCGAGCGAACGAAAAATATTGCGTGCGAACGAAAAACTATTGCGTACGAACTTCATAATATTTGATATCATATCGCTCGAGAACGTTCGACAGGATGGCTGTGCATGGTGTTATTAAATACTTATTTGAAATGGACTAGAAACAAAAGGAAATGGTGTCGTTATTGAAAGGCATGGGATATATGATATCAGAAAGACACCTAAGGCGAATACTTGCCCAAAGTCATTTTTGGAGAAGGAAAACTATTCGGACACCGTATACAATTACAAGCATCATGTAAACTACACAAGTATCGTATGGGTGCACGAGAAACTACGAAATAACGGCTTCAATGTCCGGAAAGAAGATGTGCGAAAAATACTTATGGACTGAGTAGGATGCATGTTGAGGTAAGTTATGTTTGTCTTTGAATCGGCAATGCCTTCTGTAATGTATTTAGGTAGATTATGTAACGAATACGTCATTAAATAGGCACAGATTGTACACAGCTATGTATCATGGAAAGAATATCAGTTCAATGCCAGTTGACTAGGCGTTCATTTCTATAAATGCTGTATGTTTAGTTAACGTTTAAATGAAATGCCAAGTAAAACTTTTTGTTTGTTAGTAATTCATGTTTTGTTGCCATCACCCCGTTTCTCAGTATGACCTGGCAATACTTAGAGATTTGAATGTGGTTAACATGGTAAGTGTCGTCGATGAAGCAGAAGAGCTTCCTCCGTACTGTTATAAGGTCACCGTGTAAATCTTATAATGTAGTTCATATTTGGAGTTTTACTGTTTTGTTGATACTACGGTATTCTCTTGTGAGTAGTAATTGTCGAAATCGAAGAAAAAAATACTAAAAAAGAACCAATTTAATAATCTCATTTTTAAATCAAAGAACGGCAGTTATTAAAACAGGTTTATGTGGCAATCTAAAGTCACGAATTCTCATTACTACCTTGCAATCTGAATAGAAATAAAACATATCCGGAAAATAATGGCCAATTGAGTTGACCTTTATCCATCCACGATACACAGGGGATATGACCACCTACCATCTCTACAGTCCTGCAATATATGTCATGGCATATCTGAAGGTAAAACATCTTGACCAATCGCTAGGCTGTAAGCCTTTCTTTCGATGATTACAAGGGAGCCGCCTCCGACTTCACAGTTTGTCAATTTTTACCGTTATCTGACCACGAGATTCTTTTGATGTACATCAAATGGTCTAACCACTCTTTTTGCCTCATCAACAAGGTGGCGCTCACGGAGAATATAGTCCAGGGGTATAGAGAGCGTAGGTGATCGTAACCCCTTAGTATCGAAAATGACCTATATCATTTTCTTATTTCCTCCAAGTCGCTGATTTATAATTCAAAATTAAAGAAATGCAGATTTGTTGCTTAATGGTTACATGAACTCAGGTGAATGAATGCATTATGATAAAAATAAATAATAATTTATCTCCCTTTATGTCACTATGACCATTAAGTTGTTGATCAGGGAGACATGAATTTGCTCAGTCAGAGAAATGTCGAACATGTACTTTACATTTGGTGATAGTATATTATAACCTGTTTTATATAGATAGATAAAGATAGTTCAAATAGTTTCTGCACCTGTTATAAAATCAAAAAGATGCTTGCCATACAGACGTTTTGCTATGTTACTTTTATTTCTACAGGAAAAGGAGACGGTTTTACAGACGTTCTTGTTCCACAATTTGTCTGGCATATTGACGGATACGATAAAATGAAGCCATTTGGATTCGCAATAAATGGGTGCATAGACGGATTTTCCAGAAACGTGATTGGTTAAACGTGTACCACACTAACAATGATCCCCGAGTAATAGGTGGGGACATTGTAGAAGCCATGAAAGGATATTCTTGTGTACCACAAATTGTCAGAACTATTGCAGGCACAAAAAAGGCAAGGAAATAGTGGAATCAGTCACAGAACCAGATGGAGAGAAGTCTATCTTCATATCAGGATCTATCTATTCGAATCAAAGAATCGAATGTTTCTGGGGACACTTGCGTAAACAGTGCAAGGAATTTTGGATATGTTTTATTTTTTTGACAAATTGCAAGAGAGACTGTACAATGAAGACTTACTGGACAAAACCTTGCTACAGTTTTGCTTCTTAGGAATAATTCAGGTGTTGTATCAATTACTATTATTACCATACTATAAGTTCGTGTACTGAATAGACACTAGACTAACATTGCATTTGTATCTGTATATTATATACGTTGTAGAATCCAATTCTGGCTTTTGTACAACGGCAGAGAGCGCACTTTTTATTGGTAGTACTCTAGGAGTGCGGTTTTGAATCCCTCCACTGTGCCTACTTGCACAACGTGATCTGGTAGTTCTCTAGGAGGGCGGTTTTGAATCCCTCCACTGCGCCTACTTGCACAACGTGATCTGGTAGTTCCAGAGGATACATGTGTTGAGAAAGGCTGTACTGGTGCGTTCTGTTACTTGGTGTAATAAGTCCATTATTATTCTTGCACACATGTTTGTCGACTATGTTGGATGTTTGATGATCGCTTAACGTTATTAGTTTTATCTGGCGCTTCTGTTTGGTGAATTGCAGGTATGCGTGAGGAGGTAATGATAGTACCAACCCCTCGACCACTTTACACATTAGAATGAGCCTCATGCTGATCCGTCTTTCTTCAAGGATGTCGATTTTTATAATCTTCTTCATGGCTGTTACTGATCAGGGATTCTGTTCTTGTAAATGTTTTTTTGAATCTGATGGCCCTATTTTGTATATTTTCCAGTTTATCGATATCCCCTTTTATGTATGGGTTCCTGATGGTGGCGCCATAATCCATAATAGATCTAACTAGGGACATGTAGACCGTTTTTCTACAGTTTTCTGGGACATTCCGAAGGTTCCGTCTTATAAAGCCCAAGGTTGCATTTGCTTTTTTGCTGATGTTGTTTATATGGAGGCTCCATTTGAGGTCATTTGAAATTGAAAGTCCCAGGTAGGAGCTGTTCTGTACTTCCTGGAGTATATAGTTGTTTAGTCGGTAAGAATGTTGATCTTTTCTGATTTATCGACAGTATATAGCATTTTTTGGTGTTGAACCTCATGTCCCACTTATTTGCCCGGTTCTCCAAGTTTTTTAGGTCGTTCTGAAGTATTTGTTGGTCACTGTTGTTGGCAAATAAGCGTACAGACGAGTTATGTGGTACAGGAACTTTATAGGGCCTGTTCCTGTTCCCTGTGGTACCCCGGAGTCAACTTATGTTTCTGCTGATTCCGCACCTTCTACTATGGTCTTCATTTTTCTTGTTGTTAACAAGTTTGAAAGCCAGTTGTGTGAGTTCCCTGGATGCCATATTCATGTAGCTTATCGTGAGGCACGGTGTCAAATGCCTTGGAGAAAGCCAGTATGACCACGTCGACTAGGTGTGATTTGTCTTGCTCTGTTAGAAGGTTGTTAAGTGTTGTACTGAGTTGTGTCTCGCATGAGTAGCAATTTCTAAACCCATGATTCAGATTGGCTGAAATGTCGTTGTTTTCCAAATGTTTCATCATAACTTATGCCTGCAGATTATGTGTTCCAGGATTTTGCATGTGACTGAGGTTAGTGAGACTGGTCTGTAATTTTCTGACTGGTGTTTATCTCCATTTTTGAAGATGCTTGATATGTTGGCTTTCCTCCAGTCTTTTGGTAATTATACTGTATCAATTGATCATTGTAGTATGATTTTCAGTATTGGTGCTAATTTGCCTGCACATTTTCGCAGGATCCTATTTGGTATATTTTCTGGGCCGGAAGCATTGGAGTGGTTCACTTTCTCTAGCAGTTTTTTCAATTCTTTTTGGTTGATTTTGATAGGTTGAATGGTTTGTTTTGATCTTATTCTTGTGCTTGGAAGTTTGACAAATTTGAATTGGTTGAGTAGAATGTCTGCCTTTCCTCTGCTGTCATGAATTCATATTGTTCCTTTCTTGAGTGGTACTATGCCATTTGAATCTTGTCTTTTGATTTGACATACTTCCAGAAGGGCTTGATGTTATTGTTGTTTAATCCCTCCATTATATTTGAGTTCACATACTTCCATTCAGCTTGTCTCGGTGATCTTTTACATTCCTTCTGGTATGCCCTGTAGTTTGACCATTTATTGACTTTTCCTACCTATTTATAGAGCCTTTGTTTCTTTTTTAGCATTTTTATGCCTGTTATGGATCTATGGAATGTTGTTTCTTGATCTGATGTCTTTCTGTGGGAGGTTTTTCGTCCATTTGTTTTTTGAAGATATGACTTTTGTAGATTATGTAACGAATACGTCATTAAATAGGTATTGAACTGGTTGTTCCATTCTATCATTATTTTCTATTGTTGTTAGGAGATCTTCTAGGTCCTTGTTTATGTCGTTCCAGTTTGCTTTGCTTTAGATATATCATTTCCTGGCTGGCGCACGCTGTTATTGTACTTTGGTGTCCATATCTGTGATGATGATGTCATGGTAAGATATACCAGGAACATTTATAGATGGTTTTACGAATTTTGGGTTTGAGTCCAAAAGGTTGTCTTCTCTGGTTGCAATTTTGGTAACTCGTGTATCTGTGTTAGGTTGTTTGTGCTCATGGTGTCTGCCATTCTTTGTTGGATTTCTCTGTAAGGACTATGAGCTGTTAGTAGGCCACAATTTATATTTGGACAGTTGAAGTCTCCTGTGATGTTGTTTCTTGTGATGTTGTTTTGGTAAATAATTTCCAGGGATTTGTGTACCTCATCCAGGTGTTTTTGGTCTCTGCGAGGCATGTAGAATAATCCGATCAGCAAGTCCTTGCTGTTTTTCATTTTGATTTCTACCCATTCTATTTCTCCTTCGGTTATGAATTTTGGCTTTTCTATAGAGGTGCTCGATTTCTATCCGAGTATAAAAAACCCTACTCCTTAGGTACCTCTGTCATTTCGATAAACATTATATTCTGGTGGGAATATTTTGCTTGATTAGATGACGTTTTTATGGATGTTTCCTTGGTTGGATCCCCCTGAGCCAAGCAGACTACATAAGGTTTTAGATAATATAGAGCAGTTTGAAATTTTTCACATTTATCTTTAATGCTGCGGCAGTTGATGTTCATGATGCGTAGGTTTTTTACTGGTGGTGCATTATAGGGGTTTCTTCCTGTTCTAGATTTGGACATGTTCGTTAATCTTCATTTCGAGTGGTGGTATGACTGGCTTGTATTTCGTCCTGTTTGTTGGCTGGTTTTTGGGCTGCCTGCTCGTAATGGACTAAAGCCTGACTTTACCGAGTCAATGGTTAGGTCTAGGCCCGATAGTGGTTCGTAAATGTTTGAATGTTCAATTTCTTAGCTTCTAAATGTGAATTTGTTAATGTTGATGCTTTCACATTTATAGCATAGTCATTGTACGTTGGAACGTTCTAGCAGTTAATAATCATGGGTGCATAGTTATATACATGATTTGTGGTGCCAAATATCACAGGCATCGCAACACACTCCGTGACAGTTCCAGGTAACAGGTAAATCACATATTCAACATGGAAAAATGCTTTTATTGTTTTTGGGCTCTGGTTTAGTTCATAGAGGGTGGCAGACTCTGTTGGTGGATTTTTTTAGACGAGGTTTGCTGGAGCCTCCATAGCCACAGTTAATCTTATTTGAAAAGTGGTACGGTACATAATATACACATTTTCGTAGAACACGATTTGAAATTATACAGAATTAGTTTAATTTTACTTCTAAATTCATACATTAAAGGGGTTTTACGCACCCGGTCCTTCTGTCTTGTTTTACTTGCATGTTTGTTATCCATGTCATGTTATATATTAGTTTGTACCATTTAGTTTGTCGCAACAATAGCACTACAGTGCTAATGTTTATTGTTTAAATATCCGACTTTAAATAAAAATTCTTGTATCTTGTATCTTGTATCTTGTATCTGCTTCTACATTAGTTTAGACATTTTGGATTCCCACATTTTGGCCCCTGGCATCACCGAAGAGTCCTAGGAGGACGAAACAGCTGTATGATGCAGTTTAATTCATTAATTCGGCATACTGTATATATTATTAAATCTAAAATGTGCAGCACATGTGTGTGTAACGTCATCTCTAATATCTCCGGCTAGTATGATGTTCGGTAATGAGAGGTTTGTTTCCTTGCTCGTATTTATTGGGATGTAGACTGGTCGCCTCCCTGTACTACTCAATTTGTTGTTCATCAAAAGATTGGTCATCTGTTGGTGTGTCCATGATTGATTATGGTGTTCTGAATTGTTGAGGATCAACTGAAATAGTAGTAGGAATGTCGGTGTAAATATGATGACCAAGTTTAGCGCGGAAAAACCCGTACTGACTTGATCTGTATAATCTGACTATCTGCGTCCTACCACATGTATGTTGGGTCCAGCAATCCCTTTTGACATGTACTGAGATTTTCCTGAGCAAGACTTTGGATAGTAGGTTGCCTGGATGTCTCGTCTTCATAAAGGTTGAGGTTATGACTCTATGGTTTTGGATTTGGGTTGATCTCCTTCTTTCACTTTCCTGTTTGTTTGTAGGTCAGAGGTTCATTCTGGTGAATGCGTTCCTTTCTGTTTATTGATTTCTCTAACTTCACTATGAAGTTGGTATATCTGGTCCGAAAGTGTCATGTCCTGGTCCTCAAATGCGTCTGGATCCTCGTGTACCTTTCTTTTGTTCCATTCTTTGATGGAATAGATAGGTGTTTCAAGTTTCTGGAGGCTGCGTATTTACCGACACTGTTTACGATTTCCCTGTAGTTGTTACATATATTTTAGACTGGGTCTTCGCTGTTGTTCAGGCTGATGTAGTTCCTGTTTTTACTCAGGTTGCATTGCCTAGCCAGACCTAGAGCCATAAATTTCCGTGGTTGAGTATCTTCTTAGATATGTTTTTTTAAGCCAGGCGGTACTATCTTCGATTTTTGCGCCGCTTTTAAACTGCCAGATTATTTGTTGTACAGGTTCATAGAGTACATGTTTTGTCAGAAAGTACAATTGGTTAGAATTGTCTGTCTCAAAGGGGAGATGATCTTGGTTTATCATCTGATTGTATGTTGATAGGGGTTCAATGGATGGTTTTCGTCTATCGAAATTTCAAAGATAGCGGCGATGAAATTGACAAAGTGTTATATTGGGGCTGGGGAACCTACTTACCAACCAATCACATCGAGAAATAGTATGTATCTTTGTGTAATATGAAGATGGACGTTTTTGAGTTTGCTTATTAGTGTGCTTACTTGTGATGACAATGAAGACTCGGTTCTCATTTTGAGGATTGATGCATCCTTGGATGTGACCAAGATTTACATGGTGGGTGTCGTCGATGAAGCAGAGGACGCTTACTCTTCCGGAACACATGGTCTTATTCTCTTGTGCTTTTACGAGAGTCTCCATGTAAATCTTTCCTTTGTTCCTGTTTTGCGTCTAGTTTTATCGATTTTGAGTTCGGATTATGGTTTTATTGACGTTTGGTAGTCTCTGATTTTTCTATTTTCTATAGCACCTACATTTCGTATTGTTTACACAATTAACTAGTAATGATGCTTCCTGGTATGATTTAGGCGATATTTAAAGTTCTAAACTTCGTTTTGTTACAAGTCACCAGTTGGAAAGCTATTGCTATTTCAGTACTTTGATTATAATTGAGTATGCATTATACAATTGTTTCATAGCTATTGGGGGATCAGTCGAGACTGTTAACCCGTGGTAGGGGCAGTCGTGGAACCGAGGCCGCCAGGATGATAGTTTTGACTCGCCAACTATCATTGAAACATCGGTTTTATTACCAACAAAGACAATTTAATGGTCAACTTTCATGCAATTCCACTAGAAACAATACTCACTCGAGGTTACCAAACGCTATCGAAAGAAACTGTTTGCGCATCGAATTCGCCCAGGGTAGCCGTTCGTTCTGATCGGGTTACAGTTTTACTGTTTCATTCCTACAGTCGAAATCGGACAAAATGTCAGAAACAGTTTTAAATGACTAAATATAATTTATAGAGTAAGTATAGAGATATTGAAAATATAAGTACATACCTTCAACAAACCGGTCACGAAGAGGTCATTTTTGTCCAGGTTAAAAAATATATTTTTACCGCAATACCCTGTGTTATTCCACTCGTAGACCATTGTATAAACGTGCTGACTGTTGGGTAAATATACGTTATATACCACTTGTGGTGTATAACCTATCGGACTTTTGATTGGTTAAGAAGTTAACTTTGACCGGTAATCACGTGGTTCAATGCCACGTGCTGAATGTTCACGTCGTCATCGATTGATGACGTTGTCATAACTTGGCGAAAATACATAAGAGAGGACGTGTATTCGCTCAAATTGTCCGCGGTTCACTCTAAAAAAACTTAACCGTCTCTGTCGACTTAAAATTGGTATGGTAGAAACAGGTCACAGGACTTATGTGGTTATTGAATATGAAATTTGTTTCACTCTCGTTAATTATTTTTACAAAAGTTTTAAGTTACAAAAGGCACATAAATTCCATATCCAGCAACCACTTGTTGTGTTACCTCTATATAGGTATTAAATAGAAAAAAAATCTACCAACATACATATTACTTCTGTGGCATTTTAATGTGGTTTAAATCATTCTTTCGCCATAACCAAACATTATATGTCTAGTAAGAAACGGGTCAAATTTCTATCCCCATTTTGCTTGAGTAGTCACTATATTTACATATTTACAAATAATTAACGTGTGTACGTATATGTGCTACGTTTGATGTGTTTTATGGACACATACAGTAATGACTGCTACATTCTTATAACCTACAGGTACAGGATAGGCTTGTGCTTGGTGAACATGTCTTTTTTGTTATATTATGTATTGCTTTACCGTCGATCATATCATGTTACATTTTATCTCTACGAAATATCTGACATTTAAAACAATACAAATATGTTACCTTAAAGCAAATATGTTACCTTAAATGCCAGACAATTTCGATAAAAGACGATTCATTCGTAGAATATGGGTTGATCAAGCCAGATTCCCAATTATTAGAACGGTTACCGTGTTTTCCGTCGGAGTTACACAATTATCAAGTGTAATGAAGGATTTGAAGTTAGAGTCGTTTAAGTATAAGGACGTTCTCCTGATGGACTTTATGGACTCCCACCACAACCTGACTGTCAGGACAATATAAGATCAACTGGGCGGTGAAATATTTCAGTATGGCTGACAACGTTGTGTCCATTGACGACGATATGTATAGGGCCACAGATCTGCTGGTAAAACACATACATGACCTATCACAAACAGAGGCTGACAGACTAAAACACATACAGGACCTTTCACAAACAGAGGCTGACAGACTAAAACACATACAGAACCTTTAACAAACAGAGGCTGACAGACTAAAACACATACAGAACCTTTAACAAACAGAGGCTGACAGACTAAAACACATACAGGACCTTTCACAAACAGAGGCTGACAGACTAAAACACATACAGAACCTTTAACAAACAGAGGCTGACAGACTAAAACACATACAGGACCTTTCACAAACAGAGGCTGACAGACTAAAACACATACAGAACCTTTAACAAACAGAGGCTGACAGACTAAAACACATACAGGACCTTTCACAAACAGAGGCTGACAGACTAAAACACATACAGAACCTTTAACAAACAGAGGCTGACAGACTAAAACACTTACAGAACCTTTAACAAACAGAGGCTGACAGACTAAAACACTTACAGAACCTTTAACAAACAGAGGCTGACAGACTAAAACACATACAGAACCTTTCACAAACAGAGGCTGACAGACTAAAACACATACAGAACCTTTAACAAACAGAGGCTGACAGACTAAAACACATACAGGACCTTTCACAAACAGAGGCTGACAGACTAAAACACATACAGAACCTTTAACAAACAGAGGCTGACAGACTAAAACACATACAGGACCTTTCACAAACAGAGGCTGACAGACTAAAACACATACAGAACCTTTAACAAACAGAGGCTGACAGACTAAAACACATACAGAACCTTTAACAAACAGAGGCTGACAGACTAAAACACATACAGAACCTTTAACAAACAGAGGCTGACAGACTAAAACACTTACAGAACCTTTAACAAACAGAGGCTGACAGACTAAAACACTTACAGAACCTTTAACAAACAGAGGCTGACAGACTAAAACACATACAGGACCTTTAACAAACAGAGGCTGACAGACTAAAACACATACAGAACCTTTAACAAACAGAGGCTGACAGACTAAAACACTTACAGGACCTTTAACAAACAGAGGCTGACAGACTAAAACACATACAGAACCTTTAACAAACAGAGGCTGACAGACTAAAACACATACAGAACCTTTAACAAACAGAGGCTGACAGACTAAAACACATACAGAACCTTTAACAAACAGAGGCTGACAGACTAAAACACATACAGAACCTTTAACAAACAGAGGCTGACAGACTAAAACACATACAGAACCTTTAACAAACAGAGGCTGACAGACTAAAACACTTACAGAACCTTTAACAAACAGAGGCTGACAGACTAAAACACATACAGAACCTTTAACAAACAGAGGCTGACAGACTAAAACACATACAGAACCTTTAACAAACAGAGGCTGACAGACTAAAACACATACAGGACCTTTAACAAACAGAGGCTGACAGACTAAAACACATACAGAACCTTTCACAAACAGAGGCTGACAGACTAAAACACATACAGAACCTTTAACAAACAGAGGCTGACAGACTAAAACACATACAGGACCTTTAACAAACAGAGGCTGACAGACTAAAACACTTACAGAACCTTTAACAAACAGAGGCTGACAGACTAAAACACTTACAGGACCTTTAACAAACAGAGGCTGACAGACTAAAACACATACAGGACCTTTAACAAACAGAGGCTGACAGACTATAACACATACAGAACCTTTAACAAACAGAGGCTGACAGACTAAAACACATACAGAACCTTTAACAAACAGAGGCTGACAGACTAAAACACATACAGGACCTTTAACAAACAGAGGCTGACAGACTAAAACACTTACAGAACCTTTAACAAACAGAGGCTGACAGACTAAAACACATACAGAACCTTTAACAAACAGAGGCTGACAGACTAAAACACTTACAGAACCTTTAACAAACAGAGGCTGACAGACTAAAACACATACAGGACCTTTAACAAACAGAGGCTGACAGACTAAAACACATACAGAACCTTTAACAAACAGAGGCTGACAGACTAAAACACATACAGGACCTTTAACAAACAGAGGCTGACAGACTAAAACACTTACAGGACCTTTAACAAACAGAGGCTGACAGACTAAAACACATACAGAACCTTTAACAAACAGAGGCTGACAGACTAAAACACATACAGAACCTTTAACAAACAGAGGCTGACAGACTAAAACACATACAGAACCTTTAACAAACAGAGGCTGACAGACTAAAACACATACAGGACCTTTAACAAACAGAGGCTGACAGACTAAAACACTTACAGGACCTTTAACAAACAGAGGCTGACAGACTAAAACACATACAGGACCTTTAACAAACAGAGGCTGACAGACTAAAACACATACAGAACCTTTAACAAACAGAGGCTGACAGACTAAAACACATACAGAACCTTTAACAAACAGAGGCTGACAGACTAAAACACATACAGAACCTTTAACAAACAGAGGCTGACAGACTAAAACACATACAGGACCTTTAACAAACAGAGGCTGACAGACTAAAACACATACAGAACCTTTAACAAACAGAGGCTGACAGACTAAAACACATACAGGACCTTTAACAAACAGAGGCTGACAGACTAAAACACATACAGGACCTTTAACAAACAGAGGCTGACAGACTAAAACACATACAGAACCTTTAACAAACAGAGGCTGACAGACTAAAACACTTACAGAACCTTTCACAAACAGAGGCTGACAGACTAAAACACATACAGAACCTTTAACAAACAGAGGCTGACAGACTAAAACACATACAGAACCTTTAACAAACAGAGGCTGACAGACTAAAACACATACAGAACCTTTAACAAACAGAGGCTGACAGACTAAAACACATACAGAACCTTTAACAAACAGAGGCTGACAGACTAAAACACATACAGGACCTTTAACAAACAGAGGCTGACAGACTAAAACACATACAGAACCTTTAACAAACAGAGGCTGACAGACTAAAACACATACAGAACCTTTAACAAACAGAGGCTGACAGACTAAAACACATACAGAACCTTTAACAAACAGAGGCTGACAGACTATATCTAGGATACCTACTCAATAAACCATTGCCATATCGGAAAGAAACGTCACACGATAAAACATTCATTATGCGATTCAAATTGATCATACTTTTTGTAATATAACATAAAATCTTTAAATGAAATCAAAACGAGACTCTAACGTGAGGGAAACCTCAGGGGTGTACATCCTCAAATGCTCCCGAAGGCAACTTCTGGTTTTTTGTTTTTGTTTGAAAACCCCAATGCTAGAAGCGGCTGTCCAGATGGAGAAGATGTCCTCCAAGGAACATCGGTAGATCAAAACAACACCTGAATATGTAAAAACCATTAAGTATAATTTATATTTTTTACCAGAAACGGTGACGGATTTGGTTGTTTTTTTTTTAAGGATCTGAGGTTCGGGCCATAGCCGTCATGTTCTATTAAAACAAAACTTGATCTTCTTAGAATATAATAGGATATGATTATTTTCAAGTTGCACCCATATTAGTAAAACTCAAAGACATTCACATACGTGGTATATCCTAAAATGTATAGAATGTGACTAAACTCACGTGAACGCACTGCATATTAATTTATCGAAGGATAAAGAGTTGTACAAACTCTCATCACTTACACATTTAATTCAGGATTAAAAAAAAAATCGGTTAGTATCTAATAATGAAAGGGGAATTCCTTGCACAGCAGGAATATGCCATGGGATTATTTTGTCTCACCTTTGTATGAAGGGAACCACATTATATTAGTACCAATTCTGGTTCTGGTTCTTATTCTGGTTCTTCAAATAATTATTTTCCAGGCCATAACATATAAACCGTTGAAGATATCTTGACGACACTTGCATTATGCATGTCATTTGATTTTGTCGTCACCATTGGTAACGGTCGCTATTGTTAGAACTCCGATAGGCCGGAATCTATTTTAACCATTTATCGTTGTTATTCAATAGTACAGTTGTCAGTAAGTACGTTTAGCCGACGACCCACATGTGTGGTACGTGTATATTTGGTTAGTTTCCTGGCCATATCTGAGCGACAAACATTTTGCCAATATGCCGACCGGAAGCGGAAGTAGCAACGTCAAAAAAGGATCTAAAGACGCAGATAATTAACAGATTATTACCAGAAATCGGGGTCGCAAATGAAGCACGGCAAGATCTTCAAATCATTTTCTGTCCAACTCCTGGACCTGCATGTTATGCACAAAGGAGGAAAATTACCCAGATGCCAAGATGGTCGAGTGTAAGCGTTGTCGGCAAAGTTTTAGCATTGGATGTCTGGGGAAAGGAGAAGCGGAATACGAATTCCTGGTCAACACAGACTCCATGTGGTTTTGCGGACCATGTAAAGTCTCAGTGGAAAAAAATTCGAAACCGAGATATTAGGAGAAAGGAAAGTTGAGAAGATAATATCAAAATATACTGAACGATTAGCAAAAGTGAAGAATGAGTTGAAAGCTAACTGCAATGTGGAAGTGATGAGACGCATAGTACAGGAAGAAATGAAAACGTGAATACTGACAGAAATATCCCGGGACGAAACCAAGCAAGATACAACGACTATAGTTCTCTCAGAATTGAATGATAAGAAGAAGAGAGAAAACAAAATTATTATTTTGGTCTTAAATAATAACGATGATAACGATGGTCTTAAAGAAAGGAAAGATGCAACATCGGCAGAAAATGAACGTGATCGAAAAGAAATAACCGAACTGCTTCAAACGTGTAAGACCACAAATGAAACATATGGTAGTATGGCCCGAATTACTAGATTAGGAAAACGGGAGAATGATAAAAACCCCCCGATATCCGTAGCCTTTGGACGGCTAGAAGATAAAAAGGAATTCTTCAAAAATATCCATCATCTTACAAATAAAGAGAACTATAACACAGTTTGAGTCAGCAATGATCTAACTAAAAACGAGAAGGGAAGCAGCAATGCGAGAGGAGGCAAGGAGCGAAACCATAAGGAATCAGGGAGTTAGATCCACTGAGTAAGAGGCCAGCCCTGGAACCGCAAAATCGTGAGGATCACAACCAAAACTCCGGATGGCGAGTACAGGGCTATTTCAACTGCTATTACACGAATGGAGACAGTTTTCTAAACAAATTAGACGAACTAAAAGCAAGAATCCAGGATGAAGATATTGATGTTATAGGAATAACTGAAATACATCCAAAACACTGTAGACTTCTACCGAGTAAAGTAGAACTCAATATAGCGGGATATGAATTAATTGTTAATGAATCGGATGCAAACCGTCATGGCGGTGTAGGTATCTATATCAAGGAAAGTCTCAATCCTGTCGAAGTAACCAAGGCAAATCATTTTTAGGATAGTATCTGAATTAAAATTAATTCCACGAGAAATTGTCAAGCCCTGATCGGTTGTAGATACAGAAGCCCTAACTCGCAAAAGGAGAACAATGAATGGACAAACTGATAAAGTGTATGTTAGTGGATGGTCATTTCCCTCGCCTCCTAATATTCGGAGACTTCAACCATCCCGAAAATGACTGAAACACCTGGCTCACAAAAAGAGATACACAGAGTGAATGCTTTCAAGAGATTGCTATAAGGAAAATCAGCAAAAAGCATAGAGCATGGACCTGATATATGGAAATTAACACGCCAGAAAGAATATCAACGATATGCTAGGTTCGGAAATCAAGTTAAACGGGAAATGAGGAGAGCAAGGAAAGACATGGAATAGGATATAGCGGGCAGCGTTAAGCAACAACCAAAGCGGTTTTGGAAATATAATAATTATTAATGAAAAAGGGAAAGTAAGATCAGGAATCGCAGATTTAAATGGTCTCAATGGTGACAGAAATTGCTTCAAGTGATGAAGAAAATAGTATGAAGCTTCTGCTGAAATTGAACATCAACAAATCATCCGGGCCGGATGAAATGCACCCAAAAGCATTTAAGAAACTCAGAGATGTTTTGAAAAAGCCACTATCACCAATATTGAACAGATCCACGGAGACAGGAGAATTGCCACAATTTTGGAAGGACGCAAACAACACAGCCACCTACAAAAAAGGTTCCAAGTCCGACCCAGGAAACTATCGTCCAAGGAGTCTCACAAGTATCATAGCTAAGTCAATGGAAAAACAAATGTCAGAGGTCAGAGGTCAAATAAGTGTAAAATTTTCAATAATTCTTGTAATTATCTTCCCCGTCCGTATATCTGTCCTTCTGTTTGTCCGTCTGTTTGTCCGTCCGTTTGTCGATTTTTTACTGATTGATATTTTGTTATTACATTTTGAATAAAAAATTGGTCAATATAAAAAAGGGCTATTCACTGACGAAACCTCAAGGTCACATAGTCAAAGGCCAGTTCATAGGTCAAGGTCAAATTAAGCATTTATTAACTGCTTAACCTTTTGTTACAACATTATGAATGAAAGTGGTCTGAAGAAAAACAAGATATCCCATCTGCATATGAGATCGGTTAAAGATCCATCCAGTACTTCTCAAGAAATAGCGATAACAAACTATTGCTCACAATCAAATAAGACCGCTTATCGACCATATTGTGTTTTGGTTCTGTCCGAAAATGGACCATGCACAACCACGAACCAAGGGAAACCTACATATGAAATTTAATAATGATCCATCCAGTACTCAAAGGTCAAGGTCACAGGTCAAGGTCAAATTAACATTTATTACCTGCGTATTATTTTGCTATAACATTATGAAGGAAATTTTGGTCAGAATAAAATAAGATGTACACTGACCAAACCACAAGGTCACGATTATTAAGATTTTTATTTGCTTATAAAAGTAGACATATGTTTCTGTTCACTAAAACATGTCTCTAGTTTTATACATTTAAGAAGATAACATTACTTCATTCGGCAATCAGAGACGAATTTAGCATGTAAATTAACAGAAAATACTCATATCATCAACAAGCACTGTCTTTATACACCGATAAGCATCATACTTCGGGGGAATTCGAAAAACAAATTAAGTTAAGAACTTTGGGTTATCTTGAGATTTCGTTCGAAAGCAACATTATTTCGTCCCCACGCAATATATAATTTGTATACGATGTCCGTTCCCAGACACCGTAAGGAACTGACGTAATTGCTGAAAAAACGTTTGGAAGATTCTATTTCAATATCATCAGTTCACAAAATGTTTACTGAGTTTTCATAAATAAAGTTCTATAAATAAACGCGATATATCTATGCTATGTAACCTTATACCACACTTACTACCCTAGCGTGTCACTTCGGTGTTTTCACATTTATTTGGAGATACGGAATCATTGAAAGAAACATATTCATATAAGAGTATGAAAAGGCTGACTTTTTTGTTTTCATTAGAGGCTAAATTTGTTGAGAGCTTATCAAGACGGGTAACAAATACAAGTCTTTCCTGAGTTTGGATTATGGTTTTGCTGACGCTTTGGTGTTCTCTGGATTTTTTTGAGATGGGGAT
Source organism: Mimachlamys varia (assembly GCA_947623455.1). Classification (NCBI taxonomy): domain Eukaryota; kingdom Metazoa; phylum Mollusca; class Bivalvia; order Pectinida; family Pectinidae; genus Mimachlamys; species Mimachlamys varia. Next base: position 7,497,526 of record OX392529.1, read on the forward strand.
TGCTCTGTTTTAATTTGTTTTCCAAACAATTAAAATTATATCCAAATTGATAGTGTCGTACGGCACGTAAATCTTTGGCCTTCTCTCCACGACTGTCCCGTTTTGGGTACTGTCCCGAATTGAGTGCAATGACGTTACTGATCGTTTCAACAGAAACAAGTGAGAAAAGTAAAGCTGATGACCTTGGATCTGGCACTTTAGATAGTAGGTTTTACTGAATTGTCCACATTTATTATTTCTACAACATATCAGCATTGCCGTGAAAATCCGAGATTATCTTTTGATCGACATGATCATTTGTTGACATATGCATGGTTATTTCTTAACACCAACTTTATATCTATTATCACTACATATACGAGTTTATTTCTTCCCACCGTCTGTTTATTTGTATCACCACCTTCATATTCCTTAACGTGGTGTTAAGGAATATGAAGGTGGTGATAAAAATAAACAGACGGTGGGAAGAAATAAACTCCTTAACACCACCTACATATTCCTCAACACCACCTACATATACCTTAACACCACCTACATATTCCTTAACACCACCTACATATACCTTAACACCACCTACATATTCCTTAACACCACCTATATATTCCTTAACACCACCTACATATACCTTAACAGCACCTACATATTCCTTAACACCACCTACATATACCTTAACACCACCTACATATACCTTAACACCACCTACATATTCCTTAACACCACCTACATATACCTTAACACCACCTACATATACCTTAACACCACCTACATATACCTTAACACCACCTACATATACCTTAACACCACCTACATATACCTTAACACCACCTACATATACCTTAACACCACCTACATATTCCTTAACACCACCTACATATTCCTTAACAACATGTCAATATTGTTTAACCTGTCACTTATCTATTCTATCCCACCCTTTATTTACTTTTTTCTGTTTACCGCCACGCCACCTAAGAATTCCCTAGCACTACCTATATATTCTTTAGCACAACATGTATTCCATAACACTACATGCACCTATTTTTTTCTTTAACACCACCTAAATATTTTAAAGCACCTCATATTTACTCTCAAACACCAAATGAATGTTGTTTAGCACCATGTAGATTCCATAACACTACTTATGAATTATTCAACACCACCTATACTCCTTAACACTACTTATAAATTCTTAAGCACCGCCTATATGTCGTATCACTACCTATATAAGTTATTCTTTCGCACTACCTATATTACATAGCACCATCTATACATTCTTTAACATCCCCTAGCTTTTCCCTAGCACCACCTATATTTTGTCGCCATGTATTTATTATTTAAGAACACTTGTTATATATTCCCTAATAACAACTTTATCTTCTTACAACTTACATGTATCCGATTAGTTTATCTTCCACTTCGGCTACGTTCACCAGTCTAATCCGTAACTTGTATTTATTGATATATTCTGTTATAGTAAATACTGTTTTACCATGACACAGTAGCGTGTTGATAAATATATCTGAACATAGACTTTCTGCAAAACAGGCAATTCTTTGGTTTTGGCGATCTAACATTAAGCGCCATCTTGCTTATCGACTTTGATGTCGGGGAACATATGGTAAAATATGAGCCTTAAAAAATAATAGTCAATATCTCATTTAATAGTCCATTTTCACCTAACTGTTCAAACCAATTCATTATTTGTCAGTGAAATGAAAGCACGGACTTCATGTAAATAAAACAAAAAACGTGGACGCGATAAAGTGTTGAAAGGGTATCTGTATCATATTGTTCTTAATATATGATATCAATACAGCTTATAGTACCGAGACTGTGGCATCGTCCATAAAGGTAGGGCCGTTAAATCAATGGGATATGTAAATCCCGTAACAGTGTGTTACACATGATCACAAGAAGATTATAGTTCGTATAAAGATAAAGCTTAAGGGCATCTGTCGCTCTTTAAAATGTCTGCAGTAGTTTGTCTAGCGATGGTTGTGTATATCCATACTCAGAGTCTCGCAATGGTGTTCGTAAACATTTCACGATTATACGAAACTAAGAAAGTGTGTCAAGTTTTTACCGACCACGATGGTTTTAAATTCGAATTAGATACACCTGTCTCCAGATTTGTCGAAGATCTTCTCAGGCAACATTTTCTAATACCAACGTTTGTTTTCATGAGCATTTTGAAATCGTGCTTCTTTTTTGTCCAATTATTGTTTGTGTTACACTATTCCAGAGTCAAAAATGAAAAAATGATTTTGTTAAAATATCTTAAGTGAAAACCCAAAATGTGTATATTTACATTTACATCAGATGTATATTGAACACAAAACAAAATGTACACTGTCGATTTAATTAATCAATCTAGCATCAAAAGAGCCAGAAATACACAGAAAGATCTACAAACAACCAGACGACTAGATGCTTTGATACAATTTTCAGATGCATATTTTTGTCTATCAAAATTCAACA